>CM070720.1:19858552-20474880 GCA_036346275.1 Otatea glauca
GTGGTGCAACCATAAAAATAGATGCGAACAGTAGATGTATGCATAGATCAACAACGATTAGAATCAATCGCGATTCTCACCTTTTCTCACCTTTTCAATCGAACTCCGGAGAAACTTCGTCGATAACGTGTTAAGGAACCTCGCTATCGAATAGTCCAGGTTCCCTAACAGATCTGAATTAACGAGAAGAGACGACATGGTATATGGGGAGCGACGCATTTTAATTCTTTATTGCTTTCGATTGCATATACATTAGGGGACCCTCCTCCTTTTATAAGGCCCATCCGTTTTGGCTAAGGGACACATGGGCCTTCCAATGGGCTATTAGGGTTTCTTAACACTTTTGTCCGGACTAACTTTTTTTTCAAATCTAATCGTGAAATAATTTGTAAAAATAGTTTTATTCATTGATCATGGATGTAGTAATAGACGGTACATGTCACTTGTCGTTTCCATGGTAAAACACTAGTAGCACATCAGCGGCCTCCACCTCAATAGGTCAGATGACTAGTGCGGCAAGACGGGTCCACTGACCTACCAAGCTCCCCTTCTGGACACCACATCCATCGAACCATTCTCTTAATTAATTACTTAATGAATCACACAATTAACCACTTACTTAATTTTCACTTACTTAACGAGCCACTTAATTGTGCCAGCCGACGCACATATGTGATCAGCAAGGACTTACCGAGCTCACAGTCCGACGCACCTTCTCCTAAGCTCAGGGTAGGGGTGAAAACGGATCGAATACGGATGGATAATAGTTCTACCATATTTATTTTCATATTTTTTCTCGGATGCGGATACGAATACGAATAATTTCAAATACAGATACGGATCAAATACGAATGAATTGGATACAATTTCGAATATTTATCAGAACATGATAACCCTTTAGATTGTACATAAAAAATCAACGAAAACACATAACTAGTTGATTTAATCAAAATATTATTAAAAATTGAATAAATATAAGTATTTTCATTCACTTAGACAATTGTTAGACACCATGTCGCAAACAAAATCACATAATACTTAGTTTATCACACACATACGATTAGTTTGTCATTCACGTAGATCAAAATATAAAATGAAAGTAGTCCTTGCTTAGAGATACAAATGGAAGCAAACACATAACACACTAAAAGTTTGATAATACTTAGGAATCATGTTTCTAGAAAAAGTATATAAAACTTACATGTAATGACCCAAGATTTATATTATTTGTTGAATTATGTTTAAAATAGTAAATTATGTATTTATGAGCTTTTATGTATTTTTAACTACTTATTTAAAATATTTTTCTATTAAGAATAGGAGTTTTTGAATTTTGATAAAATTTAAAATTTTATTAAATCTTGAAAATAATTTTTAAAATGTTAGATTGTTTCTAGAACTTTCTTAGAAAATTTCGTAATTTTTGGAGTTTGTTTGCTAATTTTAATAATTGAAGCTTTCTTTATGGATTAATTAAATTAAAAAAACAATTCTGAAGTTAAGAAACCTTTTTGGGCCAAAAGAGTAGTCTTGGCCCAGCCCACATGTATATCTGGATATCCGACCCATCAATATCCGGATTATCCGAATCCGTATCCGTATCCGACGGATAGTGAGCTCTACCGAATCCGTATTCGTATCCGACAAAAAAATCGTATTAGTATCCGATCCGATACTATCAGGCAAATATCCGATCCGGCAGAATCCGTATCCGAAAATATCCGGATCGGTAAAAAATATCCGATCCGTTTTCATCCCTAGCTCGGGTACACAGCTACTCGTTTGCCGCGATATCGGCGAGGTGCTGGTAGGTGAAAAGTATTGTCTGCCGCTGTTTTCATGGCCGGAAACCGGACTAGTTTTACAAATTCGTTTAAATGAATACCAAATTTGAAAAAAAAGTACGTCAGCGGAAAAAAAAAGGCTAAGAACTAGATCTCACTGCTCAGTCGCGCCTGTACAATCTTTCTCCACGTATTTGGCGTCATCTTTTGCCGTTTAAACCTCCTTTTCTTGGACTACAGACCGCTAGCCAAAGGAAGACAAGGTTTGTGGACCAAATGTCGTACGTACGTATCATGCTGAAAAATGACTCTTTTAATTTGTTTTCTTTTGTGTTTTTGACGATTATCAATGATGCAAACAACAATAATATGTATATATCACTATACAAAGGGTAATCTTTGATGTCTCGTCTTAGACGGTTTTGATGTTTGCGTGAAAATTAAATCTGCAAAGGCTCAGAGAAAATTATGCTGAAACTGTCAACCAACTGTCTATGATAATCATGGATTCTCTAAAACCTGTGTTATAACAACTTATCACAGATGATTTCTTTCAAAGAAGTTGTCTGTGGTATACCACAGACGCTAATGAAAACAATTGTGAATGTAAACTTATCACACACGATTTTATGTTGAAACCATCTATAATAACTTATAAATCAGAAATTGCGCCAGGTCGCTGTGAGAATTTAATACACTCTTCCTCTTCTCATTGCCTCTTCAACTTCATAATAGAGACAGTTTTATATTGAAACCGGCTATAATAATTTGAACAGCTACAAATTGGAAATCACATTGATTGCTGCAAGAACCTTATATGTTCTTCCTCTCCCCGTTGCCTCTTCATCTTATTCTCAAACGACCCATAGTTCCACTTCCGTTTCAGCATAGGGAAACGCGCCTATCACTGCGAGAACTTTATATGCTCTTCCTCCCCCTTTGCCTCATCATCTTATTCTTGAACGTCGCACATATCCACTTTTGTTTTGGAATCATATCCACTGTCATCCATCTTGTTCTCAAACTTCTTCCTCGTTTCCTCATTGATCGTCTCGTTGCTCCAATTCGTTCCTCCTCTTCTTCACTTTGAATTTTGGTCATTCGTAGTTTTATTTCGTTTTAACTAGGTTATCATATTCTAGTAGTATTTTGTGACCGAAAATGATTTTTTTATGACTTTTAATAATCCATATATATAATAAGTTCAATTATATGTACTAACTAGGTTATTACTTTCTTAATAATCTATGTTGGAGTGTACTGATCGAAAATTTTTGAAATATATTTAGTCGGTGGCAGGATCGTCATCCAATGAATTTGTAGTTATGATGTTAAGGTTCACCACCAAACTATTGGATATCCAATATGGTCTCGCAGATAATGTACTTTTACAGACTGTGGATGGTGAGGACTTTAACGGATGTTCTTTACATGTTATAAGGCCCATTCAACCTCTTTGTCTATTATGATGGGCAGATCTTCGTCTCCTTGCTTGATTCATCTCTTGTGAAGGATCTATATGATTGTTGTGAGATGTTTGTATGTGGAGACGTGATTTTCAAACTTATCCATCAAATGCTATGTTTTTAAGAGTTCAAAGACCCTGCACTCTCTAGTGCTATTAAGCCACAACTATCTGTTCCTATGTTTCAGAAGAGGAGACAGGGTGTTTGAGTACTTTTGTAAAAAAATATGTTGTAATCTGTTGTTATCTTAGTACAATTGTTAATTTTCACATGTGTTTTTGTTAACGGTATATTGTTGATTCACATGTGTTTTGTTAAATGTCTGTTGTTAACTGTACTGTGTTGTTGTACATATTTGTCAAGTGTAAAATATTTTTGTATTGTATAATATATGTTCAAAGGGCATGGCTAGCATTATTCCTTAGGCTAGCCGTAAAATAGAAAAATTATGTAAAAAATCTCATGTCACAGGGGTTATTATATAAGTAACCGTCTATGATATTCACTATCACTAACGGTTACTTTATCACAAACATCTGTAATGATCAAATATCATAAACAGTTAATGTGTTCTAACCGTCTATAATGACAACTAGTCGACTATATCTATAAAACTTCCTGTCTGGTCGATTCAGATACTCACACTTACCGTATCTCCATTCAAATATAGGGTTTTCTCTCCGTACCATCATCCTTGTCACCGCATCGTCAGCCTCATCACTTGTGTTGTTGCTCGCATCATCGCACCGTTGCCATCGACATCTTCTCTGCACCGCTCCGTCACCCTTGGCACAGCGCCATCATCCTCATCACCGCACTTTCCTCTCCACAATGCTCTGTCTCCACACGTACTACACAAAAAAGCTCATCACAGCGGTTCGGAAACCTCATCACTGGCGGTTTTGTGAAACATCTGCAAAAATATGTCAGTGATAAGAAGGCACATCATAGACAGTTTCTGAACCATCAGTAAAACTAATATCAGAGACGGTTCTATCTACGATCCGTTTGTGATGATCTTTTGTCTTAGACATTCTACGATAGAACCATCTCGATGATAAGTAATCACGCACGGTTTTTAATTAGAAGCTGTCGTGATGTGATTAATATAGATGATTTTTAAATAGAACCGTGTGTGATATCGTTTTTCCCCCTAACTCTCTTGGCAGAACTTCCATAATTAGTATCTGATGTTCGAAATTTTATTCTCCTTAGATATTTATGCAATGACATTTACAAGACACAACCAATTTCGAACATCATATACTATATTGAATTGCAAAATGTATAAAAAATGCATATCACAAATAGTTTATAACTATGAATAGTCTGTTATTTATGCTTATCGCAGATGGTTCATAATTGGAACCATATGTTATTTGTCATTATTACATATGTTTTCTTATGTATGACATTTTTTTGCAGTCGGTTCCAAAACTATCCATGATCTGTGACTCTTTTCCGCAGTTGGTTCCAAAACCGTCTATGCTAACTGTTTTTAAATGTATGTGATTTTCTTTTGTGTGGTAGTGAAAGACCATGTGGAGGTCAACCCATGTTTTGTGATGAGTATTTGACTAAATTTGAGCTTGGTACGCTCTCGGTTTGAGTTTGATTTGAATTGGATTTTCAAATTGAAGCATTTTGAATTGTGTCATGCATCGGCTCTCTGGCCTCGACTATCGCCTCAGAAACTTATGGTTGAATGATTCGAGTAGATTGGTAGTAGCTAAGTATCGAGTAGAAATGTTGCTGGGTCGAGCACTCTGCAGTCAGCTCAACTCGAGTCCTCAGTTTAACCAATTGTTACTCGATATCGTTTTATCAACTTGGTGTCATGATTGATCGAGATGGACATAATATCGATAGACTTGGTATCGAGTTGAGGTACCTAGTTTGTAATTTCTCGACTTCTTCTCTTTATCCTGTGTTTCTAGTTTCTATTGAGTTCATTTGGACCCCCTCTTCGAGCTTAATTTTGCTAATAACTCAACTTGAACCAGATTTATGCTTAAAATTGATTCACTTGTTGAGAGGGAGTTTGAGAATCTGCTTCATGCATGGCATATGGACTTCATTTTCTATTTTATGAGCTTTGTCTATTATGAAAATGAACTTCTAATCATGCTATGCACCCTGCTACTTTCATTAAGAAAAATGCTAGGTTAGATATGTTCAAGTTCATTTTGATTCATCTTGCTAAGTTTGTTAAAATTTAAAAATTAATGCTTTAAATAAAAACTTGATGAAACATGTTGCTTTTACCTGCTATGTTTCCTCTCTAGGTGCACATGCTATTATTTGTGAAATTTTGGTTTTCTACTAGAGTCCCTATAGGAACTTGGGTGAAGCTAGGTAGATCCATACTCGACTCCTTCATTTGCTCATAGATCTGTGTGCTAAAATGAAAATAAAAAATTGACTCTTTTTGTGCAAATTGATCTCAACACCTTACATTCACAAGATTGCCTCCCGCTGCACATGGGATGAACCTGGAATGTATTGTGTATGACCAAAACCATCCTCTTAAGAGCTCTTCTTGATATGGTCGACTATGGCTTGAGTCAATCTCACTTAAAAATGCAAACATAAAAAAAAAGTGGGTAAAGAATGCAAATAATGTTACACATTTGCACCCCACTATTTTATTTGAAGTTTTAAAGCAAAAATTTGCATTAAAGATATTTTAGCTCGAAGGGCCTTGTATGTACTTCTAGCTTTCCCAAAGTGTTGAGTAGGTTGAAGTCTAGGTTCTCCATTTGATCCATTGTATGGTTGTTCTTCTAGTTTAGAAACTATGCTTAATATTGTACTTGTTAAATCATGCAAAAATGGCATCGTCTTCTTTATGCTTACTAGCAAAATTGATATTTGCACTTGGACATATCTTTGTTTAGCATAATCTGAACTTGAGTAGCTTAGTGCCATTATTTTTCTATATGGTCACTTGGATAATCTTCAAAGCTCCTTTAGGATGCATTTCATGCATACATGTGTAAAGGGGGATAAAATGTCTTCCTGATGCCTATATTGCAAAAAGGGGGAGAAATTGTAGAAAAGGCATCATTAAAAAGATAAAAATGTGATTGCATTCTGACTCTTATGATTTTTGTAAAGTCCTGCTATTTGTATAGGATCATAAGCATATTTGAGCTTTTCTTGGAATTTTTAGAGCTTTTTTGGAAAACTTGTTCTTTCTCTTGGCTTGCTTTAAATTCCTTCTCGCAAACTTGGTCATGATCTTATTGTCTCTTTTCTTGGACCAAGCTTGGCTTTGCATTCAAATTGCCTTCTTCCTCTCTCTCAAACTCAAATTTATGCCTTTTGTGTTGTTTGTCAATATACTCATCAAGGGGGAGATTGAAAGACCATGTGGAGGTCTACCCATGTTTTGTGATGAGTATTTGACTAAATTTGAGATTGGTATGCTCTGATTTGAGTTTGATTTGAATTGGATTTTCAAATTGAAGCATTCAATTGTGTCTATCACGGCGGCTCTCACGGCCTCAGTATCGCCTGCGAGCTTATGGTCGAATGATTGAGTAGATTGGTAGTAGCTAAGTATCAGTAGAAATGTTGCTAGGTCGATCACTCTGCGATCGACTCAACTCGGGTCCTTAGTTTAACCAATTGTTACTCGATATCGTTTTATCAACTTGGTGTCGTGACCAATCGAGTTGGACATAAGGTCGATAAACTTGGTATCGAGTTGAGGTCGATAGACTTGATATCGTGTTAAGGTCGATAGACTAGATATCGAGTTGAAGTCGATATACTAGGTATCGAGTTTGATATGTGGTTGATCACTTTCGATGAAATCGAAGCGGTAGTCTTTGTTGAGCGATGCATTTGGGTGATGATAGCATATCTTGGTTGGACTTTGCTATGTGATGGGTTTTCCTTGTTTTTGATGGTTGTAGGACGACGGTGCTAGATCATGGTGAGGCGAAGGATAACTGGGACTAGGCGACGTGCATCAGAGGTCCAGACGATCGAGGATCATCGGAAGATAATCGGAGGCGAGTCGCTGCGAATCTAGAAGACAAGGAATGGTTGAGATACTAGCTAGGAGCTACTCGGATCAAGTGAGTGAAGGAAGCGCGGTATGCTACGCTAGCACAAAAAAACTACCACGCAACGAAGCTACTGCGCAAGAAGGGATCATAGATAAGATTACCACTAGGCGCGCATTCTGCGAATCCCCAGCGTCGATGTAGTGGTTCGTCCCCGCCGCGATCGTTGCGTCGATGTAGTGGATCGTCCTCGCCTCACCGTGGATCGTCCTCCCACGCCCCCGCATCGCAGCCGGCGTCACCGCAGTGATCCACCGTCGTCCGAGAGATGGAACGCGTCGTGTGTGCAAGCACCTAGTCGCTCGGCGAGGCGTGGAGAGGATGAGGCTAGGGTTTCAAGTGAATCAAACCTAAACCGTGGAAAGCACACTCTGCGCCTCCTCCTCCCTCCTTATATAGCCACGAGATGAAACCCTACACGGGGCCCACCAACATGCTAAGCCCACGAGGTTCATTAATTACGGATCCAATCCAAATTAATGCGTCCCACATTAAGTGTGTGACCTGCAGGTTCACATACGTTTGGACATGGATTCGGAAAACACTTTTTCAATCCAATAGTTGGTAGCGGCTTCTTGCAAAGTATACCAACTCCCAAACATCTTGTGATCAAATCGAGCAGAACCTATCAAAAGAACTCATGTAATAATCCCTTTGCCAAGTATATGAAGATTGATCTCAAGGCGAGAAGCATGTCATCCTTTGATGATTCAATCCATCTCTCGTATCCGTGATATATTAATAAGTTGTGATTGACTCCTCAATCACGGCATGGCCATGCACTTTCTTAATCATATCACACGAGTGGCCTTGTCATATATCTCCGTTTCATTGGAGTGGCAAATTCCATCTTATTGCTCACTTCCCTCGCACGTTTCATAGTAAACATGAAAGCTACCTTTATAACTATCCGGTTAGGAAGTAGTGTTTGATAGCCCCAAGGAAAACTATTACACATGTAGGGAATATGACAATCTCGGTCTAAGGATCATACATCTTCTAGGTATGAGATACACCGATGACACATAAGAATGAAACATTCTCGCAGTGTCCCATAGCGGGTCTATCTAACCCATGTTCTTCAACATGGTCCACAATGTAGAGATGATATCTCCATATCCCATGATCTATGAAGCATGATCATCGATCACTACATGTGCTGATCTATTCATCGTAGTCCTATACGATGATATCCGATCAGAGATATTTATCGAATTACATCATTAAGTAAAGAACTTCATAATCAAGTCACATACTTGTTGATCAATACAATGATATACATTCATTGGACCAATAATCATATTATTATTCATAAACATAGTCATGTTACAATCATCTAAATGATTGCCTCAAGGGCATAACACTAACAGTGAGGGCCATCGAATCGTGGTCTAGGTGATAGAGTAGCAGGTTTAGTTAGTATGGGTGTGTGTGGGATCATTCTTAGCCTTTGATGGTGATCCTTAGGGTAGAAGGAACTCATCTAAAGGTGGAGGGTGACTCAAAAGTACTATAAATAGAGGGGAAGGGGTAGCCTTCCTCCTCTTGAAGATTTTTGAGGTTTTGGCTCTTTTGAGCTTTTTGCCCACTTTGTTGTGAGGCTTTGTAGACATTCCTTTCACAAATGCAAATTATTTTCTCTTATGCTTGAATTTACTTTACGCATTTAAATTCAGCAGTTAAATTCCGCAATTTACTTTCTCGCATTTGCTTCTTGCTCATTTGGATTTTCCTCCTCCTTCTAAATGCTTGTGAATCTTGTCTTGAGAATGTATGATTTATGAATGAGTCTTCTTGAGACCATATCCCAATCATCTAGGCAAATCTTGTGTTTTTCTTGCAAGAAACCGATCTTGAATGCTTAAGTGAATCATTCTTCTAGATCGTGTTTGAGGGTTTTGGTCTTGTGTCCTTGCTTGCTGTGACGTGTGGGAAGTTATCCAAGATCATCTTGATCATCAAACCCTACGAGCAAGTCCAAGATCAAGTTCTCGAGTTTTGCTCAAATTTGGTGTGTCCTTCCTTCAAAGTGAAAATGGTGAAACTTTGGCGTCAATCCTTGCGATTGAAGGTTGAAATAAGTTCTTGACATCCTTAGGATTACATCTACCAAGTTTCGTGAGTTTTTGTCCAGCCGATCAAAAGATTCCTCAAATTAGTTTTTGAGTTCGGGCTGTTCATAGATCTGTTCTTCTTGTTATTTTTGAGCTTGGTCATATCGCCTTCGTGCGGTCATACCAGTTCTGGTGTTACAGATTCAATTCATCATACCGGACTTGCGGGAAAACTTACTCTATTTCTTTTACTCCTTTTGATTGAATTGTCTCGTGAGCTTGGTTGGATCATTTTGAGTGAAATTTTTATTTTCGATCATTCACCCCCTGGTCGCCATTTCGGTCCTTCGGTAGTGTATGTTGTATCAGCTGCAGTAGTGTGTGACAACTTGTGCATCCAGATTAGCCATGCACCGTAAAAGAATTATTAAGGGTGTGTGTGTGTTTTTACATTTTGGTTTTGTTTTCGGTTGGTGTTATCATTGATGTGCAGCTATGAAGACAAGGTTAGTTGCACATCTGTAGTTTTTGCGCAATGTGTCATGTTAAGAATTACTAATTACCCACTATATTGTAACTAGGTATATTCACAAATTAATCTTTGCCCCCCTCTTTTGCCAAGAAAGAAGAACTAAAGAAGCTAGAAAAGGATATCTACATATATGAATAAAAGATGGCAGCCTTTTTCTTCCACTTTTTACTAGTGGAGAGAGCACAATGAGATCCAGCCTCTGTGAAAGTACTATGAGAACTGAGAGATGGTGAGAGCAATTAGCAATGCCCCACAACCTGAGGAGTTCGTGTTTGGCCTTACTGAATCCATATGTAGCTTTGTTTTTTTTCTCAGGTGTACCATCATATAAAAATCGATTCATAAGTGGTGTGTGCATTCATGATATACAATTAAATCCCAATAATATTTTGCTAATGGTACAAAAAATTAGGAGAGGATGAAAAGCCAGGCCCAACCAAACCCACTGTCCTCACGATAGAGCTTAGTGTGGAAGTGATTTAGTCTCAAATAGGGAAAAGCAAGACAGAAAGGAATGTGCACCAGAATATACTTGCATAAAGAGCAAAGGTCGCCTTGTTATTTTATTACCAAATCATTAACAAAGTGCAGCTTATGGATAAGCTTAATCGAACAGCTAAGCTAAACAGTGCATATCATGCTTTTCATTGATATTATATATATTATCTACTATATGACAAAAACCTGTGCTTGGAGGAAGAATGTTAATGCACTGCAAAATAATATCAACAACCTATTTGGTGAGTCTAATTGCATTATCTCAGGGTTTTTGTTAGTACCTTAGGTCAATTAAACTGCCCAACTAACGAAATTGGTATATCTTAGTAGCGAAGGTAACATTCTCTGAAAGGACTTTTGTTGCTTATTTGAAGAGAGACGACAAAAAAAACGCCCTTGCATGGTTTGGACTACTCCATTGAAAGCTAAGGAACAACAAATAATTGCATCAAGAAACAGAAAATTGATTGTTGCTTTCAGTACATTTGCTCTCTTCTTCAGCCTCCTTTTTGGAAAGGACAACCTAAGAAAGCTAGATGACAATTGTTGCCAATTTGAACTTCTTAATAGTTGTACAAGTAGTCACAATTAACACTTTGCTGTATGAAATCAAGTGTAACCGAAGGAAGAAGTAATCACACAAGTGACATAATGCACACTTTAGGCAGCGAAGCACCAAATAATTGTACTATACCAAAATTTCACCATCCCAAGCATGTAAGTATATAACACTACATTACTCTACAAAGTACCACTGCAAGAAAAACCTCCCGTATAGACAATTTTCTACAGGCGCTTTTCAATTTGTTTCTAGAATCAGGAGTTTTACAGTCTAGAGGTACTTTCCAAAGATACTTAAAAATCGCCCCAAATTTTTGTATGCTAGAGACGGTTTTGAGATAATTTTAAGATATTTTCGAGACACATGTAGAATTTTATCATGTAGAAACGTTTTGAGACTCTTTCTTAAGAAATTTTTTAAATAATATATTTTTATTCAAATTGCAAAATATACTCGATCTAAAAATTGTAAAATATACCTCTGTCGCCCTTTTAGAAGGCGAGAGGAAATATCGCCTGTCTAAAGGCCTCTGTCGCCTCTCGAATGGCCTCTGACGCTCTGAATGGGCAACATTTCCCTTCCTCAGTTAATTTCTAAAAAAATCATAACTTTTTCATATGATTTCAGATGGATATTAACTTTATATGAAAATTATAGCTCTCGAAGAGATCTACAACTTTGGTATACAAAATTTTTTCATTTGAATCAATTTAGATGGCCAAAAACGGGATAGAAGGTTCAGATCTAAAAATTAATTTTTAGATCTGAACCTTCTATCCCGTTTTTGGCTATCTAAATAGATTCAAATAAAAAACGTTTATATAACAAAGTTGTAGATCTCGTCGAGAGCTATAATTTTCATATAAAGTTCATTTCCATTCGAGATTATATAAAAAAGTTATGATTTTCTTTAGAAGGCTGCAGGACAGGAAATTTCGCCCGTTCAGAGGGTGACAGAGCATGCCACATGCCTCTGTCGCTCTTTTAACGGCGACATTTCCTCTCGTCTTTTTAAAGGCGATAAATATATATTTTACAATTTTTTAAGATATATTTTTGCAATTTAAATAAGAAATGTATTATTTAAAAAAATCCTTTCTAAATCGGCTATAGTTTTTGTTTTGTGAAGACATTTTTTTAATGCTTTCGAACTCTCTAGATGTGTTTTATCGATGATTAATATGTGTTAATAGAGATACATGTAAATATTATAATACACAACTAAACATCTGAGGCTGTGAGGTTGAGGTGGCTAGTGCAATAAGTCTAAGAGAAGTACTCTCGTGAGGTCTAGAGTTATCAACCTTCTCAAGAGTCTACATATTTTTTATATTTTACCTTTTGTGGATCACTATACTATTAGCATAAATTAACGTATCATTTAATACCGAAAAGAATATAGAGGTGTTTTAATAAAACGTCTCTTCATCGTATCGAGTATGCATAGGAAGGCGTTTATGTGGTGTTTTAAAAACGTCTTTACAATGGTGTAGCGACGTGATAAAAACGCCTCTACATAGGGTTTGTGTTGCAGTGTACATGTTTCCATTTTTTTTTCTTTTTACAGAACTGGAAACTGAAACATGGATATGCATGGAATAGTACCAAGTAGTACTATTATCTACTCCCTCCGTCCTTGAAAGTAAGGGAGAGAAGCGTTTAAATTGTGTCCTCCAATATTAGGGATTGAGAGCTCTCCTCCCTTAAATTGTGTTCTCAAATTGTGCCCATGCATGCAGATGCACGCAGATACATGCGACCACACATATTCCAAAACAAAAACGCAGCAGGTCATTCCCTATAATCGTGATTAATTAATGCGTGCATGTTGCCAATTAATAGAGACACAGTATTAAATAGGGGTATTAGAGTCTTCTGGCAGAAACCGAAATCTGTCATAAAATTTCTTCTGTCCCTTACTTTTCAGGACGGAGGTAGTAGCTAACAGCCCACTACAACGGGAGGAAAAGGCAAAGGGGCCAGGTTTGGCAAAAGTGCAAAAACTTGGGGTTTGTGGGCTTGCTTTTTGTTTGTGTTGTGCCTTTGATTGGAGTAGCTTTTTTTCTAATTTCTACCGCCACCAGATGGTACATCATGTTGGGGAGCACCAACCCACTTCCGCACCAAACCTACTCCCCGCATCTAATTTGGCCAATTAGTCTCCAACATTGCATATAAAATCTAAATCTTTGCTATGGACAAGATGGATCAGATATATTAATCTAAATCTGGATGAAATCTGATGTGACAGTTCGATTTGGTTGTGTTGATTTCTCGTACGTGGAGTCATGTATTATATTGTTTCGATGAGCGTATACACTGTGATTTAATTAGTTTCTAAAGGCAATTAATATTGGTCATATCAAACATATATAGCTTTTTTTCTTGCAGAGTTGTATACTTCCTTTTGCCCTATTTTTTTTATCACTAACACAAAACAAGACATCACGGAAGCCTTATTTCAGATGGTTCATAGCTTTACCAAAAAGTCGTCCTCGAAGACCATAAAAAATTCTACTGAAACTATCACAAACAGTTACTACAAAGTAGCCGTATGTGTTAATCGAGTACTATTTGTGCCTAGAAAATTTTCATAACATGTTCGTAGAGAACAACCGTCTTTGAAACAATATAGACAGTTGAAGTTAACAAGCCGTTTGTGATGTACAAATAAATCACAGATGGCTTATTTTTATGAACTGTCTGTGATATGGCATATATAGTTGATATCTCATAGCCGATTGTGAGTAATCAACTTGTCACAGGCGGTTATGCTTGTCTAACAATCTATTTTGCATTACATACGGTTTTTTCCTTAGCCGTCTCTGATGTGTAAACCTTTCGAAATCGGCATAGTTTCTAGACTATTGTTTGTCAGTAATCGTCTGTAATGTTACGACTTTAGATGTGGATCTGGTTACTGATTCTCTTGAGTTCAACTCACTGGTTCACTCGAGCTCAACTCTTTACACTCACGGGTTGAGAAGATTTGGTTAAAAAAAAGACAAAGAGAACTCAAAAAAAGCTACTAAGGTTAGTATTTACTTCCAATTTGTTGTATGCATACCTTCTTTAACCCTAGGACTAGTTGAAGAGAGAGAATATGGACTAGATGAAGATCCATTAATTGGTATTAATTACATAGTAGAGTAGACATATCTTTCGATTAGGGAGAAGAGCACAAAAAAAGATATAATAGAAAGTCATCATACTTGTTTAATTCACCATAGCTACTTGGGTAGTTGGCTATGTGAGATAAAATCATTTTATTTATATCCTCATCAATTAAATTATAGATGGACCAAAGTTGGATGTATATTGAGAACCGCGTGGTGAAGGAATACATAGATAGCGTCTCCGCTTTTAAAAGAGTTGACGAGTAAGATATGGCGAATAAGGGCTTAACTATATGTATTGTCTTTGCATAGATTGTGAGAATATTAAGTTGTTTACAAACTCAACTCAGATTGAAGCCCACTTGATTCAACACTGTCTCAAAAAGGGTATGCGTGTTGGACCATAAGTAGTGAGGAGCAATTGGATGAAGTATGCACGAGTCAAATTTAGGAATATGACATGCCGAATCGATTTGACGGTTTCGATTAGAACATGCTTGATGATAATAATTTAGATCGGATGTTGCGTGATGTGAAACAAAATTACAACAAAATAGAGTATGGTAAATTCAACTGTTTGATCGAGGACTCGGAGAAACCGTTGTTTATGGGTTGCAAGTTGAAATACATAAGGTTGGTCTACGTGCCTGAACTATTAAAATTAAAGACAAGTAATAGATAGACTGACAAGAGCTTTACAGGACTGTTATATACATTAGTAGACATGCTTCTAGTGGAAACCTGTTTCCCAAAACCACGTAACAAGCGAAAAGTTTTTGTGTCCCTTGGGAATAAAAGTAGAAATAATACATGCATGTCCCAAAGATTTGTATCCTTTATCAGAAAGAGTATAAGGATATGCATGTTTGCCCGATTTGTGGCACATCCCGATACAAATGTAAGAGCGGTTCAGATGATTGTGACGATGCTAAGGTGAAGCAAAGATCTCCTACTAGGCTATTGTGGTATTTTCTTGTGATTTCCGGTTTGAAGCGTTTCTTTGCAAATCCTTATGAGGCAAACTTAATATGCAGGCACTCGGAATAGCGTAAGAAAGATGGGAAGTCGAGACACCCGCTAATTCTCCGTAGTGGAGAAACATTGATAGAGAATTTATCAACTTTGGTGCGAGCGGAGTGTAACATTTGGGTTGACTCTTGATAGAATGAATATGTTCGTAACATGACCAACTGTCGCAACACTTGGCTGTCTTTGCTTTGTACAAACTCTCACATTAGTTGTACATGAAGCACAAATATATCATGTTGTCGCTACTTATCCCAAGACCAAAACAACCAGAAAGCGATATAGATATGTACCTAGCATCATTGGTAGAGGACTTGTTAGCAATGTGGAATGAAGGGGTGCAGGTATAAGACATAGATAAATGAGAGTATTTCAATCTACGTGCTATAATATTATGTGCCATCAATGATCTTGCAACCCTTGCTAAATTATCAAGCCTGGGTAAGATTAAAATGAGAAGTTGATTATAAAAAATTCAAAAATTATAAAATATTTTATAATTTGACAAATCCCAAAACATGAAATTTCCATTTCATTGTTACCCAAGTATCTCATGTAGAAAGTTTTATTTATAATTACCACCCATATGAAAACTACATCATAATATGAGATTCAAAGTTACTAAAACTTTATCTTTATCAGGATGAGTAGTGAAAATAATATTACAAACGGCTAACCTAACAAACCGTCTATGATATACCACTAACATAGACGGTTCAACAGGTGTTCCAGACGGTTATCCTGCAGAACCATCTGTGATATAACACTAACAAGGACAATTCAACAGTTGTTGCCATCTAGAATATGACACAGACAGACATAGACAGTTTTTTCTCTGTAGCCGTCTGTGGTTTGGCACAGTCAGTTTGTTTACAATAGCCGTCTGTGATATATCATAGACAATTTGTTTTTGAAAATCATTTTTGATGAGTAATATCACAGACTTTTTCATGTATTAACCATTTGTAATATGGCAGACCACTATATAGTTGAACATCCCGCCCTGTCGTTTAAGATACTGACCCACACTTAGCCTTCTTGAAATCTAGGATTACATATCAGTTGCCATCATTGTTGTCTCCGCGCCTCTCGTTGGCATCACCGTCCTTTCCGTGCCACCCGGTCGCCATCTCCCTCCGCTGGCTCCACCCTGTCACCGTCTCCCTCTACCGGCTCCACCTTGTAACCATGCGTAAACCTAGCCTTCTCCGTGAGTAAACCAAACCTTGAATGCCATGTTTATTTTGAGTGCTGGGCACATGAAACATTGATATACACACACACACACATATTTTATACATATGCATACATCAGCAACCGACTCATCTACATCATCAAGCGTCTCCTAATCCATCTCACCAACCAAGCCCTCCTCAACCTCGGCAATGGAATCCTCCACCTTGGCAATCGAGTCCTCTTCCACCTCGGCAAGCATCTCCTCTATTGTATATAAGTCACTCCAGCAGTGTCTGGGTCCCAGAAGAGGAAATCATTGAATAAGCAGCCTTGAAAGGATCCGCCGAGGACCTAAGGACCAATGAAATCCACTTTAGGAAAGCTCCTGGTCTCTGACGTGGTCATGGACACACTCGGAATGGCATGCCAGTCTTTGCATTCCTGGTACATTAAGAAGACCAAGTATGAGACGAATGTTCCTTCTGGTGTCATGGTCAAATTCTTCGAGGCCCATTTCCATCACGAGGCAGGCATCTTTCCGGTGAACTTCGAGGACATATTTGAGCTATTCAACCTAGTTGAGTTTGACATATCAATCCTACGTTCCTAGACCTTGTAAGTATCTATTGTCCAACGCCTACAATGCATTACTACATTATACCAATAAATGTTTCATAGCAATTGATCTATCGTCTGTAGATGCATGATAAAATTTGCATCACAACGACGGGAATTGGTATGATTCTTGGACTCCTACTTGATTGCGGATTAGACTATCCAAGCGACCTTGAACTCCATTATTGACTACATAACATGAGGGTTGCAAGCTCAAGTTGAGAAGTATATTCTTGCACCATATAGTAAGGAGTGAGTGCTTTAATTAGTACTTTACTTGTAGACCGGTGCTTCCATTCACATTATAAACTCTTTGGTAACAGTTATTCTTGCTAGATGCAGGACATCAAACTACAACATATCCCCTCCCCCTCAGGATCTCGTGAAGGTTCAAGGAGAGCTCGCCACCTTATTCCTAACGGACATGATCCGAAAGGAGTTAGAGTTTAGGGGCTCCGACAATCCTTAGGTTATTTATTCGTGTAACATACATTTTACATATGATTTTTCCCAACTGTAAATTAATTGTGTAAATTGTGAACGTGTAATATATAATGTTATATATTGTGTACTGTAAAATGTGCACTTATATCTCTTGTGTTATATATATGTGTGTTGTGTTGTATGTTTTATGTTATCTACACAAAGAGCATGGCTAGCGTGATTACTAGAGGCTAGTCGTAAAATAAAAAAATTATATTTTTTAGAAAAATTGTATATCATATATCACAAAATGGTTTTATATTTATTACCGTATGTGATATGAATTATAACGTCACTTAATAGTAACAAACCATCTTTGATGTTTCTTATCACAAACGGTTTGTAAGTAACTGCTATCTGTGATTTTGTTCTTATCACAAACGGTTTGTAGGTAACAACTGTTTGTGATATTTCCTTATTAATCGTCTGTGTTGACTGTTTTCGACACCCGATGATGGGTTTCTGTGTGGTAATGTATTTTTCTTATTTATTGTATAATCTAAATACTTGGTTAGCCAACACATTATCACCTTAGAAATAAAGAGGTTGAAACAATATCGTATTTCATATATTAGCCATAAATAGTCCACTCTGGTATGTAGGGACTAAGGTCTAGCTAGCCAACATGCAATTAATTAGATGCTATACGCACACCAATTACATATTATGTATTACTTTGTAATTATTAGTCAAATATCTAGTACAGCGTAAAACACTTACAAGTAAGACGTTTTTTTTGGTAAGTATGGTTTGTACTGCATATATATGGCTTTATCAAAATAATTTGTGCTGATGTTGTTGTAAAGTGCACATAGAGGTGGACACTCTTATCGGACTCTTTTGGACCGCCCGAGGCACGACGCCACGGTCTGGTTCAAACCCGACTCGACATGAAGTGGGCCATACCGGGCGAGACGACACTATAGCACAGCGTGCCGCCTAAGAACAAGGCACGATGAGCGACATGACCCAAAGACGACATCGTAGAACGGGCCGCATCGGGCCCGATGACCCAAAGCATAAGGAAGAAGCCCAGCATAAGGAAGAAGCCCGAATGAAGGTTACCAACTCACGAGCATAAGCGCTATGGACATACCCAACGAAGATAAACGCTACCTGTGCGTCAACACTTGAGAGAGATGGGCAAGAGGGAGAGAGAGCCAGAGAAATTGAGAGATAGTGTAAGAAGTCGCTCTCTCGCTCGTCCCTCTCAATCCTCTCACTCTCTCTCTCACTGTCTCTCTTAATCTCCTCTCAATCTCTCTCACTGTCTCGTTCACTCTCTTTCTTGCCCATTGCCCTCTCTTTTGCCCGTGTTCAAGACACTCCATTGCTCTATGTAACTGTTCAAGAATAAATAAATTTTAGTTCTTTTCTCATAGTATTTGCGCCCATTGCCTCAACTCTATGCATTTCCGCTCTTTCCTCTCGTTGCAATAGTGCAAATGGTCGGATTTGGCTCGACATGGCATGAAGCGGACTCAAAGCACAAATAAACCGTGTCTGGACTCACCAAAGACGAGCCACCTGGCGTGGTTTGCTCCTTAGAATCAAACTAGTATAGGCAAGGCAGGATTGGAGAACTCTGTTTAATTGTAGTAAATATATAATAACATGTGCGCGTTGTCATTTGTACGAATGCAAGTATGCAAAATATTGTGTGCTGCCAAGACCCAAGAACAGATGTGGTCAAAATTGTACTTGAGTCCCACAAAGAATCCGATGTGTATATTGGACGTGACATAGAAGCTACCTCTAAAGTCACCAGTTACTGTCACTGTCAATTAAAGCTGAACTTTCAAGCACAGTTGGCAACAGGAGATGAAAATTCAGGGACCCACATGAATAAGTAACTCAAATAGTTTTTAGTAAGCCCATTTCGCACCGCTGAACATTGCAAAAGTCTGTTTAATACCTTTAACTACAAAAATGGTATTTAACCCTTGAAACTTACAAATCTAAGTCAATTACATACTAAGGTGATTTTAGAGGACAATTTTGATGATATGTATCCCACTCGGGATGGTTTTTATCATAGTTTCGACATATCATCGGGTTTTATTGATAATAATCCAATTTAAGGATGCTCACATCTACATTGTCAACCTCGATCTTACTCCTCTCTCCATTATATTTATTCTTCCTGTTATATATCCTCCCTCTTGTATTTTGTAGTTAGGAAATTAAGTAGACTTTTTGCAAAGTTCAAGGTATAACATAAACTTGTTTCTTTAAATTTTTTATTAGTCAACCGTCGAAACCTTATGATCAATGTTTTTGAATGCTATATGGTGTCTATTAAGCACAAATTTGTCAAACTTAGATTTTCTAAAAAGATTAAAAAGTATTATGTATAGAAAAATATACATCATATGTGCTAACTTTCCATAAAATTTTATTACAAGGAACTCACGAAAATATTCTTTCATAACCAAAGTATCCGAGAATTTAAATCCTCATTTTATTCTGACTAATTTGTGTTATGCCAATAATTTATGTAATTCCATATATCGTCGAATTAACGCTAGTAGATAACTGGGTCCAAATATTGTCCAAACATGATTAATTGTAACGTGCTGGTTTCATAAATATTACAATTTGAATCATTACAAAAACACCCAAAAGGACGTTTTTCAAGAACACCTTCTGTATTAAGTCTCATCATCAATCCCTACAAGCTAGCTCGTCTCCTATACAATTTTACTTTTTATTTCAATAATCATGATGTTCTTGTGTGTGTTTGAGGCGTCTACTTCAAGCAGTTTAGTGTGCTCTTGGCAAGGTAACCACCGGTACATGGCATCAGCATATATTACCGGGCTGTGGAAAGCCATGGTCTTGAGTCTCGAGCTCCGAGCTGATCGATCGATGACCAGCTTTAGCCAAAGCCAAGAATACAACAAGGGAAAGAAAATGAAGGAAAATTACAACGGGAAAAAAATTCCTCACTTGCTCACTAAGGAATAAGCTTAATTAGCTTTTGCTAAGCACGGGAGCACGAAACCAGCGTTTTGTGTTTTTGACCAAAATGACGATGCATGCTAGCTGTGTATATTTCGATCTTGCCGAAGGTATAATGCAAGTTTTTCTTGGGTTTCGATCGTTTAATAAGCAATTTGTTTATTTCATTGAAGCAAGGGATCATTTTCTGAGTTCCTTCGGGGCCTAGCTAGCTTGTTTCCAAAATGATAATGGGTGTGCATACCCTTGGGGGGGCGTTCTCTGTAAACTCGTATGAATTGCACAATGTTTAGTTAGTAGATGACGAGAGAATGTTCTATAACCAAGCAAATATCAAACATCTTGATCTCCCGTTACATATGTTTTTTTATGTTTTTTCGAAATATGTATATATATATATATATATATATATATATATATAGAGTTCACACAAGTTATTTTATAAAAATTGTATCCTCTGTATGTGTATATATATATATTTTGGCTGGCTTTCAACCTTTTCACTAGGAGGTAAATATATCTAGTGCAAACTATCTATTAAAAGAAAATTACGAAGTTGATTTTTGAATAATCCACTGGCAAATGAAATTCCAAACCTTTGGAACCTTTTGTTGTTGGAGAGAGAGAGGAGATATAGTAGTATTCTTTCTTACCCTATGATTGACCTGTTGATCAACTGTTCTTGCTCGTTTGTTTGCAGCCGCCGCCATTATTGCCCTCATCTCGATCTAAATTTCCTCCTACAGACATGGTTAGGGCATATTCTCCAAAAGTGATCTTTTAAGGCTTTGACCAATCCAAAGGAAGCTTTGGAAGTTAACCACTCCAACAATATCTTATGTTAATTTCTTGTGTCAATTTCACACCAACAAAATGAGAGACTTTATTAATTAAACCAGGCTCTCTCCTTTGGCAATCACTGTCGTTACTACCAAACCACAAACAAATACCCAACAAGTAACACTGCAAAAGCTAACCTCACTACTACAGAAAGTCTTATATTAGAAGCATCAACAGACGGTTAAAAACTTGAGGTGCTGTGATGAGAAACATCACCGACGATTCTATAGTGAAACTGCGGTGACATAACTCACGAGCAGTACTCTTCATAAACCGTCGGTGATACACATCAATATCACGACGGTTTTAGTTTAAAACCATCTATGATGACTCTGTAGCTATCACAACCGATTCTAGCTACGAACCGCCTGTAATAACTACCCATCACAGACGGTTCTAACTACGAATCCTCCGTGATATGAACCAAACCACTATATAAACATACCGATCATTCGTAGCTCACACCTTGGCTCCCAAGGCATTTTTCTCCCCAAACCCTAGCCCCAAAGATCATCCTCCTGGCGAACTTCTCCCAAATGACCTCCTCCCCATCGACGTCCTCCCGTGGCGACCTCCTCCATCGACGTCCTCCCGCGGCGACCTCCTCCTCGGCTACCTCCTCGATCCCCGCGACCTCCACCATCGGCTACCTCCTCCCGCCGACCTCCTCCTCGGTGACTAGCCGACCACCTCCTCGGCGATCGGCCTCCTCTCGACCGGCCTCCTCGGCGACCTCCTCCTCCTCCCCTCGAGTCCGTGCTCCATTTGATTTAATTCAGACCCTCCCGAATGAGAATACCATATGCGGCCTATTTTCACTCTGGTCTTGTATAGGAATAGGAATCATTCTGGTCATGTTCCTGCACAAGACCACAGTGAAAATAGAACGCCTATGGTATTCTCATTCGGGATGAGGATGAAGTAGAAGATAAATCAGAGCATGACAACTTTCAAGACGAATTGTTGATGAAATTGAATTTTGTCTTGGAATCTATTAATATTAGAATAAGAAAGGTGATGAAAGTGCTACAAATGTTCATATTTTAAGACCCTCTCATCAAACAAGTTGTTGCCTCATTGCATCTAAGATGTTTTGATATTCAATTGCAAAATCTATAACTGATTGTGCCTTGTAAATGTTGTTGCAGAAATATCTAAGGAGAATAAATTTTCGATCAACAGATACTAATCATGGATGTTCTGCCAAAAGAGTTAGGAAAAAAAGCATATCACAAACAGTTCTATTCAAAAATCGTCTGTGATAATTTATCATCAGAGATGGTTCTATCCTAGAACTGTCTACACAAACAGTTCTAGGATAGAACCGTCTCTGATGTTAATTTTTACTGACAGATCGAAAATCGTCTATGATGTGCCATTTTTATCACTGACACAAGTTTACAGACGGTTTACAAAACCGTTAGTAATGAGGTGTTTGAACTGTCTGTAATGAGTTTTTGTGTAGTAGTGCCTCTCTAATGGCTGTATGGAGTGTGGACATTAGCTAGCTAGCACTAGCAGTCCAAGCAGGCACAAAACAAAAATAATAATAAAACTTATACTAAACACTTCCTTCCATATTAAAGCCTTATTTGTTTAGGCCACAATCTCAGTCCATCTACGTAGATGAACCGGCAATTTAGTTCAAACTACTAGCCTACGTACTCACATAGACTCCAGCCAAAAACAAATCTCTCAAATAAAACCTAAGTTGTGTGTTTTTGTGGGCCCTCGCAGCTTTTCCTTCCTTAAATACCTCCTCCCCTCCCCCATCCTACTCATTCCATCAACCCCTAGCTAAGTTGATTAAGCTAATCAGCCCCCCCAAGCAATACAAAATTAACATCCATTTCAAGCCTCTCCATTTGTTTTATCCGTCCACGCCCTTAGGAGAGAACTTGGCATTCGGCTTCCCAGTACGGTATATTAATGGATCTCGCGACGACGCCGGCGCGGCGGCCGATGGAGCCCGGGCTGGCGCGGCGGCTGTGGCACGTGGTGCTCGCCGTGTGCCACATGGTGCGCCGCGGCCTCTGCCGCAAACGCCTCATGATGGACGTCCACCTCCTCCTCGGCCGCGGCAAGCTCGCCGGCAGGGCGCTGCGCGGGCTCCTCGGGCACCCCGCGGCCGGCCACGGCCACCTTGCCTCCCCCTCCGCGGTTGCGTCGTTCTACGGCCACTCGCGGGAGGTGGAGTTCAGCTGCACCACCACGCCGTCGTACCCACAGTACTACGGGCTCTTCCCCTTCAAGAGCCGCGGTGGGGGCCGGGGCGCCCGCGGAAAGTACGGCGGCCTCGACGCCGCCGCGGTGGCGCGGGCGTTTGAGATGATGAGCGCCGAGGTGGAGAGCGCCGGAGGGGGCACGCCGGCGGTGGCCGGGGTGGCGACGGCGACGCCATCGCCGATGGTGGCGTGGATCCTGGACCGCAGCCCCGCCGGGGTCCGACCGCTGCGCGTCACCGACTCGCCGTTCCCGGTTGTGCCGGAGGACGGCAGCAGCGAGCGCGTGGACGCCGAGGCCGAGGATTTCATCAAGAGGTTTTACGAGCAGCTACGGATGCAGCACTCGGCCGCCACGCCGGAGTGCCAGCTGCGCCGCCGTGGGTAGCTAGCTCCGTCTGCTCGAGGCCGCCGGCATTGTGATGTGCGGCTAGCTAGCTTTGCTTTGCTTTGCACCCGTGCTGTGCGTGCACGCGCGCTTGTACGCGTGTGTATGTGTGGTTGCATGCATGAGCGAGGGCGAAGCCGCGGCGAGGCATACGAACGCTATGCTTGGCCTGGCTTATACGTAGTACGCACCGTGCACGAATTGTTTTACCATGAGGTGCTATCTGCATACATCTTCTTCATTTGTATTTCATATATTTCTCCTCGTCAATTTCAATTTGTGGTAATTTTACTGTAGGACTTGATTCGTACGGCCCATCGGGTCATTAATTGTGATTGAGAGTTGATTTTGCGAGTTCTTCAGGACACATCGCTTAATCTAGTTCTTAACAATTTCAACCCTTGCTAAAAGCATATAAATAGAGAGCGTCTTACGCATGAGTACTATGCACCGACACGTACAGTAGTGTGTCCTCTTTGTACAGCTAGGTCACTGCATGCCAGTCGTACGATTCCTATCGTGATCGAATTCACAGGATCTTCCAAGAAGAAGCTAAGCTATAGCAGCTGCTAGTCCATTGACTCCGAAGTCCGATGTAAGGAAATGGAAGCCTCGGTGTATTCCACCCTCCCCATACTTTTTCCATCTTTCGTCTTCTTCCGAATAATATTAGAAATCTAACATCTTTACCACAGAAGTAACCACATACGACACATGTTATCTACTATACTCTTCTACAGTAGCAGGTATTTGCAAAGCACACGTACCATGGTAGCTCGTCTACCACGATAAGTATGGTGCCGACAACTTACCAAAGTAGGAGAGCGTGGTATGTGATACATGCATGTCGCCTGCTAGTGCATTTATAGTCGAGAAGAAATTTAAATTTGTAATTTTATTTGAGAGAATCAAAGATAAAAATAAAGTGTAAAAGAAGCTAAATAGACCAAAGCTTCGAGCTAGCAAACGTGAGTTCGTGACCTTTTTCTTTCTAAGAGCAACTCCAAAAGCATCTCTATCCAACTCTCCGTCTCCATCTTTTACCGATTCGCACCCAGTAACGAGCTCCAAAAGAGTCGCCATCTTCCTCTCCAAATCTCACGAGCGGAGAGAGAATCGCTACATTTGGCGAGTCCCTCTCCGCTCGCTATCCTGGCGAGGCGCAAAGGCTCGTTCCTTCGCGCGACCGCGAGGACACCGGTGAGTTGCTCGCGTTCGCAGCAAGCGAGCGGAGATCCCAAGTCGCCGCCCACGCCACTACCTTACTCGGTAAACCAGCTCCATCCCCTCGATCTCAAAGCCCAGTTCAGTTTGATTCGATCTGGCTGTGTATGGCATCCTGTTGGATCTTGCTGTCTTGCTTTTGTTTTGTGCATTCATGGTGTGTATGGCATCCCGATCTGCGCAAGTTCAAAGGTAAGCCCACCGCCACGTTAACTTCTCCACCCCAAGGAGATCGGTAACATTGCGCCTTGCCTCCTGTCGATTCGGTTCTTCATTTTAGTGAAAATTTGGTGCCAGGTTGGGAGCTTTGTCTGGATGCTTGATCTGATGTTGCGTTGAGCCGGTTTTGGCTTTTTTTGGGGCGAATGTTGAGCTGCTTGCTCCATCCCATAGACAGCTTGATTCTCTTTTGGTTTTTAATTGGATTCTGATTCGATTCTCACGCTCGACCTAGACAATCGGTGTCCTCTTTGTCCAAGTTAGATATTGGAATAGAAGCAACCCACGCATATTACAGTCTTGATCCTCTGCATTATAAATCTAAATCCATGTGCAATAGGAGAATTCCTTCTTGCAAAAATCATCTTTGGAATGTTCAGACCTAGAATTGTTATAGCAAAGACATTTGCTTAAGCTTGGAAATTGAAACATTCAATAGAGCGATAGAACAATGATTTCTCCTTAATGCTTAAGAAAGCGACAATTGTTTTGTTTGGTTTACATTTAATTCCCTTATAGGTGTAAAGTTAACAAATCTCATTTCGAACTAACACAAATGTTAGTTTACGCATCGCTAGTGATATTGTGGTTGTGAATGGTGAAATTGTGAACTAGCTTGATTTGGGCTTGCACTTATATGTGGTTGTTTTATTCTCCTTTGCCTTGTAGTAGCTTGTAGACTTCCATTTCTGCGCAAACTCCACCTCCAACTTCCCTTTGCAAGAATCTGGATTTTGGGCAACAAGAAAGGTAAACGTCTGTGATACTTCCCTCCCTCACATGGTTACTAGCTATCTTCATTCATTTTGGAATTGTGGTCTGTTTCTGGAAAGTTTCAATAAGCACAGTGATGTCTCATTTTATCAATTCGGGTTGATTGATCAAAATTTATATGCATGGAATTTGATTGATACAGAATATAAGCTTTAGTACCAAATCTGTTTCTGCACCGTAATACACTTTTCTTGCAATATCAAGATACCAGTAAGTGAAAATACCTGATTATGGTGGATATATAGATACCAGTAAGTGAAAATACTAGTTGGTACCTTATCACAGTATTTATATGTTTGAGGGGGATTCATATTAGAACTAGTCCGGCGTGAACTGCGCCTTTGCGCCGGACTACTTCCAAGTGGTCCGGCGTGAACGTGCTTTTGCGCCGGACTACTTCCAAGTGGTCCGGCGTGAACGAGCAGTTGCAGCTGGTATCCAGGTTGCTTGCGAACTTGCTTCTTTGAGCTTTGTTTGGCGCACATAAGCTTGCTTGACTTCAGCATATTTCCTGTCTACATTATACTATTATGTTGTGTCTTAGTTTACTATTTACTTGCATATAGAAGGATAAAGATTCAAAGAAAGTCCGTGAAGTGCGAATGAACTAAACCGACTCTTACTTGAGATCGAACACACTGCTCGTCGCCTTGATGAACTTGCCATACAATCGGAAGACTTGGTGCGAACAGACGGTGTCGAGTCACCTGAAGAAGAAGAAGACACTTTATCCAGATTCAGGTAAACGTGATGACCATCAATTTAGAGAGGACGAAAGTATCGAGTCTAGTGACTGAGTTATTCGTGTTCTTGTATTATGTATATTAAGACGTGTTGTACTTTTAAGACCTATAAGTTCATTTCTGTTGACATGTGTTTTGCTTATTACATGTGTTTTGCTTATTACCTATGTTGCTACGTATTTGTGCTTAATGAAGTATTGATGTATACAGCTTGTGCAATATGGATGACTTCTATGCTCGTCTGTTGCGTGCGGGGGGAAGTGAAATACCTTGGGATGAAAGCCCAATTGGGGAGCAACCTTCTCCGGTTGACCACTCCAGTCCTCAGCCGAGAGCTCACAATAAAAGGTCCAAAAAAATTTCGGAGAATGAAGACAACATGTTGGTGTCAGCATGGCTGAATGTTAGCTTGGATCCAGTGCAAGGGACCCAACAAACTCGTGCCACATATTGGAGTAGAATACATGATTACTTCCATGAGAACAAAAATTTCTTTTCAGAGCTTAGTCAGAATTCACTTATGCACCGATGGTCATCTATCCAAGAACATGTTAACAAGTTTTGTGGATGCTATGACCGCATTGAGCGTAGAAGACAAAGCGGGATAACAGAGCAGGATAAGGTTGGTACATATCCTTTTTTTATTAGCTTCACATGTGTGCCCTTGTTAATAAGGTACCTGTGCTTCTGCAGATTGTCCATGCTAAAGCTTTGTACCAAGAAGAAGAAGGGCGATTATTTACATACTTGCATTGCTGGAACGTATTACAACACAATCCAAAGTGGACTGATCATTTATCTCAGAAAAAGCAGAAGACATCATCCAATGCTTCTCCGGGTAGTTCCAGTCCTGTTAGCTCTAATGCAAGCCATTTTCATGAAGATGCTCCTCTGCGAGGTGATGTGCTCGTAAGGCTTGTTGGTAGGAAGGCGAGAAAGAGCGGTTACGCCGCAGTAAAGCTTCAGTTGAGAGTGGTCCAACAAGTTCACTCTACATCAAGCACCGGAAAACTTTAGGAAAGAGACGAAAGAAATGGAGATTATGAAAGAGCCAGAAGAAGGAAGAGCGTTCCGACCGAGCATTTGCGCAAGAACAGGAGAGGATTGCTCAAGAGAAAGAAAAGATTGAGATAAGAAAAAATGAGCTTGAATTGAAGAGAATGATGGAAGAAGAGATAATTATGAGCGTCGACACTAGTCGCTTGAGTGGGCCACAACAACAATACTACTCGCCCTTGCGAGAATGATATCATCGTCAAGATGTAATAGGTCCGGTTGAGCACTACTTATGATGTATGAACTAATTTGTTGCAAACTTTTGTGCTACTAAACCATGATGTGCTACAATATATGTATGCATTATTTCGGATTTAAATTTCTCGCATTCAAATAGTTAAAGTGCATAAACTAGTACATTATAGTTGAAGTGCATAAACTAGTACATTGTAGTTGAAGTGCAGAAACATTAAACTAGCGCTTGACTACATCCTCCATAATGGTGCCATAAGTGCTCGACTAGATCTTCTTGAAGCCGAGTGAGCTTTTCTATTTCGATAGATTGATGAGTTTGAATGAACTCGGAAAACTCAGTATTCGTTCATGCGAGGCGCAATATTTTCTCCCATTGCCGTAATTGTAATCAATTGGACCTCCATCCCGCTCATCTTCAATTATCATGTTATGCATGATGATACATGCTGTCATGATATCTCGAAGTGTTTTTTGATACCAAAAACGAGCTGGTCCACGAACAATTGCAAAATGAGCTTGTAAAACTCCAAATGCTCGTTCCACATCCTTCCTAGCTGCTTCTTGAGCTTCCGCAAAATGTTTTTTCTTATTCCCTTGGGGAGCTGGTATTATCTTGACAAATGTTGCCCATGAAAGATATATGCCATCTGCAAGATAGTATCCCATTGTGTAGTTGTGACCGTTCACGGTATAATTCACTTCTGAAGCTTGCCCTTCAGCTAACTTAGCAAAGAGAGGGGACCGATGAAGAACATTAATATCATTATGAGACCCTGGTAAACCAAAAAAAGCATGCCATATCCAAAGATCTTGCGATGCAACGGCTTCCAGAATGATTGTTGGCTCGTGAACATGACCAGTATACATGCCTTGCCATGCTGCAGGGCAATTTTTCCACTTCCAGTGCATGCAATCTATACTCCCTAGCATTCCCGGAAAACCTCTATCCTCACCAATTGTAAGTAATCTGGTAGTATCATTTTCATTTGGAGATCTCAAATACTCATCTCCAAAGATTTCAATAATAGCTTTCACAAACTTTCTCAGGCTCTCTATAGCAGTACTTTCTCCAATTCGCGCATAATCATCAATAACATCTGCTGCTACGCCGTAAGCTAGCATCCGAAATGCTACGGTTATCTTTTGCAAAGAAGATAACCCAAGAATTCCAGCACAATTCCTCTTCTGAACGAAATAATTATCATGCGCTTGTACAGCATGCAATATGCGAAGAAATAGAGGACGATTCATTCGAAACCTATGTCAAAAAGAAGGTTGAGCCATAGACATTACGATCAACATAATATGCCAAGAAATAAATAATGAATAATTCCAAACCTGCGCCGAAAGAAGGTCGGGCCATAGATAGGAGGATCAGCAAAATAGTCTTGGAACAGTCTAGCATGTCCTTCTTGTCTATTGCGATAAACGACTTGATAGCCAGGAGTATAACCGCCATGGCGTGGAAGATTGACACCCTGATCTTCCATATGTGTTAGATATCCTGTTGTAAGAAGAAATACGTATTCATTATTCTTGTCAGACTCCTCGTCGTCTGAGACACATTGTGAGACTAAGTTTCGACGACTCATTGAGATATTGTAGGTAGTGAACAATAAGAAACGTGCAAGACTTCAAACTGCAAATGGGTATGTATATATAGACAATAATAATGTAGCAGGTAAGATTATCGTTAGAATATAGCCGCTAAGGTGGCCGTTTTAACATAGCTGTTGCGATGACCGTTAGGACATGACTCACTCCGTACAATAATTTTAATAATGACCATTACAACATGACCATTACAGGAAAATTCAAATTTAAAATTCCTACGTTCAAATATAACCGTTACAATGTGGTCGTCAAAATAAATTTCAATTTTCATATTCCTGTATTCAAATATAGCCGTTTGAATTAACCAGTAAAAAAACGGTTGTTGTTATGACTATTATGTGAAATATGATTAGAATATAGGAGAGAGAAAATAGAGAAAGTGTGACGAATACTTATAATGAGGTACCTAACGCCCAAAGCGGCAGTGGCGGCCTCAAGCACGACTCAAGCTCAGCAGCCGCTCCCGACCCTCACCGATCAAGCACACCAAGGCCACACGAGACATCCCTTCCCGACCGATCGAGGGAAGTGTCTCCGACTGCCGGGCTCCAGACCCCGCCGCGAGACGCCCGGCCCGACCAGCGAGCTCCCGCCCTCGGCGTGGGTCGGGATCCTGACCGATCGTGCCAAGACAACCCGACCAAGGGCGGCGTGTCTAAGCCTCTACCGGACAACGACCACGTACTCCACGAACGGGGTCAATCAAGTGATTATACAAGGCGGTGGCTCCTTCCTAGAAGGTTTAATGGTGACCAAGTCATGCTCCGATCCCATCGGTAGGTCACATACTGATGCGAACCACGCCCTCTCGAGGCAACACCCACGTCGCGCGAAGAACGTCAACACTCGTAAGGTTCGCGAGGCGGTCACGCCGTTTCGAGGAAATACCTAACCGCCTCGACCGACTAAGCTACCGACCCAGCATGGGCAAGGCAAGCGATGATCGGTCCAGTGAGAACGAAGGACCAAGCTCCTAGTGTAGGTCGTCTCGTCCTCTCCCAATTCTCGATGTAACCCGCCTTCCTTTAAGTATAAAAGGAGGGAACCCCGAGAGAGGAGAGGCGCCATCGAACCCATCTCGCTAAGTCATTAGCACTCTAAACTTGTAAACTTTGTGCGGTCATCCTTGAAGGGAATACAACGCCACCACACTGGCTGAGTAGGGATCTTGGCCCGAACCAGTATACATCTTGGACTTTTGAGTCTAACCATTCGAGGAGTGGAATCGCGGCCCTTAGACTTATAAATTTACTTGCTGTGCTCGAAACGCAAGCGGTTGGCGCGCCCGTAGGGGCCTTGCGCGTCTTCATCACCATCTCCGATTCCGCTTGCCTCCTGATGGCATCTTCCACCCACGACGGCATGATCGCGCAGGGAGCCGATCGCGGCTCCCTCAACTTTGCCACCACCACTCGGCGGGAGGGCTTACGCTAATCCCGCCGCCAGAGGCTCGGCGCCACGTGGCTTCAGGCGCCATCTCCGGCGACCGCCAAGCTCGGCAGGGCACCCTGCGAGTCCCAAAGCGGAGCACGAGCGCTCCGCCACGTCTGGCGAAAGTTCCGTGGGCACAGGCGGTGACCATGTCACCTCCGCGAGCTCACGGCTTGTGGCGATGGCGGCTACATGCCGCCTCTATCCTGGCTGGCGGAAGACTCTTCCACCACGACTCCAGACTCGGCGCTGAGTACCGCCTAGGCGGCACTCTCGCCCGATGCAACATGGCGGGCGCGGTCGATTAATCATAACCCCGCGGTTATGGGGTCCCCATCCGGCGCGAAGGCGCAGGAGGAGAACACCGGACGAAGCGTCGCCGAGGCGCTCAAGCTCGCCGCCCCGAACTCCGGCGGCGGCGAAGAGCCGGATAAGCGAAGAGGTCGAGCTCGACCACTCAGGCTAACACAGGAGGGATGAGCAAGACCCGGCAGTGCCGCGACGGCGCGGACACGCGATGTGTACACCACAAGGCGGAAGAATCAAGCGGCCCCGCTTCTTCCCCATGCAAGCGAGCGTGGCGCGGCTGCGATCTTTGCCGAGGCCTTCGGGAGCCGCCGACCCGAGGCCAAGGCCACGTGCGAGAACCTCGGGCTGGTGGGCGTGCGGCCGTGCAACACATGCAGCCTCCGGCTCACCGCTCGGCGCCACCTCGAACCACCGGGCCCGCCGCGCTCGGCCGGTGGGTCCGTGCGGCGGCGCCACACCACGAACCACCGTGCCTCGCGCGACCCGGTCGCGCCCGCCCTCAGCGGCGCCTATGGCGTTCGCGCCACCCTCGGCGCGAGAAAGGCGGAGGAGGCCGTCCACTCACGCATTGTGGGCGGCGGGCGCCACCGCCGCGCTTCAAGCCCCGATGGTCCGGACCACGGCTTTCTCCGAGGATCCGTCGGTGATTTCTGCCGGTTGCGCCCACCAACATCGCCAAGTACATCGGGCCCACGAACCTGTGTGTCCGCTTGAAGGCTACGGCTCGCATGCGGGCGGGGAGCGACGGATGATCTCTTCATCATCGATACCTCCCCATCTACCTTGCGGACTCGGCGAGCTTGGCTCGAGTACTTGCCCGCCAAAACTATCGAGGCGGGCGACTTAAAGACCCTCGTCGTCGGCAACTTCCGAGCACTTACAAGCGCCACAGCAACTCCTGGGACCTAAAGGGCTGCAAGCGGCGGCGGAAACCCTCCGGATTACATCCGGCGGTTTTCCGCCAATGCAACGAGCTCCCGACATCTCCGGCCGCCGATGTCGTGGGAGCATTCATCTGGCACCTCTGCAAGGCCACGGTACACAAGTGGGGTGTCTCAAGCCGGTGACCACCAAGGAGCTCCTCGACGCCGCCACTCAACCACGCCTCGGCGAGGCTGTGGGCCATCTTCGAAGGAGGAAAGGCCCAGCAGAGGTCCGGCGTCCAAATCGGATCCCCTTCCGACCGCTCCGACAAGCGGAAGCGGCATGGGAAACAGATCCGCGAGTCTTAAGTGGTCGCCATCGCGACCGCCACCAGCAGCGGGCGCGGTCGGCCGATCACGCTGACCGCCGAGAATTGATGGACGGCCGTGCGAACCACGGGTTCCCGTCAAACATAAGTGCAGGACTGCGAAGTCTCGAGGCACTTCCTTTCTGCGCCCCACGGCGCCGCGGGGCAAGGAAAGAAGCGACCACGCCCTACGGTGCGTGGAGAAGAAGGCGGACGACGAGTTCCCGAACCCGACGGCCGCCTCATGATCTTTAGCGGACCGGCGTGCTACGGCGACAAGCGTCGGCTCAAACTGCGCCTACCGTGAGGTCCACACCGCCACTAGCCGCCCCCAATACCTCCGTGGTCGAGTTCCCGATCACCTTGATCGGATGACCACCGACCATTCCCAGTAGGAAGATACCGCTGGTAGTCGACCCATCGTGGGAAAGAAGCGCCTCACCAAAGTGCTCATGGATGGCGGTAGCGGCCTCAACATCCTCTACGTGGAGACGCTCGACGCCATGGGGATTCCTCGCTCGAGTCTCTGACCGAGCAAGGCCCCTTTCCACGGTGTCATCCCACGGCGTGAGGCCCATCCGCTCGGGCAGGTCGACCTGCCCGTCACCTTTAGGGAACCAGGGAATTTCCGCACCGAGACCCTCACTTTTGAGGTTGTGGATTTCCCCGGCTCCTATCACGCTATCTTGGGGCGGCCATGCTCGCCAAGTTCATGGCGCCCCCACCACGCCTACCTCAAGCGAAGATGCCCGCCACGAGAGTCATCACCGTGGCATCATCTTTCCAGCTTGCCTACAATCTGCGCGAGCGATTGCGAGCTTGCCTCGGCGATCATCGCGTCTGCGAGCTCAACAACCTCGGGAGGGAAGCCTCAGAGTCCGTCCCGAGTCCGGCAAGTCGGGGGCGGGATCCTTCAAGTCCGCCGAGGACACGAAGAAGGTCGCGGTCGATCCCTGCGATCCGGCCAAGACCGTGCGGGTCGAGTCACGCCCCGCCAAATAGGAAAGCGCGCTCGTCGGCTTCCTCCGCGCCAACAAAGACGTCTTCGCATGGAGGTCCTCCGACATGCCAGGAATCCCAAGGGAAGTCACCGAGCACTCCTTGAGCATCCGACCAGGCTCAAAGCCGGTCGCCCAACGCCTGCGCCGCTTCGACGAGGAGAGGCGCAGGATCATAGGGGAGGAGATCGCCAAGCTTTTGGCTGCAGGGTTTATAAAAGAGGTCCGCCACCCCGAGTGGCTGGCCAACCCTGTACTTGTTAAAAAGAAAAATGGGCAATGGAGAATGTGTGTTGACTATACGAGTCTCAACAAGGCGTGTCCTAAAGACCCGTTCCCCTTGCCCCGCATCGACCAAGTCATCGACTCCACCGCGGGGTGTGTCTCTTTTCTTTCTGGATGCCTACTCAGGTTACCACCAAATAGCGCTGAAGGAGTCCGACCAGCTCGCGACTTCCTTCATCACGCCGTTCGGCTCATTCTGCTACGTTACAATGCCGTTCGGCCTAAAGAACGCAGGCGCTACATACCAGCGATGTATGCAAACGTGCTTCAACAACCAGATCGGCCGCAACGTTGAGGCCTACGTTGACGACATCGTCGTGAAGACCAGGAATACGCACGACCTTATTGCCGACCTGGAAGAAACCTTCGCGAATCTTCGACGGTTCCGTATAAAGCTCAACCCCGAGAAATGAGTCTTCGGGGTCCCCAAAGGGAAGCTGCTCGGATTCATCGTCTCCGAGCGATGTATCGAGGCCAATCAGGAGAAGATCCCGGCGATCACAAGGATGGGCCCGATTCCTAATCTCAAAGGGGTCGAGGCTAACAGGTGCCTAGCCGCCTTGAGCCGTTTGTGTGTCGCCTCGGTGGCGCGAATGCCGCTCTGGTGCTCAAGAAATCCGACCGCTCACCGGACCCGGGAGGCTCGAAGCCCTCACGCTGAAGGCCTTCCTATCCTCACCTCCGATCTGGTCGCCCGGCACCGAGCGAACCATCGCTCCTCTACATCGCCGCCCTGTTCAAGTCGTCGGTGCGGCCCTTATGGTGGAACGAAGGAGGAAGGCCGTGAACTCAAGGTACAACGGTCTATTTCATCGTGAGGTTCTTCCGAGTCAAGGCTCGGTACCGCAGTGGTGAGCCGCTCTCGCGGTGCTCATCGCCAAGAGAAAGCTCGTCCATTACTTCGACCAGAGACGCCATCACCGTGGTGACCGCGTCCCAGCTTCGGCGAGATCGTCCACAATCGCAGCGCCTCGGGAAGGATAGCCAAGTGGGCGCTCGAGCTCGGCGCCACGCATAACATACGTCCCTCGCAGGCGTTCAAGTCGCGAGTTCGCCGACCGTCGCCGAGTGGACCAAAGCTAAGCGCCACCGTGTCAAGACCCCGAGCTTGGACAATGTACTTTGATGGGTCCTACACCAAGAACGGAGCGGGCGCGGGGTCGTCGTCATTTCCCACTCGGGAACAAACTTCAATCGCCATCGTTGTTGCTCTTGACGCGACCAACAACATCGCCAGCACGAGGCTCGTCAATGGTCTCGGATCGCCGCCGACCTCGGTGCTCGGCTCTGCGTCATGAGGACTCCAAGCTTGTTGTCGACCAGGTCATGAAGGCTTCGAAGCCCCGAGACGCCCGAATGGCTGCGTACTGTCGGGAAGTGCGCAAGCTCGAGGAGCGGTTCAAGGGTTTCGAGCTCGACCACGCTTACTGACGCCACAGCGGTGAGGCCGATTACCTAGCCAATCTCGCCTCCAGAGGGTCACCCCACGGGATCTTCGTCTGCGACCTCTTGCAACCTTCCATCGGTGGACTCGTGGCGAGCGGTCTCCGATTCACCTATCATGGTCACCCGACCGCCGCGATCGGCGTGAGACTTGCGGGTCGAACCGCAGCGTGCTAGCAGCCGAGCCCGACTGGAGGAAGCTCTTCATCAACCGTTTAACGGACGGGACGCTCCCCCCTGACCCGACCGAGGCCCGACGCCTCGCTCGGCGGGCAAAATCTTTCGTCTGGTCGGCCTGCACCTTTACAGAGGAGTCCTCCGGGGTCCTCCAGTGCGTTTTGGCCCGACCAAGGGAAGCGGTTCTTCTTTCGATATCCATGGCGGGTCTGCGGCCACCATCTCAGCACTCGATCCCTCGTTGGAAAGGCCTTCGACAAGATTTTTATTGGCCGACCGCCGTGTAACGGCCGCCGGCGGATCGTGCGCGACTGCGAAGGGTGCCAATTCTTTGCCCTACACACATCCGCGGCTCGTGCCTTGCGGATGATCCCCATCACGTGGCGTTTGCGGTTTGGGACTCGATCCGGTCGGGCCCTTCAAGAAAGCGCCGGGGCTTTACTCATCTCCTAGTCGCGGTGGATAAATTCACCAAGTGGATAGAGGCCAAGCGATCGTGGCGTCACGTCGACAAGCGCCATCTTCTTCCGCGACATCGTTTTGGTTCGGAGTTACAAACTCCATCATCACCGACAACGAAGCGCATTCACAGGGAAAGAGTTCCTCGAGTTCTGCGATGACTTCAACATCCGTGTCGATTGGGCGCCGTGGCCCATCCGCGGACTAACGGCGGTCGAGCGTGCGAACGGCATGATCCTTCAGGACTCAAGCCACGGATCTTGATCGGCTCAAGCGCCGCGCAGGCGATGGGTGGCCGAGCGCCCTCCGTCCTCTGGAGCTGCGGACCACGCCCACCCGGCGGCCCGGTTTACACCATTCTTCATGGTGTTCGGCGGCCAGCAAGCCATCTTGCCACAGCACTGGACTATGGCGCCCCAAGACTACAAGCCGATGAGGCTCGGGGCTCGCCGCAACAAGAGCGCCATCGACCACCTCAGCGAGGCGCATGGCGTGGCCGTCTGCGATCGGCCAAATATCAACAAGCTCTGGGCGCTACCACGGCCGCCAGTTCGAGCGATCCTTGGCCACGCGACACAGTCTGCGTCGGTCCAAACCAGGAAAGACAAGCACAAGCTATCACCGCCCTAGGAAGGCCCCTTCACCGTCGTAGAGGTTCTTCGACCTGGCACCTTTCGACTCAAGGACGCCGACGGTCGCATCCTTCCGAACGCTTGGAACATAGAAAAGTTAAGGCGATTCTATCCCTGAACTCTTTTCTTTTTTTTCTGGCATGGTCATTACCTTTACCCTTCCGAGCACTGGTGCGCCTGCGGCGCTCGGGGCTGCTTGGCACCCCGTTGGTTATACGGTCGGCGCTATGCGGGTCGGTGACTCGACCGATCACAAGGTCCATCGGCGGTAACCCTCTCGACCCAAGCGTTACGGCCCTCGCCCGCGCTATGGTTGCTAAGTAGCGCTTCGCGGAAGAAGGAAGTGCCCGAGTGGAGTGACCTTTTGGTCAGTCGGAAACACTCCTCCCCCGCGCAAACTCATCCAGCTCGCGCTCTCATGCGGGTCGGTGACCCGACCGACCGCAAGATCCATCCCGAGCGGTAACCCTCTCGACCCAAGCGTTACGGCCTATGCCCCAGAGGCTATGGTTGCTAAGTAGCGCTTCACGGAAGAAGGAAGTGCCCGAGTGGAGTGACCTTTTAGTCAGTCGGGAACACTCCTCCGCGCCCACTCGGCTAGCTCACACGCTCGCGCGGGTCGGTGACCCGACCGGTCATGAGGTCCTCCCCGAGCGGTAATCCTCTCGACCCGAGTGCAATGGCCTACGCCCCAGCGGCTATGGTTCTGGCGCTTCGCGGAAGAAGGAAATGCCCAAGTGGAGCGATCTTTTGTCGGTCGGGAACACTCCTATCCCTCACAAGTGCACATAACTGCTGAGTGACCAAGATTCCTACCCTCTTAGTCCCTCTCGAAGCAACCCGACCTACGCATAAGTGACCCCTGCGGTCCTTAAGGCTATGGCCGGTCAAGCATTCACCAGAAACACAAAAGGGGCAAGAGGCGTACTGGAACTTGTTAACCTTAAAGATTGTTTACAAGCATAATAGTCTTTACAATTAAAAAGAAGGATAAATCTAACTACTTTGTTCTTCATCGAGGCGACTGCTTGGCGAGACATGGTCGGCAATCTCGAGCGTATGGCTCGACCAAGAGCTCGAACTGCCGATCTCCCGTCGGTCCGGTTCGGCGGCGCTTGCTCACCACCGCGAGGTCAATTCCATCATAATGCGAGATGGTGTTGACGGCGCGAGGAAACTCAAGCGCCGCACCAAAGAATCACCACCCTCTCAACGCTCGGGCACTCGGGCTAGCGAGGCGCCCGAGCGCTTCGGGCCGCCGTTCTCCAAGGACCGGGCGCACGTCTGGCGGCCTTGCGAAGGCCTCGGTTCGTAGCGGCTTCGGCCCGACCCTCTTCGGCAGCCTTGGCCGTCGCGAGCGCGTCCCCGCCCGTGACCGCTTCGTCACGGGCCTGCTGGGCGTCCTTCCGCTCCTCAACCGCGAGGCCCAAGTTCTTCTGCACCTCTGTAGATGGCAACGGCGCCAGATGATCACGACTTATGAAAAGCGCCCACATAATCAAATGAGAAGTTGAGACCCTCACCGGCCGCGGAGTTCGCCAGGTCGCCGACCTCTTGCTTGACCGCCTCGTAGGAGGTCCTCAAGGAGGTCAGATCCTTCCGAGCGGCCTCCCGCTCGGAGCGGACTCGGTCGGCGTCCTTCCGAGCCTGGTCTCGCTCAGTCCGCAGACGGGTTGCCTGCGCTTGCGCTGCCCCTAGGCGGTGGTGGCGGTGTCCCTAGCGCTGGTGGCCTCCGCCAGGGAGGACTCGAGCTCCGCCACCTTCGCCCTCAGGGACTGGGCCCCCAGGCGCTCATCGAAGAGAGCCTTAGCAGCCCCCTCAAACTCCTGGCGGACCTTCGCCGCCTCCGACCGCCTCATGCTTAGCGCCTCTTGAGCTAAGCGCAACTCAAGGCGCAGCCGGTCGCACTCTTCCACGGCGACCCCATTGGTGTCCGGCGCCCGCGAGCTCGGCTTTTCCCTTCGAGCAAGCCCACGAGATGTTTGCAAGGTGCGAACTATCCGTTAGTCTCCGGCGCATCGTCGAGATTTTACAAGTTGGGTTCTTTCGTCAACACCAAGGCGATCGGCCGGACTCCCCGACCATCGCGTCCAACGCTGGTTGGAAGATTCTAGGCAGAGTCGGACCCTTCGGACCAGCTCCATCTGCCGCTTCAAGTCCGAACACCTTCTTTGAAGAGCAACCCACTCGCTCTCTTACATTCACCAGGCCCGGCTCGGGGCCTCTCGGCGGCGGGCCTCAGTGCGTCTGCTCGGGCGGGCGCTACCGACGAGCACCATCGGCAGCGATGGTGGAACTGATCCCGAGGTCCCCTCGGCGACCTCCGCCTGCGGGACCTCGGTCGGCACCTCCCTCAGGGGCGAGGGGTCAGGCACCTCTGGCACCAGCGCCGTCTTGGTCGGCACGACCGCCGGCAGCGCCGCCGCCTCTTCCTCCCCGAGGGTGACCACATCGGACGGCGGTGTCCCCAATCGAGGCGTCGGAAGCTCCTCGCCAGCCTCGGCCTCATGGGCAGGCGCGCCCTCGGCCGCCAGCACCACGATCGGCGCCGACCCGATCGGCGTCTCTGGAACCTCCTGCGGCGATGTCCCTTGTGGAACCGCCACAGGACGCGCCACGGTCACACCAGTATAGGCGCTGCACGTGGCAAAACACTAAAAAGCGGTTTGAGCGGCTTTTCTGCAAAAATGTTTGAACAAAAGAAAAGAAGTACTTACTGAGCCCTCGCCTCCTTATCTCCCGGGAGCGGCTCCCGGGAGGACATGCCCAAGGGCCCCTAGAAGATAAAAAGCACTGATCAGACCAGGCGTTAAATGCAAAGAAAAGAAGGGCGGGAAGAAGTCCGGCCGACCTACCAGATTGGAGGGTGGGCCACAGAGAATGGCTCGGGTGGCCGCCCGCCCGCCTCCGTAGCACTTCCTCCCATGGCGGCGCCACCGGGCCGACCTCCGTCGCGGCCCGGCTCGGGCTCCGCCATCCTCATCCGGCCGGACGCCCCTCATATCGGAGCAGGCGGGTGCATCGCGCAAGAGGTTGCAGCGCATCCTCATGAAGGTGCGCCGCGACCACGTCCGGTGAGCCCTTGCCTCCTTAGGGCCTGACACGCTCCACGATCGGGGCCACCTTGTTCTTCCTCGCTTCTCGGCGCCTGGTTCCACTCCTTCTCCGCCACGGAAGTTTGCCGGTGAAGGGAAGGCGGTGTCTCCGGCGTTCGAGCATAGAACCACTCGGGCGCCACCCCTTGTTGGACGACGCAGCTTGACCTCGAGGTACTCCGTGCTCGGCGGACCGAAGGCTGGAGGCGCTGCCAACAATGGGCGCCACGGCGTCCGTCGGCTTGTCCTTCGAGCCTCGCTTGGAAGAAATGTCTCCTAGCGCCTAGTGCGGCTCGATTCCCAAGAAAGCCTCGCGGTGTGATGAATATGGCGATGTGGAGGACCCCATTGGGGTTAAGGTGGTGCGCCTCCGCCTTGTAGTGGAAGAGCAGCCCGGACGAGCAGGTGCGGCAAGCGAGCCGCTCGAAGAAAGAGGCAAGCACCACGACCTCGTCGTCCCCGACGAGGGCAGCCGCTCCGTCGGCACCCTCAGCCGGGAGAGATCTTGCGCAGGAGGAAGCCCTTCTTCACCAAGCCAAGCGCTGACTGGCACAGGCGGAGCACTCGGCCACGACATCCTTTGCGAAAGCGACGGAAGCGAGGAGGAGAGAAGGTTGAGTTTTCTTTTCCTTGGCTCTTTGTTGTTCCTTTTTGTCTTAGGGGCGAGGCGAGAAAGCAAACAAGCGTAACTACTCAAAGCGCCCGACAACGTATATATAGAAGGCGAGGCGCGCCGACCGAGCACCCCTCGGCGAGCGTCGTGTCCCTCACGCCCGGCTGGTAACTCCGGTTTCCATTTCCACTCAGCATTTAATCGACAAAGCGGCGAGCCATAAAGCCGCCGCCCCCCGGCGGTCGTCCTGTAACCTCGATCTCCGCCTTGAGGCGGGGCGGTTGCTGCTCGGGGCACGCGTGAGAAGGCCCATCGGCGCCTGCGGCCCGGCGGCAAAAGCTCGTGGCTTGCAGGGGCCCGGCTAAAGCTGCGGGTTCAAAACCTACCCACCAAATGGGCATAAGGCGCCCAGTGAAACTTGAGCGAGGGCAAGTATGAGGTGAGCCCAGCGGTGGGCCCTCGGTTAGGTCGGTGATGACCCAATCACCTCTACTCGCGTCCGAGACCATACTTCACACTCTCCCGGGAGCTCATCGATGGCGGCGGCCCGGTGTGCCACAGGTCGTGAGCGACCCGGGGCCCATCTGAGATTAGTAGAAAGGTTTCTTATGGGTCGCCCCACGGCGGGCGGACACCCTACTGCAGGACCGTCCGCTCGGAAGGTCCCCCTTGGGAGGACCTCCGGGACCCACTCGGTGCTGTTATAAGCTCCACGAGCACGGCGTTCAAACCAGCGCGTGTAAGCGCGTCGCTCACCCTCCGGGTCCCACACATGCGGATGGAGTATACGTGTGGGATAGATGGCGGCCACTCCTCTCGCAGCTACCCTCGCCAAACAAGCACTCGGGATGGATGCCCCACGTCCAGCTACGACGTAAAACGAGCCTACGTCCAGCTACGACGTAAAACGAGCTTGCGTCCAGCTACGACGCAAAACGAGCCTTCGTCCAGCTACGACGTTAAACGAGCACTCGGACACCCGAACCTCGCGCAGAGGCATCAGGGTCGTCCCTGCCCGACCAAACGCGGTCTAGCTTCTGACGTTAAGCGAGCACCGGACACCGAACCTCCGCGGATGCATCGCGGTGCGTCCTGCCGATCAAGGCGCGGTCTAGCTACGACGTTAAGCGAGCACCGGACACCGAACCTCGCGCGAGAGGCATCGGTCGTCCTGCCGACCAAGGTGCGGTCTAGCTCGGCGTTAAGCGAGCACTCGGACACGAACCTCGCGCGAGGCATCGCGGTCGTCCTGCCGACCAAGGTGCGGTCTAGCTACGACGTTAAGCGAGCACTCGGACACGAGCCTCGCGTAGAGGCATCGCGGTCGTCCTGCCGACCAAGGCGCGGTCTGGCTACGACGTAAAGCGAGCACTCGGACACCGAGCCTCGCGCGAGGCATCGCGGTCGTCCACGCCAGCCAAGGTGCGGTCTAGCTACGACGTTAAGCGAGCACTCGGACACCCGAACCTCACGTAGAGGTATCGCGGTCGTCCTGCCGACCAAGGCGCGGTCTAGCTCGGCGTTAAGCGAGCACTCGGACACCGAACCTCGCGCAGAGGCATCGGGTCGTCCTGCCGACCAAGGCACGGTCTAGCTCTGACGTTAAGCGAGCACCGGACACCCAAACCTCGCGCGAGAGGCATCGAGTCGTCCTGCCCGACCAAACGCGGTCTAGCTACGACGTTAAGCGAGCACCGGACACCGAACCTCGCGCGAGGCATCACGGTCGTCCACGCCGACCAAGGCGCGGTCTAGCTACGGACGTTAAATGAGCACTTAGACACGAACCTCGCGCGAGGCATCGCGGTCGTCCTGCGGTCTAACCGGCGTTAAGCGAGCACTTTCGGACACGAACCTCGCGCGAGGCATCGAGTCGTCCTGCCGACAAGGCCGCGATCTATCTGACGTTAAGCGAGCACTCGGACACCGAACCTCGCGCGAGAGGCATCGGGTCGTCCTGCCGACCAAGGCACGATCTATCTGACGTTAAATGAGCACTTTCGGACACGAACCTCGCGCGAGAGGCATCGGGTCGTCCACGCCGACCAAGGCGCGGTCTAGCTTCTGACGTTAAACAAGCACTCGAACACCCGAACCTCGCGCGCAGGCATCGGGGTTGTCCACTGCCGACCAAGGCGCGGTCTAGCTACGACGTTAAGCGAGCACTCGGACACGAACCTCGCGGAGAGGCATCATAGTCGTCCTGCCGACCAAGGCGCGGTCTAGCTCGGACGATTAAGCGAGCAGCTCGGACAACTCCAGCGAAGCAAACTCATTACGAAGACATTCATAGCGAAAAGGAGATTTCATTATAGGCCAACGGGCTCAAACTTTACGCAACTTTACAATATAGTACCCAAGCGGACACAAAAATAGCTACGCTACGCTCTGCGAGGACTTTTGTCGCGCCAAGACCTCTTAAAACATCCGTGCGGCATCGGTGGCACCGCGGCATCTTGGTAGGCCTCGCTCGATCGGCGGGACAGCCACCGCGGTGCGGAACCGTCTGCCGGCGCGCTATACGCCGTTCAGCGACATCGATGCAGCCGCGCACCTTCTGATCGGCGCCCTCACGCCATCGCCTCGAAGGGCCCCCTTGCTACCTCGAGCCTCGGGGCGCCCTCGGCGATGCATCGGCACGGCAGACATCGCGAACTCTGACTTCTTCCTCCGGAGTTCGGCCATCGCGGTCGTACTCAGCCCAAAGCTCGACCAAAGGTCTTCTCATACGCCACAACATCATCACCAAAGCGAAGACTAGAGGGTGCCCGAAGCCATTTCAAAGAGCAAAAGAAAGGATTCTCGTTTAGGGTTTATCACTCAAGCAAGCCGTGGTGTCCTTATATGCGGACGGAGGGAGATTGAGCGTCTCGAATAAATGCAAGCGTCACAGCAAGCGCCCTTCGCCGAACCCGGCGATCCGAAGACGCAGCGGCGAGGCGCGCTGCCGTCTTGGCGCGTGCACAACGAGTGATTCAAAGCCCCGCGGTTGAATGCCCAGGCAAAATTCGAGCGGCCGTCGGATGCGTTGGGAACACACGTAGAAATCGTTTGACCTAATCGGTCGGGCGACCACTCGGGCCCGATCACCATTCTCATCAAGCTCAACCCCCAACCGAATCTGCAGAAATCGCTCGGGGTTGGGGCTCTTGGCGAATACTTATAACGAGGGTACCCCAGCGCCCCAAGCGACAAGTGGCGGCCTCAAGCACACTCAAGCCCAGCAGGCGCTCGACCCACTGCCGATCGAAGCACCTACAAGGCCACGAGACATCCCTTCCGACCGATCGAGGAAGTGTCTCCGACCAGCGGGGCTCCGGACCCCGCCGCGAGGCGGGCCCCGGCCCGACCAGCGAGCTCCGACCCTCGCTATGGGTGGGATCCTGACCGATCGTGCCAAGACAACCCCGACCAAGGGCGGCGTGTCTAAGCCTCTGCGGACAACGACCACGTACCCCTACGAGCGGGTCAATCGAAGTGACTATACAAGGCGGTGGCTCCTTCCTAGAAGGTTTAATGGTGACCGAAGTCATGCTCCCGATCCCATCGGCCGGTCACATCGATGCGAACCGCCCTCTCGAGGCAACACCCGTCGGTAGCGACAACGTCAACACTCGTAAGGTTCGCGAGGGCGTCGCCGTTTCAGGAAATACCTAACCGCCTACGACCGACTAAGCTACCGACCCGGCATGGGCAAGGCGGCGATGATCGGTCAATGAGCGAAGGACCGAAGCTCCTAGTGTAGGTCGTCTTGTCCTCTCCCAATTCTCGATGTAACCTGCCCCTTCCTTTCGTATAAAAGGAGGCAGGAACCCCCGTAGGAGAGGAGAGAGCGCCATCGAACCCATCTCGCTAAGTCATTAGCACTCTCGCTTGTAAACTTTGTGCAGTCATCTGTACTGAAGGGAATACAACGCCACCACACGAACTGGAGTAGGGATCTTCGGCCCGAACCAGTATACATCTTGGACTTCTGAGTCTAACCATTCAGGGAGTGGAACGCGCGGCCCCTTAGACTTACAAATTTACTTGCCGGTGCTCGTTACGCCGACAGAGTGATATGGAGAGTGTTGTTGGAGAGGGAGGAGATATGGAGAGGCATTTTTTTGGAGAGTTCTCTAAATCTGGCTTTTGGAGAGTAGGTTTTGGAGAGTCTTTTTGAAGATGCTCTAACAACATGGGGCTACTCGATTATTTCAACAACGCTTTCTCTACTATGTCTTTCACCTGCATGGCAGCCTGTGACGTTGCAGCTGTATGTATTGTATTACGTAGCTGATGTTGGAATCCCTCGTTTATCCGGCCCTGTGTACATTTATAAATTGAGCCGTGCTTCAATGCTTTTCCACCCAATATAAGTTGTACAAATCCTAAAGCAAGCGAAGGGATAAGTAATCATCATCTACCCTTCATTCATACTTTAATATTTGTGCAACTGTAAAAAAGAAAAGCATTAAAGCACCTCTCTTATAAATTTAGTTCTCTCTCCTGCATGATCAAGAGCTCAACAAGTGATCATAGTCGTGGGAGATTGGCCTATCGCGATAGCAGTCGCATAGCCAATGACAGTAAGATTCTTGCCACGCTACCATGGCTCAGCAGCGAGGTGTTGTGCACCTCAGAGTGGTAGCCGGTTCCTAAGCACCACCTTCCGCGCTGCCGCAACTCGGTAGCACCCTCCTCCAGCGCTGCTCCCGTGGTCTCTCGCCCTGCAGCGGTGCCAATCACTTGTTGAGGTCCACAGGCATGATAGGTGATTCTTTTTGTTGCCGCCACTTAATTACCTATTCCTTTTGTGTGTGTCTATCTATATCATGTCCTAAGTAAGAGAAATTTTGTTTGAAAAAGGCGTACTCAAGCATTTACATCTAGCAACTAGATACATAAAAAGTTTTTGGATTGGTATTGTTTATAAATTTTAGTTGGCGTGCTATTATATATAGCTCCCGAAGGCCTCTCCGCATTTCTGACGATGGCGCAGCTCTGCGAGCCGAAACCTTCGATCTTTATAATAAAGGTAGTATTAAGGATGGATATGTATGGCAAAATTTAACACTATTTTACTTACAAACAGCTACTTATTATCAGGCTTCCTCCATTTCGCACATTTATTCCACTTTTCCTTACTCAAATGAGTTATGGTGGAAGATGGAAAAACATTTTAAAATAATTTTATAAAGTATAAAATTAGAAGAGTCTATTATAGTGACTACAAAAATTTACTGTCAAGTCTGCAAATTAGCTAGAGAATATATATATATATAGACAGAACCTTCGCACTTGCATGCCACCTAAACAGTTAGATCGATCGTGTGCTCGCAGGAGATGATGAGTCTAGTCCTTAGTTACCTTAAAAATTTTCTTGCGTGTGACAAATGAGGTTTGTAAGTTGACATGTGTGCGACGGGACTGCGTGGTATTAGCTAAGTACAGATGTTGCCACAGGATGAACAGATGTTACTTGGCCGTATAAAAAAAGTAAGAAAAAATCGGCTCTCTTCGACGGGGATCCCTCAGTACTGTGGGACTGTTTCTACAGACCGTTCTATCAAAAACTACGGTCCGGATTTTCCGATAACTGTGATTCACCGTATCAACACACTGTTCACTAATCGAACCGTCTATTATTTCGATCATATGGTCACCAGATTTTCTGAGAACACTGTGGTGGTTTTACTGTACAAAACAGTATAGCAATTATTGTAGTAATTCACCGTATCAACATACTGTTCACTAATCGGACTGTCCGTCATTTCAATCCGACGGTCCACGCCCACAAGAATTACTTAAGTTAAATTCCATATAGAGACACTGCTACAAAACACCAGATCACTGTCGGTTCCAAATTGACGTCACTGCAGGATATTGGAACCAGCAGTGATTAGTCGGCAGTGATAGTTCGACTATCACTGCCGGTTCTAGAACCGATAGTGATAACGATATCACTGTCGGTTTGTATGCGAACCGGCATTAATAGTCCGGTTCGTAAATCCAAAAATCACACGTAAAATCATAAAAAGAAATTATTTGCACCTCGACCACTCTGTATTCACAGTCGCAAGTCACAAGTCACACGATTTTCACGTGAAATACGCGCACTGCGGTTGCTAGCGGTCAAACTGGTGACCTACTGCTCCACGCGTGTGCCCTTACCATCTCACCTATCACTCAATCCTCAACTAATATATGATATATTTTCCTTTTTGATCCTTTGTCTCCAAAATGTTTGATGATTATTTGGATATCTAAATGACTTCAAATGGAAAGATTGTCAACTACAAAGTTGTAGATCTCGTCGAGAGCTACAATTTTCATATGAATTTTATCTCCATCCGACTCCATATGAAAAAGTTATGATTTTTCAAAAAATGGTTGATAACATTATTACTGTCGGTTGGTAATACAAACCGGCAGTGATACCATTATTTGGATACCTAAATTACTTAAAATAAAAAGGTTGTCAACTACAAAGTTGTAGATATCGTCGAGAGCTACAATTTTTATATAAATTTTATCTCCATCCAACTCTGTATGAAAAAGTTATGATTTTTTAAAAAATGGTTGATATCATTATTACTGCCAGTTGGCAATACGAACCGGCAGTGATACCATTATTTGGATATCTAAATTACTTCAAATTAAAAGTTGTCAACTACAAAGTTATAGATCTTGTCGAAAGCTACAATTTTCATATAAATTTTGTCTCCATCTGACTCCGTATGAAAAAGTTATGAGTTTTCAAAAATATCATCACTGTTAATCCGTATCGTCCATTATCACTGTCAGTTCTTGTTTCGAACCGGCAGTAATAAAGGATTTATCACTATCGATTCTTTTAAAAAACCGACAGTGATAGTATCACTGCTGGTTTTTGTTCGAACCAGTAGTAATAAGGGATTTATCACTGTCTATTCATCAGTAAAAACCGTTACTGCCGGTTTTTCATTCGAACCGGGAGTGATAGTATTTTTACTGTTAGTTTTTGATGAACCGACAGTGATATAATGATAAGGATCACTGATTCTATAGTAAAGAGACTGAAGGTGAATTCTGTCCCTTGAGAAAATGTTATGCTATAACTTACTATGTGCCAGCATCTCCGGGAAGTATGGGCTACTCGAAAACGGTGTGGATGTGTGGTTGCATGCATGGGCAAGGGCGAATTGTTTTACTACGAGGGTGTATTATTCTGGTCTGTGTCAACGTGAAGGTCTATACGGTCTATATAAAATGGTGATAGGATTAGTCACACGGTATTTATATAAAAGTGAGTTGTAGTAGTATATAATTGTTTGCACCAAAATTCGGCAAGTTAGTCTAAATCAGGCAAATACAAATTAAAGATGCGGGAGCTAATAGAAGTTTGGAAAGAATCTGAGATGTTTGGTAAAACTAAGATTTTTAAGGAAACAACCTCTAAAGATAAGGACGATACGGATACGGACCTTGAAGCGTGTTGGAGTAGGATACGATCGGCCGAAGGGTATAAAAGAAGAGCCGAAGCAAACTGCAAGGACATAATCATCAACACATACAAACAATCAGCTTTACTTTTCATCTATTTTTCCTGTCGACTAGGAGTAGTTCTTGTAATTTAGCCTTTGTAATCGATCTTGATCAATAAAGTTGCGCATCGCCGATTGTTGATCTTCGTCAATTACGCCCCAGGTTCGATTTATTCTGATTTTTGTTGCGCATCGCCTTCTTCAGAATCGATCTGCCTTTATCCTCTGATTAGCTTTAATCGGCTAATTAGACTTACCTTGTTACTTTGATCTTGATCGGCTTCAAGCTGATTGAGTATAAGCCGATTGATCTTAACGATCGGCTTGAGTGAATTTTATTGTTTTTACCTTGTCGATTCGAGTCAAATCGGTAGCACGCTCTGAACGGTGTTAAATGCGGTGTCTTGTTGTCGAAACCCTACATCAAGTTTTTGACGCCAACACACTCTTAGCACGCCGGTGGGACCCGTAATGTCTTCATCGGGAAGTCGATTCCGCCATCGGATCTCAACTCGAAGCTATAATCGTCCCAACAATGGGCGATTTGTCCGCAGAACAACGCCAAGAAATTGAAGCTCGGAAAGCTGCTCTTGAAGAGATGATGCTAAGTTGCTATCGAGAAAACAAGGCGTGGCGTTACTCAAAAATCCGCCCTACAAGCGGTCAGCATACAGGTGATGCGGGCATAACGTAACAAATGGCCGATATCTACTGCTCAAGCGAATTATCGGCTATGATTAATCAATCATACACCACGCCTTGATAAATCAATCGCCGGCTCTAGTGACAACCCTCAAGCCGATGATAGCAAATAGCGTCAAAACTATAGCCCAGAGTTGGCCTCGTCGGAAGTTTGCTAGATCCACTACAAGCTCGCCAAATTATCCGTTTTTGAAGATCACAAAACACGCGAGCACACGATCGATCCTAAACCATCGGCTATAACCTCACCTCCCACGATGATGCCCACACAACCCACGGTCATATTGCCTAGGGATCCTCGGTCAAGTGGGGTGAGCCATTACCACGCCTATACCGACGCCGCTAAGTTAGATTCGTCCATCAACCTACCGCCGTCGGCTCCTTTTACGCTTTTCCCCAATCGGTTTCACAACCGATTGGATCGAAAGATATCCCCAAGAGCCTACCACGCTTAGAAACACGGGTCCACACAGGTAATAACGTATTGAAACCGTTTATCCGGTGCGGAACCGCACAATTAGGCATAATCGGCACGATCGGTATAATCGAATCGCCGCGGCGCACGGCGTAATTAGCAACCCGAGCTTGCACTCGGGGCGGATGATCTGATTATGATCGACATTATCGAGGGCTCTTGTGCGGTGGCGATAATGCCGATTGGACCGTCGATCTGCACGTTTTGAGGATCGGTTTGGCATACAACCGAAAGGAAAAGTGATCGGCTATAGAAAGCCGTACCCGATTACATAGATCGTATGCCCTACCCTCATAATTTTAGAGTCCGGACTTCGCCAAATTCTCGGGGATGACTCGATCACAACCTTGGAGCATGTTGGGCGCTTTATCGCACACGCGGTGAAGCGGCCATCCGACGGTTTGAAAATTAGATTATTTCCGTTATCTTTATGCAGGCAGCATTTACTTGGTTTACTTGTTTGCCTCGAATTCGGTCCATCGTGGAGCGATTTGGAAAGCCGATTCCATGAATATTTCTTTTGAGCGATGCGAGCTTAGAATTTCAGATCTGAGTTGATGCGTCAAAAATTTGGGAATCGGTAGCAGTTACATCAAGAGGTTTAGAAAATTAGGAATCGGTGTTTTAGTGTCACGTTACGACAACCAATTGGCGATTTAGCATTTCAAGGTTTGATCCGCCACTTAGGGAGAAATTCGGAGGACAAGAATTCACCGACCTTAGCCATTTGTTGCACTGTATCGGCTCAAGAAAGCCGATTCTTCGATCTAAAGTATTTAAAGACAGATTTAAGAACAATAATAGCAATAATAAAGAGAAGGATAAGGCCAAGGTTAATATGGTTGAGTATTGTCCTAGTGATTAGTCGGAGGATGAGGAAGCGAGTAAACATAGCGAATGGATAAGAGGGTCTAAGAAATCCTTAGTCATTCTTGGTCGGGCCGACTAGGAACAAGTCGGAGGCCAAATACTCTTTTGAGCGTTTCCAAGTGCGATCGCATTTTTGATTTACTTTGCAAGAAAAATAATACGGTTCTTGGAGGGACATGTAATACCATCAACCGCGAGATCAAAAAGCGCGGTATTGCAAGTGGCATCATTCTTATTCACATAACACTAATGAGCGCAATATCTTCCGTCAACAGATCCATCCGCCATTGAAGATGGTCGGTTGAAGTTCGCCGATGAGCCGACCATGCAAGTGGGCGTCGATCCATTTCCTATTAATGTGGTACAATGCTCGGCTAAAGGAAAAGAGCCGATGCAAAATGAGCGTAAGAAGGATCGACAAGGCGATATACAATCGAGCTCGGCGGCGGACACTAAAGATTACCATCGGCTCCGTACAAATAGAAGCCGATCGAGGCGGAAAAAATTCAAGGACCATTAAACCTAAGGGAATCCCGGATAGGCAAATGGTACAAAGCGAAAAAGGTTCCATTAAGGCACCCGGCGAAAAGGCGGGTCCTACGTTCTCACAATTAATGGAGAAATATGAAGGGATGAATAGCCGACCACGGTACCACACCCGCGGTCGGATAATTTATACCGCACAGAAACGTGGAGAGGGCACATAGAAGGTGTCCCTTTTGGCAATTTCTTTGGGAGAGGAGAGTAGCGTTGCCATCACCGTATACCGCCCGATGGAACATTATCCTCGAGACGGTTAGCCAACACAATCGGCGGACACACGAGCTATCCGGGCGATCGAGAGCAAGACGAAGTCACGAAGGCGGTCCATGAAAGATTATCTAAACCAAATCAAGAGCAAAGCCAAGCCAAGACACACACAACCGCCTCTACTCAAGAAGACTTGGTGGTCGATCTGCCGGTGGAACCTAAACCAGTGGTGCCCATCGGGCTGAGCAAATCACAACGACAGCGGCTTGAGGCTAAGGACACAAGAAATTCGTGAAGCCGTTGCGAAAGAAAGAGACGAAGTGTTTAATGAACCGTCCAATGAGATCGTCGCCAGAAAGAGTGGAGAAGAAAAGATCAAGCGAAGAAGATTTGAATCGGTGATGACCTGGACTCTCCCATGATTAGGGACGATACCTCCCATGGGCGTCAACATGGTGTTCACCTTGCCACCGAGTTCAAAGTCGAAGAGAATCGGCCAATGAGGCCGTTGCTCGATTATGCTCCGAGTACGTAACGCCATCTTTGAGAAACCCAAAGGCGATCATCGGCATCGAAACCATTGTACCTAAAAGGATATATAAATGGCAAGCGATATCAAGAATCTTTGGTAGATGGGCGCCACAGTGAATCTAATGCCTTACGACATGTAAAAAGTGGGTAAGTCGATGAAGACTTAATTAAAACTAACATGGTTACGAATGACTTCACAGGCGACCCTACGAAGCAAAAGGTGTCATGGTCACGAGCTAGCGTCGGTAGTAAGACTTTGCCGGCGCCGTTCTTTGTAATTGGCGCCAAGGAAACTATAGTGTCTTTGCTCGGTCGAGATTGGATTCATGCAAATTGTCAGTATCCCATCGACCATGCACCAAGCACTAGTTCAATGGAGCGGAGAAGAAGTTGAAATCGTCACGGCCGATACATCGGCACACATCGCCATGGCTAGTTCCGATGCAAATTGGCAACACGAAGAAGTCGGGCCGCATATCGGGCAAGGCATCGGGCGATTGCGACTTCATATCGTGAGCAAATACGGACTAATGCCGATCGATGTCAAGCTGGCACTTTTGATCGGGCAAATGAAGTATTGCGCCGATGGGGACAAGAAAAGCATTGAGGTGCTACAAAACAAAATGCAAAGCTATCGGCAAACAACAGATAGCTACGAAGTCATAGAAGACTATGAAGAAATCGAAAAGTTAGGTCAAGGATTCACGTCCACCGACTTGCTTGAAGAAGTCGATATAGGTGAAGGTGATAGAAAAAGACCAACTTTTGTCAGTGCAAATTTAGATGTAAAGTACAAGGAAAAATTAATAAAAATACTTAGGAATTATAAAGATTGTTTAGCTTAGGAATATCACGAGATGCCCGGATTAAGCCGTCAATTTGGTGGAACATCGGCTACCTATTAAATCGGGCTATCGACCGTTCAAACAGTATCCCAGGCGTTTTAATCCAGCCTTGTACCAAGTCATAAAAGAAGAGATAGAACGATTGTTAGAAGCAAAGTTTATCAGGCCTTGCCGATACGCTGAATGGGTTTCCAACATCGTTCCAGTAATGAAGAAAAATGGAAAACTTGAGTATGTGTCGATTTTAGAGATCTGAACAAGGCGGCGTAAAGGCGAATACCCTATGCCAATAGCCGATATGCTTATCGATCTTTGCATCGAGAAATAAGATCATAAGCTTTTTGGGCGGTAATGCCGATATAATCGATACTCATGGCGAAGCCGATATACCCAAGACGACCTTGGATGTCCCGTGCAATAGGTTTATTCGAGTGGTATGAATGACTTTCGGCTTGAAAACGCCGGTGCAACATATCGTGAGCAATGAATCTTATTTTCCACGATTTAATCGGCCACACTGTTGAGATTTATATAGATGATGTAGTGGTAAAATCGCAAAAATCTCAACATCGGCCGATTTGGAGAGGTGTTCAAAAACATAAGAGCGCATGGTTTGAAGATGAATCCTTACAAGTGTGCGTTAGTGTGTCGCAGGATGCAGTTTTGGGCTTTATGGTACATGAAAGAGGAATCGAAGTCACCAAACAAGGGTCAAAGCCATAGCCAATACCAAACCGCCAACATGTAAGCGAATTACAAAAGTTGATCGGCAAAATTAACTATCTTCGTCGGTTCATCTCGAACCTCTCTGGTAGGATTCGTGCTTTTACTCCTTTATCAAGTTAAAGACAATGAAGAATTTATATGGGGAGCCGATCGTGAAAGCATTTGACGAAGTAAAAGGTATTTATCCAACCCTCCGATCCGGCCGCACCTCAAAAGGTGTTCCTTTCAGATTGTATGTCTCACCAAGAAGATACTATTGGAGCTGTTTTGGCACAAGAAGTACATGGTAAAGAGAGGGTTATCTTTTATTTAAGCCGACGGTTGCTAGATCTGAAGTCGGTACCCTTTCATTGAAAAATTATGTTTATCATTGTACTTTTCATGCACAAGGCTAAGGCACTACATACTAGCATCGGCTTGTAAAGTCATCGTAAAACCGATGTTATAAAGTATATATTATCGGCTCCAATTTTGCGAGTCGACTTGGCAAATGGGCTTACGCCTTGGTCGAGTTCGACTTATCATATGAATCGACCAAAGCGGTTAAGGGACAAGTCCTAGCGATTTTATAACGAGGACATGACACGGCAAACTTAGTCTTGATCGCGCCATGGCGTCGTTCTTTGATGGATCGATATGCGAGGAAGGATATGGTATCGGCATTGTACTCACTTCACCTAGAGGCATAGCTTTGAATTTGCATTTCGGCTAAATAGCGATGCTCAAACAACGGCCGAGTATGAGCGTTACTCAAAGGCTTACGGTTGTTGGAAAATATTGGAGTGGCGCGTTGAGGCGTATGGTGATTCACTATTGGTAGTACACAAATAAAGGAGAATATCAATGTCGAGATGAAGTACTAACGAAATACTTAGAACAATGCTTAGAGATGATAAGCTCTTTTACATCATTTTTATCGGTCATGTTCCTCGAGGATTGAGCAGCAGAGCTAATGCTTTGGCCCAACAAGCATCGGGTATAGAGATGTTGGCGAAGTCGAAACCGAACTTGTAGATAAAGCAATAATGTGCACGGATATTCTTGATTGGAGGACGCAAATAAAAGATTATCTAGTTGATCCATCTAAGCCAGCGGAGCGAAGGATACGGCAACAAGCATTGAAATGCGTTATCATGGGCGATACATTGTATTATCGGACTATGGAAGGCTTGTTGCTAAGATGCCTTGAGGTCAAGAAGCCCGAGTGGCGATGGGTGAAGTGCATGAAGGAATTTGTGGATCTCATCAATCGGCACATAAAATGAAATGGATGCTTAGGCGGACGAGGTTATTTTTGGCCAACGATGCTAGAAGATTGCTTCAAATATTACAAAGGATGTCGGACATGTCAAAAGTTTGGCAGCGTACAACTAGCACCGACATCGGCTTTGCATCCAATTATCAAACCTTGGCCATTCAGAGGTTGGGAATAGACATAATCGGCCAAATTTTCTGCTTCAAGTAAAGGCCATAAATTTATTTTGGCATAACGATTATTTTTCAAAATGGGTTGAAGCTATACCACTTAAGAAGGTGACTAGCGTTGAGGCGATTAGCCGTGAATGAACATATCGTCCATCGGTTTGGAATACCACAGACAATCACGACCGATCAAGGGGCGGTATTCATGTCTAACGAGTTTCAAGGTTATGCAACGAGTCTAGGGATCAAATTGTTAAATTCCTCGCCGTATTACGCTCGGGCTAATGGACAGGCCGAGTCGTCTAATAAAACACTTATTAAATTAATCAAAGAAAGATTGATGAAAAGCCGAGGAATTGGCACTCGACACTATCGAGTCATTGTGGGCCTATCGGCTATCTTATCACGGAAACGAAGCTTTCACCCTACCGGTTGGTGTATGGACGGAAGCCGTTCTACCCGTGGAGATCAACATTGAGTCGTCTGAATAGCGGACAAAATGGTTTGTCGGCTCAAGATTACAACGATTTAATGATAGACAACTTGGGCGAGTTGGGTGGTTACGTTGGTTACACTTGATCGGCTTAAGAAGAACAAGATCGAGTAGCAAAGGCGTATAACAAAAGGTCTTGCCTAAATCTTTCGATCAAGCCGATTTAGTATGGAAAACTATACTACTGTTGGTTCCAAAGATAACCGATTTGGGAAATGGTCGCCTCGTGGGAAGGACCATACAAGATTAATCGACTAGTCGGTGGGAACTCGTACTTCTGGAAACACTTGAAGGGCATGTCACGCCTAAAGCCATTAATGGGAAATATCTAAAGAAATATTATCCTAGCGTTTGGATCGGAGCCTAGCCGACTAAAATCATGTTGAGGCCAAGATTAACACGATCTTTGTTAATCGGTGAAAGGATTACGAGACTAGAGATGTAAGCAAGATAAAATCGGTTAAAAGCCGATTATAAACATAACAAGTCTGATTACAAGAATATTCGAGATGATTCGGGACAAGTTTTCCAAAAGAACAATAAAGTTTTATTGGATGCGGATCTGGAAGAGTCGCGCCCAAAGCCGATAAAGCACCACCGCCTTTGCAATGATCCTTGGATTTCGTCCGTAAGACGTTCATCGTCCTTGGCATTCCGGGCACCATTTTTACCTTGGCCGATTGCTTGGTCACATTTTCAACAGCCAACGCAATGCTAAGTTTTTCTTCCTTGACTCCGTCGGTGGTCTCCAAGGTTTGTTGGCCTTTTCGATTTGTTTCGAGCTTGACCAATTCTTCTGGAGAAATTTCTTTGTTTTTCCAATTTCAAGAGAGCTTCCTTGGTCGATTTGAGATCTTTGAGCACCGATATCAAATTTGCGCTTTTGGCCTTGGCATCGACACCGCCCTCCAGAGTTTCCGATCGGCCTCTTGGGCCTCACGGTAGCTTGATCCGGTTCTCTGCCTCCTCAACTTCTTTTCTTACATCGTCCAAATGACATACATCCGTAAGAGCTTGCATTGCCGGGAGGAAGATCGGCTTCAGCGGCAGCCATGGCATCCCTTATCGGTGATTGTTAACGGGATCTCCGATCGTGGTTGCATCACAAGCTTGAAAAGCCTGTCAAGACGCTCTTTCATGCAGGCGGAGGTAACCACAGCCGATGCCTTTTCGATACTTCAAGAATTCTTGATTTACGCATCATAGTCGTCCGTAGCCATAATCTGCGGGTCGTCAAGATCGGCGGTGAAAATCCAAGCGATTTGTCGGATCGATGGTTCCGGAAATCGATGGTCAAGCGAGAGTTGGCTCGTGCAAGAGTTGGAGCGATTGAAATGTTCGGAAAATCGGCAAGGATCTTCTCGACTTGAGCAGATTATGTTGGCTAAAGAAAAATAAAAGATAAGCCAATGCATTGGAGTATAAGAGTTATTGCACAAAGTGTTGTGACCTACCTTTCCAATAGCCGATACATGAGGCGAACTCTCGCCGCTTTGCTCTTTAGGTTTGGGTCCTTTCTTTGTTGGAGCCTTGGTATATTTTGCCTTCTTCTTTTCTAGAAATTTAAATCGGATAAAGGTTAAATCAAGGAGGAAGAGGAAATGTCAAAGCTAATTTATGCTTACTTGGCTGTTTTTCTCGATATCAGACAAAGAAGGACTATGCACTCCCAGTCTGGAGGTGTAACTGTAAGGCCACCGATGGATGAGCTCTCTTGCCTTGCTCATTCCCAGTTGGCTAAAAATGATCTTCTTGCCGACATCCTTAGCCTGCAAATATATAGGAAGTGTGATTATAAAATGCATTCGAATTAAGGCCGATGCATGAGGCAAGATTATTCAAAGCCGATACCTTATCTACTAAGCTTGAGTTAGTATAACCCGACGAGCTAGCTTCATTGCTAGATTATTTGTTAGATACTAAGGATGTCTCTGCGATTTGGAAAAATTCTTTAACAATAGTCGAAGGGTCTTCTCCATATACAAACATGTTTGCGATAGCCGACCACCATGTCGTGAAACCCCCTGCGCGGCGAGCATTCAGATGGAAGTGAGGGAGATCTGCGCAGTTGGAGTTCGTCGGCTAACTCCAGAACTAGCCTCGCGGATGTGGCATTGCGGACCCTGGCTCTTGGTTGAAGCCGATCTAGAAGTGGCAGACTTGGTATCACTTGGCCAAAGCCGAGCTGCCTTGCATATACTGAAGGGTGATAAAACTCGTATGAAGGCTGGAAAGTCCGATTCCGAGTATGAAGGCCGACATGGAATATGCATGGAGAAATAAAAATTCTATACAAGTCCAGAGTCTCCTGAGGCATCAGAGAGCTATCGGCTTCGAGATGAAGAAAAGAAGGCCAAAGAAAATCGGCCGCAAAGATCAGTAGCTAAAGAAATCTTCTTTGCTTGAAACTTTCGGTGTCCAATTGCAAGAAAAATGATGTAAACCTTCTACAATTTGTCGGGAAAGGCCCTTGTCTCATTTCTCGAGCACATCATAAATCTTTCACCAAAGGATCGGCATTCTCTAAATTGAATAGGTGCCCTTCGGTATATCTTCCCTTGGAAAAGGAGTATCATCGGCTAAATCCAAATTAAAAGAACTACCAATAAACAAGATGACCATATTTGCACAAACCACATTGGGCCACCTACATTACCAACGGTGAATTTTCCAAAACCCGTATAATGCCGACTCCTTATTATGTAAAGCATTTGGTACACAAAGACCCAAGAAGATTTTTCCTAAAGCCACCGACGACCCTCAACAAGTCGCTCTGCTATCATTTGATATACTTGAGTTGGTCCAAGAGATGCACCACGTATAGAAAGCGGTCTAGCCAAAGATTGGAAAAGCCACATGTTCCTCGTCCGATACTAAGCCATTGACCTTGTTATTATTTCCAATATATTTGGCCCAACCCTCTCCCTTGGATCGGATGAGCCTATATTTTGGTTTTCCACTAAAAGTCGATATTTGATCTCCATCGGCGAAGACAACACAAATGAGCAACATCTAAAAGAGTTGGGCGATGGGACCGGTGCGGAATAAGAAAGCATTAAAACAAATCAGACCAAAATAACGGCCGTGGCCACTAAGGGCTCATTGGCTTGTGGTCGGCTAAAGAAAGTGAAATACACTCAGCTATGCCCATTCTTTCCCATTCACTCCTCTTTTGGGCTGCTACTGATAAACCAATTTCTCCATCCTTTGAGAGTCATCGGCCAAGCCACGAAACTCTTATTCCACCCTCTATGTTATGACCGTGTTTCGTGAGAGGTAATCGAGGGACTTCTTGGTTTGTTACGGTATGGACGTCTAGATTTCCCAAAGGACCCAAAAAATATTGGTCATTGCTGTGCGGAATCGGAATAAGTACCTGACTAGGATCCATTGTAGCCGATGAAGGAAGCTGAATGAGTTGAATTGCCTCAAGAGTACTTTAAACGGAAAGTTCAAGCCGATTGAAGGTGATTCGAGAGCTTGTGCGTGTGAGGAATGAATGAGGTGGGGCGCATTTTATAGGACAGTGAAAATTTGAAAAGGCGGGAAGTGAATTTCAAAAGGCGTGAGCGGTTAAAAACGCACTACCCGCATGTCGAGATTTACCGGCGCGAATAAAGCAGCAGTTAATGGGTGAAGATCAAACGTTAGCCGATTGCACAAGCCGATAATTGTGATTTTTGACAGATGACAAGTCATCTCTCAAAAATGGGGGGCATATGTTTGCACCAAAATTCGGCAAGTTAGTCTAAATCGAGCAAATACAAATTAAAGATCTGGGAGCTAATAGAAGTTTGGAAAGAATCTGAGATGTTTGGTAAAACTAAGATTTTTAAGGAAACAACCTCTAAAGATAAGGCCGATACGGATACGGACCTTGAAGCGTGTTGGAGTAGGATACGATCGGCCGAAGGGTATAAAAGAAGAGCCGAAGCAAACTGCAAGGACATAATCATCAACACATACAAACAATCAGCTTTACTTTTCATCTATTTTTCCTGTCGACTAGGAGTAGTTCTTGTAATTTAGCCTTTGTAATCGATCTTGATCAATAAAGTTGCGCATCGCCGATTGTTGATCTTCGTCAATTACGCCCAGGTTCGATTTATTCTGATTTTTGTTGCGCATCGCCTTCTTCAGAATCGATCTGCCTTTATCCTCTGATTAGCTTTAATCGGCTAATTAGACTTACCTTGTTACTTTGATCTTGATCGGCTTCAAGCTGATTGAGTATAAGCCGATTGATCTTAACGATCGGCTTGAGTGAATTTTATTGTTTTTACCTTGTCGATTCCAGGTCAAATCGACTGGCACGCTCTGAACCAGGTGTTCGTCTGGTGTGCTGTTGTCAGAAACCCTACATCAAGTTTTTGACGCCAACAATAATATATGTTGGATCTAAACATAGCACATTCGAGTTAATCATATTATGCGAAGTAAGAACGAAAGTATAAGCGAGGTGCTATATATGTATGGATCCGCCCTATAGGCGGACTAGAACATTGAGCAAAATTTAGGATAGAGTGTTACAGATGGTATCAAAGCATCAACCTTCGTTGCACAGACGCGTGTGGGATATGGACGTAGGCATATGGCGTATAGCGCATATAGGCCCGAAATGGTCACACGGCATGTCATATGCGCCGGACGTACACCAAATGGTGGTCCTAAGTATCTGCTGTATGTACGGTGTGCTACCGAGGGTTTTAGCTCTTAAGATGGTAAGTGTAATATCCTGGCCCTATTAATGTGAAGGTTCATATAGAGCGGTGGTGGGATTAATACCACATTGCTAGCATAAAAGTGAGTTATAGTTGTATTAGTATAGTGCCCTGTCTTCCGGTTTCCTTTTCCCAGCACGTAATATATGGTCTTTTCTTTTTCTAGAATGTTTGTTTCCTTTTTCTTAATTCGAGGATATTTGTTCCCTTTTTCTTGAGATGATGCTGGAGGTGGGGGAGATCTGTTGTGGGCAACACGGATGATTTAGACATATTAAACAATGGCCATCGGATGTAGGTGAGTAAAGCTGAGGAAAGATCTGAGAGGTTAATTTTGATGGAGGCAAGTTCCTGAGGATGTTTCACTGGGTGCATGAAGGTTAGGCCATCTCTAGTGGGGTGCATTATTTGGGGTGGACGTAGAAAAAAATGTTTAGGTGCATTATAAAAAGAGTATAGATATAATACCTATTGAGTTCAAATATAACATATTTGAGTTAACCCTTTTACATGAGACATGGATACAAAAGTGTAAATAGGTGTTATACATACGCGAATTCGCCCTGTAGTAGGGTAAGACATTGAGCGAAATTTGAACCAAAATGTTACAGAGAGGCTATCTTCGTAGATATTCTTCATTTGAATTACATATATTTCTCCTGGTCAATTTCAATTTGAGGTAATTTTACTGTAGGATTTGATTTGTACGGCCACTCAGGCCATTAATTGTGATTGAGAGTAGATTTTGCGAGTACTTTTGGAGTACACATCTTGCTTAATCTACTACTCAGCAATTTCAACCCTTGCTAAAACCATATATACTAGATGTGTGGGCGCGGTACACACTGTGCCAGCCGCAACGTGGCCACGCATCAATAGAGTAATTTTCGAGGATCTTCCTGCAATTTTAAAAAATTTGAGGGTTTTTTACAAGAAAACCGGATTTTTTTGGTGTCTTTTCTGGGGAAAAGAGGTCTATACGTAATTTTTCAAATTTTCGGGTGCCTTTTCAATTTTTTGGTGCCTTTTCACCTTTTTTGGACCCTTTTTTGACCTTCTCGGGAAAAGGGGTCTATATGTAATTTTCAATAGTTTGGGGGTCTTTCCCCAAAAAGGGCGAATTCTAGATTTTTGAGGGGCCTTTTACGTAATTCTAAAAGATTTGCTGGACCTTTCACAAAAAGGGCGATTCCGGTTTTTTCGATCTCGTACGTAATTTTAATTTTTTTTGCGGTCCTTTTGCCCAAAAAAAGATTTGCACGTAATTTAAAAAAAAATTGGGGTCTTTTCCCAATAAGGGATTTTTTAGGTTTTGCAATAATTTTAAAAAATTTGGAGCCCTTTCGCAAAAAAAAGTGATCAGCATGTAATTTTAAAAAAATTTGGGTGCCTTTTCCCAAAAACATGCTAATTCCGATTTTGTTGAGGGGCTTTTTGAAAAAAGGAACCTGTGCGTAATTTCTGGAATTTCTAGGAGCCTTTTAGCAGAAAAGAGGGCACTGCGCACGGCCGCGACACGTGTCCTCGACACACGTCCCACGGAAAAAATCGCCTGGCCAACACACGCGCGCGTGGCCGGGACTCGAATCCGTGCCCCGTGTTCTCAGTGAGAGACCGTCCCACTGCGCTACGGCGCGTTAGTGATCAAACGGGCTGGAGAAAATACTTGAACTATCCAATGGCGGACGCAAACAGACGACACAGCGCAACGACAAGCGACCACGTCAGCCCGAAATCGATGTTGACGTGCGGTGAAACCGGAATTCTTACGGGTTTAATATGCAGAGTATATAGCAAGCGTCTTACGCTGAGTATACATGCAGCCACCGACACGTACAGTAGTTTGCCCTCTTTGTATAGCTAGTTAGCTAGGTCACTGCATGACAGCCGTACGATTCCTGTCGTGACTCGTGATCGAATTCACACGATCTCCCGAGAAGAAGCTAGCAGCTGTTAGACCATTGTCTCCGATGCTAAGTAAACGGAAGCCTACGTGTATTGGCTCTTTTCATTTTTTTATCTCTAGTTATATTTTAAATAAAATTATAAATCTAGTCACTTCTTGATCTCGATGACTTTGAGCATTGATAAACAATACCTATCACTTATCACCGTAGGTATCTAAAGTTTAGATACCATGGTAGCTTATATATCGTGGTGGATGCGATGCCTACGACTTACTACAGTAGAGAAGCACGATATATTATGTTATAAAGAGACTAGATTTACTATTTTATTTAAGAAAGAACTGAAAATAGAAAAAAAAAAGTATAAAGAGACCAGAGCTTCAAGGTTACTGTTGGCGTCAAAAACTTGAGGTAGGGTTTCGACAACAAAGACACCGCATTTAACACACGTTCAGAGCGTGCGGTCGATTTGACACGAATCGATAAGGTAAAAACAATAAAATTTACTCCAAGCCGATCGTCAATATCAATCAGCTTAAACTTAATCAGCCTGAAGCCGATCAAGATTAAAGTATCAGGATAAATCTAATTTAGCCGATTAAGGCTAATCAGAGGGTAAAGGTAGATCGATTCTGAAGAAGGCGATGCGCAACAAAATCAGAACAAATCGAACCTGGGGTGTAATTGACGAAGATCAATAATCGGCGATGCGCAACTTTATTGATCAGGATCGATTACAAAGGCTAAACTACAAGAACTACTCCTAGTCGACAGGAAAAAGTAAAAACTGGTTGATTGTATTGTGTTGATGAGGATTTCGCAGCTCGCTTTGGTCCTTCTTTTATACCCTCGGTCGATAGTGTTCTGTTACAACACGCTTCAGGTCCGTATCCATATCGGCCTTATCTTTGAACGGTTGTTTCCCAAAAAAATCTCGCAGTCACCAAATATCTCGGATTCTTTCCAATCCTCGGTTAATTTTCGTATCTTTGAGTTTATTGCCTGATTCGATAAACTTGCCTATTTTTGGTGCAAACATATGCCCCCCATTTTTGAGAGATGACTTGTCATCTGTCAAAAATCACAATTATCGGCTTGTTCAATCGGCTAACGTTTGATCTTCACCCATTAATTGCCGCTTTATTTGCGCCGTAATTTTCTGACATGCTGGTAGTGCGTTTTAACTGCTCGCGTCCTTTGAGATTCACTTCCCGCCGTTTCAAATTGTTACCATGCTATAAAACGGGGCCCCCACCTCGGTCATTCCTCGCGCGCACAAGCTCTCTGACCCCAAACAATCGGCTTTTGCTTACCCTTTGCTCAATTTCCATCAATCGGCTTGCACCTCTCTTCTCCAATCGGCTTGCTAAGATCGGCTGAAATGGACGCGAGTCAGGTACTCATTCCGATCCCTAACAGTAAAGATTAGTACTTCCTTGGTCCGATAGGGAACCTAGATGCCAGCACGGTTATTAGTCAGGATATTCCCCGTCTTCCTCTATCGGCTACTGCATTCAACATAGAGAGCTGGGAAAAAGCTTGAGGCATGGCCGCCAGCTTAAGGGTGGAGATCTTGGTATATTCGCGTGGCTGCTCAAAAAGAGAGGAATGGGAAAAGATGGGTATAGCTGAGTGTATCCTCTCTCACTAGCCGATCCGAAGCCAATGAGCCCTTAGTGGCCACGGCACATTATTTCGGTCGGAGACCTTCAATGCCTTTTGTTCCATATCGGTCCCATCGGCCCAACCCTCATGGACATAGCCCAATTGTGTTGCCTTAGGCGGATGGTGAGCGGATATCGGCTTTTAGTGGCAAACGAAATACAAGCTCATTCAATCCAAAGGAGAAGGTGGCGCAAGTACATTGATAACAATAATAAAGTGAGCGGGCCGATATCGGATGAAGAACATGTTGCTTTCCGAACTTATGGTTAGACCGATTTTTGTTTTGTGGTGCTTCTTTAGGACCAACACAAGTGTATCGATTGATGGCGAGCGGTTGGTAGAGGGCGTCGGCTAGCATTGGGAAAGATGTTCCTTGGAGCAGTTTGTCAAATGATGCATGTAATTAGGAGTCGGCTTTTTACTGGTTTTGCCAAATTTTGCGTCGACAACGTAGGAGGTCCTCTCTGGTTCATACAGATGTGGTTGTACTGTTTATTTAGCCGATCCTTCAAATTGGATCCATCTGATGACTCGGCATTCCCTCGTGAAGATACACCAGAAAATGTAGCACCAGAATTCAGAGCCAGCCGATCTTATGGCGAAAGATACATAATGTGCTCTGGTAGCAAGAAGATATCTCCAGTCGGCCTGAAAAAATATTTATCTTTCTTCCTGAACTTGGATAGTAATGATTTTAGCCAACAAGACTTCTTCAGTTATACCAATGCAGCCGATTTTGAATGGCCATCATTTCTTCATCTAGATTCTGACAGTTCAGAGATGCCTGAATCGACTCTAGATTTCTTTAAAGTTTTTATTTCTCCTAGCATCTTACATGTCGGCTTTAATACAAGAAATCGTACCTTTCAGCCTTCCTATGAATTTTATCATCCTTCTATTTTTGCCAGACAACTAGGTTTTGGCCAAGTGATCCCCAGTCTCCCACTTCTCGACTTGGTTCAGCCTAGGACTAGAGTGAGATCTTTAGTCGCAGCCAATATGGTCTTGGAGATAGCCGATGACTTGCGATAAAATCTTTGCCACATTTTGTCTTGAATAATCGTCGATCGGCCGATTTTACGTATGGTGGTCTTCAATTGCAAATGCACTTCTCTTAGATCGCACCCCATCGGCCATTATTAATGCCCTTTTCCCGCACGTTCTGAGCCGATGGTATCTTCGATATGACTCAAGTGACGAATCGAGCTCGGATATGATAATACTAGTCTTGTAGATATTCTTGGCAGGTATTAGTCGATTTTTAACTTTTCTTTATCGTAGCCTATATGAATGTCTCATTGGCTTTATCCTCTTTTCTTTGCGCACTAAAGTCTTGGTAAGAAGCCGATCGACGTCCCTTCGCTAGTAAAGAAAAACGACCATACAAGGCAACTGCACTTACTGGATATACTTCTGGTTCCTTGGGCATTCAAAGCCCATCATTGTCCGATTTGGAAAGACAACAACAACCAAGTAAGTTATGTTTAACCATCTCTTGTTTCTTTTTAGTTTCTTCATAAACTAACTTTCTAGCCGATGGATCTTCAGAGAAGAAGAAGCCGAAGTCAACTAAAGTTGCTGCCAAGAAAAAACACTCTAAGCCACAAGAACAAAGTGGCGAAAGTTCACCGCACGGATCGGCTACTGCTCAGGTATTTGTCTATCTCAAAATTTAAGGATCTTGATTTAGTCCATCGGTTTTCATTATATTCTATCTTCCTCCAGCCTACCGCATCGGTACAAGTGGCCAACATCCTGGCAAGCTTGCCAGATATATCGGCCAAAGAGCCGTTGCCTCCTCAGCCGATGCCAGCGCCAACAACCACTGCTGCTCCAGAGACATCTGATCCATCCAACATCCTTGGCTTCAACTTATCTGATTTGGATGATCCAGAGATTTTTGCAGCCGATGATTACATCTCCGCAATTCAAAACATCATCGCGGTCTCAAAAGACGCGTCGGCTACGGTTTCATCGGCTCCTGGCATGCAAGACCACCTCAACAAGCTATTTGATTTAGTGTCAAGGCCGCAATCGGAGATTTTAAACAATAATCAGCCGATTCGGGACGCTATGGCTGCAGTTGAGGCCGATTTACCACCAGCGGCTATAGCTGCACTACTTGAGGTATGCCATTTAGATGAGAAAAAGACGCTGGTGGAGGCAGCTGAAGAAAGGAAGAAAAAGAGAGCAGCCCAAGAAGCCGACCAGAGAATCCTTGACAAAATGGTTGCGGAGACAAAGGTGAAGAAGAAAAAGTTTGATGCCACTATGGATTCTCTGAAAGGTACCAAATCTTCTCTTCAAAAGCTGGAAACCACTAAGAAATTTCTTGAAGATGAACTGTCAAAGACGGTGAAGCTTATCGCCAAGGTCAAGATTCCTTTCAAAAAACATCATCGACGCCAAGGAGCACAAGATTGAAATAGCATCACCGTGGCGACCTTCAAGGAGCAATCGGCCAAACTTATACCCATCCTAGGCAATGCAGCAGAAGATGACAAGATCTTGGATGAGGTACAAGAAACAATTGCCAAGGCAGCTGGAGCACTGTCGGCTTTAGGGGCACGACTCTGAATGTCTCCGACTCCGAATATTCCTGGATGTAATATTTGAGTGGTTGTCCCAAAACTTATAAATACTCTGAATGTCTCATGAATACTTTGTAATTTTGCCATGTTTACGATCGGCTATTTAACCGATTCGTATTTTACTTATATTTCCAGAATTTGCAATCTTTTCAGCCGATTAACAACATTGTGTTAATCTCGGTTCTGAACATATATTCAATCGGCTAGGCTCCAATCCAAACACTAGGGTAGTATTTCTTTAAGTATTTCCCATTAATTGCTTTAGGCAACACATACCCTTCTAACGTTTCTAGCAAGTACGAGTTTCCGCCGACTAGCCGATTAATTTTATATGGCCCTTCCCACGTAGGTGACCATTTTCCAAATCGGTTATCTTTCGAGCCAACAGGCAATATTGTTTTCCATACCAAATCGGCCAAATCAAAAGACTTAGGCATAACTTTTTTATTATATGTTCTTGCAACTCTGATCTTATTCCTTTTAAGCCGATCAAGCGTAGATAAACGTAACTCCGCTAATTCATCCAAGCTGTCGACCATTAAATCATTGTAATCTTGAGCCGACAAACCATTTTGTCTGGCTATTCGTATCGACTCAATATTGATCTCTACGGGCAGAACGGCTTCTTGTCCATACACCAATTGGTAAGGTGAAAGTTTTGTCGCTCCGTGATAAGATAACCGATAAGCCCAAAGTGACTCCGATAGAGTCGAATGCCAATTCCTTGCTTCTCATCAATTTTTCGTTTGATCAATTTGATTAGCGTTTTATTAGACGACTCGGCTTGTCCATTAGCTTTGAGCATAATATGGCGAAGAGTTTAACAATTTGATCCCTAAACTCGTCGCGTAACTCAAACTCATTTGACATGAATACCGTACCTTGGTCGGTCGTGATTGTTCGCGGTATTCCAAACCGATGGACGATATGTTCATTCACAAAACTAATCGCTTCATCACTTGGTCACCTTTTTAAGTGGTATAGCCTCGACCCACTTTGAGAAATAATCGGTTGCGGCCAAAATAAACTTATGGCCTTTACTCGAGGCAGAAATATTTGGCGATTATGTCTATTCCCAACCTCCGAGCGGCCAAGGTTTGATAATTGGATGTAAAGCCGATCTTTGGTGCTAATTGTATGTTGCCAAACTTTTGACATGTCGACATCCTTTGTAATATTTGAAGCAATCTTCTAGCATCGTCGGCCAAAAATAACTTCGTCCGTCGAGCATCCATTTCATCTTATGTGCCGATTGATGAGAACCACAAATGCCTTCATGCACTTCACCCATCTCCACTCGTGCTTCTTGACTTCAAGACATCTTAACAACAAGCCCTCCATAGTCCGATAATACAAGATATATCGTCCATAACAACATACTTCAATGCTTGTTGCCGTATCCTTCGTTCCGCCGGCTTAGATGGGTCGACTAGATAATCTTTAATCTGTGTTCTCCAATCAAGAATATTTGCGCACATGACCGCTTTGCTCACTAGTTCGGTCTCGACTTTGGTCAAAATCCTTATATCCGATCCTTGCCGAGCTAAAGCATTAGCTCTATCGTTCAATTCACGAGGAATATGACCGATAGAAAATAAAGTAAAAGAGCCGATAATCTCTAAACATTGTTCTAAATATTTGATAGTATTTCATCTCGACATTGGTATTCTCCTTTATCTGTTTGTACTACCAATAGTGAATCACCATATGCCTCAACAATTCTTACTCCAATATTTTCTAACAACATAAACCTTTGAGTAACGCCGTACTCGGCTGGTTGTTGGAGCATCGGCTATTTAGCCTAATGCAAATTCAAAGCTATGCCCTTTGGGTGAAGTAAGTACAATACCGATACCATCACCTTCCCCACATCTTGATCCGTCAAAGAACAGTTGCCATGGTGCTACCAAGACTAGGTTTGTCTTTGTGTCATGTCTGTTATAAAATCGGCTAGGACTTGTCCTTTGACCGCTGGCCGATTCAGTATGATAAGTCGAACTCGACCAAGGCGTAAGCCTATTTGCCAAGTCGACCTCGCAGAATTGGGTGACAATATATATTTTATAACATCGGTTTTGCGGATGACCTTACAAGCCGATGCTAATATGTAGTGCCTCGACTTTGTGCACGAAAGTACAAGGATAAACATAGTTTTTCAATAAAAGGGTACCGACCTGCGTCCGAAGAACCGTCGGCTTAAATAAAAGATAACCCTCTCTTTACCATGCACTTCTTGTGCCAAAACAGCTCAATAGTATCTTCTTGGTGAGACATATAATCTGAAAGGAATCCCTTTTTGTGGTGCGGCCAAAGCGGAGGGTTGGACAAATACCTTTGACTTCGTTGAAAGCTTTCACGATCGGCTCCCCATATAAATTCTTCATTGTCCTTCAACTTCAGAATGGAGTAAAGGCACGAATTCTACCAGAGAGGTTCGAGATGAACCGACGGAGATAGTTAATTTTGCCGATCAACTTTTGTAATTCATTTTTGCACGTTGGTGGTTCAAGATTGGCTATGGCCTTGACCCTCATTTCTTGACTTGATTCCTCTTTCATGTACCATAAAGCCTAAAACGCCCGGTACACCGCCTAACGCACACTTGTAAGGATTCATCTTCAAACCGTGCGATCTTATGTTTTTAAACACCCTCTCTAAATCGGCCAAATGTTGGAAATCGTCTGCGGACTTTACTACTACATCGTCAATATATATTTCGACAATGTGGCCGATTAAATCATGAAAGAACAGATTCATTGCCCGATCGTTGCTCGGCGTTTTTCAAGCCGAAAGTCATTCGCCCACTCGAGCAGTCCTATTGTACCAGGACATCTGAAAGCTGTTTTTGGTATATCGGCTTCCGCCATGAGTATCTGGTTATACCCGGCGTTACCATCTAGAAAACTAATGATTTTATTCCCTGATGCAGCATCAATAAGCATGTCGGCTATAGGCATCGGGTATTCATCTTTTGGCATCGCCTTGTTCAAATCTCTAAAGTCGACGCATACTCGAAGTTTTCCATTCTTCTTCATGACTGGAACGATGTTTGAAACCCACTCTGCGTATCGGCAAGGCCTTATAAACTTTGCTTCCAACAATCGTTCTATCTCTTATTTTATAACCTGGTACAAGGCTGGATTAAAACGCCTGGGATACTGTTTAAACGGCCGATAGCCCGATTTTATAGGTAGGCGATGTTCCACCAGTTGACGGCTTAATTCGGGCATCTCATGATACTCCCAAGCGAAACAATCCTTATAATTTCTAAGTATTTTTATTAGCTTTTCCTTGTACTTTACATCTAAACTTGCACTAATAAAAGTTGGTCTTTTCCTATCCCCGCTACCTATATCGACTTCTTCAAGCAAATCGGTGGATGTGAACCCTTGACCTAACTTTTCAATTTCTTCAAAATCTTCTATGGCTTCGCAGCTATCCGTTATTTGCCGATAGCTTTGCATTTTGTCCTGCAGCGCTTTCAATGTTTTTTCTGTCCCCATCGTCGTACCACTTCGTTTGCTCGATCAAAGGTGCCAGGCTTGACACTGATCGGCGTGAGCCCTGATTTGCTTACGCATATGAAATCGCAATCATCCAGCGCATTGCCCGATATGCAGCCAGCTTCTTCGTGTTGCCAATTCGCGTCGGAACTAGCCATGGCGATATGAGCCGATGTGTCAGCCGCAACGACCTCAACTTCTTCTCCGTTCCATTGGACAAGCGCTTGATGCATAGTCGATGGGATACAGCAGTTAGCATGGATCCAATCCCGACCGAGCAGCACACTGTAGTTTCCTTTGGCGTCAATCACAAAGAATGTTGTCGGCAAAGTCTTGCTACCGACAGTCAGTTCTGTGACCATGACACCTTTTGCCTCTGTAGGGTCGCCTGTGAAGTCATTCAGAACCATATTAGTTTTGATCAAATCCTCATCAGACTTACCCAATTTCTTGCATGTTGTGTACGGCATCAGGTTCACCGTGGCGCCTCCGTCTACTAGCATCCTTGATATCATCTTGCCATTTATATACCCTTTCAGATACAATGGTTTCAGATGCCGATGATCATCTTTGGGTTTCTCAAAGATGGCGTTCTGCACGCCGGAGCACAGCTGAGCAACTGCCTCTTTGGCCGGTTCGGTTCTGACTTTGAATTCAGCTGGTAATGTGAACACCATGTTAATATCCATGGGAGGCGTGTCATCCCGAATCATGGGAGAATCCAAGTCATCAGCCGATTCGAAATCTTCTTCGACTTGTTCTTTTCTTCTCCATTCTTTTTTGACGCATTTGACTGGACGAAGTTCGTTAAACACTTCGTCTCTCTTTCTCTCAGCGTCTGCCTCACGAATCTCTTGCGTCCTTAGCCTCTGAAGCCGTCGTCATTGTGATCGGCTTAGGCCAGATGGACACCACCTGGGTTTGGGTTCCACCGGCTTTCGTATTTGACCAGCCAAATCTTCTTGACTAAAACTGGGCTTGTGTGTCTTGACTTGGCTTGGTTCTAGATTCGGTTTAGATATTCTCTCGTGGACCAGCCTTCTGTGACTTCTGCCCTGCTCTCTGACCGGCTCAGATAGCCTATCTCTGGCCGATTGCCTTGGCCAATTGTCTTGGGATAATGTTCCATCGGGCAGGTGTATGGTGATGGCAACGCTACTCCTCTTTCCCAGCAAAACTGCCAAAAGGGACATCTTCTATGTGCCCTTTCCACATTCTCGGTGTGGTAACTGCCAAAAGGGACATCTTCTATGTGCCCTTTCCACATTCTCGGTGCGGTACAAGTTATCCGACCGGTGAGCCTTATACCGTGGTCGGCTATTCATCCTTTCGTATTTCTCCATTAATTGTAAAAAGGTTGGTCCCGACCTTTTCGTTGGCTGCCTTAATGGAGACTTTTCTGCTTTGTACCATTTACCTACCTGATGATTCCCTTTGGGTTTGATGGTTCTTGAATTTTTTCCTTCACTATCGGCTTCTATTTGTAAAGAGCCGATTGTAATCTTCAGTGTTTGATCACCGTTCGAGCTTGATTGGATGTTGACTTGTCGATCCTTTTTATGCTCGCCTTGCATCGGCTCTTTTCCTTTAGCCGAACACTGTATCATGTTGATAGGAAACGGATCAACATCAACCTGCATGGTCGGTTCATCGGCAAACTTCAACCGACCATCTTCAATAGCAGACTGGATCTGTTGACGAAGTATATTGCAGCCATTAGTGTTATGCGAATAAGAATGATGCCACTTGCAATACTGCGTTTTTGATCTCATCCGCGATGGTATCACATGTCCCTCCGCAATCGTATTATCTTTTCTTGCGTAAAATCAAAAATACGATCGCACTTAGAAACATCAAAAGAGTACTTAACTTCCGACTTGTTCCTAGTCGGCTTGAGCCAAGAATGGACTAAGGATTTCTTGGATCCTTTTACCCATTCGCTATGTTTATTTCGCTTCCTCATCGTCCGACGAATCACTAGGCAATATTCAACCATATTGACCTTGGCCTTATCCCTTTCCTTGTTATTGCTATTTTTGAATCTATCTTTGAATGCTTTGTTATCAGTGAATCGGCTTTCTTGAGCCGATACGCGATGCAATAAGTAGCTAAGGTCAGTGAATTCTTGGCCTCCAAACTTCTCCCTAAGCGGCGGGATCAAACCTTGAAATGCTAAATCGGCAAGTTGGTTGTCGAACAACGTAACGCTAAAACACCGATTCTCGATTTCTCTAAACCTCTTGATGTAATCCGTCATCGATTCCCAAACTTTTGGCGCCGAACTCAAATCAAATTCTAAGCTCCAAACTGCCTGAAAAGAAATATTCATGGAATCGGCTTTCCAAATCGTTCCATAAATGGACCGAATTCGGAGGTAAACAAGTAAACCATGTAAATGCTGCCCCGGATAAAGACAATGGGAACAACCTAATTTTAAGCCCATCGGATTGGGCCGCTTCACCGCATTGCGCGATAAAGCGTCCGACATGCTCCAGGGTGGTGATAGAATCATCCCCGGAGAATTTGGCAAAGTCCGGGACTCTGAAATTGTGAGGGTAAGGCATGCGATCAATGTAATCAGGGTACGGCTTTCTATAGCCGATCACTTTTCCTTTTGGTTGTATGCCAAATTGGTCTCTCAAAACGGTACAGATCTGATCGGTCTAGTTGGCATTATCGGCCACTGGCATAGCAGGCCCTTGATAATGTCGGTCATAATCGGCACCACCCCGGCGTGGCTCGGCCGCCAATTGTGTTGTGCCGTCGTCATACGACTATACTGATCGCGTTGATTATGCCTGGTTTGAGTTTCTGGTATTGGAACAAATGGCTCAGAGTATGTTACTACCCTGTGTGGACCTGGGTTCCTTTGCAAGGTAGATTCTTTTGGGAATCTCTCGGAGCCAATCGGCTGTGAAACCGATTGGGAAAAAGCGTAGAACGGAGCCGATGGCGGTAAATTGATTGACGCATCCAACCTAGCGGTGTCGGTATAGGCATGGTAATGACTCACCCCACTTGACCGAGGGTCCCTAGGCAATATGACCGTAGGTTGTGTGGGCATCATTGTAGGAGGTGAGGTCATAGCCGATGGTTTGGGATCGGCTATCGTGCTCTGCGTGTTCTGTGATACAGGGTAATTTGGCAGAGCTTGCAATGGATCTAGCAGACTTCCTGACGAGGCTAACTCCTGGGCTATAGATTTAACGTTGTTCGCTATCATCGGCTTAAGCGTTGTCACTAGAGCCGATGATTGATTTATTAAAGCGTGGTGCACAGATTGATTAATCATTGCCGATAATTCAGCTTGAGCAGGCAGATATCGGCTTACCGGTTCAGTGACACCTGTATCTCCCATGGAATTGACCGTCGGCAGGGTGGATTTTTGAGTAACGCCACGTCTTGTCTTCTGATAGCAACTAAGCATCATCTCTTCCAGCGCAGCCTTCCGAGCTTCAATTTCTTGGCGCTGTTCCGCGGATAAATCGTCCATTGTTGGGACGATTATAGCTTCTGAGTTGAGATCTGATGGTGGAATCGACTTCCCTGATGAAGACATTGCGTGTCCCACTGGGCGTGCCAAAAGTGTGTTGGTGTCAAAAACTTGAGGTAGGGTTTCTGACAACAGCACACCAGACGAACACCTAGTTCAGAGCGTGCCAGTCGATTTGACCTGGAATCGACAAGGTAAAAACAATAAAATTTACTCCAAGCCGATCGTCAATATCAATCGGCTTAAACTTAATCACCACAAGCCGATCAAGATTAAAGTATCGGGATAAATCTAATTTAGCCGATTAAGGCTAATCGAGGGTAAAGGTAGATCGATTACAAGAAGGCGTGCGCAACAAAATCGTAACAAATCGAACCTGGGGTGTAATTGACGAAGATCAATAATCGGCGATGCGCAACTTTATTGATCAGGATCGATTACAAAGGCTAAACTACAAGAACTACTCCTAGTCGACGGAAAAAGTAAAAGCGGTTGATTGTATTGTGTTGATGATGATTTCGCTTCGCTTTGGTCCTTCTTTTATACCCTCGGTCGATAGTGTTCTGTTACAACACGCTTCAAGTCCGTATCCGTATCGGCCTTATCTTTGAACGGTTGTTTCCCTAAAAAATCTCGCAGTCACCAAATATCTCGGATTCTTTCCAATCCTCGGTTAATTTTCATATCTTTGAGTTTATTGCCTGATTCGATAAACTTGCCTATTTTTGGTGCAAACAGTTACGTAACATTTATCTCTAACATGGGGCTACTCGGTTATTTGAACGACACTTTCTCTGTCTGGATGGGGATGAAGTCATCCAGGTGGCTATTTCGTTGGATAGATATGGATGAGATAATTTGTTGTTTGGTTGAATGGATAAGAATGGATACGACGAGCCAATTTTTTATTTGGTTGGATGGATGAGAATAGATGGGCTAGTTGTAATCAAGGTTTCGAATTTTGGCTTGAAATTTTTGGATAAAATTTGACCAAAATTTGGATTTTCGAACAAAATTTAACCGAAATTTGAACTTTTGACCAAAATTTGAATTTTCACACAAAATTTGACCACAATTTGACCAAAATGTTAATTTAACTAAGTACACTTCGGCGAACTTTGAATTTGACCGAGCACACCACTTCATGCAACAAACTGGATGAGCCCGTCCGGCCTTTTTTTTGGATGGCTCTATCCAACATCTTGAGGGAAATTCTAAAAAACTGGATGAGCATATCTCATCCATCCACTCATCCAAACAATTGGATGACTTCAAATCCATAGATAACCATATCCCATCCACTCTCATCCGCTCAACCAAACGCCACCTTAATTACCTATTCCATTTGTGTGTGTCTGTATCCATGCCCTACCTAAGTAAGAGATACTTTTTTGGAAAAAGCATAGTCAAGCATTTACATCTAGCAACTAGATACATAAAATGTTTTTGGATTTGATGTTGTTTATGAATTTTAGTTTGTGTGCTAGTATATATATATAATACTACAAAAACGTTTATATCAGACGCTTAAAAAACCATATATGATTAGGAACATCCCATCAGTGACATCATCACAAACAGTTCTATTCACAACCATCAGTGATATACAGGAATATCACAGACGGTTTTATTATAAAACTGTCAGTGATGACTCCTGCAGCTATTACAGTCAGTTTTGTACTAAAATAGTCTTTGATATTAAGGGTTATCACAGATGGTTTTATTAGAAAACTGTCTGTGATAGCTACGGGAACTACTACAAAACACCAAATCACTGCCGGTTCCAAACTGGAATCGCTGCCGAATATTGGAACCGGCAGTGATTGGTCGGCAGTGATAGTCTGAATATCACTGCCGGTTCTAGAACCGACAGTGATATCGATATCACTGCCGGTTTGTATGCGAACCGGCAGTGATAGTCCGGTTCGTAAATCCAAAAATCACTCGGTAAAATCATAAAAAAAACTATTTCCACCTCGACCACCCTGTATTCGCGGTCGAGCGTCCCAAGTCACAAGTCACGCGATTTTTGTATGAAATACGCGCGCGTGCGATTTCTAGGAGTCGAACTGGTGACCTGCTGCTCCACGCATGTGCCCCTTAACATCTCACCTATCACTCAATCCTCAATTAATATAGGATATATTTTCCTTTTGATCCTTTGTCTCTGAAACTTGTGATGATTATTTGGATATCTAAGTGACTTCATGGAAATATTGTCAACTACAAAGTAGTAGATCTCGTCGAGAGCTACAATTTTCATATAAATATTATCTCCACCTGACTACGTATGAAAAAGTTATGATTTTTTGAGAAATGGTTGATAGCATTATTACTGTCGGTTGGTAATACAAACCGACAGTGATACCATTATTTGGATATCTAAATTACTATAAATGAAAAAGTTGTCAACTACAAAGTTGTAGATATCGTCGAGAGATACAATTTTCATATAAATTTTATCTCCATTCGACTCCGTATGAAAAAGTTATTATTTTTGAAAAATGGTTGATATCATTATTACTGCCGGTTGGCAATACGAACCGGCCCGTGATACCATTATTTGGATATCTAAATTACTTCAAATGAAAAGTTGTCAACTACAAAGTTATAGATCTCGTCGAGAGCTACAATTTTCATATAATTTTTTTCTCAATTTGACTTCGTATGAAAAAGTTATGAGTTTTTGAAAATATCATCACTGTCAATTTGTGTCGTCCATTATCACTGTCGATTCTTGTTCCGAACCAGCAGTAATAAGGGATTTATCACTGTCGGTTCTTCTAAAAAACCGATAGTGATAGTATCACTGTCGGTTTTTGTCTGAACCGGTAGCAATAAGGGCTTTATCACTGCCGGTTCATTAGTAAAAGTCGTTACTGCCGATTTTCCATCTGAACCGGCAGTGATAATATTATTGCTACCAATTTTTGATGAACCGACAGTGATATGGCGGCAAGGATCACTGATTCTGTAGTGGTGAGGCATCATCATTGACGGTTTATAAATAGGACCGTCTATGATAGCTCCTAGCAATATATAATGCAGAGCCCTGAGCCACTTAGTATTTTTTAGGTCTTCGGAATCTATCATTGAGGTGGCTATGGCTATGAGACGATCTGGTGAAAAAAATAATTGATTTGGAAGGGTGATCGTAGATACATTAGATTTTGGTGATCTAAGGTTAGTAATTGGTTCTAATTGCATTATATTCAAGATCTAGCTTGGTAAGGAGAGAATTTCAACATTGTTTAGATATAACTTGTTGATCCATATTTTCTTGTTGATCTAAGGTTAGTAATTGGTTCTAATTGCATTATATTGAAGATCTAACTAGTTTGGTAAAGGGAGAATTTGAAGATTGTTTAGATCTAGCTTGTAGATCCATTTGTTTTTTGTGATCTAAGGACAGTAATTGGTTCTAATTGCATTATATTTAAGGTCTAGCTAGTTTAGTGAAGAGAGAATTTGAAGATTGTGTTTAGATCTAGCTTGTAGATCCATTTGTTCTTTGTGATCTAAGGTAGTAATTGGTTATATAATTGCATTATATTCAAGATGTAGCTAGCAGTGTATAATTAATTTAAGAATGTGTGCATGCGCACACTTAGTGTACTTCAATATTTAACACTAATTGTTATATGCGTAGTGTAGATGGATCGAAGCTAGATGTACGCTGAGAACTGTATGAGTGCCGAGTACATTGATGGCGTCTCCGTTTTTAGAAGAGCTGCAGAGGAAAATATATTTAATAAGAGGGTGCAATTTATGTCTTATCCATACATTGACTGCGAGAATCTGATGACGTGTCGAAACTCAGCGCATATCGAAGCACACAGACTATGCAAGAAGCAGGCAATATGAACATCACCATTGAAGTCAACAATATGCCAGGTGATCATATCGATTGTGCTTCCGATGAGGATAGCTTGCACGATGGCAATCTGGATCAGATGCTACGCGATGCAGAAGGGAATCGTGATGACAGAGAATTTGGTAAATTTCGGGGCTTGATGGATGACTCGGAGAAACCTTTGCTCCTAGGCAGCAAGTCGAAATACACAAGGTTGTTATTCGTGCTTGAACTGCTGAAATTGAAGGTATGCAACGGTTGGTCCAATAAGAGTTTCACAGTGCTGTTAGGTCCTTTAGCGGACATACTTCTGGAGGCAAACGAGTTGTCGACAACCACCTACAAAGCCAATAAGGTTCTTTGTCCCTTGGGAATGGAAGTAGAAATAATTCATGCATGTCCGAACGACTGTATCCTCTTTCGTAAAGAGTACGCAAACTTGCATGTATGTCTGGTGTGCAACGTATCCCTGTACAAGCGTAAGAATCAATCAGATGATGACAGCGAGGGCATCGAGGTGAAGAAAGGACCTCCTACAAAGGTGGCATGGTATCTGCCTATAATTCCCTGTTTGAAGCGTTTATTTGCGAACCCAAAGGAGGCAAAACTGCTGCGTTGTCATTTAGAGGAGCGTAAGAACGATGGAATGCTAAGGCACCCTGCTGATTCCACCAAATGGAGAAACATTGATAGGAGGTTTCAAGAATTCGGTATGGATCCGAGCAATATAAGGCTTGGATTGAGTACCTATGGAATGAATCCTTTTGGTAACATGAGCAGGCGATATAGCACTTGGCCGTGAATCTCTGTATCTACAACTTTCCTCCTTGGTTGTCTATAAAGCGAAAATACATTTTGTCGACGATCGGAACCACCGACCGCAGAGGGGGGATATGAGTAGATCATGTGAGGGCGAGGCCCAAAGTTGTGCTCGTCCAGGAATGGCGCGCGTCACAGGGATGTATGTTGGAGAGGACGCGATGTACACGAGGTTTATACTGGTTCGGGCCCCCGAGGTTGGGTAACAGCCCTACTCCAGTCTTGCCCTGAGGTGAAAGATGTATATGAAGCTTGGTGGGAGACTACAAGCGAGGCCTGAGCTCGGGGTCGCTCAGGATCGAAATCGCGGGTACGAGAAGGCCAGGTCGACCGCGCTTCACCTTGCGTGCGTCTTTCTCTGTGTGTATGTCTGTTCTTCTTTCTATGTGTCGTCCTCTTGGTCGGGGTGATCCACCGTCTTTTTATAGTTCTTTGGGAGCTTCGCTACCTGGTCCCGAGGCTAATGTCAGGTGCTCGTGGCGAGTCGACAGGGGTTGTTGAGAGGCGTCGACGGTCGTTGTGAGCTGATGGGAGCCGTTGGGAGTTGACCGGAGTCGCTAGGCCCTAGTTCCCATGCAGGGGCAGGTTTGGCGTTGATTCCCACGCAGGGGAGAGTTTTTACACGAGATAAATAAATTATTACAAATACCTTTTACCTCGGGAGATGCAAAGGTCGTGGCGTCGGGGTCGAGCAGGGTCTTTATCCTTGCGTTCGAGCCCGAGCTCGCTGGACCCGAGCCCGGACTTGAGGAGTGCACTTTCCTAGGTCGAAGACGAGCCCCCGAGCTCGTGGAAAGCCACCACAAGGCCCGGGGGGATGCTTACACGTGGTGAGGGTACCGATCCCCGACAGCTAGCCCCCGAGGCTCAAGGGACGTCTCTGAAGTTCGGGACGTTCTTGAGTCTGATGTCCTTCTAGGAGGGATCGGCTTCTTGGTCGAGCTCGGAAGCGCTTGAGCTTTCGCCGTTATGTCTTCAAATCGGAAACCGTGCCCGGGGATGCCCGGGCTCTGCTGCTTTGACTCCCTACAAAGGAGTTGAGGAGACGGTTCACGACGCCTCGTGCTCTGACAGGGAGGATGGCGGACGGCGGACACGGGACGCGATGCCTTAGACTTTCAGAGGGGAGAAAGTCGAGGGGCGCGACCGTGGTGCTTCGCGTTCCCTGCCCGAAAGTCTCGATGTGCCTTTTGAGGAATAACCGACGCCAGCTGTAAGAGATCGAGCCTCTTTAAAACTCGAAACCGACGCGCACTTCAGAAATTCCCCACTCCTGCGCCGTGCTCTAGCCTTATTGCTTGCCACCTCTTTCTTCTCCGACCCGACCCCTTCCCTCTTAGCGCCATGGCCAAGTTAGCAAAGAGCACTTTGACCGTGGAGAGGATGAAGGAGCTAGAGGCGCTGGGGCTCTTAGACCCGGTGACCTGGCGACTCCCGGTTGGGGAGGCCGAGCTGCACCCCCAGGAGGATGAAATCTTGAGCACGGAGCAGTACACGCTCTTCGGGCTATGGACCCTAGAGAGCGACTTCCTGGCAGCCGTTCTTGCACAAAGCGAGATCGAGCTCGTTAATCTGGTACCGAACTCCATCTTTCTTCTTTCTATCTTCTCCCATCTTTGCGAGGGATTTCTGGGAATCCTTCCCACTCCCTCCCTCTTTTTTCACTTTTATTCCTTGTTCCGCACCTCGAAGGACCCCGTAGTCGGGTGCCTGTACTTCCGGCTACGGACCGGACTTCCCTGCACTTTTCTTCAAGTCCCGACCCGGGACTCCCTCGGGCCGTGGACGGAAAAGTGGTTTTACTTGAAGAAGGGCGAGGGAGGTGGGCTTGTGTACAATGGCGCCGCCGTGGACAGCAAGCGCGAGACCCCGGAGCCTGAGGAATCGGCGGCCGACCAAGAGGCCATCGCCGTCATCCACATTTGCGCGACACGCGGTCTCACCGCCAGGCAGTGGTCATCGACTATCTGCGAGCTCGGGTGTCCCCTCTTCGTCTCCTTGCAGCAAGAACGGGCAGCGACTACCGTCGGGCTGCCGAGTCCGCGCTTGGCATCGTGGCCCCAGGGTGCCCAAGGAGAAGACGCTCCCCCTACCGCAGAGGGGGCCGGACGCCGGGCTACGCCCCCTCCTCCTAGGAGACGAAGACTCGTCACTCAGGTACGTGTACGTTCCTGTTTTAGCATTGTGATGTAGGTCTTCCCCTTTTCTGGTCTTAGCGACCATTCTCGTTACAGACCTCGGGCGCCCGACGGGCGATAACTTTGGTCGTTGTTCAGGGTGAGTCCGAGGTCGAGGAGGAAGGTGCGGGGGACTATCTCTTGGTCCCGAAGCGCCAGCCTAACCCGACCTCTTTGTGGCGCATGCGGGGCGGCGGCGGAGGGTCCGACAGGGGACCTGGGGCCAACTGTTGGCCCAGAGGGAGCCGCTGCGGGGGTCGAGAAGGAGGAGGCCTTGGCCGACACCACCGGGGGCAGAGGCGACTGAGGTCGAGACCCCCTCCGCCGGCGAGGATGAGGCGCCCGCGAACGCTGCCAAGCACGTTGGAGTGTCAGGTACTCCAAATCTCCCTATTCATCATTGTCTTGCCTTTGGGTTTTTGTTTCCTTCACAACTTCTGTCTTCCCTAGCAGGCTCGGCTCCACCCACGCTGCCCTAGGTCCCGAACGAGGCGTCCTGAGTCGATTCTCCTCCCGGCGTCGCCGACCCCGCGCCGGAGGGGGCCGCTGAGGGGAGTGCATCGACCTTTCCCGACGACCGCTCCCTCCTCGAGAACTGTCTCCAGGAAGTTAGTCGAGTTCGAGCCTATCTTCGTTCTCTCTTTTTTTTCTTACACATATATGGTCGTTGTGACCCTTCCCATGTTTCTGTAGGGCTTGGGCCTGGTTGCAAAGGGGCTCGAGGTCATGCGCACCCACGCTGGCTAGTTTCGGGTGCTGTGTATCTTGGTCGAGGATCGCGATGATTATGTCCTCACCCTCGAGGAGAGAGCGGCACGAGTGCAAGAGGAGATTTAGCAATTGAAGGCTGAACACGCCCTCGAGCTAAAGAAGGTTGTCGAGGCCGAGCTGAAGCGGTCGATCGAGGCTCTCGCGAACGTCTGCGAGATGACCGAGAAGACCCTCAAGGCTCTGTAAACAAGTCGCGGAGCTTTCCACTGCTCCCGCGAGCGCCTCTACCGAGCTCGAGGCGAAGCTGGCCGAGCTTGAGGAGAAGCTAGGGCGGGTGACCCGGACGGGGAGGAGCGCTCTAGCCCAGCTTTAAGAGGAGCGGAGCCGCGTCGCCAATGCCGAAGCCGAGACGCTGACCTTGAGGGCAAGAGTCGCTGCACTCGAGCAGGAGAAGCTTGCTCGTGAGATTGCCGACCTGTAGATAGGTTAGTAGGTAGAAAAAGAGGCGAGGATAACTTGACCCCTCTTGTAAATGTTAGTTGTGTAATATTTCGATTAGAAGAAATAAAATTCCTTTCTTGTTCGAAATTGAACGCGTCTTTTTAGGACTTAGCTAAAAATCTTAGCCGAGGACTTTGTCCTTCGCCTTATCACCATGTCCTTGTCGCCGATCCGAGGCGCAGGAGTTAGCCGCTGGAGCCCGAGGGCTAGCGAACATCCTTGACCTGAAAAAAAGGCTCAAGGCGGGGTCAGTGCCATTGGACATGCCTTTGATCGAGGACAGTGCATTAGGTCGAGATGGCCGATCAGCCGAGCTCAGAAACACTCGAGCTCGGGGCCCCCTCAGCGGGCAGCCTCCAATTCGAATCCTGCGACGGGGGAATAGTCGGCTTACTATGATAAGGATCGGCTTACTGCGGTCAAAGCATCCCCGGAGGAGAATTTAGAAACCACGACCTCCGAGCCCGGGAATGCTTCAGGCTCGGTGTTAAGTCAAGATGGCCGAACCGAGAAACACTCGGGCTTGGGCCAAATTTTGGGTGTCAGGTCAAGGCAGCCGAACTCGGAAATGCTTCCAGTCCGGGGCTCCCTATGAGGGCGGTCTCTAATTCGAAACCTTCTATGGGGGAATAGTCGACTTACTGCGATAAGGATCGACTTACTGCGGTCGAAGCTTCCCCAGAGGTGAATCCAGAGACCATGTCCTCCGAGCCTGAGAACGCTTCAGGCTCGAGGTGCCCTCTGAGGACGATCTCTGGTGTGTTGTCTGCGGGGGAACGGTCGGCTTACCACGATAAATATCAATTTACGGCGACCTCGACTCCCCGAGGCGAACGTAGAGACCGCGACCCGAGGCCATGGCATGCGGGGTGCAGGAAAAACATACATGGATACGGTTAATGAAGGAAAGCATCTAAGCATCTTGAGGTCAAGGAGCTCTCGTCGTGACCTCTGGTCCAAGCCCTGCTACAGGGGGAGTTGTAACGCGATGAGAATCGGCTTACAACTGACTCGACCCCCTGGAGGTGGTCCTTATGGTCACGCCTCGAGGTTGCATCACCCGAGATGCGAGGAGACGTGAGCACAAGCAATAAAGAAGAACTTTTATTGTGATAAAATACCAGTTCAGGCCTCAGGCGCGAGGCGCTTACCGAGCCTAGCCTCCAACCTGAGCCCTGCCGCAGGGGAATAGTCAGCTTACCGTGGACTTGCTGATAACGTTAGGCCTAGCCGATGTCCTCGATCGCGACGAGAGTCGGCTTACTGTTGATTCGACCCCTTGGAGGCGGACCTTGAGACCACGACCTGTCGTCGCGCCCCTTGAGATGCAAAAGAGGCATCAGTATAGGCAATGAAGAAGAACTTTTATTGCGGGTTAATACTCATGCCGAGCTTGAGTCCTGTGGCGCGAAAGCGAAGACCACTGTTCGACGTTTGTATCCTCCGGATGCAAGGAGACAAACAGAGCGTTATAGGCACGGACGATAAAACAGACCTACTTATGGTAAATCAAATCTTGGTCGGCTCCCCAGCTCGAAGCGCTTACTGAGGGCGGTCCCGGGTACGAGTCCTGCTACAGGGGGATAGTCGACTTACCGCGACGAGAGTCGGCTTACTGCGGACATGGCCCTTGGAGGCGTACCTCGAGACCGCGACATTTGTCCGAGCAAGGGGCGGCCAGAACGAAGCCCAAGTATCTCGAGGTCGGGGAACTCGTGGGCGTGGCCGCCAGAACTAGCCATGCTATGGAGGAAAGCCGTGATGCGATAAAAATTGGCTTACTGCTGGCTCGACCCCTCAGAGGCGAACCCTAGGACCACGACCCGGAGCCACGTTGCTCGAGATACAAAGAGGCATAAAGGATGGCACGAGCACAGATGATAAAGCGGAACTATTTATCGTAAAAATATAGAGGCAGAGTATCAGACATAAAATTTATGGAGCTGGTCAATGTTCCACGAGTTTGCGAGCTCTCTACCATCGGGCATAGCCAGTCGGTAAGCACCCGTGCGATCTATTGAAACGACACTATAGGGGCCTTCCCACTGTGGGGATAGCTTGTTGGTGCTGGATCGGTCCTGAATCCGCCTTAGGACCAGATCCCCAACAAGGAGCTCCCTGGGTCGTACCGATCGAGAGGCATGCCTGTGAAGTGCTTGTAGGTAATGCGTCGATCGTAGCAGCGCACGGCACCTTACTTCTTCTGCGAGGGCGAGGTCAAGAGACCGTTCTTGCTCAAGTTCGGCCTGGTCGACCGAGCTAACCCTGGCGAAGCCCAACGTGACCTCGGAAGGCAGGACGGCCTCAGCACCGAAAACAAGCTGAAAGGGGGGGTGCCCCCGTCGCTCAGCTTGGTGTGGTGCGGACGGACCAGAGAATGGTAGGAAGCTCATCCACCCAAGTCCGGCCCCGCCGCTCAAGCTCGTCGAAGTCTCGCTTCTTGACGCCTTGGACGATTTGTCCGTTGGCGCGTTCAACCGCTCCGTTGCTCTGGGATGACTTACCGAGGCATAGCAGACCTTGGTTCCCACGTCTTCGCAATATTCTTGGAACAGTTCGCTGGTGAACTGTGTCCCATTGTCGGTGATGATTCTGCAAGGGACCCCATACCTTGTGACCACAAATGAGCGGAAAAACCTTACCGCTGCTTGAGCTTTGATAGCCGAGACAGGCTCGGCCTCGACCCACGTTGTGAAGGTGTAGATGGCGATGAACAGGAACTTCTTCCCCCCGACTGCTCGACGGAAAGGGCCGAGGATGTCGAGGCCCCAGGTCGAGAACGGCCAGGCGAGGGGAATCGTCTGGAGGGTGTAGGCCAGCTGGCGCGTCTTCCGGGCGTGGAATTGGTAGGTACGACACGCGCGGACGATGTCCCGAGCGTCCCTGAGCGCTGTCGGCCAATAGAAGCCCATCCGGAATGCTTTCCCGACCATAGTCCTGAAAGAAGAATGAGCGCCGCAGAGGCCCGAGTGGATGTCGTTGAGCAGGTACTTACCTTCCTCTGGGGTGACGCACCTAGCCAGGACACCAAAGGTGCCCCACCGATACAATTGTCCGTTGACGAGCCCGTACGAGCCCGCACGGTGCTTGATTCTGCTGCTCTCGGCTAGATCAGGCGGGAGCTCGCCGAGGCTGAGGAACTTGACGATCGGGTCCATCCACGAGCGAACACTCTCGAGGAGGGCTACCGAGTCTTCCTGGTCGGCGACGGATGGTGCCGCCAAGATCTCGAGGATGACGTCTGACGGAACCTCATCATTGGACGACCCGAACTTGGATAGAAGATCGACACCGGAGTTGTCCTTCCTGGGCACATACCCGACCTCCAAGTCCCGAAACCACTTCTCCATCTTGCGTACCTCGGCGAGGTACTTTGCCATTGAGGGCTCCGAGCACTCGTAGTCCTTGTTGTACTGGTTGACAACGAGCTGGGAATCTCCTCTTACGACCAACCGGCGTACGCCTAATGACTTGCATGCTCGAAGGCCGACCAAGAGGGTTTCGTACTCTGCGACGTTGTTGGTCGCGGGGGAGCCGAAGCGAATCGCATACTTCAGGCGATCTCCCTAGGGGTTGGTGCTGAGAACACCAGCCCCCCGAGCGTTTGAACGACCTCGACCCGTCAAAGAACATAGTCCAAGGGCCTTCTCCCCTGGTCTCGGGCTCAGAGGCGGGTCCGCTGTCTGCTGACTACGAAGTCGGTGAGCGCCTGCGACTTGATGGTGGGGCGTGCCATGAACCGGATGTCGAACTCGGCCAGCTCCATGGCTCACTTGGCGATACGACCCCCTGCTTCTGGATTCTTCAGGATTTCGCCGAGCGAGAACCCGCTCGGCATGACAACTGCGTGCGCTTGGAAGTAATGCCGAAGCTTGCGCGACGCCATGAAAAGAGCGTAGAGTAGTTTCTGGACCTGACGGTAACGTTCCTTTGGTCCATGAAGTACTTCGCTGACGTAGTAAATCGGTTGCTGCCGGCCATCTCGCTCTGTCACCCGGACGGCAGTGACGTCCTGGGTTGCGACGGCGAGGTAGAGCAGCAGCACCTCGCCCGGCTGTGGGGTCGTGAGCAGCGGACGGGTCGAGAGGTACGCCTTCAGCTCGTCGAAGGATCGCTGAGCTTCGGGGGTCCACTCGAAGCCCCCAGGTTTACACAGGGTCTTGAAGAACGGCAGCCTGCGCTCTCCGAGCCTCGAGATGAATCGGCTGAGAGCGGCCACACGACCGGCGAGGCATTGGACCTATTTTGTCGACGTCGAGGCGGTCACCTTCTCAATCACCTCGATCTTTTCTGGGTTCGAGCCTACCCCCGAGCCCCCGATCATGTAGCCGAGCACCTTGCCCGAGGTTGCGCCGAACAGTGTGATTAAGGCCGTTTTATCTTCGTCGCCTGCCGCGAGCTTGATCTGATGGTAGCCGGAGTAGGCATCGAGGAAGCTCAACATCTTGGCGTTGGCGGTGGAGTCCACGATCTGATCCATGCGCAGAAGAGGGAAGTTATCCTTCGGGCATGCCGAATTAAAACCCGTGTGGTCGACGCACATCCTACATTTTCCGCCTTTTTTCTGTACAATCACCAGGTTTGCCAGCCATTCAGAGTAGTCAATCTCACAAATAAAACCGGCCTTCAAGAGCTTGCCGAGATGCTCCCTGATTATGCCCATCTTTTTGGGGGAGAAGCACCGTAGCTTCTGGCGCACAGGCCTGCAGCTAGGCCTTGTTTGCAATTTGTGAAGAGTTTTTCGAATCGGCTGTGATAAGGTTTTCTGTACTAGTGTATGTGTGTGTATATGTATATGTGTACTTATATAATTAAGGATGGATATGCATGGCAAATTAAACACTATTTTACTTACAAATAGCTACTTATTATCACGATTCCTCCATTTCACACATTTATTCCACTTTTCCTCACTCAAATGAATTGTGGTGGAAGGTAGAAAATTTTTTGTAAATAATTTTATAATGTATATAAAATTTGAAGATTTTAGTACAGTCACTACAAAAATTAACTGTCAAGTCTGCACATTAGCCAAGAATATATATATAAAGCCAGAAACATCGCACTTGCATGTGGACCTGAACAGTTGGATCGATCATGTGCCCGCAAGAGATGATGAGCAGGCCTAGCAAAAAAAACTCATTAGGGTTCGAATCAAAATTATTTTGATTATAGTAGCTAATTTATTCAAAATTTAAATAAGTCTATTTCGAGCGATAAAAGTTAATAAGGCTACGCTCGATAGTGACTCATTAACTTGAATTTAAAATAACTACTTAAATAATAAATGAATGATTTTATTAAATTTTAAAAGAAATTCGATAATAACTCGTTAAACTCGATATCTAGCTGTAACTACGAGTCTAGTCCTTAGTTACCTTAAAATTTTCTTGCGTGCGACAAGTGAGGTTTGTGTGTTGTGTTGACATGTGTGTGAGGGGACTGCGTGGCATGAGCTAAGTACAGATGTTGCCACAGGATGAACATATGTTACTTGGCCGTCTAAAAAGGTAAGAAAAAAGATCAGTTATCTAGAGATAATGGTATGCTTTAACTAATTATGTGGCTGCATCACCGAGAAATAACGTAGATGTGCTAAAAAAGAAAGAAAGAAAGCAAGGTAATGTAAGCCTTTTCTACGGACTGATCTATTTGGTCTTTTGCATGCGGGCCCGCTTAAGATCTTGATATCTGGACATACGTACAGGGGCGGATCCTTAAGCATTGGGTTCTTATGATTCTAATAACTCCTTACTAAGCCTAGTATAAATCCTGTTTAGAAGTAACAAGAGGTAGAAACTATCTTTTGTACCCACAAATCTAATTTCTACTAACACGTCTCCCCCTTCCTTCAAATTAATATATCCAAGATATTTTCCCATCCTACTAATATCCACTGCAATGTATGTGACATGAAAACTCAAAAAACCGAAGGAGCATACAAAAATGTGCGGTGACGTTTGGTTGCCTGGATGAGGCTGAATGTGATATGACCGTCTATGTATTTAAAGTGATCCAATTGTTTAGATGAGTGGATGGGTTGAACAGGGTCATCCAGTTTTTGGGAATATTCCTTCAAAATGCTGAATAGAGCCATCTCAAATAAAGCTCGCACAGGCTCATCCAATTTATTGCATGAAGAGGTGTACTTGGTCAAATTCAAATTTTGCTAAAATGTACTTGGTCGAATTGTGGTCAAATTTTGTCCGAAAATTCAAATTTTGGCAAAATTTTGTTTGAAAACACAAATGTGGTCGATTTTTTCCGAAAATTTCAAACCAAAATTCGAAATCTTGATCACAACTAGCCCACCCATCCAATCAAACAAAAAATTGGCTCGTCCTATCCTGTCTTATCCATCCAACCAAACAAAAAATTGGCTCATTCTATATCCAACCAACTAAATATGCACCTATATGGCTCCATCCCTACCAGGTTGGGTCCAGGCAACCAAACTCACCCTACAATGCTAAGCTAAATCAATAATGTCAAACCAAGGACTTAAAATGGTGGTGAACTAAGTCATCAATTATAACAAGGAAAATGAAATAGAAAGGAGGAATGCCAACAACCATATTATCAGTTTATAACTAAATACAGTAGTGAAACATCTAGGACGAACACGCCTACTTACAAACAGTAGTTCAACCTAAATGTAGCACTCCCTGTTTCATTCAAAATGACATACCGGAACATTTAGTAGTGAATGCAGAACACAACAATGTTGATCTCACCTAACAGGCAGAGTGAGCAAGGAAGAATATACCATCTCTATCAAAGCACCTCCAAAACCCAAATTTAACCCTAATTCAAACAACCCATCAATTAAGACTAACCCTTTTTAATGAAGATCACCCTTTTTTTTTTTTGCTTCTCAAGAAAAGCAAGCAATTAAGGTCGGCATCCACCACCTTGCTTCAAAAGAACAGAAAAAAGGGCTCTATATCCCTCCATATCCAAGCAAATCTTAACCAGTGCACACTAAAATCATCCACCATAAACGACCAGAGAGAAAGCTGACATGCTCCATTACCTCAAGTCGGATCAGGGATTATTTCCCCTGCCTGCAAGAACAGCACAAGCACAGGATCCGTCATGGAATCAGCGACGACCGAACTCAAAAGCAGGGTTCACAAAACCGCGGTTTACCATTCGAAAACCGCAGTTTTCGATCTTACCGCTCCGGTATGAAAAGAAAAACCGCTCGGTTTACCGATCAAGTTCAAATTCAAATTCAGAAATTTCGGAAATTTTGGAAGTATTTATCCAAAAAAATCTCTAAAATTAGTATTAATTGATTTATGACCTATGGTGTGAATATTTTTTGAAAAAATGAAGTTTGGAGATGTTTCTGAGCCATTCAAAATGTAGAAATTAGAAAATAAAAAAAGAGAAATTAGAAGTTTTTTTAGTACCAATATCTGTTCAAGTATATCAAGTAGCAATATTTACTTCAACATATTTTAGTAACAATATTTGTTCAATTATATTTAGTATCAATATTTATTCAAGTATGTCAAGTAGCAATATTTACTTAAACATATTTTAGTAACAATATTTGTTCAATTATATTTAGTAGCAATATTTGTTGAAGTATATTTAGTAGCAATATTTTTTGAGTTATATTTATTAGCAATATTTGCTGAAGTATATTTAGTACCAATATTTGTTCAGTTATATTTAGTACCAATATTTGTTGAAGTATATTTAGTAGCAATGGATGACACTTGAAAATAGTACTATTTATTCAAGTAGTGATATTTGTATCCATAGAAATTATCTTGCTGTGGTATATTTTAATATGTTAATGTTATCCAATATTGAAAAGCTTACTTCTTGTTGTATGCATGCATGAACTACCAAAACTTTACTATAGAAATTGTACTATGTACCACTAGTTATATTCTGTACTTATTTTGTTGTACAACGAGCAATTTGACACAAGCAATTTATGTAAAGTATTGAAATGTAAATGATGTTGATATGTGAATGGTATTGATATGTCATTTTGTGAATGCCTATTTTTGCACTTGTTGGATTGATATGTGAGTAGTATTAAAACGAAAGATTATTTGTTGAGATATTATTGCTAAATAACTACTTTACAACTCGTAATTGTCTAAAATATAGCAAAGGTCATGTCAAAATCTTTCCAAATTTACGAAAGATCATGCTAGAAATTTTTCGTGTTTCTCCATACTTTTTTTATATATTTCTTACATTTTCCTATTTTTTGGCCTTTAGTGGATTTTTACAAATTTTACAACATTTGTTTGCCATTTTTCCCTATTTGTTTTTACATTTTTGCCCATTTTTTCATCTGTCTTCGGTTTTCACCAAAAATCGCTCCGATTTCGAGCAATTTTCTTTCATTTACCGCGCAAATCACTCTTCGTTTGATCAGATCAAATTTGTTTGACTTTGCAAATCGTTCAATTTTTAATGTTTTTTGAGCAGTTTTTCGTGGTTTTTGCTACTGCCAGGGGGGTCGAAATTCGAGCTCGATACGGTTTTGTTAAGCCTGCTCGCAAGGTCCTAAGTTTTTGCACAAGAACACGGCAAGAACCAGGAAGGAAGAATCCAGACACTACCTCTCAATTCCTACAGCCCAGGCGGTTCCAGATGCTCAGCATGCATCCACTACCTAAATCTAGTGTGCGATTTCAAGAAACGGAAAGGATCAACGGGCGAATGGCTGATCATGGCGGTGCGCCAGGGAATCGAGGAAGTTGATTCTTCCCATTTCCTGGGATTTCCAGGTTTCGGAGTTTGGAGGTGGAATTTCGCTCTGAATTTGGACTGCTATAAGCACTCGTGGAGGCCTTTGTGCCGCGGTGGCGCCTGGGTGGGAAGGAACGGGAGGAAGGACGGCTCACGTCCTCGAGGGTCATCAAAGGGGACATGACACAAGGACCTGCGGATGTGCACCCAGCGCAAGACGGACGGCCATGTGAAAAGATGCTCGCCGATTGGGTGAGACCGCGCCCCAGCTGACGTGGGAGCGCTCGGAGCACCGGGATCCATCCCGCTATAAAGAGTAGTAGTAGTAATAATAATAATATAAATAAATGGCACGTACAAATAGACAATAACACTATTATGATCAGAAGAGTGGCCCTGGTGATACTTTTCCCTGGATCCGTTATGTAGCCCACATAGAGGTGGGCACTCGAGCCGGGCTCTTTTAGGCCAGCACGAGGCACGACGTCACGGTCCGGTACAAAGCCCGATCAGGCACGACATTGTAGCACGGGCCGTGCCGGGCCTGAGAATCGGGCATGATGGGCGGCACAGCCCGGCACGATACTGTAGAATGGACCGTACGGGGCCCGATGACCCAAGACGTGAGAAAGAAGTCTAGCATGAAGGTCACCGACTCACAGAGCATTACCGTCATGGATGCACCCAGTAGCATTAATACCACCCCTATCGCCGACATCTAAGAGAGACAGACAAAACGGGAGAGAGTTGAGAGAGATTGAGAGACGGTGTAAGAAGCTGCTCTCTCTCACTCGTCCCTCTCAATCTCTCTCAGCTCTCTCTCTCTCTCATCCGTCTCTCTCAATCTCCCTCTCAATATCTCTCGCGTGTCTCGCTCACTCTGTTTCTTGCCCATTGCCCCCTCTCTCGCCCGTGTTGAGCACATCCCACTCGCTCTATGTAACTGTGAAATCATGTGCTGAAAAATTGACTGAGTAATGAAATTGGCATTGCAATGTGGTTGTGCTCATGGCATGTGTGGTGCTTTGGCATGTGCTGTTTCAGATGTTTACTTGATATGCTTGTGATAGCATGATAATAGTTTGGCTTTGATGCAATGCGCTCGTGTGAATGGTTGCATAGACTGATGTTGAGTCAAGTCGTGGACTTGTGCTCGGAATTGTTTCTTGTTTATTCATGTGCAGGTGTTGCTTGAGGGCGAACGTGGTCAATGACGGGACTGGAACTAGGTTCATGGAGGAACTGAGGTTCGGGACTAGATTCAGAGAGGAATCGAGGTCTTGATGGTCAAGAATGTCATGCGGAACGTTCGGGCTAGAGAACATGCACATGGAGGCTAGTTAGTCACGTATTTACAGTATATGGGCTGTACATGCGTGTAACATGTTTTTGGCCATGTTGGGCCAGGTTGAGATGTATACAAACTCTTTCCATGTTGGAAATAGAGTTGTATTCAATCCCTTTATGTTTGCTCAGTATAAATAGGAGGAGGTGTCTCCTGTTTATTTTGAGCGCTGAGGTTTTTAGGGTTGTACTCTTTTGTTTAGAGTGCTGTAACCAGACTAGACAAAAAGAAATAAAGATCGATTTCTTTATGGCTGAAAAGTTCCCCTGCGGCTGATTTTTCCTCATGCTCAGAAGTACAGGCGGCGACACCCGAGCGAAGGAAAAATTGACGATACAGTGTCTAGCGCAGCTACAGTATTTCGTTTCTATAGTAAATCATGAATTACTGTTCATGCGTGCTTTGATTCAGTGATCGTTTTCTGGTTTGTTTGCACGGTTCTTGTTTTTATAGATTGATTTATTGTCTCTCTTGTTTCAATAAGTTTAATATTGATTTGATCCATACAAAACCTTCCTAGAGTATCAACTTAGAGTTCTTGAAAGTTTCGTTGGTTAATCTTTTGTAGATTGTGATTAATCACGAAATTAGGGTTTGGTCAGTTCTCGTCATAATCTGTCACAGCATGCTTGCGAGGTTAATAACTTTTGATCTGTAGGTTCGATCGAGTTAATTCGTTTTGTGTTAGCTTCGGAATTGAATTTAGTTTCTACAGTTAAAATTTCATATCAATCTAACGGTTAGATCTTCAGAAATCTTAGTTTTATTGAACATATATCAGTCTATCTCATTTGGTCCGGCGTGAATTGATTTGGTTTTGCTACAGTAGAAATTTGGTCCACCGTGCATGTGAAAATTTGGTCTGACATGAAGTTTGGTCCGGCGTACAAGTAAAAGTTTGGTCCGGCGCAATAAGGTTTCTGTTGAATACAAATTAAGCGATCTGAGTTTGTTTGGGGTGTTTCAAAAATCATAAAAATTTTATTTTAGCTTCCGCGCAATCATTCACCCCCCCTCTGATTGCTAGATTAGTATATTTCGATCCTACAAGTGGTATCAGAGCAAGGTTTTTCTAATTAATCTTAACCGGTGATTAGAAATCATAGCGATGGATAGGTATTCGACAAAACCTTGTGTTTTTTATGGTGTTGATTTTCAGTTTTGGAAAGCCAAGATGGAGACGTACATCCAAGCGCAGGGCTTCGCAATTTAGGAGAAGGTTTATAAGCCGTACGAAGTTCGTGAGAACGACAACGTCAACGACGTCAATTGCGCACATATTGAAGCAAACAGCAAGGCGCGCAACTTGATCATCCAGGGCTTGGGACGCAGCGACTTCGATCGAGCAGTTCATCTTCGATCCGCATATGAGGTATAGAAATCTCTTTGTGACTATCATGAAGGATCAAACACTGTCAAAGAGGTTCGTCAAGATATTTACAAAAAAGAATATATGCGTTTCGAGATGAAACCTGGTGAGTCTGTAGATGACTTTTTTGCACGCTTTAATAAAATTCTTAGCAATTTGCGTGTTGTTGGTGTTAGTTTTTCGGATGCTGCTAATGCTAGACAAATGCTTAGTGCTTTGGACATGTTAGTGTGGGAGATGAAGGTAACATCTATACAAAAATCTACTATCATGAGCACACTCACATTAGATGTTCTTTATTCTAAGTTGAAGACTCATGAATTAGATGTTCTTGCTAGGAAAGGTAATTCTAAATCAATTGCTTTGATCTCTAACCCTAACATGTCAAATGCTAATTCTTCTTCTAGCTTTGCTTTGTCCTCCTTGTCGTCTTTAACAGATGAACAAATTGAAGAATTCCCTGAAGAAGATTTGGCACTACTCTCTTCTCGCTTTAATAAAGCTTTGCAGAATATCAGAATGAGAAAGAGAGTAGGCGGTGGTCCTCCTAGGTGCTACGAGTGTGGCGATCTCAACCACATTCGTCCGAATTGTCCAAAAATTTCAGGTAAAAATTCAAAAGAAGAAAAGGACAGGAGGAACAACAAGAAGAAAGCTTCTCCAAGCAGCAGCAATAAGAAAAGAAGCTTTCTGAACCGCAAAGTTGTCCACCGAGTTCTTTCCGCTCTTGAACAAGTCAATTTGAGCGATGTGGACTCGGGAAGTAGCGAAGAAGACACAACAACGCCAACCAAGCGTGAACTTACTGGTTTGTGTCTTATGGCAAGAAGTGATGAAAGCCTTACTGAAGATGACCACGACACCGACTTCAATGAGGTAGAGCCCTCTTATGATGAATTAGCCATAGCTGTTGCTCGTCTTGGTAAATTGCTTGATAAACGCGACAAGAAAATCAAGAAACATGATTTTATTGTTGAATCATTGAATAATGAAATTGCTAGACTTAAATCTTTGATTCCTGATGATGATGCTTGCAAATCATGTGACTTAATTTACAATGAGCTCACTTTGCTTAGGAAAGAACATGCTTCCTTGATTGAGCAAAATAAGAAAAATGAGAAACATGTTAGACATGCTAGTTGTTTCACTGATGATTTGCATGACTCAATTTCTTGTTCTAAATGTTCAATTCTTGAATTGAAATTGAAAGATGCAAATGCTAAAGTTTCTCAAATGATTAATGATATGCTCACTCATGAGGTTCTTTCATGCTCAAATTGTCGCAAGCAAAAGGCTAAAGTGGGCGTTCTATGCAATAATTGTTTAACTCTTGCTAAGAAGGTTGATTACTTGCAAAATTCTTTAGAACGTTTCACTAATGGCAAGAAAAATTTGAACATGATTTTGGACCAATCTAAGGTTAGCTCAAACAAGAAAGGTTTAGGTTTTGATCCTTATGCTTCATAAGAAACTAAACCTCCCACTGCTGTTCAGGCTCTTTGCAATGACAAAATTGAGATTATTAATGAGCCTAGGAAAATTGTCTTTAAGTCTGCTGGAGTTTTATCTTCTACTATAATGAATGCAAATGTTGTTTCTACCTCTAAAGCTAAACATCGTGTTAAGTACACTTGCACTCATTGTGGTAGAGATAGACACTTAATAGATTTTTGCTTTAGACTTGCCAAACAACAAAAGAAAGAAAAGGCTAAGGCTAGGTCTAATTTCAGACAGGCATGCTTTACTCCTCATTATGTGCCTAGGGTGATGCAAACACCTTTTGTTACTAGAAACACGGGAAAGGGCAAATCTGATTTTGTGCATAAGAACACTCGTGTTGTGCCTACTGTTATGCGTCGCGTGTCTCAGTACTGGATTCCTAAACATCTTATTTCTAACCCCAGTACTGAGGCCTTGACATTTTCTGCTTTTATGTAGGCTTCTCGCGCGAGGAAGGAGAACATATGGCTAGTGGATTCCGGATGCTCACGCCACATGTTCGGTGATGAAAATTGGTTCTCCTCCCTCACTCGTGCATCTCGTGCTGAAAGTGTAACTTTTGGAGATGCTTTTTCAAGCTCAGTTGTGGCAAAAGGTACAGTGCAGGTAAATAACAAGTTTATGTTTAAAGATGTGGCTCTTGTTGAAAACCTGAAATATAACTTGCTGTCTATATCTCAAATGATTGATGAAGATCTTGAGGTATGCTTTAAGAAAAATGAATGCAAAGTGTTAGATGCTTCAGGTGAACTTGTTTTTCGGATTTCTCGATTTGGAAGAGTGTTTAAAGCTGATTTTGATGTATCACCTTCTTCTAAGCATAGGTGTCTAGTTGCCAATGTTTCTAAAGTTTTATTCTTTTGGCATCGTAGACTTGGTCACATTGATTTTGATCATCTAACACGTGTTAGTGGTTTAGGCCTCATTCATGGTTTGCCTAAGCTTAAGGGTGATAGCGATATAGTATGCTCTTCTTGTAGACATGGTAAAATGATTGCAGGTTCACATCCACCTCTTACTATGGTGATGTCAAACGCGCCCGGACAACTACTACATCTTGACACGGTTGGACCTTCTCGAGTTCAGTCTTATGGAGGTAAATGGTACGTTCTTGTGATTGTTGATGATTATTCAAGATACTCTTGGGTTTATTTTATGGCATGTAAAGATGAGACTTTTAGTCATTTTAGAAGTCTTGTTCTTAGATTATCTATTGATCACCGAGGTCTCTTAGAGCAATTAGAAGTGATAATGGGCCCGAATTTAAAAATTCTTCATTTGATCACTTTTGTGCTGAAAAAGGAATTGATCATCAATTTTCATCTCCTAGAGTACCTCAACAAAACGGTGTAGTTGAACGAAAAAATAGAACTTTGGTGGAAATGGCTAGGACCATGCTAGACGAATATCAAACTCCTAGAAAGTTTTGGGCTGAAGCGATATCAACTGCATGTTATGTTTCAAATCGTGTTTACTTAAGATCAAAATTGGGTAAAACTACTTATGAACTTCGGTTTGGACATAGGCCTAGCGTTTCTCATTTGAGAGTTTTTGGATGCAAATGCTTTGTCTTGAAATCTGGAAATCTTGATAAATTTGAGGCTAGATCGTTGGATGGCATTTTCTTGGATACCCGCTCATACACGTGGCTCTGATGCACTTGTTTTGGAGACTAACAAAATTGTAGAAACTTGTGAAGTTACTTTTGATGAGACTATTCCAGGCACTAGTCCAAATAATGCAGGTACAGGTGCATATGTTCAGGGGAGAGTATTTTTGTTCATGAGGACGATGATGATGTTGAGGATGAGGTATTGGTTCCTACTGTACAACCAACTGTAGCACCTTTGGCACCTACCGCTACATCACATATAGCTGAGCATCCTCGGGCTACAACCTCATCTGTACATCTTTGAAAATGAAGATGAAGAAGGAGAAGTTTAAAATTACAGCTCCTTGCATATTCAAAGGAGGCATCCACCTGAACAGATGATTGGAGATTTAAATGAGAGAGTCACCCGGTCCAGGTTTATTGCTTCTGATACTCATGCTCATTCTGCTTTTGTTGCTTCTTTTGAACCCAAAGATATATCTCATGCATTAACTGAAAAATCTTGGATCAATGCCATGCATGAGGAATTAGAGAATTTTGAACGCAATAAAGTCTGGAAACTTGTTTCTCCACCTCCTGATTTTAATATCATTGGAACAAGATGGGTTTCCAAAAATAAACAAAGTGAGGATGGTGTTGTTGTTAGAAACAAAGCTAGATTGGTTGCTCAAGGTTTTTTACAAATTGAAGGTTTAGATTTTGATGAAACCTTTGCTCCTGTTGCTAGAATTGAAGCCATTAGAATTCTTTTAGCATTTGCTGCATCTAAAGGTTTTAGATTGTATCAAATGGATGTGAAAAGTGCTTTTCTAAATGGCTATATCAATGAGGAAGTTTATGTTAAGCAACCACTTGGTTTTGAAAATCCAAAGTTTCCAGATCATGTTTACAAATTGTCAAAAGCTTTGTATGGTTTAAAACAAGCCCCTAGAGCATGGTATGATAGGCTAAAAACTTTTTTACTTGAAAAGGGGTTTTCAATGGGAAAAGTTGACAAAACTCTCTTTTTACTCAAGCAAGGCAATGATCAATTATTTGTTCAGATTTATGTTGATGATATTATCTTTGGTGGTTCCTCTCATGTTTTAGTGTCGAGTTTTGAAATCATGAAGAAGGAATTTGAGATGAGTATGATGGGTGAATTAACTTACTTTTTGGGACTGCAAATCAAACAAGTAAAGGAAGGTACTTTTGTTCATCAAAGCAAGTACACAAAAGATTTGCTTCATCGCTTTGGGATGGAAAACTGCAAGCCGATCATGACACCGATGGGAGGTACTTGCACACTTGATTCGGATGAAGATGGTGAGCCGGTTGATCAAAAGGAATATAGAAGCATGATAGGTTCACTTTTGTACCTCACTGCATCAAGGCCGGATATACAATTTGCTGTGTGCTTGTGTGCTCGTTTTCAAGCTTTCCCACGTGCTTCACATCGCCAAGCTGTCAAGCGAATTTTCAGGTATCTTCATGGTACTCAAGAATTTGGCATATGGCTTTCTGCTTCCTCATGTATTAGTTTAAGAGCATTTTCTGATGCTGACTTTGGAGGTTGTAGAATTGATAGAAAAAGTACATCTGGTACATGTCACTTCTTGGGTAATTCTCTTATTGCATGGTCATCTAGAAAACAATCTTCTGTTGCACAATCAACTGCTGAATCTGAATATGTAGCTGCTGCTAGTTGTTGTTCTCAAATTCTTTGGATAGTAGCTACACTTAAAGATTATGAGGTTAATTTGAATAGTGTTCCTCTTTTATGTGATAACACTAGTGCAATTTGTATTGCTAAAAACCCTGTGCAACATTCTAGAACCAAACATATTGAGATCAGATTTCACTTTCTTAGGGATCATGTAGAAAAGGGAAATATTGTGCTTTATCATGTGGATACTGAACATCAATTGGCGGACATTTTCACAAAACCTTTGTCTTCTTCTCGTTTTGCTTTTATTCGGGGAGAACTTGGGGTCGTTCATCCAATGGGTTTGTTTTGAAGGGGAGTTTTTGAAAACTTTGTAATATTTTGTAACATACTTTTTATTTTGTGTGTTTCTTAAATGAAAAACGAAAAAAAATGAAAAAAGTAATGAGCATTGTATTTGATACACATGTCATTTGAAGCCATGTTTATGCTACAAGGTCTTTGCAACTTCATATTATGCATATATGGTGTAGTTTATGTCATGACTATTTAATTGGAATGACAACTTGAATTAAATCTTGTCATGGTTGAACTTTCTTGGCTATCTTGATCCTGCTCAAAAAGTGCTAAATATGAAATTTATCAAGTTAATTGCTAAAGCTCAAAGAGTGATTGTTGATAAATGCAAGATCAAGGTTATGTACTATCGCGCTTCTTCTTTACGAGATTGCTTATCATTGCACTTTGATATGAACTTGGAAGAGGTTGTGTGTGACCAAAACCATGAAACCTTAAGCTTATGAAATGAGGCTTGGCATGGTTGAAAAGTAAGGCTGATGGTGCATATAATCCCTTGCAATTGTTATTGTTGCAATCAATCAATGAATCAGTTTTTCAAGCATAAATAAAGTGCACAAAAATTCAAAAATTCCAGGTTTTGAGGTAGTTGAGTAAGGGAGATCATGCCATGCAATAAATTGTTAATAGTACTTGATTTCTAGTTATGCTTACTCTACATTGTCTTTGTGTAGATTTGAGGGTGCAAGTATTTTTGATAGAATGGCTTGGTGATGAATTTGCTATATTTGTGGATGACTTATAATGCTTATTACATAAAGAAAATGAAAAACTAAAAACAAACAAAAATATTTTGTTTTCTCCCTTTTGTATTCTTGATGAATCCATTGTCAAAGGGGGAGAATTTTGCCACTTTGGAGAATTTTGGATGAGATTTTTGAAGAAATTTATACATGCTTTACACATGCACATGTTCTTGTATAAGTGGTATTCATTCATTCACTCATACTTTTCTTCTTAGAGGGAGATTTTTCTTATTTTCACCTAGGGGGAGTTTTTCACTTTGCATATTTGTTAAAGAGGGAGATTTTGTTTTTTTTTCACTGTCTTTTGATTTTAAAACTTTTTTATTTCAAAAGCTTTTCTTGTGAAGTGAATGCCAATGTTCAATTCTAAGTGGTGTTGCCAATGTTTTCACCAAGGGGGAGATTGTGAAATCATGTGCTGAAAAATTGGCTGAGTAATGAAATTGGCATTGCAATGTGGTTGTGCTCATGGCATGTGTGGTGCTTTGACATGTGCTGTTTCAAATGTTTACTTGATATGCTTGTGATAGCATGATAATAGTTTGGCTTGATGCAACGCGCTCGTGTGAGTGGTTGCATAGACTGATGTTGAGTCAAGTCGTGGACTTGTGCTCGGAATTGTTTCTTGTTTATTCATGTGCAGGTGTTGCTTGAGAGCGAACGTGGTCGATGTCGGGACTGGAACTAGGTTCATGGAGGAACTGAGGTTCAGGACTAGATTCAGAGAGGAATCGAGGTCTTGATGGTCAAGGATGTCATGCGGACCGTTCGGGCTAGAGAACATGCACATGGAGGCTGGTTACTCACGTATTTACAGCATATGGGCTGTACATGCGTGTAAGATGTTTTTGGCCATGTTGGGCCAGGTTGAGATGTATACAAACTCTTTCCATGTTGGAAGTAGAGTTGTATTCAATCCCTTTATGTTTGCTCAGTATAAATAGGGGGAGGTGTCTCCTGTTTATTTTGAGTGCTGAGGTTTTAGGGTTGTACTCTTTTGTTTAGAGTGTTGTAACCAGACTAGACAAAAAGAAATAAAGATCGATTTCTTTACTACGTGAAAAGTTCCCTATGGCTGATTTTCCTCATGCTCGGAAATGCAGTAGCGACACGGCGAAGGAAAAATTGGCGATCTGATGTCAGTAGCGACTCTGATATTCGTTTCTCTGATGAAATCGCGAATACTGTTCATGCGCGCTTTGATTCAGTGATCGTTTTCTGGTTTGTTTGCACGGTTCTTGTTTTTATAAATTGATTCATTGTCTCTCTTGTTTCAACAAGTTTAATATTGATTTGATCCATACAAAACCTTCCTAGAGCATCAACTTAGAGTTCTTGAAAGTTTCGTTGGTTAATCTTTTGTAGATTGTGATTAATCACGAAATTAGGGTTTGGTCAGTTCTCGTCATAATCTGTCACAGCATGCTTTCGAGGTTAATAACTTTTGATCTGTAGGTCCGATCGAGTTAATTCGTTTTGTGTTAGCTTCTGAATTGAATCTAGTTTCTGCAGTTAAAATTTCATATCAATCTAACGGTTAGATCTTCAGAAATCTTAGTTTTAGTGAACATATATCAGTCTATCTCGTTTGGTCCGACGTGAATTGATTTGGTTTTGCTACAGTAGAAATTTGGTCCGCCGTGCATGTGAAAATTTGGTCTGGCATGAAGTTTGGTCCGGCGTACAAGTAAAAGTTTGATCCGGCGCAATAAGGTTTCTGTTGAATACAAATTAAGCGATCTGAGTTTGTTTGGGTTGTTTCAAAAATCATAAAAAATTTATTTTAGCTTCCGCGCAATCATTCACCCCCCTCTGATTGCTAGATTAGTATATTTTGATCCTACAGTAACTGTTCAAGAATAAATAAGTTTTAGTTCTTTTTCTCATAATATTTGAATCTACTGCCTCAACTCCATGCATTTCCGGCTACTTTCCTCTCGTTGCAATAGTGCAAATGGGTCAGACTTGGGCCAGCACGGCACGAAGCAGGCACGAAGCGCAAATGGGCCGTGTCTGGATTCACCGAAAGCGAGCCGGGCCGGCACGGCACAGCACGACGGGTCGTCGTGGCCCGGCACGGTTCATGCACGAAGCACGATAAACCCGTGCCGGACCGGCCCGGCGCCCACCTCTAAGCCCCCACATGCAGGGTAGAATAATTGACTGCAGTGCAGCCGTTCGGTAATTACACGGAGACGTACTTAAGCACCATCTATCATCAGATACAACAAGCGCACGTGTATAATATATGGACCTGATGCACACAAGCTAGCGTTTCTGGAGCCAGCGCTATTCCAGTCCACAGACAAACTTTTTTTTAATATGATCTCTTTCTGAACGTAATTATAAAAATAGCTTCCTCACTGACTACGAAAACGCTGACAGGTGACACATGTCACGTGCCATGCTCCCGTACCACAACAGGAGGTACCGCGTAGCAAGAGCTCAGAAGAAGCAACTTGCTGAGCATTTCTGCCTCAGTAGCATTAATGAAGCGATTTAATTAAACAAAAGTCACTAATTAAAGTGTGTAATTAATGACATAAATTCCTGCGAGCAATGGTACATAGGTAGGACTTGGCATGGTAGATGACACATATCACCTACCGGTGATTTTGTGGTTAGAGATGAGTTATTTTTATAGTTGTGTTTAAAAGGAGATCAGATTAAAAAAATTCAGGGGCTAGAAAAGAAAAGTGATTGCTTCAGCTTTTCTGGCTTGCATGTATCTTTTCTAGCCTTTGTTTTCGGGCTTTTGGACCTGGTTAGGCCTTTGGATTCGAGTCTATCCTGTTCAGTTCAGGGGAGTGCCTACTGCTTAGTAGGGTCCATATTTAAGCCCCATGTTTTATTCGTGAAAAAGTGCTCGATCTGTGAGTAAATTTTGATGATATTAGAATAGGTGGCTGGAAATTCCCTATTAGAATTTCTGTCTGCAGTTGGAAGTTTCCTATATTTCGTAAGAATGGATGCCAGTTCTGAATGTCTATGGGATATATGCTCGTTTTGTCACCAACCATAGTTGCCGGTGCGATTTTTTTTGTTCTTTTGCCCATTGTCAACTAAGGGTAGGTATAATAAGACTATCTCATTTTATTATTAGCATGTACACATCAGTTTTATCTTATATAGAAGAGTGAGAAAAGAAGAAAGAGAAGAGAACCAACTCTTACATGGCATCCAACATCACACAGAAAACAATATACTATAGCCAGCCAAAAGCCCGTGTTGAAGCTAGCGCGAACAACTATTAGTGTTGAAGTTAGTGTTTTGTCAATAACCACAAAGATGAAGTTAGTGTTGAATGCCTAAATTAAATGATTTAGTGTTTTTCTAGAGACAACTTTTAGAGATAGTTATTGTACAAACTGGTTTTATTTTTTATTCTAAATGATATGGACGAAAGATGAAATAAATAGTGAACTTTGCTATTACACCTGCTCTAAGAGTTGGAACAAGGTTGAGATACAATAGAGAACTCAGTGTACACATTCCATTATTCTCGAGTAATTAATGGAATCCGAGTTCTCTTGATTGGGGAAAAAAAAAGACCATTACTGGCAAAACGGTCAATTTGCAATCACAGGAAAACATGCCACAATTCTAAAAAAGCCTGAATATTTCAGCATACAAGTATACTTTCCTATATATCTCGATGGAAAGATGCACCAAAAAGATCTTTATGCCAAATCTTCCATGGTAGTTTGTAGTAGGTGCCATCGTGCCAGTACAATTTCAAAGATTCCCCTGCAGTTGTCAGTCCAGCTTTATGTAAAGCTAGAAATTCTCAAGACAATGTCGAATTCGCGACACAGGAACTTGGCTTAGCATGCCATGTCGTTTGCACCTCACTTTTTGACAACCAATGCACCAACCAAACCATGCATCAGCAGATTCACCAGAATATTACATGCAAATGATCAGGGTCAAAATAGCAACACCAAATTGATTCTAAAAAAAGAAGAGCAGCAGCAAATTCTTCAGGAAACAGCATGGGATATGGGATAGTTCTTCTAAATTTGGGAGATTCTTTTGACTTGTGATCAACGTACGCGTCGTGGTCAAGTTCTATGACTTGTACTGATCAATGTGTGCTACAATCATTTCGCCTTTTCTTTACAAGCGTTGGACTGTATCCTCAAAGATTATTAGAAACTGAAAAGTCACTCAATAAAGGGCTTTCCTGAGTAGCAAAAGCGAAGATTCCCGGATATATTGAAACCATTCTTTCTGAACAAAGGATTGACTTGTTCATGTTAGAAGTATATCCGTCCTGGATACGCTGCAATATCTGGGAAAAATGAACAATAGTGTTGCCGCTTGACATTGATGAACTAGTTGAAGGATGGAGTAGGGAGAATACCGGAGCTGGAAGAGACGGCAAAGGTCAAGGAAGAAGATAGGGAAGAAGCTGTCGCAACAGAAGTTGACATGACTAACTTGCTCTGGTATCATGTAAAATTATCTTGATGAAAAGCTGCACCTAAACCTAGGGCAGAGGCGTAGCCAACACGGGTTCCGTTGGGCTCGAGCTCACCCTTCGGCTATTAGCTCCTAAGTACTCTCTTTAGCATCCATGTTTAGTTTTTGGCATAGCGGCGACGAATGCATACGTGCTCGAATGTGACCTGAGGAAGAAGCTTGGTTGGGTGGTGAGCTGCTTTTCTGGGTCATGTGGCTTGGTAGACCGCTATTTGTTGAAGGCCTAATTTAATAATTGATAACTTCACTTGCTGACTGTAAATTGGACTCGAATCCTAAACACACGTAGAGACTATAAAGGGAGAGGGGGGTTGGAGGGGCTCGACACATCTTCTTTGTGAGGACATGGCAGCCCACCGAGTTAAGGGCGCTTGACGCACGTCGCGGGCAGTCGGTGATTGCGGGGGTATAATGAGGGCATCGAATGGATGCCGAGGACCCGAGTAACCATGCGGCGACGAGCAACCTACTACAATGACGGCGGGCAGACAAGGAAAGCGGCATAGCGTGAGTTAGCTAGTGCCTAACCGGCTCAGTGGGCTGACCACAACAACAAATGGACAATGTGAGCCCCTCTTCTGATATATGATTTTTTTTATTAATTGTAACTGTGTCAATGGGTTGAATAGAGACAATAGCTAATTTGTTTGATTGATTTGTGTTAACTTGTTCTTATATTTTCAAAGTTTGATAAGCGAATTAATGTTGCACAAGTATTTCTCAAATAATGAAGTACTAGCAGAAATCCTCAAATAAATAAGAACACAACATAAGTTGTTTAATATGTTTGCCTCAATTTAGCCTAATTCTTGAGCCTAACCTCTATTTTTATCCTTGCTTGGCCCCTGACCAAGGGGCTTTGGATTCTATGTATATTGAGTTCCTTGCCTCTTTGAGTTTAGCGGATGATCCACCCCAATTCTTCCTTTGTCATCTAAACCCATACAATCCTCCAAAACCCTAGCCTTGCCAATGGCCATATACACCATCGAGACATGGATTAGGAGTGCGACTCTGAACCACAGGATAAATCTTTGTCCCTCCTGTGTCATTTCGTTTATTACTTTCGTTGTTATCATTATTTGCTTTAAATCTATTTTATACTTTGCTATGAGTTGCTCTCTGTTCAATTTTGTAAGTTGTTTAAAAACTCAGAACTTATTAAAATTGCCTATTCACCCTCCCCTCTAGGCCAACTCGATCCTTCAGTGATCTCTCCTAAATATGGACAAATTTTGATATGACCTTTACTATATTTTAGACGATTGGAAGTGGTAAATTAGGCATTTAGCAATAATATGTCAACAAATAATCTTTTATTTCAATACTACTCGCATATTAATTCAACAAGAGCAAAAATAGGCATTTACATTATCGCATAGCAATGTAATTCACAATTTCACTACCATTCACATGTCAACACCATTTACATTCTAATACTTTCCAATTGAAGTTGTGGAGCAGGCATAGCTTCGTTGTTCTTCCATTCTCACATAAATGCCATGTTCGACCTACATGAACAGAATGTTAGTAAAAAATTGAATTGCAATGAAATGAAATATACAAATGAAACAAAATTTCGGCATGACCTTTGCTATATTTTAGACAATACAAAGTTGTAAAGTAGGCATTTAGCAATAATATATGAACAAATAACCTTTCATTTCAATACCATTCACATATCAATCCAATAAGTGCAAAAATATAGGCATTCACATATCAATACTATTCACATTTAGATACATTTCATTTGAAGTTGTGAAGTACGCATATTTTCATCATCTTTCCCACACAAATGCCATGTTGGACCTATATGGATGCTATGTTAGTATAATATCAAGTTGCAATGAAATTAAACATGCAAATAAAACATTACCTTCAGGGCTACGGGTAGTATTGTTATGTTTACACTTGGTTGGCCATATTGTATTACTCGGTGGACATCAAGGCCAATCCTCGTGTAGCTAGCAACTCCGTCTTGTAATCGTGCCAGCTTTGCCCCATCCATGTACTTGTCGTTTGCCATTGTCGATACAATATGGAATAAAACTCGAGGACGTGCCACTCGTAACCCATTGGGTGGGACGTTGTGCATAAGCATCGGAGATGACGTAGTCGTACGTGCCATATGAGCATTTGGTCATGAAGTAAATATTAGTATTTGAGGTGGTTTTAGGATCCATGAATTCCATGAACATACATGCTCAAGCCATCAACAATGTACTGGATCCATGAATTCCATTGAACATAAATGCATCAATTCATCAAGCCATCAAGCCATCCATGAAGTAAATACGGACTAACACAATGTACTGGATTCATCGAAAGTGTCTTGTATTTAGGGGGTGTTTGGTAGGGCTCTAGCTTCAGGATTCTCGTCCGGAGGAGCCAAAGCCAAACCAAACACCATAACTCCATAAAAGTGATCCATGGATCTAGGGATGGAGTGGAGCTGGAAATGCACACAACTCGTGGAGCAGCCTTTTAGCAGATCCCGGGCGGAGCCAACGCACAGAAATAAAAATACCCACCGGAGTTTCGTGGAATTACCCACTTTTGCCACTCACTTACCCCCTCTATTCTCCCGAAGCGTCGCCCACCCCGTGCGCATCTGTTCGCCGTGTCCGTTCGCCATCCAGCTCGGGCGACTCATGCGGCGCATCTGCTCAAGGCGATGTCCGCAACATCCCACGCTCTCCAGGCGCCGGCGTCCCGCTCTCTCCTAGCAGCGGCAACTCGCGGGCTCTAGGCGGCGGTGACCCTCAGTCTCCAGGCGACAACGACGGCAGTTGCTACCCAAGGTCTCCAGTGGTGACTCGTGACCGACGACCCTCTAGTGCGGCTACCCACGATCTCCATTTGAAGGTAAACCTTAATCCCTATTTTTGGTTTCCTAATCCCTCATCCCTAATCACAAAAAGATCGAGCAATTATTCATGAGGTATCGGTGTGATCTGGCTCCGATCCATCCAATACATGTAGTTAAGACCTGATTAACCAAATCCCTCACATGTTATCATGCAAGATGCATATTAGTTCTTCAAATATTAGCAATGCAGCCAAATTATTTTGAAAATGGCCCGTGATCTGTTTTTTAATATACATTGCACACGATGCTTGCAAGCAAACAAATCAGATAAACTGTTGTACCTACATAAAGAAAACATCATCTGCAGTATGCTGGTGATAGCATCTAGGCCCCCTCAATTTTCATTGTCTTGTTTTATTATAGTTTTGGTGGTGATGACTAAGTTAATAATGCTTAAGTTTTGAAGAGCATGTGCTGAAATCAATGATGAAGCAAGTTGGACTAACAAGATTAAGGTGTTCTGTTACTAGTTTATGACTTGGGAGTTGATTCAAGTCAAATAGCTAGGATTATTTTCAGTTTGGCTGTTCTAAAGGGAGATTTTGCACAAGCTAGTGGATTAGATCATAAGGCAAAGACAAAATTAGATTTCTCGGAGAAAAAAAAACACTTAGTCATTGTTCTTTGAATCAAAATTCTCATTCATTTCAATAGTCTAAATATGCAACGGACTAAAATTCAGCTATCCATTTTTTAAGTCTGTTGCATACACGACCAAAAATCCTTTTAAGTCAAAAGCTTCTTTGGTCCAGCATTAAAAATCTTCTTTGTCAAAACTCCTATCAAGGTATCTACTCATCGGACCAAACCTCTTATTTCCACATTCTTTAGTCCTTGATGAAAATTCCTTGAAGACATCTTGCAACCAAGTGTTTGTCTATGTATGACGGACCAAAGTTTTTGGTCTGGCATACATATAAAGTCATTCTCCTTTGACAGACCAAAATCTTCTCAGATTTTCATCTACAGCGGACCAAATATTTTTAGTCCGGCACTCATTCAGATTATAAGCCTTTTGCAGGACCAAACCTTGGAGTCCTATTTATTAAATCCATAGATAGATATACATTCTTATTCAAAGGTTTTTCCTTTGTTGACGGACCAAATATTCTTGTTTAAAATTTTAAGTCCGTTGCTAAAGTAAATCGCTTGGATAAACTTATTTTTTGTTGAAAAAGGTCCCTGGCTACTGATCTTAGAAATTCCCATGTATGACGGACCAAATAATTTGGTCTGACATACATGTAACTCTCTCATTCCTTTGCCGGACCAAACTCTCTAAAAATCCCATGTACAACGGACCAAATTTTTTCGTCCGTCATAAATGTCTTAAATTGGTCCGTCATAAACATGATCAGTATCGCTAAGTTATGTTGCTCAGACCGTTGTAAACGTATATTTTGATATTTTTGATATTCTGACACGTCCAACGGCTACAGTGGTAGGTGCAACGGCTATATTCATTCCAAATGGCTATATAAGCATTTCTTGAGCCATCTACCATGATAGAGAATGAACTCTTTGACCTTTTGGCATTCAAAATAGCTCTCATTCTAAAAAGGAGTCTGTGCTTCACTTTCAAACTCAAAAATCCTCAATATCTCTAAGTGTTTTAGCTCCAAGCTGAAGTCTAGCTGTGTGATTTGCGAGTGAACGAAGAGACAGAGCTTGTGCAAAGTTTATTACTCTTGGATCTTAGTGATCCTAGACAGCTTGGAGGAAGTGAAAAGTGCGACCTGTCTAAAGGTGATTGTGGAAGGCCACTGTGGTTGTGAAAGGTTTGAAGCTCAACTCACTGGAGTAGTGAAAGAGTTTCCTGAGTGATCACCAGAGCTACTGCGACTAGCTTTGGAGAAGCAATACTTCGAAAGAAGTGCTTCAACGTGGAGTAGGAGTGCGGCTCTGAACCACGGGATAAATCTCTGTCTCTTCTGTGCTTTATTTCATTTTGTTGCTTTATTTATTATCGATCTATGCTTTTATACGTAATATATTGTACTGAGTTATTCTCATAAAGAGAATAGTAAATTATCTCTAAGAAGTTAAAATTTGCAAAAGTTGCCTATTCACCCCCCCTCTAGGCCAACTAGTTCCTTCAAGTGGTATCAGAGCCTGGTTTACCTTTATTAGCTTAACTAGCTTTGGTAAATGGCCGAGGGAAATGGATCCGCAACTGTTAGTATTAGTAGAGTACCAGTTTTTGATGGCACTAATTATGCTTATTGAAAAATTAGAATGAGATGTTATTTAGAAGCTGTTGGGTATGATGTGTGGAGGGTTACAGAGAAGCCTTCGCCTCCTCGTGTCATGCCCGAAAGGCAATCTGTGTATGGTGAACCCACTCCTGGTGAGATTCAAAATATGCAGTATGATGCCCAAGCTAGAAATGCCATATTTTCCTGTCTCAGCTTAGAAGTTTTTGATAGAGTAAGTAATCTTACTTCTGCTTGTGACATATGGACAACATTGCAAGAAATTCATGAAGGTACTTCTATTGTAAAAGAAGAAAGATATTATGTTGTTCGAGAAAAATTTGATCAATTCAAAATGCTTCCTCAAGAAAATGCTAATGAAATGTTCTCTAGGCTAAATCCTATTGTCAATGAACTAAAATTTCTGATGTTGAGGTATGCAGGAAGATTATTAGAGTGCTTCCTCGAGCGTATCACAGTTTGATCACATATCTGTCCAATAGTGGTGATCTCAAGAGGCTTACTCCAACCGAGCTACTAGGTAAAATATCTACTCATGAGCTCACATTAGCCGAAGAAGATGCTCCAAAGAAAAAATCTATTACACTCAAAGCCAAGGAAGTTGTACAAGACTCATCTGACGAGGATGATGATGAGTCAAGTGAGGATGAGGATGAAGATGTGAAGAAGTTAGCTCTACTCATGAGAAGAGCTAACAAAATCATGAGAAGAGTTAATTTCAAAGACAAAGAAAGGTCAAACTCTTACTACTCAAAGAAAAATCCTTTTGCTAATGTTATATGTTTTGAATGCAATGAAAAGGGACACATAGCTGCTTGGTGCCCCAACAAAATCAAGAAGAAAAGCAAGTACAAGAGCAAGGATGATGAGGATGAGGAGAAGACTCATGAAAAATCTAAGAAGAAGTTTTTCAAGAAAGGCTACTCCAAGAAATTAGCAAAGAAAGGAAAAGGAGAAGGTCACATAGGAGAATGGATCACTGTTGAAGAAAGTTCTAGTGAAGATTCATCCTCGGATGATGAAAATTCAAAGTCAAAGGGGCTAGCTGGACTTATCTTAGATGAGTCAACTCCACCACCACCTTCATTTCCTTTGTGTCTTATGGCAAGATCAGATGAGGAAAAGGTTAGTGACTCACCCTCTTATGATGAGTTAGTAGAAATAGTTGAAGAGCTAAATAATGCTTTGCATGATAAAACAAATACAACAAGAGTTCTTAAGAAAACTATTGCTGGCTTGTTTAATGACCAAAAGTTGCTAACAGACCAGTATGGTAAGCTTATGCATGAACATGAAAGATATATACAAACTCATCATGATCTAGTCACAAACATGCTTTGCTTGTCAAGAATCATGAAGATTTGCAGACTAAATATTATGAGCTAGAAATTGAAAATGAAATGCAAATCAACAAGTCTAAACATGTTTTTTATGTGATGCATCAACTTCATGTGACTTACTCAAAGATTAAGATGAAATCATGACCTCTAGTTTTTCTGATACTTGTAATGAAAATTGCAAATATGCTTCCTGTGCTAAGAGCTTAAAACTGAAAATGAAGAACTAAAAGCCAAGGTAGCCAAATTTAATAAAGGTTTAGAAAAATGCTTTCTAGGTAGTGCTACTCTTGACAAAATTCTTGTTGAACAGAAATCCAACTTGGGCAAAAAGGGCTTAGGGTATAAACCCAGCAGCTTGCTCAAGAAAAATGGATCAAACCATTTCGAACAGATTTTTGTCAAGAAAAGCACTCAATGCTATTACTGTCATAAATCAAATCATGAATCTAACAATTGCTATCTTGCAAATGTTTCTCATGCCAAAAGGGGTCATATGGTGGATACACATTAAATGCTATTTAAGGATTTTAGGGGCAAAATGAATGTAAAACATGTAGGTCCCTCAAATCTTGATAAGAAACTTAAAGCTGTCTGGTACCTAAGACCATGTTATTAAATCCCTTTAGACCTAAACTTGGTTAAACTAACACCAAAGGACCCAAATGCATTTGGGAACCTAAAGTTAAGAAATGAATTTGTAGGTGAACTATAAAAGTGGAGGCAGACATTAGGTAATTGATAGTGGCTGCACTCAACACATGACCGGGACCTCAAGAATGTTTACTTCAATTGAAGGAGAAAGTGATCCAAGTCGCAAAATCACCTTTGGAGATAATAGCAAAAGAAAGGTAAAATGTCTTGGTAAGATTGCTATATCAAATGATCACTCTATTGACAATGTTCTTCTTGTTGATTCCTTAAATTTCAACTTACTATCTGTTGCTCAATTGTGTGATCTTGGATTCTATTGTAACTTCTCATCTGATAGAGTAACTGTGTTTGATAAAAATGAAAAACTTATATTCAAAGGTTTCAGATTTCAAAATCTCTACTTAGTAGATTTCAAATCTAACTCCTCATGCATCTCGACATGCCTGTTAGCTAAAGTTTCTCTGGGATGGCTTTGGCACAAGCGTCTTGGGCATGTAGGTATGTCTATTCTCAAAAAGCTTTTCAAAAATGAGCTAGTGGTGGGTTTGAAAGATGTTAAATTTGAAAAGAATAAGCTATGTAGTGCTTGTCAAGCAGGCAAACAAGTAGCTAACTCTCATCCAATCAAAGGTATCATGTCCACCACTAGACCACTTGAGCTTCTGCATATGGATGTATTTGGCCCCACTTCATATGATAGCATTGGTGGTAAATCATATTGTCTGGTAATTGTTGATGATTTCTCCAGATTCACTTGGGTATTCTTCTTGCATAATAAAAGTGAAGTTGGAAAATTTTTCAAAACTTTTGCTAAAAGGGCCCAAAATGAATTTGATTGTCCCATCAAGAAAATAAGAGTGACAATGGATCTGAGTTTGTTAATACAAATATTATTGAATTCTGTGATGAATTAGGAATTAAGCATGAACTTTCTACCACATATGCTCCTCAGCAAAATGGTGTGGTTGAAAGAAAGAATAGAACTTTAATTAAAATGGCTAGGTCTATGCTAGATGAATATGATACTTCTGATGCTTTTTGGGCTGAAGCTATCAATACTGCTTGCCATGCTGTAAATAGACTTTATCTTCATAGATTGCTTAAGAAAACTCCTTATGAATTATTGGTGGATAAAAGACCCAATATATCATATTTTCGTGTATTTGGTTGTAAGGTATATATCTATAAAAAGAGAACTCATTTGGGTAAATTTCAAACTAGATGTGATACAGGCATCATGCTAGGATATTTTTCTAAGTCGAAAGCTTATAGAGTATTTAATAATTCAACTGGCCTAGTAGAACAAACTTATGATGTCAAATTTGATGAATCTAATGGTTCATAAGGTGAGCATGAGAATTTAAATGATGTAGGTGATGATGGATTGGTGCAAACAATCAGAAAGATCGAAGTGGGTGACATTAAACCCAAGGAAGATAAGGATGAATCTCCTACACAATCAATGGTGCCACATGATGGAACCCAAGAAAGAGAGGAAGAAAAGGAACAAGATCGGCCAGTCATCATCAAAAGTCACCATGCCATTGCTAAGGATCATCCCACGGACCAAATCATTGCTGAAATCAGTAAGGGTGTCCAAACTCGTTCTAGACAAGCTTCTTTTTGTGAACATTGCTCTTTTGTCTCTTGTATTGAACCTAAAACAATAGAAGAAGCTCTAGAAGATGCTGATTGGATAATAGTTATCGAAGAGGAACTTAACAATTTTGAAAGAAACAAAGTTTGGAGCCTAATAAAACGCCCGAAGGATCACAATGTTATTGGTACAAAATGGGTGTTTCGAAACAAGCAAGATGAAAATGGAGTGGTAATAAGGAATAAAGCTAAACTTGTGGCTCAAGGATTTACTCAAGTGGAAGGGCTGGACTATGGAGAGACCTATGCCCCAGTGGCACGACTTGAGACTATTCGGTTTCTTCTTGCCTTTGCTACTCATTTTAATATCAATCTTTTTCAAATGGATGTGAAAAGTGCATTTCTTAATGGATTCATTGATGAAACTGTTTATGTTGAGCAACCACTTGGTTTTGAAGATTCAAACTTGCCAAATCATGTGTACAAATTATCTAAGGCACTCTATGGTCTAAAACAAACTCCTAGAGCTTGATATGAGCGCCTTAGATATTTTCTACTTGATAAGAACTTCAAAATTGGGAAGGTTGATCCAACATTGTTTCTAAAAGACATCAATGGAACATTAATGATTTGTCAAATATATGTAGATGATATTATTTTTGGGAGTACTAATGATTCTCTTTGCAAAGAATTTGGTGACATGATGGCCAAAGAGTTTGAGATGTCTATGATTGGGGAGCTGTCATTCTTTCTAGGGTTCCAAATCAAACAGTTAAAGGAGGCAACCTTCATTTCACATGAAAAGTATACCAAGGACCTCCTCAAGCGCTTCAAAATGGAAGAATGCAAGAAAATAAAGACTCCCATGGCAACTAATACTCATCTTGATCAAGATGTGAGAGGTAACCCTGTTGACCAAAAGCTTTTTAGATCTATGATTGGCTCATTACTGTACTTGACAGCATCTAGGCCTGACATCATGTTTAGTGTTTGTATGTATGCTAGATTTCAGGTTGCACCTAAAGAAATTCACTTAATTGCTGTAAAAAGAATATTTAGATATCTTAAGTTTACTTCTAGTATTGGTTTATGGTACCCTAAAGGTGTTCCATTTGAGCTTATTGGCTATTCTGATTCTGATTATGCCGGCTGCAAGATTGATCGTAAGAGCACCTAGGGGGGTGTCATTTGCTTGGAAGATCTTTGGTTTCTTAGTGTTCTAAAAAGGAAATTCAGTAGCACTGTCCTTTGCCGAAGCCGAATATGTGCAACAGGCAGTTGTTGTGCTCAAATTCTATTCATCAAACAAACATTTCTAGATTTTGGGATAAAATTTGATAATGTGCCTCTGTTGTGTGATAATGAAAGTGCCGTGAAAATAGCAAACAACCCGGTCCAACATTCCAGAACTAAGCATATTGAAATTCGACATCACTTTATTCGTGATCATGTTGCTAAAGGAAATATTATGCTTAGTTATGTAAGAACTGAGGACCAATTGGCTGATATTTTCACTAAACCACTTGATGAGACCAAATTCTCAAAATTAAGAAATGAACTGAATATCTTTGCCTATTCAAATGTTGTTCGATGATGTCACACTTAGGGGGAGCAAGTTTGCCTGCTATGCATCTCTTGATACCCAATGTGTGAATAAATAAATAAATTCAAAAGTGTTGAATTCAGAATAAAATGCTTCCTTTCTAAAATTCAAATAAATCTCTTAACTAAAAATGAGAAAATGCTGCTATAAGACTTACCTTACTATGCTTCTCTCTTATCCAATCCAAAATATAGTAACTAAGTCAAAATCTCTGTTCTCCTCAAATTTATTGGCAATATTTAGCTAAATATCTCTATTCAGCACTTGAGTCCTTCAGCTGAGCTTAAGTTGCAATTACTTATGCTCATTTGAAAATTAGACTCAAACATTCCCTAAGAACTCAATTCTTCCAGTTTATTTTTGTGTTGGTTTGGTTGCTAATCTTAGCTATATCCCTTATTTCTAATCTTCAGAAACATAATCATATTGCAGACTAAGATCAAGTGAAGTAAAATGACAAGTACTCTTTTGCGACGGACCAATCTAAAAACAAACAAAAAATTAATGCACACCTGACTAAAATTTTTTGGTCTGACATTAAAGGAAGTTTTGATCTTAATATTGTCCAGAGCAAAACCCTTTAATCACGGACCAAAATTAGTCTAGTCTGTAGTTGAATCGACTTGGTCTGGCATAATATGTAATCTCTCTGATCTTTCAGACAAAGTATGTCTGGCTTATGTTCAAATGTTTCTAAGTCTAATTCTTATTCAAATTCAAATGGATTTTATCTATTTCATAAAAACTTTTTCTTCTCTTCTCAAATTTCAAAATATGTTCAAAATCTTGCCTATTGCTTTAGGACTTGTCTTTTGCTAACCTGACCTTGTTTTCGGGACTCCATGTATTTGCTCAAACCGATATTCCTAATGGGGTCCCACCACCTTTTTACCAAGATGCCAGTTCCCATCAATCACCTTGTTTAAAGGCATCAGTTACCAAGATACCCTTATATTCAACGCAGTTACCTCTTCCATCAAAATTTCCCCTTTTATACATTCGTGCTTGCGCAAAATCCTCAAAGCCAAAAAAAATTGTCTTAGCACCGAAGCAAATCCCTAATCGGATCTTGGCAACGGAGTTCATCTGGCATTCTGCGCAAAAATCTCTTTCAGGCTCAGTAAGCTTTCCTTAAAACTCCTCTTCTCTTCTTGTCAAAAACCCTAGACCTAGATCTTAGACTGTAGTGTTTATTTTTGCTTAGGTCTAGTCATTGTGCTTGAAAAGGGTCTGCATTTAAGTCTGAGCAAGAGTTGAACATCAGTTGGTAGTCAAGATGAGGTCGAAGAACCCAGATAAAAGAGGACTAATTGGAAAAATTGTTGATAAAGTAAAGTGCAAGAAACCGAAGGTATCTAGTTCATCTCCTGGAATAACATTACCTAGACAACCTCAAGGACCTGTGCTCATTCAAGATGTTCATAATATTGTCCGAACAAATAGAAAATTGGTCACTTCTCATCCAAGAAAAGGAAAAGATAAACAAGTAATTGAATCTGAATCATCTTCTGAAGATAGTGCCTATGAGCCTAGCGATGAATCATCTTGAAAAATCTTGAAATGCTTCTTTGAAGTTGATACTCGAGTTGTGAAGAATTAACTGACCTAAGAGGCAAGAAACTGAGGGCAGTGAGATTGGTTAATGAGAAAGTTTGATTTCCTGAGTCAAGACCAGCTTTGGGTGAAAAATTTGTGTCTCTGCTTCACAAAAATATATATAATGGTTATCTGAATAGAAAAGATGGAAAATGAAAGATGGTATCAGCCTTGTCAAATCATTAGTATGTGGATTGGGATCAAGTGAACTCCATAATTGACTCAACAAGATTATTTGACTATATAAACTCAACCCCTGGATTAATTCATGTAATGTCAAACAAGACAATACCTTGGAGTATCTCAAGAACACTAGAGTTCTATGCATCTTTATTAGTGAACAAACAGAGAAAACATATTATGTTCACTATGAATAGAAAGATAAGAAAAATCAGGTCTACTCAGTTTGAGTCTTCAATTGGAGCCTCTAGTCCATTAGTGAATAGAACAAAAATATTGAAAAGATGTATCCTTATCAGAGATGGAGATTGACTGGTGATATGTCTGATTTACACATATCTGCACATATATACAAAGACACCACCAGTACTGATTTCAATCCCAACAGAGTCTCTTGTTTATCAGAAGAAGCAAAGGTACTGCTGCTAGTATTAAGGCATACAATTGTTCCCAAGTCTGGATATAAGGATGGTGTGACCTCAACCCTAGCTTGGATGTTGCATCTCATTTTGTCAAGACAACCTATAGACTTGGTTGATTACATCTTTAGGGAAATGGAAGAGGCAGTCTACAGAAAATTTGGCAGCCCTTTACCTTTTGCTCAACAAATCACTGAAGTTCTGTTGGCACAAGGTATAATTTCCCAAGATGATCTGAATAGGGAATTTAAGTGTTTCCCAAAGATAATATGCATAAATCCACTGGACAAAATTTGAGGTCACTGGTTTTCTTCGAGGATTGCATGAGAATCAACGTAATGAAGGGGAAGAACCAGAACTGCCTGATCAAGAAGAAGAAGGAAATGAGTCAAGTGCAGAACCTGAAAATAAGTTTGACAACAATAGCCGAAGTAGGTATTCACAGGATAAAGGCAGTGACGGCTGGCATCAATCTTATGGAAGCCGTATGCCCTCATATGAAAGTCATCATAGCAGCAGCATGAATAGTTCTGGAAAAAGGAATGAACCAAGTGCTCAAAGTGCAAGCAAGAACAAATCTGGAAATAACAGAGAGCCTAGTGCTCAAAGTGGAAATAAAAGTAAGGCCTCAAGTCATCATAAGTCTGGTTATGATCCAAGGCCATTCACTCAACTTCTAGCCTCTACTCCAGAACCAACAGAAGTGATTCATGGAAGTGAATCCTGGAATGAGGATGATGCTGCAACTCAAGTTATCTCAAGCTCAGTTGCTAAGTCTTTTAATGAAGAGCAATAGCTTCATCACCTGCAAGAGTCAGCAGCAACAGTAGCAAGATTCATGGAAGCTCAAAATTTCAGGCCAAGAGCAAATGATTATGAGCAAACGTTTGAATCTTATTATCCTCCATCAGCTGTTCACCCTGAGCATGATCAGAGGGATACTTTTCCTGGTTGGTAGAGTCTGTTTGATTTTCAGTACCCTTCTACGTCTCCTCAAAAGCATGCTGAGCAAGCACAGAAAGATACCTTTCAGCTTAGGATACGGCCACCCATACGACAGTACCACACCTACATAGTCGGTAGTGCCGGCCTCAATGGGCACACAAGGAAAAACAAGTTTTTCACCAAAAAAAACTTTTCTCCAGACCATTAAAGATTTATTCTTTGAGCTATGTGAGGATCAACACATGATCACAACACTATGCAAAACACATTTGCCCATGTTAATCACATACTTCAAAGAATCGCATTAAGCACAACTTATTTGCAAAACACATTTGCAAATAAACAAAGAACTTATGAGATCAATCCTCTTAGCCATGTGATGATCAACACATGATCAAGACAATTTTGCAAAACACATTTGTAAACCTTATTCATATGCTCTAGGATTGAAACCCATAATCTCAAGTTCATTTGCAAAACACATTCGCAAATAACAACTCCAACTTATTTGTAAAACACATTCGCAAATAAACCACGAACCCATAAGATCAATCCTCCTAGCCATGTAAGGATCAACCACATGATCCCGGTACTTTTCAAAACACATTTGCAAATGCCAACACATGCTCTAGAATCGAAACTCATAACTTCCAGCTTATTTGCAAAACATATTTGCAAATAACAAATCCATTCAATCATTTTGCAAAACCACATTTTGCAAACTCAAAACACAAACCAAGTTTAGGCTTGTGATGATCAACACATGATCCCATCACAAGCTAAAACACCAAAGCATGAGCTCTCTATTTGTAACACATGCAAATCTCTAGCTCCATGCAAACCACAATTCAAACTTAAGTGCATGAGCTCTCTATTTGCAACACATGCAAGTCTCTAGCTTCATGCAACCACTTTAACCAAAATTGCTTGAGCTCTCTACTTTTACAACACATGCAAAACTTAGCTCCAAGCAATAACCACATAAATAACATTGCATGAGCAGTCTCCCTTTTTGCAACACATGCAAATCCATAGCTTAATGCAAAAACCAAATCGGTAAGATTCAAATAAGATGTAAGCATCACCACTCTTATTTGCAACACATGCAAATACTTAGTTCATGCAAAATCCAACGCACGAGCTTCACCCATTTGCAACACATGTCAAATGGTCAGCTCCATGCAAAATCCAAATAAAAGAGTGAGCTAGAGTGAACCGGATTGAGTTCATCAACACATGATGAAGCTCAAGCTAAAAGACTCAACCCCACTTAATAGTACAGCACCTAACTGGCAATCCGATCTCCCAGCCAAACACCGAGACCGGTAAAAGACTAGGAAAACATCCTTAGCCCTAGCTAGTTATACCTTTACCTCTAGCGATCTACTTGGAGCTTTTATGATATCCAATCATCTTCTCTCCAGGATCACATCTTCTTCATCTTGTTCATCAACACATGATGAACCTTCTAGCTCTTCTCTTCACTACGGGATTATCTCTTGAAGCTCATCAACACATGATGACTTCTCGTTCCCGATTCTTCATTTTCTTGGACTCAACCTACTTCACAACTCATAGAAGATGTTAGTCCAACAAATACGGTTATCTCAATCATCACCGCACTCCATTAACACATAATGGATGCCTCCAAGATCGATTGAGCACAATCCAAATCAATTTGAATGATTAATTGTTGTCTTGAGTAATTTGATGCAACTAATGCTTCATTATACTCAAGAACTTTTCGCTTGTCTTTAATCAACAAGGAACACCATCAACACATGATAAAATGTCCTTTTATTGATTGAAAAATGTCCTTTTATTGATTGAAAGACAATCGAACTCAATTTAAATTTCATTTAAATTGATATGAGTATATATATAACTACGCAAGTTTCATATACTCAATATGATGGTTAGTAATGATCCATATATGCTTGAGTGATGGAAATGGGATCAATACATTTAAACCATCATCTATAGAATAAACTCCATTTGATATGTGCATATAGATAATTGAACACGGAACAAATATGCACATAACCAATCTTAGATTGCATATGAGTTTATTTTATATTTGCATGAGTATACTACAACTACACAAGTTATATATACTCAAACGATTGTTTCAAAGTCTTGATCCTTTATATGTTATTTAGTAATAAGACATGGATTAATACTATTGAAACAACAAGGTAAATTATAAACTCCCCCTAGATGTGTGCATTCATGTAATATATGGATTAGGAACATAATGCACATATTTGGACCAAAGCAATGGAAGAGTTCATATTTTAACTTGAATCCTAAGTATGCATTAAGATAATAAAGTGAATACAAGTGCATACCTTAGGTTTTTCCATTTTCCATCCAATTATAAGATTAATAAGAATATAGCTTAATAAACATGTTAGTCTAATAATGATTAGATTTATCATTAAACAATGATTAAAAATTAATATTAAACCAATCACCAAAACTAATGGAGCTTAAACTTACAATCTCCTCGTTTTTGGTGATTGATGACAAATCTTATATTAATTCCACATTTGGATGAAAAGCAATGCATGAAGGGGTTTTGAAGATCAATGATCGAATAACACAATAAAGTTTTCAATTTTGCATCTCCCTTTTTGTTTGGTATTAAAATGAAACTCCCTCTTTTTAACAAATAGAACAATTAAAACATACAAGAGGAAATTGAACCATTAAGCTTTTATACCACTTAACCAAACAGCTCTCATACCACTTTACAAATTTTCTTTCTTAATTAATCAATAAATCCAAGCTCTTATACCATTTGCATCAAATTTTCTTTTAAACAACAAATCCAAGCTCTTATACCATTTGTTAAATTCCAACGAAAAAATTTCATTTTCAAATAAGCACTCACAAATTTCTCTCCTTTTTGGCCTTTCTCTCAACGATCCAAATAAGGGAATTAAGCTTGCAATAATTCTCCCCCTTTTGGCATTAAACACCAAAAATGGAAAACCAATCCAAAAGGAGGTTATACTACTTGGAAACATTGAGAGTTAAGCATCACTTGGAAAATCATATGCCAAATGAAAATGAGTACAGAGCTTGGCAAGAGAAGCAATCGAATATAGGTCATACAAGGATTTGAAATGAAATCATATGACCATTGTAAGGAATTTTGGTTTTAAGGAATGAAAACCAAAGTTTTTGCAAACTTTTTGAAATATGGCCTAAAAAAGTAAACCACCTTTTAGAATTGCAAACTTTTTTAATTTGGCCTAAAAGAGGAATTTATCCAAAAGAAAGCCTGATACCAAATTTTTAATTTAAACCACTTGAAGGAAGGTTTTTTGAAGAAGCATCACTTGTAGTACCACTTTTTAAAGAAGGCAAGAACTTGTACCACTTGTAATGCTTATTTTTTTTAATTTTACCACATGTAGATATTTCTTCAAGTGATACTATATAAAAGATATACCACTTGTAAAAATCATTTAGCATGAGGTACCACTTGAGAAAGAAAGATATCAATGAGAAAAATCTTAAGGGACATTGCTTGAAAAAACACTTGTAAGATAAGCAGTGTCAAATAAAGCATTTATCGTTTTAAAAGTATACTCAACATGGACAAATCTCAAGGGACATTGCTTGAAAAAACACTTGTAAGATAAGCAGTGTCAAATAAAACATGTATCGTTTTAAAAATATACTCAACATGAATTTGTCCCGTTAAGTTATCTCAATTTACAAAGGATCTCACACAGAGAGTCCTTGAGAGATTGAACTTACAATTAAGCTTCAAATGGGGAACTCATCCATATGAGTTTGAAATCTTATAACAGCTCATAAAAATGCATAAAGGAGTAGAAGTGGATACCCTTTGTAAGAATCCATAAAACAAAGGAATAAACGATACCACTTGATAGAAATCAATACCCCCTAATTTGATTTTATTCTGAAAAAGAATTCTGAAGGATTTGAAATTTTTTGAAGGATATTAGAACAATAACATTAGAAATACCATTTGGAGGTAAATGCACAAAACTTGAATAAAATAAGCTCCCACAAGGTTCAAGAGATGAAACATATAGCTATTTGCATTTGAACATTCACAAGTTTTGGTTTTAAAATGATTTTTTAATTTGAGACCAAATAGATACCACTTAAAATAGTTCAAAGGGAACTAAATGGATATCACTTTGAAATTAATCCAAATAGCTTTCAAATAATTTGAAATTTTGCAAAAATAAACTTTGGAATCATAAGAAGCTTTTACAAAAAGAATTTTTGAAAAAGGAAATTCTATTCAAAAGATATCCCAAAATCAATTTTGAAATTTTGAGCAGGCGCACTGGACCAAGACTACTCACAGCTCACACAAGAGTAGTCTTGGTCCCAGACTACCGCCACTCAGATGTGGTAGTGCCGACTTTTTCGGTACTACTGCCGTTCAGGTGCGGTAGTGCCGACCTCGGCAGACTGAAATGCAAATTTTTGCAAAATCAATTCAAATGAAGTCCAAATAATTTGAAATTTTCCAGAAATGAACTTTGGACTATTTAGAAGGCTTTTCAAAAAAAAATCTTAAAATGAATTTTCTTTCAAACGATATGGCAAATTGCGCTTTGAGGCATAAAAATAAAATTAAAAACATAAAGGGCCTCAAAAAGCAACTCAATTTGGATTTCATGCAATTTCAACTTTCATGGCTTAGAATGATTTAGCAAGATGATTTCTAGCCAAGATTTATAATGAAATCCAACTTGAAAGCCAAGATTTTGCAATATGCTTCATTAGGCTATTTTGGATCAAAACAAGGATTTTAGCCAAATTTGATTTTAACATAGAATTTTCAGTTTTGAAAGCTTGTAAAACATTTGCAATATATATTAGAATACTCTTATGAAGCTTTTCACAAATCTGGGTCTTTCTAAATATGAAATTTGACTTTTGACCAAAATGGATAATTTTAAAGAACCACTTGTAAAACAAAGCCAAATATTTCAACACAAGATTCAAATGAAGAATAAGATGAGATATAGAGGTTTGAATTTGTGTACGAGTCTTAAATACCATTTTGAACCAAGATTCTACATAAGATCCGGTCCAAAAGAGAGAAACTCACTAAGTGCAATAATATGACCATTATGGGTCAAGTATAGTTTTTCGGCGAGTTTCAAAATCAAATAAATTTTGATTGGTTGGTCTTTTGAAAATCTTTTGAACACAAGAATTGTTATGAGTGACCAACTCTAGGATTTTTGTTTTTGGAATTTCTTTCAAAATCATTTTACATTTAATTCTATAAAAATTATAAGTTTAAATCCAAAACAAGATACTAGTAACTTGGTTTTGGGCATGAAACTCATTTTCTTTGTAAAATAGATTTTTGTGAAGCCAAAACTATTGGAAAACCTTTTGAAAGCATTTGTATACATTTTTCAACTAGTTTTTCGAAAGATTACTAATAGATATAGAAATTTTGACTTTTGGCTAAATGGCTTGATTTTGAAAGTATATGTATTAGCACTTATGTAAATATGGGCACACATAGGGATGTAATATACATGACTATGATTTAGCACTCCGCCTTAATGTGCCACTTCCCATCTTGCTCAAGATTACAATCAATACAACTAAAAAGCATGAGCAAGAATATGAACAAGCAATTCAAATTGATTTTCATGAATAATGTAGCTTAACCTACACAAGGCTAGAAGCTACAAGAATCAATTTAAATACTTGTTACCCGAGATGGCATTGGTACATGATTGGAGTGAATGTCCTCAAGCTTGGCTCCCTTTTGCATATGATGAAATCATCCTCTTGATTGAGCCAAAGCTTTTCAATGCATCTCCAAGCACCTAATAAACTTCTAGGCACTTGTTGGTACCCAATTTTTGTTGGGTCCAAAAATGTTAGTCACAATAGATTTAGGGACCCAAATGGCCCTAACATTTATAGTATTAAGTGAACTAACATGACTAGCAATGGATTTGAGGTTATTATTCCTCCTAAGCGAATTATTTGCATTGTAATAAGAAGGCTTAGGAGGTCTAGTAAAATTCACAAACCCATTTCTAGTTTGATTCTTTCTAAGCATATGATGATCGTTATAATGAGAACGCTTAGAGGATCTAGCAAATGATTTGCTATTGTTATTTTTCCTAAGCACATGATCAACATGATTTTTCTTGGTCTTAGAAAATCTAGCATTTTGAGCAAACACATTTCTAGATTTTATTTCTCTTAAGCAATTGAATATCATAATTTTGCAAATACTTGGGAGAATCGAATAACTTGGCAAACACATTGCCATTTTTGTCCTTCCTAAGCAAATAATTATCATTTACAATAATGGGCTTAGGAGTAGTACCTTTGGGACAATCCTTACCAAAGTGTCCCCTCTCCCGGCAATTGAAGCACGTCACACTATTTGGTCCTCTCTTGACCTTGTTGTGCTCCTTGCCAGTTTGCCTCTCCAATGGTGGTGTGGACTTGACTTCCACTTGATGAGGACGCACCGAGGCGTAGTGGCCCTTCATTTTCTTCTCCCTCTTGGAGATGTAGCCGATCCCTCTTTTATCAACCAACTTTCGTTGATTGCTTAGAATGTTATCGAGGATGGCCATTCCTTTGTAGCATTTCTTCAAGTCATTTTCCAATTTAATGACTTGAGCCTTGAGTTCTTTATTTTCCTCTACAAGATTAGTCTCAACAAGCATAGAGGAAGAAGAAGCAATTTCATTTGAGCAACAAGGCATATCATCACTAGAGGTGGACATATCAATTTTAGATGAAATGCTAGAATTAGAATTTAAACATGGCATATCATCAATTAAATCACATGTAATTCCTATATCCACCTTAGGCTTAAAAATTTCTGAGAAGGAGAGATTCATGATTTTCTTTAAGCACATTATAATCATTTTGAAGAGAATCATATTCAAGCTTTAAAATTTTATATTTTGCTTTCTCCTTTCGAAGATAATTATTGAGCTCCTCTAGCATGTTCATTAATTCATCGTATGAGGGCTCATCATCCTCATCACTATCAATTACCTCAATTTTACCTTTTGCCATAAAGCAATGCGATGGTGGAGATGGAATTGAATGCTCATCATCGCTTGAGGTAGATGGTGTCGATTCTTCATCAATTGATGTGAAACTTAAAGTATCATCACTCGACACCAATTCTTCTATGCAATTCTCACTTGAGGATGTGGACACGTCATATAATTCTTGAAGCTTTGTCCACATCTCATGAACGCTCTTGAGATTGCATATTTTATTAAATACATCTACGCTCACAACGCTAAATAAAACATTAGTAGCTTGAGCATTGAGATGTAGGCATTACTCTTCTCCTTTAGTTGGAACAACTTCGTTTAATTGAAGAGAAAATCCAACATCTACAATCCACCATATTTGGGGCTCATGGATTTAAAATGCGAAATCATAAATAATTTCCATGAAGCATAATTTGAGCCATCCAATATATATGAAGCAGTGTAGTGCACTAAACCCATAGTCGTCATCCTTAACTCTCTAAATGGTTAAGTCTAATAAAATGAGAGACCAAGCTCTGATACCACTTGTAAGGACGAGGATGCCGACTAGAGGGCAGTGAATAGGCGACTTTTAAAATTCTCTCGCTAATTTCTACAAAGCAATTCACCCCTATTTATCCTAATACCAAAACCTTAACAAATATTAATGCAGAAGCGATAAACTAAGATTTTGACAAGTAAAGCCTAAATCAACTAGGCTCACTATGTGCACTAACTAATTATGTCTCTAACAATAATTGCAATTCTAAAGACAAGCAATCAATCAATTTAATTCTATGAATATAAATTGTTTGAATATAAATAACGAAAACAATGCAGCCACAAGAGACACAATACTTTTTACCGTAGTGTTCGGAGACTTGCCAGTCTCGCCTAATCCACGTTGAGGTTAGCCCAAACACATTGGACTGGCTCCACGAATTGAGCACCCACCTCGAATCCACTAGTGGTAGCTCCTTTTCCCTCCCGGGTAGGCGAACTCCAACCTTCACAAACTTTGTCAGGGCTTCTCACAACCTTCGTTGAGAAGTTCACCGCGCACAACGCTCTACGCCGTCTAGGAGGCGGCAACCTCCAAGAGTAACAAGTCAAGCCTTCCGCTTGAACTTCACCAAGTGCAACACATGCACAATGGTGATCTCCTAAGTGCAACACATGCACTAGGATCCTCCTCAAGTGCAACACATGCAAAGAGGCCCTCAATCCACTTCTAATTGCAACACATGCAATTAGAGCTCACTCTTAGCTCAAAAACCAAATGTGAGTGTGCAACACATACAACACCTCACCCAAAACCCCAAAAGAACCAGCAGCTCCCAAATGCCAGCCCTTGGCATCCTTTTATAGCCCCCTACACGAAAACTAGCCGTTGGGGGCAAAATGGGCAAAAACCAGCACGACCGGCACTACCGCCTAACTGGGGCCGGTAGTGCAAGCCTCGACCTCAACGATCGAAAGCCTGCCAAAACTAGCCGTTGGCTCTGATGGCCCTTCAAGAAGATCAGCTTAACCGGGGCCAGATACTACCGAGCGAAGCAAGATCGCTTAACCGGGCCAGATACGGCCAAGCAATACCCAGAAAACTCACCTCTGGAATATAGCTACCGGCCATGTGGGCGCATCGCGCCATACGACAAGCACCACACCTACATGGTCAGAGTGCTTGGCCTCATCAGGCACACAAGGAAAAACAAGTTTTTCACCAAAAAAAACTTTTCTCCATACCATTAAAGATTTATTCTTTGAGCTATGTGAGGATCAACACATGATCACAACACTATGCAAAACACATTTGCACATGTTAATCACATACTTCAAAGAATCGCATTAAGCACAACTTATTTGCAAAACACATTTGTAAATAAACAAAGAACTTATGAGATCAATCTTCTTCGCCACGTGATGATCAACACATGATAAGACAATTTTGCAAAACACATTTGCAAACCTTATTCACATGCTCTAGGATTGAAACCTATAATCTCAAGTTCATTTGCAAAACACATTCGCAAATAACAACTCCAACTTATTTGTAAAACACATTCGCAAATAAACCACGAACCCATAAGATCAATCCTCCTAGCCATGTAAGGATCAACACATGATCCCGGAACTTTGCAAATGCCAACACATGCTCTAGGATCGAAACTCATAACTTCGAGCTTATTTGCAAAACATATATGCAAATAACAAATCCATTCAATCATTTTGCAAAACCACATTTTGCAAACTCAAAACACAAACCAAGTTTAGCCTTGTGATGATCAACACATGATCCCATCACAAGCTAAAACACCAAAGCATGAGCTCCTTTTTGCAACACATGCAAATCCATAGCTTAATGCAAAAACCAAATCGGTAAGATTCAAATAAGATGTAAGCATCAGCACTCTTATTTGCAACACATGCAAATACTTAGTTCATGCAAAATCCAACGCACGAGCTTCACCCATTTGCAACACATGTCAAATGGTCAGCTCCATACAAAATCCAAATAAGAGAGTGAGCTAGAGTGAACCGGATCGAGTTCATCAACACATGATGAAGCTCAAGCTAAAAAACTCAACCCGTCTTAATAGTACGGCACCTAACTGGCAATCCGGTCTCCTAGCCAAACACCGAGACCGGTAAAAGACTAGAAAAACATCCTTTAGCCCTAGCTAGTTATACCTTTGCCTCTAGCGATCCACTTGGAGCTTTTATGATATCCAATCATCTTCTCTCCAGGATCACATCTTCTTCATCTTGTTCATCAACACATGACGAACCTTCTAACTCTTCTCTTCACTTCGGGATTATCTTGTAACATCCCAAAATTTGAGTTTTGAAATGTTTGAATTCAAAAATAAACCATTTGCATTTTTCTTGAATTAATCCAAGCTTAATTTGATTTTTCTATTAATGAAAGGATTTAATTTGACTAAACTATTCATCAAAATAAAGATTTTCAGTTTTAGTTGGGTTCATTGTGCTTCAAGGAATTTTTCTATATTTTTGAGGATTTTTCTGAATTTATTTGCAATTTATTTGAATTTATTTGCTTTTATTTGAATTCCTGGATTTTCTTAAATTGGAAAATGTTTTATATTTCAAAAAGCCTTTCGGGCTGAATCTTCCTCGTCCCATTCTTCCTCCGCATGCTGGCTTAGCTTAGCAGCACCCGCTTCACTTGCGCCACTTCGCCTCATGGCCAAAGAAGCCCAAGCTTTGCTATAAACCCTAGCATGCCCCGCCGTCGATCTCGATCCAACGTGTCTCGTGGAGCCACGTAGCCGCTTCGATCTGGCCGTCCGACGGAGCCCGTCATGCTACGATGCGACCACGTCGCATACCAAACCCTAAACTAGCCGCCATTGAGTCCTCGCACCGCACGCCGCTCTTGGTTTCCGGTCGCACGCCTCCGAGGGCTATAAAGCACCGCCGCACTTCGCCCGAGGTCCGCCGCCGCACCGCACTCCGCCGCCCCATCTTGCGTAGCCCAAGACCTCGCCGACCGTCGCCGCGACCACCGGAGTTGTGCCACACCCGAGAACTTCTCCGCTCGCCGCTGGTCAACCGAGCCGTTCTTCGTCTTGCCGCGTCGTGCTCTTCCCGATCCGCACCGAGCCGCGCCCGATCCATCACCTTCCGCCGCTGGTCGTGGCTTCTTCCTCGCGTCCGGTGAGCTTGCACCTCCGCCGCCGCCGTCGTTCCCGCCGCAAGTTCGCCGTCCGATCTTCTACCGACGCTCCCGATCGCGCCCGCCTTTTCGCCGCCGCTTTGTTCTCACCGCCGATCCAATCGCAGCCCGATCGCGCGACACGTGGCTTGTCGCGCCAATATATGCCACCCGCCGCGTCGGTACCGAGCGAGCGTCGCCGACGCTCGTAGCTGCATCGGGTGCCGCGGTGGACCGACCGCAGTGCGTTGCAAAGTCCACCAAAAGCCGGTGATGTCGGCGCGCAATAAATCGCTTTTCAGTACAAAAATAAATCCGAAATTCAATTTCGATTTTCATCTTTTCTCTCGATTTAATTTTCCAAAGCCCGCTTCTCCCTCATACGAACTACGATGGAGGCGATTCAAGTTTCTAAATTTTTATAAAATCAAGATCTATCTTCCAGAGCCATTTATTTTCAGTTTTGAGCTTGGTTGTGTCTCCGTTTTGTATTTATTTGGTTTCGTCGCTTTCTTTTTCGGTAGACGCTAATTCCGAGGGAGCGAACGAAGACTTCGAAGACCAAGACCCAGCACTAGATCAGCAAGGCAAGTCGTAATCCTTTGATCATGTTGATCCTATGTTTGCAAAAGTAATTTACTTTTATACAATTGCATGCTATTGTGTATCCATGCTTATTTAATGGGAGTAGATGTATACCTAGTTGAAATTACGCCACCTTGATTAATTGTATGCCATTTATCAATTGCTAAACCTAGGTTGGGACATTACTAGTTGGACATAATCATTATACCAACACTAGGTTACGTAGCTATGCTTAAACATGCTTAGATATACGTTGGGATTCATGTCACACATTGAATAATGTTAATCTTGACTTAATGAGATATTGAATCGTGGCTGTTAACCACTGTTGTAAAATTTGTTGTACCATGACGGGGTTTGCCATTGGTCTTGGTTGAACGAATTGTGTTCCCTCGGGCAAGTGATCATGCAGTAAAGGAGGTGCTTTCTAGCACATTGGGATGTGGATGTCTTGCCTGAGACAACTTAAGGACTTAATCTTGTACGCCATTGAACTGGGCCTAACTGCACTACCATATGTCCGGAATGGGATGACCTAGTGATTAATTTGCAATGTCTAGCCTTGAGTAACGCCAATTGGTGGTGTGTGGGTTCCGGATGGACGGTAGATTCGTAAGGCGCAAGAGGGGCCCTAAGGGGCGAAACCTTAGCGATAAGCATCGAGTTTAGACAAAGGCATTGTAAAGGCTTTGTCATGATATCTCTGCGACACACCAAAGGAAGTGTGTTAGTAACGCTTGCACAAAGAGATGTTCATGTCTTGTGGGTAAAGTTGTACAACCTCTGCAGAGTGTAAAACTATTCGAATAGCGCGTCATGATCATGGACAAGCCCGGAATTTCACACGGGGTATAGAGTGTTTCATAAAATGTGGAATGTGGAATTGTTGGGATGTGAACGGGAGTTCACCGTTGTTTTGTTGTCTATCATTGATCTATCAATCATTTATTTACCTTTTATAAATATGCTTTCAATCTATTTATTGTATTTCAATTCAAGTTATTGCTTTACGCAAATGAAACATATAGCCATCCTTGTCAAGCCGCATGAATATATTGCATCAATTCCTACGGCTTGTCGAGTACTTTTGTACTCACGGCTTTATGCCCTTGTTGATCGATTCTTGTCAAGGAGATAATGAATATCATGAGGAGGAATTCTATGAAGACTACGTGGATTAGGAAGGCGTTCCCAGACGATTGCTGTGGCATGTCGAATGGCTCAAGTTATCTTTTCCGCTGCAATAGTATTTGTTTCTTAAGCCCTTAAGGCGTAATGGTGTAAACATTGACCATAAGGTCGTTTGCTTTATTTAATAATAAATTGCTTCTTCCTAGTTAATTCGTTGTATGGAATGGTATTTCATCTATGTTTCCACTGTGTGCACTAGCGTGATCCTGGACTAGTGCAGTATACACAGAGGGTTTCGGATTTGCAAATCCGAGTCCCGACATTTCTCTTGAAGCTCATCAACACATGATGACTTCTCGTTCCCGATTCTTCATTTTCTTGGACTCAACCTACTTCACAACTCATGAAAGATGTTAGTCCAACAAATACGGTTGTCTCAATCATCACCGCACTCTATTAACACATAATGGAATCCTCAAAGATCGATTGAGCACAACCCAAATCAATTTGAATGATTAATTGTTGTCTTGAGTAATTTGATACAACTAATGCTTTATTATACTGAAGAACTTTTCGCTTGTCTTTAATCAACAAGGAACACCATCAACACATGATAAAATGTCCTTTTATTGATTGAAAGACAATCGAACTCAATTTAAATTTCATTTAAATTGATATGAGTATATATATTACACAAGTTTCATATACTCAATATGATGGTTAGTAATGATCCATATATGTTTGAGTGATGAAAATAGGATCAATACATTTAAACCATCAACTATAGAATAACCTCCATTTGATATGTGTATATAGATAATTGAACACGGAACAAATATGCACATAACCAATCTTAGATTGCATATGAGTTTATTTTATATTTGCATGAGTATGCTACAACTACACAAATTATATATACTCAAACGATTGTTTCAAAGTCTTGATCCTTTATATGTTATTTAGTAATAAGACATGGATCAATACTATTGAAACAACAAGTTAAATTATAAACTCCCCTAGATGTGTGCATTCATGTAATATATGAATTAGGACCAAAGCAATGAAAGAGTTCATAATTTAACTTGAATGAGTATGCATTAAAATAATAAGTGAATACAAGTACATACCTTAGGTTTTTTCCATTTTCCATCCAATTATGAGACTACTAAGAATACAGCTTAATAAACATGTTAGTCTCATGATGATTAGATTTGTCATTAAACAATGATTAAACATTAATATTAAACCAATCACCAAAACTAATGGAACTTGAACTTACAGCGCTGCGTCCGGCGACGTCTCCGCGCCCCCGGCAGATGGCCACGCGACCCAACCGCCTCGCCCTATCGAGGACCCGCTCCCAAGCTGCCTCGGCCTCAGCGGTGGTCATCTGTATGCCCGCCTGGAGGCGCGCCAACGTGGACGTAGCCTCCATCTCCCTTGCAAGATGTGACTGCATGTAAAACCGGATTGATATTAAATAATTTACATGAAAAAAACGAACCCATGTAGCTTCGATTGTGACACTTACCACGAATCTGTCCCTCTGGGACATCTGTGAAGGGTACGTGTCCGTCACCGATGTCTGCCGTACGACATACGATGCTGGTGTGTACCCACCCTGAGACGAGTCCGCGACGCGAACTACTCCATGTACTCATTGTACATGTCATGGTCGTCTGTTGGGTCTCGGTGACCCGATCGTCGAGTCGGGCCCATCGCGACACCGCCTAAGGCGCATGCGATCGCGCGAATCGAGTGCCGTGCGCACCCATCTGGGTCTTCCTGCAATGCAAAAACAAGAAATACATACAACATCCATTTTACAGAAATGCTAAGTACTCAGCTCAGGAGACGTACCTGTGAGCACCACGTGCGACAACGTGACGAGGCGGCAAGGAAAAAGACTGGAACAGGCCGAACTGCCGCAGCACTCGGTGCGACAAGTACTCCTCAACACATAGGTCGAAGATGAGTACCTTACGGGTGGGCCAGAACAGCTCATCTCGCGTGCAAAGCACAGAGACCCCGTAAGGTGCTCGGGCGTGGACGTCGTACGTGCTGTATGGCGTCCACCGCACGTCCTCGTCGTGAAGGTTATCGAACAACCAAACGAACTCAGGGTAGGACCTCCTCACCTGTCGGTGCGCGTACGCCCGCAGCAAGGAAATAAAAATAGTGGATGTTATGGAAGTACGTAAGTGGGGAAAAAGATATGAGGAAATATACCTATCGTCGGACCCAGTAGTGGTCCATGGTGGACCAGTCAAACGGATCCTCTCCGTACAGGTCCTGCGAGTACGGCGCGGTGTTAAAAGCAGGCCTGTCGACGGAGAAGCGCTCTCAGGACCACAACCGAAAGAGTAGGACACAACCCGACATCGTCGCGTCCTGATCTGCACGAGAGACGGCGTCGCGCAGACCTCTGTACGTCGCGCAAGCACAGCAGAGGCCCACGACCACTGCACCATCTGTTTACAATGAGAAAGTTAGACGTGTCATGCACAGAAGAGATTTCAACGGAATGTGTTACATCATGCTCCGGGGTGTCGACGATGTACTGGGCGTACTCGATCAGGTGCCGATCCACCGTGTTCCCGGTGGGAGGACAGGAACATCACCCAACCGAACAGCAACAGGAGGTATGCCTCTAGATGGCGGGCCACGTCCTCCTCCTCGGCGTGCAGGTGGATTAGTTCAGCCTGCAGCATTTGGTATAAATACTGTCAACAACTTAGCTTCTCTGTTAGCTTGCAATGAAAGAGGTACTAACCGTGAACTGAAGAAGCCACGCCTTCGCTCGGCCCGCGCGCCACCCGCCGAGGGGTGGTAGTAGGTCGCCGGGTGCCGCCGCACTCTGCGAACAGCGCAAACAACTTCGCATGCCACGCCACGAGACGTCGTGCGGCACAATCAATCGCAGACCCGCATGGGGGAGTCCTAGGAGGTAGGACACGCCCCGCAGCCGTCGAGCCATCTCTCCACAGGAAGGTGGAACGTGTGCGCCTCCTGCCTCCACCGGCCGACGAGCGCGCCACAGAGACCGATCGTGCCCGAACCGTGGGACTCGCCGCTCTAACGGCAAAGACTCGCTCCATCATCCTACAGAGAGGAAGTAAGCCAGCCGCTCGCAACCTACATGATGGGAGCAACAATTAACTGGTACATCGAAAATTACATGACACGTCTAACTTTCTCATTGTAAATAGATGGTGCAGTGGTCGTGGCCTCTCGCTTGCGCTTACGGCGACGCATGAGGTCCGCGCGACGCCGCTTCTCGGCAGACTAGGACGCGACGATGTCGGGTTGCGCCCTACTCCTTCTTGCCAGATCCCGAGAGCGCTTTATCTAAGCAGCTCATCGCTGACACCGCTACCGCACTCCGCAGGACTGCATGCAGAGGAGCCGATTGACTGGCCCACCATGGGCCACTACTATGTCCGACAACAGGTATTCTCCCTCGTATCTTTTTCTCCACTGACGCACTTCCATAACATCCACTATTTTTTATTTCCTCGCAGTGGGCGTACGCGCACCGACAGGTGAGGAGGTCCTACCCCAAGTTCGTTCGGGAGTTCGACAACCTCCACGACGAGGACGTGCGGTGGACGCCATACAGCGCGTACGACGTCCACGCCCGAGCACCTTACGGGGTCTCCGTGCTTTGCACGCAAGATGAGCTGTTCTGGCCCACCCGTAAGTACTCGTCTTCGACCTGTGTGTCGAGGAGTACTCGCCGCACCGAGTGCTATGCGCCGGCTTGTTCCAGCTTTTCCTTGCCGCCGCCACGTTGTCGCACGTGGCGCCATGTGCACGCCTCCGAGCCGAGTACTTAGCATTTCGAGAATGGATGTTGTATGTATTTCTGCTTTTGCATTGCGGGATGACTCGATGGGTGCCGCACGGCACTCGGGCCTGCATCGCATGCAAAGAATGGGCAGTGTGCAGTGGGATATCGCACTCGACGACAGGGTCACCGAGACCCGGCTGTACGACCATGACATGTACAATGAGTACATGGAGTGGTTCGCGCCGCGGATTCACCTCAGGGTGGGGTACATACCAGCACCGTATGTCGCACGGCAGACATCGGTGACGGACATGTACCCTTCACATATGTCCCAGAGGGACAGCTCCGCGTTAAGTGTCACAATCGAAGCTGCATGGGTACGTCTTTTTAATGTAAATTACTTAATATCAATCCGGTTTTACATACAGTCACATCTTGCAGGGGAGGTGGAGGTGAAGGCTACGTCCATGTTGGCGCGCCTCCAGGCAGGCATACAGATGACCACCGCTAAGACCGAGGCAACTTGGGAGCGGGTCCTCGATAGGGCGAGGCGGTTAGGTCGCGTGGCCACCTGCCGGGGGCACAGAGACGTCGCCGGATGCAACGCACCACGTCCCCGTGGGCCAGCACCTAGCCCTACCCCGGCGGTTCCTCGTTACGCTCCCACGCTATGTGGTCTAAAAACGAAATTTGGTTGCCGCCGATATGTGGTCTAAAAACGAAATTTGTACCTTGCACCCAGCTGTGCATTTTCTGAAACACTTCTACCACCACTGGATGAAGACGTTCAACACCTTGATGAAGCATCTCGACAAAGACATTCAACACCTAGCCGTTGTGCCCTCTTGACGCACCCATCACCACAACCTCAGCAAGCAACGCCGTCCAGCTTCTCCCACGTCGTTGCTAGGAGAGACTGGCATTGGTGTCACAGGCACAGGCATCAGCTTCGGTGACACCAGCTTAGACAGGGTCTAGCTTCTTCCCCTGGGGCGTCGGGGGTGATTGGGAATGAAGAGCTACTATTTGTTTATGAGTTGCAAACCATATGGAACCATGGGTTCAAACCTATAGGAAACCATAAATATTCAATCTAAACAAACTCAAACTAAACCACTTTACAAGCAAACCCAACCCATCCAATTGCACTCATTCCTTAAACCATCCCACTCAACCCGTTTGAGCCCAAACCATGCTAGCCCAAACCATTAGCATGCCTATGTGTGCGAGCGGAATCTCTGCAGCCCTACTTGCGGGTACTACTAAAGGCCTGGGGTTGCGTTTTGTAATCTTCATATTGTTTTCAACCTGAGTTGAGCAGTGATTCAATGCTTCTCCTCTCAATACAAGTTGTATAAATCTTGAAGCAAACGGATAAGTAATCACCATCTACTCTTAATTCATGCTTTAATATTTGTGCAACGGTAAAAAAAAGCATGGAAACACCTCTCGCTTGAGTTTATGACAAACCAGAAAATGCTTAGTTGGACTCCATATTGTGTTTCGTGTGTGTTCTCTTGAATTCTGATTTGGAGCTGCATTTGCATGGGTATTTTTGTAGTGTACGGGACCTACTCGCTGGATCTTGAGATCCTCTCATTCCAGGTTGAGCTGCGTGGTCCTTAAGAGTTTGTCACGACTCCGGAAGATTGAAGTATGCGCATTGGAAGAAGGAAGCTGTGGTTCCACTACCACAAGAATATACATCATAATCGGTTCTCTTTTGTCATCACAGCCGATTTTGGTGGCGATACAAAGCCATCATCACTATCGGTTCATAATCAGAACCAATACTGATAAACGCCTCATCACTATCGGTTCTTTCTCAGAAGCGATAGTAAGAACCGATAGCGCTTCTGAGAAAGAACCTCATCAGTATCGCTTCTTTCTCAGAACTGAGAGTGATGAGGGGGTGTGCTGTTTCCCATTTGTGCACCCTACCAAAAACAGCACATATAACACATAGTATGCACATATCTTATTCACATAGATTATAGACAGTATGCACATATCTCATTCACAGAACACAAAAACACTCTATTTGTTTTGCTTATTTTCTAAGGCATTTGTTAACCTGGTTTCTTGATAGCTGTGGTCTTCCAGGTTGAATCGAGGAGACCATGTTTTCTACTTTCCAGCTTTTAGTCTCCTAGATGCAATTTACCATTAATTTTTTATGGCATTATATCTGTATAAATCATAGAAGTAACACTAAAAAAGTAGTGTGAATAAGCTCATATCATTTAAGATGGTATAATTGGTCAACGATCAAGTTTGACCATATGCTTCCTACTTGTGACAAGTTTTTGTGACAGGAAGATGAAACTGTGGTTGAAGTCAATTCAACAGTCAGAAAAAGAAAACAACTACCCTAAAATAAGATAGGCTGGAGGAAATACCTTGTCCATAAGCCAGTAACCAATTGTTGGCATGCATTGCACCAAGTACATAACAGCCAGCACAGGCTGCAAACAAAATCACAAAAAATCACATTGAAGATTTAATATAGATGGAAATATAAGACTTTACCCAGGATCTGAACAAGGTGAGAGATTTGCATTCCTTGCAAGGTTTCTCTAGTGAACTACCTTTTGTTTGTCTGCAATAATGAAGAAAGTCCAGTAAACAAAGAATAACCTCTAAAGAATATCGTTGTGATGAAGAGGTTGCACCAGAAGTTTGTGGTGTTTCAATCGATCCAAGACAGACAACAGTGACCTTAATGTCTTTTGTACATAACTGAAACATACAACATAGTAGACATGATCAACTTTTTTGTGAAAAAACAAAATAAACATACAAGAAATCAAACAATTGTCGACGGAAAGCCATCCAACCTCAAAATTCCATTTTAATCAGAAAAAGGTCAAACTGAAGTTTCAATAAAGGGACGAAAGAATTATTTATGAATACTAGTTGATGACAAAAGTGATTGCCTCAGATGTAATAAAATGAGCACACTGGAACGTTGCAGGACTATAGTGCAAGCTTAATGAGTCAAAATTACAATGTTTAATACCTCAGAACGCAAGGAAGCAAAGTATCCATTGAGAGCATGTTTGGAGGCAGAGTAAAGGGCCTGACCAGGTGACGGAACCTTTCCAGCTGCACTACTCATCTGTAAACAATGAGTTAGCTACAATAATAACCTTACAGAAACTGCGTTGACCATAAGTTCCAACTGACAGGCAAGAATTGTTCAGACATACCACAACAAAATGGCCCATCCCTCTATCCAGCATTGAAGGTGCAAGAAGGCGAGTTAAAGTAATAGTTCCAAAGACATTGACATTAAAAGTAGCCTGCCTAACACGAAACATTTTGAAGCGAATTAGGTTGCAGATAAATATACCAAAAACCAAGTAAAACACAGTTCATATAACTTTAAGACCTTCCTCAGTTTCTTCCAGAGCACCCCTTTTCTGTAATTTGATTCATACGTTTAAGAAGCAGAAACTAATGGTGGTATAGTGAGACTAAAGGGAGAGATATCTTGCTGATGAGGCTGATAACAATAAAACTACTCAATCCAACAAAATACGTTATGTTCGTGAGGAAAGGGATCTAGGAAGCTAGAACTGTAATAGAAAATGAGCGTGATGATATTTACCGGACGTTCAAAGGCTGCATTGTGGATCATATAGTCAACACCTGCATTGGAAAAGAGCGTTTCTGCTTCATGTACAACTTCCTTCAGAGATTCTTCGCCAGAAGATAAATCCATGGGTAACACTTCAACTCTGCTATTTGGATGCTTGCCTTTGCAGAGTAAGAGAACAAAAAATAAAGGAAGCTCAAACCCAGATCAAAACTTCAGATTTTCACTTTCCCACTACAGAAAAATTGAAGTAACAGCATTTACAGCTACATTGCAAGAACCTCCCCTGAAATTACAAGAAAGAACATACAGCTGGTTGTGGTCCATCGCCGGGCAGCACCCGCTCTGCATCAGATCCATCAGAGAAGGTCCATCTACAAGAAAGCATTAGATCCATCGCTACCCGCTCTGCCACGCGCAACCGGAGAAAGTCCCCGTCGATCCCTCCGCCAACAGGGAAGGGGCCAAGGGAGGGAGCTCGGGGAGAAACGCTGGCGAAGGCGGCGTGGCAAGGTGGCGGAGCGGTCGAGGAAAGGGGAGACAGGTGGGGAGCGTGCGAGGGATTGGGGAAGAATGGGGAGGCAGGTGGAGCGGGCGAGAGTTTGGGGGAGGATGCCGGGAGCGGAGCTTCTTTTGTTGCGGTGAGGAGTGGCATCGATAGAAATATAATGGCTCCGCAGCTAATTTGTACGATGCTGCGTTACTGTCGACATGAAGACTTGAATAATTACTACCCATCTCTGTTAAACCGACACTGATACTATAAATAATTACTTCTATCGGTTTTTCTATAAAAACGAATATTGATACTATATTATATCTATCGGTTTTTATAAAAAAAAACTGACACTGATACTATATCATCTCTATCGGGTTTTTTTTTATAAAAATCGATCGTGATACTATATCATCTCTATCGGTTTATTATACAACCGACACTGATATCAATCCATCTATATCGGTTTTATTTATAAAAATCGACACTAATACTATACCATATCTATCGATTTTTTATATAAACTGACCGGATACCAATCCATCTCTATCAGTTTTTTCATAAAAACCTACACTGATACTATTTTATAGAGTTCAGTTTCAGCTCGGCCAAAGGCTTGATCAACAAAGCTTTGGCTTACTCTTTCAGCATATTTATAAGCAAGCACCTTCGAACGGGAGACGTAGGTTACGCAGCTTAAACTCTAACATTCATCATATGACAGCAACAATAATTGCAGATTAACACGAGAGCACTACAAAGATAATTAAATGGATGTGTTGTTGTGAAATAAAGGGTGAGAAATCTGATAGGATACACATAATTCTAGTGCAACCTAAATTTTTTTTGCGATATATCGAAATTACCTAGTGCAAAATTGAAGGGGTTCGAAGGAATGCTCACATTTTGAAGAAAACCACAGATGAGGGAAAAAAGAGGAAATCTCCTCAAACTAAGGCTTCAAATTTACCATCTTAACATCCAACTTTGAAGATTTCAAATTTTCTCACTCAAGTATTGCTTCCAACCAGAATATGTGCTGTTTTTTTGGGTGGCGGTGGTTTTCTTAGCCTTTGGAACAATAACAGAGGAGAGTTCAGCCCAAGGGTATAAATAACCTAGCGAGGCACATCACTATCGGTTCTCATATTAGAAGCGATTGTTATGTAGAACTGAACACATCACAATCTGTTCTCGGTTCTTATATAAGAAATGATAGTGATATTAATGCACATCACTATCGCTTATTAGGTAAGAACCGATAGTGATGTGCATGGAATATCGCAATCGGCTCTAATGTTAGAACCGAGTATTCGTTTTAAACTAATACTGAAAAAGAATCATGCTATATTCCCTTGTAATAGAGAAAATAAGGGCCACTTTGCCTGTCATACTCATCCTCCCCTCGCCCATGAAGTATGATATCCGTTCTTTGCTCGGTTTAAAGCAACATTCTCGAGTCTAGAATTTTCTGGTTGCTGTGATGTGCCCAATGCTACATCACAATCGCTTCTAACCCAAGAACCGATAGTGATTATTATTAACACCCCCTCCTAAGTCATCTATCATAATCTTTTTTTCCTAAAAACTTAAGAACCGACCAAAATAAAGTGATAGTGATGTACCATTCTGTAGTAGTGTTCGGAGAGGATACCATGAAAGATATCGTGTGCGTGTTCGCTAGTTTTACCGGTTGGGCCCGTATCACAGGAAGCGTTAGATATATATTGCCCAACTTTGCTTAGAAATATATTGCCAACCTTGCTCATCAACTTAAACTTCTGGGAATTAGTTTGTGCATATAACTCAATAGTTGAAATCTAATATAGAAGGTTGAATAGATGGGCCGAGAGAGCTTTATTAATTTTCTTCATAGCAAAAAATATATCTATATTTATGGATGGTTTTCATAGAAAATTTTAGCCCTTGTTTGGAAGAAGTTTATTTTATTCCAACATTGTTCTTGTGAATTTTTTGCAAAATTATTGTGAGGAATAGAGCATTAGTACTGGGCTTCTGTTAAATATGATCCGAATTCATTTTGGTTTTGTTTTCTACGTAATGTGGAGTTCTACTCTTATACGGAGCCATTTATATTCCACTATAAATATGTACCTGCCGGCCATAGAATAAGGCAAGGAGAAAGACAAACAAGACGAGAGAAGAGAAACGATACCCTCGTTGCAAACGTCTTCTCAAATAGTGATATTTGTCTTCGCGTGTCCGTGGTTTTTTTTCCGAAAAGGTTTTCCACGTAAAACCTGTGTATTGTTCCTTTGATATTTTATTTTTGACGTGCGTTTTTTTAGCACTCTCCTTTCTCTTTTGGAGATGATATTTACTTCGAAAGTTTAATTTGTTTTTTTTTTCTATTGAATGTTTTTGTTACTCCATCTGGACACGGTTTCTCTTTACCGCTACATATTTGAGTCATGTTCTCAAAAGCATACTAGTAAATACCCGGGGCATTACTGCAGGAAATTCTTAGCAATACATATAGTTAGGGTTTTTTAGTGTTGTGTACTCATTGTATGTCAGGGCTAAATATGCAAATCCAGACTTTCTGTATACTGTACTAGTTCAGAATCATATTAGTGCACACAGTGGCAACATAGATGTAATATCAAATCTATACATAGTAGAATAATAATAAATGGCTAGTTTTGTTAAATAAATAGATAGTGTGAGTACCTTATGGTCGACTTTACATTTACTAGGTCTCGCAGGCTTAATCAATAACACGAATTTATAGACTGTGATTGCACACACTTACAATGTCCAACATCTCATGAGCATGGCGTCAATGGCATCGAGGTTGAAGGGATTGAACAAGTCGTTGAAGTCGACCGTGAAAAAACCCCCGAAGATTGGTTGAAAAGATGCTCGTGATTGAAGCTGATCGAGGTACTCGTTATGCGTATTGCCATCGGATTTTTTGCTTGTTCCATGTACCAATTATGTAATCTAATGGAATCCGTTGAAAGTTCTTGTAAGCCTTCTTCCGTTACTAAAGGCTCTCCTAGTTTGAATTTTCGGACCAATGGGGCATATTCATATTCCACATCCTTCGTGATCTGCTTGGACCTTCAGGCCCCAAGCTCCAGAATGCATTCACTGCCTTCGGAGGTTGGGTGGGGGCCCCGTCCTGCGGATTGACCACCGTGATGGTATATCGGCTTTGGGGCCTTTTATTTACACCTCTTGGACCGCGCCTTGGTTTTTCTATCTTCGGCTCATCAGATGGATTCAGCGACGAGGATTGTGGGGACGTCATCTTCATCAGATATAACCCAATCGACAAAAAGGGAATAAAATTTTCAAAATTCAAATTGTTCATCAAATATAACGCAATCCACTACTCATTGACCTACTAGATAAAGAAAAAACAACGCAAAGTTCATGCAGTCATTTTAAGAGTTCAGCTATTTAAGCATGTACATGGAATGACATAGTGCTCTCAGGTGTCAGGCTGCTAAAGGTTAGACCTTCAGCCAGAATGACAGAGTGCTCTCAGGTGTCGAGCTACTAAAGGTTAGACCTTCAGCCTCCTCGTCACAAGGTGTAGGGCTGCTAGAGATTAATCTCCTACCTCCACTACACCAGGGTCAATTAATCACTAGTTGAGTTAGACAATTATCGTAGCAAATATGGCCTTGAACTCTTACCTTCCTAAATGATGCACCATAAAGCATTAAGTACCAAATTTTGCTTATTCACAAGAAACAAGTTCAGACACAATATGAGACTATCAATATGATAGACCAAGTTGAACAAGAATAGAGACTACATATCAGAACTACAACCGTAAGCTAGCCAAGAGACACTTTTGAATTTTGACCACTTTTCCTTTTCAACCTAGCTAATGGTTAAATTAACAGGAAGTAACTATCTAGTTCAAGGCCGAACTTACTACTGTAATTGTTCAAAGAAGCTTCTAAAGACCCAAATACATCATTGAGCATACAACCCGAGAAACATGCAAGGTCCCCAAGACATTTAAAATGTCTGTCCCCTTTGCAAGACAGTAAAGAGTATAATTAGGATATTCTGATCGATAAAAAATTGCCAACATAAAATACATGCATAAATTAGCATATAAAAAATAGGAAAAAGGAGCTGCCTAAAATAGCTCACATACTCAAGACTGAGGAAACAAGGAGTACCTATTTGTTAAAGAGAGGTAATAGGAATGTACATTAAATCTAACAAATTAACTAGGATTCACACCATGTATTTTCTTGGGTGTTGCATTGTCAATTTCCACCATTTTTAACCCTTAACTAGGATTCAAGTATGTTGTCATAAATTATTCGTTTCAATGAGCACCGCATGATACAAGGCATATATGCATAAAAAATGGCTTTAGGCTGTATCAATGAGCACCACATGATAAAAGGCATATATGCATGAAAAAAATAGTTTTAGGTTTTATCAACAAGCACCACAATATACAAGGCATATATGCATGAAAAATTAGCTTAGGTTGCATCAATGAGCACCACATTATACAAGATATGCATGAAAAAATTATCTTTGGGCTGTATCAATGAGCACCACATTATACAAGACGTATATGCATGAAAAAATAGCTTTAGGCTATATCCACTATCAACGAGCACTACATTACAATGTAAATAAGCATAAGCAATATTTATTATCTTTCCACAACTACATTGTTAGTGTTAGTTAATCATAAACCAATTAATAAAAGAAGAGCTATGAACTAAACACTACACTGATTAACAGGTAAATTACTACTCTCATTCTCCTACAATTCCCATAAAAGATTGTTGATTCAGAAGTCGGAACCACAATGACAATAGTAAATTATTCACCATATCCGATACAATCTTCTATAAAAAGGAATGTAGTCTACAAAGCATTTATGTACAACTTCCATCGTGAACACAAAATTACCATAGCACGTGCGTAGTTTTCAGTGAGTTAACATAGGGAATCTCACCTCAATTGTCATGTGGGTGAAGACAAGCAGGTTAGAGAGGTCTAAGCCGAGCGCGGTGAGGAAGAACCCTAGTTGGTAGTGCACTGTCCTCAAGGATGGCGGCGCACGGGCTCAAGGACGGCGGCGCACAAGTTCGGGGAGGACGGCGCATGGGCTCAAGGATGACATCGCATAGGCTCAGGGAGGACGACTGTGCACGGACACGAGAGGAAGCTAAAGGGCACAGGCTGTGGGGAGGTGCATGGGCATTTGAGGAGTGCAGTTCCAACCCTAGGAATATATATATATATTAAAGTTATCACAGACGGTTCTATAATAGAATCATCTGTAATGTATTTAATATCATAGACGGTTCTATAATAGAACCGTCTATGATGTGTAGTTATCACAGATGGTTCTATAATAGAACCGTCTTTAATGTTTATATTAGAGACGGTTATAGTTTAGAACCATCTTTGATGGTTAGAGTACAATTGGCAAAAGTAAAACTCCATATGCAGTTGCCTTTGGGTTAGATGCACTAACTTTTAGTTCATTAAATCTGATCACAAGCTGCAAAATGTATCATTCTGGATCATACTGATAATTTTCTCTTAATATTTTCAATAGAATTTCAAGTTGATTTTATATCAAAATCATAAAGGTTAGTATATTAGCAATTGATCACAATCAAGATATATATATATATATATATATATATATATATATATATATATATATAGGAAGCCTTTTCAGATACTCAGAGTACATACTCCCACCTCTAATATACCACTTAAATGAACACTTTATACTCTTTTATCACTTTCGGTATGCTTCAATAATAATTCTAAAATACTCCAATGCAACATAGTTGAAAAAAATTCATCAGACCCTTTATTTTTTTGCTACTACCCTTTTCCATATGTAAAAGGAATATATAAACAAATTATGCTATAAAGGGTGGACTTTAATGAATTTTTTCGTGGAACTCACTTTGGAGTATCTTATAATCGGTATTAGAGTATACTCAAAAGGATAAAAAGGTATAACAACATCATTTAAATGGTATATTAGAGGTGGGAGTACATACACCCAGGAGTATGGAATCATTTTCCTATATATATATATATATGCACAGTAGGTTTTGCAAAGTTCATCACAGTCATCCACTTGCTTACAAATTTAGCATTTTACACATGACAACACCTCCTCATAACTCCACTTGCTTATTCTTTTATATGAAATTATCCCTTCATGATGATCAACGCATGTGTAGCTAGCTTCCTCAAGTTGTTCTTCTTGGACTGTGATGGTGTTTCTGATAGGAGGCAACTCATCAAATTGATTGTACTCTTCCTCATCTACTACATTCTCAACTCCGATAATCATTCTTTTTCCCTGAAGAACTACGTGGTGCTTCTTATTGACAGGTGGGTTACATAAAAGACTTGATCAACTTGGTTAGTGAATATGAATGGTTCATCTTGATATCCAACACGTTCGAGGTCCACAGTAGTGATGCCATACTTGTCAACCCTCACTTGCTGGTGGTGGACCCAATGACACCGAAATAAGGGGATCTTAAATAGTATGTAGTCGAGCTCCCAAATCTCCCGTATGAACCCATAGTAGGAGCTGCTTGTCGACTCAGCGGTATTGAACGCATTAATGCGGAAACCGCTATTCTGGTTTGTGCTCTTCATATCCTGATCTCTAGTGTAAAATATGTACCCATTTAAGTCGTATCCTTTTCATGTGATAACTATAAATGTTGGCCCTTTTGCTAACCATGTCAGCGTATCATGATCACCTGACAAGCTCTCAGTGAAGGGTCGCTCCTTCAACCATTTGTTGAACTGAAGGTTGTGTCATGTGTTGCAAAACCGTGAAACGGTCTTGAGCATAGGCAATATGATCAAGCGTGATTGCTTTCCTTTCGATAGTCCTGATACCCTCGAGCCTCCCCTCATGGCGAGATCGAGGCACACCTATAGGGTCGACCTGAGTGATGTAATCGACGTAGAACTCAACAACCTCTTTGGTTTCATAACCTTCGACAATTCTACCCTCTGGCCTAGATCGATTCCGTACGTACGACTTGGGAATTCCCATGTACCTCTCAAATGGGTACATGCTACATAGGAACACAAGCCCGCACACCTTTACCTCCTTCACTAGGTGAATATGAGACGAACCATGATATCGAAAAATGACAGAGGAAAATAGATCTCAAGATTACATAGAGTCATGATCACCTCGCCCTGAAGAGCATCTAGTCCTTCGGGATCGATGACCTTTTGAGCAATTGTGTTAAAGAAATAACACAACCTCATGATTGTCTCCTGAACCTTGATCGGCAAAATACTTCTAATTGCGACAGGGAATATCTATGTCATCAACACATGTCAATAATAAGACTTCATGCTAGTTATTTTGAAATCTTGTATCGAAACAAGTCTCTTTATGTTGAAGGAGTAACCGGACAGAACTTTCACACTATACAAGCACTAGCACAGTTCAGTTCTGTCGGCCTTGGATAAGTAGCATTTATAGTTGAATACATTAAGTAGATTGAAAGGCAGTAAAACAAATAGCAGTAAATAATAATTTTGGCATTTCTCGAGTAAACATAGCATCAGCCCTAAGTCAAGTTCCAAACCTTATTTTAACATTCTAAAGGATCGAGATGGCGATCAGAGGGCGGGGTGAATGATCCCAAATAAAATTTTCCTCTACACAAAATACTCCAAACAAGCCCTCAAAGAGAAACACTCAGAGGAAGCAAATAAAAAGAGCCAGTTGTTATGTATGGGCGGTGCTACCGCTGGGAGGCCGGTTGCACTGGAGGTCGGTAGTACTGCACCAGGGGCGGTAGCACTGGGCTCAAGAATAGCTGAAGAACTAGCACGACCTTCAAAAGCAAATCTTGATGAATGTTTTGATCGGCTAGACAAAAACTCACGAAAGTTGGTAGATGTGATCCTAAGGATATTAGGAACTTATTCCAATATTCAATCTCAAGTATTGACGTCAAAGTTCCGACCTTTTCACCTTTGAAGGAAGAACACATCAAGTTTAAGCAAAACTCAAAAACTTGATCTTGGACTTGCTCGTGGGGTTTTGATGATCAAGATGATCTTGGATAACCTCGCACACGTCACAGCAAGTAAGAACACAAGACCAACACCCCACAAACACGATCAAGAAGAATGGTTCAACTAAGAACACAAGACCAGTTTCTTGCAAGAAAGATGTATGGATTGCCTAGATAATTGGGATATGATATGAAGAAGATTCATCCATTAATCAACATCCTTGGCACAAGAAGTAAAAGTATTTAGAAGGAGATGAGGCAAATCCAAAAGCATATAGAAGGAGAGGAGGCAAATCCAAATTACATGAATGTAAATTGCAAGAATTTAAGTGTGGAATTCAAATGTGTAAAGTAAATTCAAGCATAAGAGAAAATAATTTGCGTTTCTGGAAGGGAGGTTTACAAAGCCTCACAACAAAGTGGGCAAAGCTCAAAGAAGCACAAAATCTCTAAAATCTTCAAGAGGAGGAAGGCCACCCCTCCCTCTCTATTTATACTACTCTTGGGCTACCTACCACCCTTGGAAGAGTCCCTCAACCCTAGGGCAATCCATCAAGGGCTAGGATTGACCAACTCACACAGCCATGCAAGTGCTAACCCAAAACCCATCAAACAAACTGGGTATTTTTGCACGGTTTTCAAAGCACACTAACTAGACCCGCTATCCTATCAACTAGACCGCGATCCGACAACCCTCCTTGATCCACGCAGTGTCTAGCTAGCATCTCATCCATTCCTTGTCTTCTTGGCTTGCACCGACTCCGTCTCCAATCATCTTCCGACGATCCTTGACTGTCTGGACCTTCGACGCTCCTCGCTTATTCCCGATCATCCTCTACCTCACCATGATCAAAACCCAACATGCTGCAACCATCAAAAACAAGGAAACACATCACATAGCAATGTCCAACAAGATCTGCAATTAAACTCCCAAAACCATAATTTTTGGATCATTCACGCTCATTAGGGCTGATGCTACTGCCCCCTGACTGGTAGCACCGCCCTTCATCCCAAAACCAGAAGAGATGCTCTCTGAAATTTTCACACCGGCCATTTAGGTCGGTACTACCGCGCGGACAGTAGCACCTGCATGCCTGATCCCCTAAAAACACTCTCTCGGGTTTTTCCACTCCGCTCTGAGGTCCGGTGCTACCGCTTGACTAGTAGCACTGCGCTACATGGTCAGTAGCACCGGGAAAACAGATAGAGCTCAAATTTCTTCAAATTGAAAATCCAATCCAAATCAAACTCAAACAAAAGCATACCAAGCTCAATTTTAATCAAATACCCATCACAAACATGGGTAGACCTCCACATGATCTTTCAATCTCCCCCTTGATGAGTATATTGACAAACACCCGAAAAGGCATAAAAATTTGAGATTGAAGACGAAAGAAAGCAATTTGGATGCAAAGCCAAACTTGATGCAAGAAAAGAAGAATTGAGGTCATGACCAAGTTGGCGAGAGAGATTTTAAAGCAATTCCTGAGAAAGAGCAAGTTTTCCACAAAAGATCTAAAAATTCCAAGAAAAGCTCAAATATACTTATGATCCTAAAAATTAGCAAGACTTCACAAAGATCATAAGAGTCAAGATGCAATCACATTTTAATGATGCCTTTTCTACAATTTCTCTCCCTTTTGGCAATATAGGCATCAAGAAGACAATTTCTCCCCCTTTTCAGGTGTATGCATGAAATGCATCCAAAAAGAGCTTTGAGAATTATCCAAGAGACCACATATACAAAGTATGACACCAAGCTACTCAAGTTTAGATTGTGCTAAACTAAGATATGTCCAAGTGCAAATGACAAGTTTGCTAGCAACTACAAGAAAGACAATGTCATTTTTGCATGATTTAACAATTGCAACACTTAGCATAGTTTCTAAACTAGAAGCAAAGCCACTCAAAGGATCAAATGGAAAACCTAGAGTTTAACCTACTCAACAATTTGGGGAATCTAGAAGTGCATACAAAGTCCTTCGAGCTCATTTTTCAATTAATGCAAATTTAGCTTTAAGACTTTGAAAGACATAGCGAGGTGCAAATGTTTGACATTATTTGCATTCTTTACCCACTTATGTTTTTTTATTTGCATTGTTTTTAAAGAAATTGACTCAAGCCATATTCGACCATCTCAAGATGAACTCTTAAGAGAATAGCCTTGGTCATACACGATATATTCCAAGTTCATCCCAAGTGCAATGAGAGGTTGTCTTGTGAATGTAAGGTGTTAAGTCCAATACGAAAAAAAGAGTCATTTCTTGCTTAATTTTTATTTTAGCACATCGATTTATGAGCAAATGAAGGACTCAAGTATGGATCAAACAAGTTTCACCCAAGTTGCTATAGGGACTAGAGAATTCCAAGATTTCATAAATCATGGCAAATACTCCTAGAGAAGAAACTTAGCAAGTAAAAGCAACATGTTTTATCAAGTTTTCATTTAAAGCTTTAATTTTCAAATTTTAACAAGCTTAGCAAGACAAAATGAACTTGGAAATATCTAAGCTAGCATTTTTCTTCATAAAAGAGCCTGGTGTAGCATAATGAGTAAATCATTTGCATAATAGACAAAGCTCATAAAACAAAAAATGCAATCTATATGCAATGCATGAACAGATTCTCAAACTCTATCTTAACAAGTGAATCAATTTTAAGCACAAATCTGGTTAAAATGAGTTATTAGCAGAATTATATGCAAGAAAAACCCAAATGAACTCAATAGAAACTAGAAATACAGAATAAGGAGAATAAGTCGAGAAAACTGCAAACTGGGTGGCTATAAAGTATAGAAAAGATAATAGAGAACACTATGGCTTAGACTCGCTCTCATCTTCCCCAATGACTGACATAGGGAAGCTGACTCTAGATCCCAAGTTAAGGAGTGCACACAGACTGTGTCTACCCAGGGGGCCCAACACCTGCTAGGCTTATAAGACTGTGAGGGAACTCAACCTAGAGAGAAGAGAGAACAACTAATTGTGCATGATAGCAACCTAAAACATAAGATGAGAGGTCCATACGAAGCATCCCAGAAGTCTAAGTGAAGTGAGCTCACAACTCTAAAATAAGCCCAATAACACCCAGAAAAAAGCAAAAGAAAGGAAATGCTCGAAGAAGGATATATAATACATAATATACAGATCAGCTCCCTCTCACAATAAACCGTAAGGGCATACGACTCCAAGCTCACTACTCATAGCAACAAACCGGGAGCTATCCAAAGGCTTGGTAAAGATATCGGCTATCTGGTGATCACTCTCTACAAACTAAAGCGTGGTATTCCCCTTCTCCACATGATCTCTAAGGAAATGATATCTAATATCAATATCCTTGGTCCAGGAATGTTGCACTGGGTTCTTCGCAATGCAGATAGAAGAAGTGTTGTCACAGAAAAGTAAAACACTCTCTATCTCTAGCCCAAAGTCCCGTAAGGTCGATCTCATCCAGAGCACCTGACTACAGCAACTTGCTGCAGCAACATACTCAGCCTCTGCAGCAGACTGTGCAACCCCAGAATGCTTCCTAGACGACCAAGAAACAAGAGAAGTGCCAATGAATTGGCAAGTGTCAGAAGTGCTCTTTCTATCTATCCTACAGCCAGCAAAGTCTGCATCAGAAAAGGCTCTAAGGGACAGACAAGAAGAAGAAGAAGAGTACCAAATACCATAGTCAATGGTAGATCGAAAGTGCCTGAAGATGCGCTTCACCGCATGGTGGTGAGAAACGTGAGGAGAAGCGTACAGACACACAGCAAAATGTATGTTCGGCCTCGAAGTAGTGACATACAAGAGGGAGTCGATCATGCTCCGGAACTCCTTATGATCAACTGGCTCACCATTCTCATCAGGCTCGAGAATAGCAATGGTAGCCATAGGAGTCATCACCGGCTTCCCTTCAGACATATTGAAGCACCTCAAGAGGTCTCGAGTGTACTTGCCTTGATGTAAGAAAGTGTGCTCCCAAGTCTGCTTGATTTGGAAGCCGAGGAAGTAGCTCAACTCGCCATCATGCTTATCTCAAACTCTATGCTCATCACCTTTGAAAACTTAGACACAAGAGAATGCGAAGAGCCACCAAAGATAATATCGTCCATATAAATCTGGACAAGGAGAAAATGAGTATCCTGGGGTCTAATGAACAGAGTCTTGTCTACTATACCCATTTTAAAACCATGACTGAGAAGGTAAGACTTAAGCCTCTCAAACCAAGCTCTAGGGACCTGCTTAAGTTCATACAAAGCTTTAGAAAGCTTGAAAACATGATGTGGAATATAAGAACCTAAGTGTCTTCATAACCGACCCAGAAGTGCCTGAGAGAGATACAAGGCTGGGTGGAAGGCCCAGGGATAAGCTCCACGCCAAGCCTTGCTACCCTGTGCAAGAAGATACATCCTAGAGATAGTTGAACATATATTTAGATATAAGAGATATGATTGTAATTCGAGTCGTTAGCAGGGTAGATAAAGATGTAAACTCTATCCTTTAACCGATTAGAATCTAATAACCGATCGGAATCCCTTAACCGATCGGGACTCTGTAAACCGCCCCACCCCCATTATATAAGGGAGAGGGCGGGCAACAACAAAGACATGAGCAATCTTAGATCCAAGAGATCCAAATAATCTCAGCACACAGGATTAGGGTATTACTTCCTCCGTCGAGGGCCTGAACCTGTCTAAACCCTTGTCTTGTGTGACCTTCGAGTTTGGGATCTAACGCCTGCCCCATAAATTTATTGCCAACCACAAAAGTCGACAGTTAGCGCTCTAGGTAGGGGAAGCGCTATAATCTTTTCCTACAAACTCGATGGCAGCAACTAGCGGAATCATCGCCACCTTCATCTCCAGCTAGGCTTTTCGCTTTGGAAGCCTGGACTTCGTCGCAGACGCACTCGGAGAACTTGTATGCCTAGACCTAAACTAGATCCAATTTGGTAAAGATCAGGCCGATCCATCTGAGGTACGCCGCTCTGACTCAGCCATCAAACCAGTCGGCGTCGTGAGGAATTGCTACAGTCTTCGTGGCATCTTCGCAATAGAAGAGCAAAAAATTGATCTCCAATGCCAGCAAGAGATTCAAGAAGCTGCGGAGGAAGATCGCCTTCTTCGTAAGGGTAAGGAGGCACAAGCGCGATCGCTTCGATCTCGTGGCCGCAATGTCCATGAGGACTTCCTACAATCCAGATTGGGAGACCAAGCTGTTTTCCACACACCGCTGCAGAATGTTGTCGCCTCCAAGACACTTCTCGACACGCTGGACCCGATAATTGCATCTGATAGCCCGGCAGCCCCGATCGTGGCCCAGATCAAGGCCATGGTGACGGCGGCAGCGATTCAGCAGAATCAGGAAAAGTCGGTAGGAGAAACGCACTCACGCTCCCACGCGGCTACTCGCGTCGCTAGCAATCGGACTGCAACCAGTCAGAGTACCGACAGTCGGCACCCCTCACAACCAGTCGAAGACGCCCGTCGGAATCTCAACCGCGACCTTCGCCGAGACATCACCGCCATACGGCAAGAGCGGGACGAAGAAGATCGACGCTGGCGCTACGACGACTAGAACGCTTCGGTACCGGCCACGATCGACGAAGTGATCAATAGTACGACGACTACAACAACCATGGAGATCATCATCGCCGGGGTCGGAACGACAACGACGATCGCGGAGTCATGGGCTCGCCGTGCTAAACTCCACCCCGACGCGCTGAAGATAACTGCCGAGCCAGAGGCTCGCCTCGCCGGACTCCCCCTCATCATGACGACAGATCCATCGATAGAATCCGAGCGTTCACTTCTCGGTTACGCCGATTAGTATGGCCTGAAGGTTTCAACCCCAAGGGCATCGTTAAGTTTGACGGGGATCGAGATCCAGAAGCTTGGCTACAGGTCTATGCCCTGGCAGTTAAAGCGGCTGGAGGCAATCAAAATGTGATGGCAAATTATCTGCCAGTCAATCTCACCCCTTCAACACAATCATGGCTCACAGGACTTCCTGCGAATTCGGTGGACTCCTGGAGCGATCTTTGCGAGCAATTTATCGCAAACTTTCAGGGAACCTACGAGAGGCCTGGCACCCCGTGGGACCTATATCAGCTTCACCAGAAGAAAGACGAGACGCTGAGAGACAGAAAGCAAATTATACTGCAGCTTACTCATTAAGGCAACATCTTTAAGAATGAAATTGTCATTAATGCAGATGGTACCTTTAGCAATGACTCTACCTGATGAAGCATCCCCAAAAGTGATCAACTCATCACCGGGGGCTCGGACTAGGGAAGAGAACCAACGAGAGTCTTCGGTCATATGACGAGAACAACAGGAGTCAACGATCCATACCTCTCCCTTCCCCATCCTACGAACCTGGTCAACACACAAGAGAGAGTTGACTCAGTACTGGGACAAAGAGAAGATCTAGAAACCCAATACTGAACCACACGATGCCTCAAAGTTCAACTCTCACAAGACCAGAAGAAGCCCTAGCAGAAGTTCTGGGAGGAGGAACTGGGTTGGCCTGCCATCGTGCAAAGGTTGGCCCATCCCAGTGAGACTGCGCAAATCTCCTACTAGGAAACACCTCACCCTGCTGGTATTTACCTTGATGGGAAAAATAAGGAATATCAATAGGACGGTGAAAAGATTGATCACGAGTAGCTCCAGGACTAAAACTCGACCGAACAGCATGAAAACCGAGTCCTGGTCGCTGCCCAAAAACTAGCTACTCTCTAACCTGTCTAGCAGCAATGCGTGCCATAGAAGCACTTAGAGTCTGGGGATGACCCTGAATACCCCTAAGAGCAGCAACTCGCTCACGCCTTGTGATCTTGATGCGCTTGAAGCAGAATCTACAAAATGTCCATCCTTCTGACAGAAGGTGCATGTATACTTCGCCTTACTAGAGGCAAAATTAGCAGGAGGAGCAACCTTCTGATCAGTGATCCCATAGACAACCTCGGAAGATCTAAACATAGTGGTACTCACTTTGGGAGCTACCACGATCTCACCACTCTTTGAGCCACACACAATGGTGGGAGGATGCGCCCGAGCGTGCTCCAAGTAGTCAAATCCTAGACCCTGATTAAATCGGCTAATCTTAGATTGGTCTAGAATGACATTGAGCTTCTTCTTCACTCCTACAAATTTCTCGAGAGTGCTCATGAGATACTCACACTCCCGAAAGAAAGAGGCACATGAAGAACAGGGAAGAGAGGAGGAAGAAGAATCAGGAAGAGAAGAACTATCAACACGTGCATTTTTCTCCCTCAGCACGGCTGCCTCAATTTCGAGGGCCTCACAAGAAACACAAGGCACATTTCTAATCCTAAGGGTCTGGGCCTCAAACTTCTTCCTATGCTCGACTTTGATTTCATCCAAGTCCCCCTCAATCATATAACATCGCAAGCAACTTTCTTGTGACTTAACTAGTAAGTCCTTAGCAAGTTTAGCACACTTGACATTTAAAGATTCATTGTCAAGTTTTAGTTGCTTACAGCCCTCACATGAGCTGACTAGGTCCTGCATTTCAAGTTAATCATTTCTAGTTGAGAGCTTCCTAAGGTGAGTGCTAATGGCATCAATCTCAGTAAGTAATTTAGGGCAATTTTCACATGAGGGAGTAGAGTGAGCATGAAGAAAACTAGCATCTAAAGACATAGCATTAACAGATTCATTACTAGCATTCTTCAACCTAAGACTATCTAGTTCAGATAACACACTATCATGTATAGTCCTTAGGTTCTCTAGCTCCACAAGCAGGGCATCACACAAAGAACAATCATCAGTGACTCGGAAGGGAGAAGATTAAGAGAAGCTAACTCCCGAGTTAAGGTACCTACTTCCTTCTCAAGCTCTGTACACCTAGCTCTAGCTCTAGAATGAAATTTCCCTAGATTGCAGAAAGCTTCATTGAGTTGGTCATAGGAGAGTACCTCGTCCGTATCACTGTAGAGCTTGGAGTCGCTGATACCATTGGTGTCCGCCATGAAGCACATCCCGGTGAAGTCGTCGTCGCCTTTCTTCTCTTGCGGATCATCCTCGCCTTCGTCGCTCTATGCTCCGTGTCAGAGAGGTTGATTTCATCGAGTGCGACAAGGACACGGTGGAAGAGCTTCTTGTTCTTTGAGAAGTTGAGGTACTTCTTCTCACATGCCGGGTCGCGAACTGGAGGCTTCTTATTGCGGTTCTTATCGGTGTAGTCGTTTTTTCTTGAACCATCGGCGTCGTTCTTGTCGGTGTAGTCGTTTTTTTCTTCGTAAAATGACCAAAGAACTTGTCAGGACTCTCACCAGCGTGTTGTTCAAATTTGTTGTAATCACGCTTGAATTGGTCCTGTCTCACGGTCTTGATTTGGGTGGTGCCCTCATGGTAAGCATCGAGGGTCACCCAAATCTGATGAGCAGAACGGAGGTGAGAAATCATATCGTGCTTACTATGGATAAGACCCTATATGAGGATATTCCTTACCTTGGCGTTTTCCTTAACGTTAGCCATATTACCGGCCGTGACGTTTTCATCGGCAGGAACCTCATACGGGAGCTTCACCTTCTGCCATATCAAGAAGCCCTGGACAGTGATGTATGACTCCATTCGAGACTTCCAAAATGGAAAATTAACTCTAGAAAAAATGTGAGGCTTAGTGGAATACTTATCCATCGCCATGGCTCTTGAGACTGGTCAAGATCTATGGAAGAGCAAAACTGGCTCTAATACCAATTGAAGGATTGAGATGGCGATCAGATGGGGGTGAATGATCCCAAATAAAAATTTTCCCCACACAAAATACTCCAAACAAACCCTCAAAGAGAAACACTCAGAGGAAGCAAATAAAAAGAGCCAGCTGTTCTGTATGGGCGTTCTACTGCTGGGAGGCCAGTAGCACCAGAGGTCGGTAGTACCGCACCAGGGGCGGTAGCACCAGACTCAAGAACAGCTGAAGAACCAGCACAAGGATGACGCACGAGCTCAAGGATGACAGCGCACGGGCTCGGGGAGGATGACTGTGCATGGGCATGAGAGGAGGCTAAAGGGCATAGGGTGTGGGGAGGCGCAAGGGCGTTTGAGGAGTGTAGTTCCAACCCTAGGAATATATATATTAAAGTTATCGTAAAAGGTTCTATAATAGAATCATCTGTGATGTTTTTATTATTGGAGACAGTTCTATTATCACAGATGGTTTGATAATAGAACCGTCTCTAATGTTTATATCACAGACGGTTATAGTTTAGAATCATCTGTGATGGTTAGAGTACAATTGGCAAAGTTAAAACTCCATATGCAGTTGTCTTTGGGCTAGATGCACTAACTTGCAGTTCATTAAATCTGATCACAAGCTACAAAATGTATCATTCTGGATCATACTGATAATTTTCTCTTAATATTTTCAATAGAATTTCAAGTTGATTGTATGTCAAAATCATAAATGTTAGTATATTAGCAATTGATCACAATCCCCTCATTCACCCCTGCTCAAACCCTTTCTTCCTCCTTCCTGGCAAACCACCGCTGCCTCCGCCTTGATGCGCTGTCATGAGCTCACTTTCGGTCACCGCCAACCATCTCTGAGGGTACACCTAGACTCCTCATGGCCCACTTTAGCTATCCATGGCAATGGCCAGAGGAAAACGCTGTCGGATCGTCACCGGCGAGGCTTCCTTGAGCCGCCTCTATTTTTCTCTCACTGACTGCAGGCCCCATTTGTCAATCGCTGATGTCGTCATACACACACAATCACTGACACCGGGCCCCATCTGTCGGTTTGAATAAAAACCCGGTTTTAATCATTGTGTGAATAACGTGTGGGCCTGGGCATGCAGTCACTAACCTGTGGGTTAGACATGTCAGTCACCTGCAACACACACACACATGCACAGTAGCTGACACATGGGACCAATGTATCAGAAAATCGGAAAGACGCTTTCATTGTTGAAAGGCGTATTTTCCATTTTCAACATTTTTCAAAACCTAGAGTATTCAAACTTTCATAACTTTTGCATTTTAAGTCCAAATCTAGTGAAATAAATTTCTAAATTCATATAAATCCGGAAATTTCATAATATGAAAAAAATATTTAATTTTTAAACTCGGATTAAAATTTTTGAATTTAAATTTGTTTGTGACCTAATATGAACACTATTTAAAAGTTATAAACCCTAGCTCCTGAAAATATGAAATAAATTTCTAAAAAAAATTGATACCATGAGTAGCTCATTTATTGAAAAATATTTAGATTTTAGTTTAGTTTGTACTGAATTCATAAAGAGTTTAGTTTTCAATACATGCAAAATTCAAATATGAGTAACTATTATAAATAAGTCATAAAAATAATAAAATAAATTTCTACAAATTTCTGAAACCATAAGAATATCAAATATGCAAAAATATTTAATTTTTAACCAAGTTTGAATTAAGTTCTTAAAAGAATTCTTTTTCTATGAACATAAAAAGTAACATATTAATAACTTTCAAAAATAAAAGCAAAAATATGGAAAACTAGTTTCAAGAAACTCCTAAGGTCAAGACCTACTAATGCTACAAAATTGGTTGCATTTATATGTGATTTGCACTTACAATCTTAAAAAGAAACCTAACCGTTTATAACATAAACTTTGAAAATACAAAATATAAGAAGACAAAATTAAATAATAAGAAACCAACCCTGAAAACCTTTTGATCACCAGAACCTTCTATTTTAATTTATTCTTGAATTTGTTATTATTTGACTGCCCTTTTTGCCTCTTATTGTTATTGCTTGTATCGAATAACATGTAGATAACTACGTTTTCGAGGCTGCTACTGTCAAACTCGACCCTGATACAGTACAAGAGTACAAAGAACAAGGCAATAACCTCCTTTGATCATGTTGATCATTTTATTTAAATTAGTTTATATTATTTTTGTCAAATCTATTATGCATGCGTGTATTTTTAGTAAATTCGCTATATTGTGGTATTAGAAGATATACCTGTTATCTCATGGAACTTCCTCAATAAATATTGAATTGTCGACCTTGATAACCCTAGATTAAGGTTAGACAATACATAATGTCAACATGGGTATCGGTGATTACTTAACACTCATGCTTAGCCATGCTTTAGCAATGGAAAGTTGAATGAGGAAACATATTTTTATTTATAATTTAGAAAGGTTGGATATGACATTAAAGGTTGCTGATATTTTGGTAAAAAGGAAAATGAAACTATGATTTAATGTGGGTGATTATTGGAAATAGTTGGATGTGCTTGGGACTTGCACATAGATAGGGGGAGATAGGATCGAAATACGTGTTGTATAATCCAAGAATAACAAATACAACCACAATTGTTAGTATGGGATAGCCTTAACCTATTAAGTTGCTTAGATTTAACTTTGCACATTGGAAGGCCGGAGTAGTATGAGCTTTCTGAGACGGATTGCTCGTAGGGGTGTACACACAGAGGTGTGGGTGAAACACATACCAATACAATAGTGTATGACGTATTATGGGGAGAAGTGCGGACTCAACAGGGATGGACAGTTGAGAGTACAGAAATTGTACAAATATCTTCTGCCACGATAGTATGGGCTTGTCATCACCAGACTGGTGTAAAGTTAGGTCTATGTGATGTAATGGTTATACCATGACTCTCTGCGGCACACCAAAGGAAATGTGCTAATAACATTGCAAAAGAGTCGGTTATGTCTTGTGGGTAAAGCTGTACACCTCTGCAGAGTTTAAAACTTTTCGAAAAGCCATTCCTATGGTTATGGGACACTTGGTGCACTGACACTAGTTAGATTTTTGTTATTTTAAAAGTGAATAATATTTGAAAAGATTTGTTGAAAAGTCTTTGTTTCAGATTTTATGTTAAGGATTGGCAAAGGAAAGTTGTTATTGTATGCCAGGGATTGGCAATGAATAATAACCTGCATAGTCTCTCTATTGACATAGCCTGCATTTATTATATATTTGTGATATACTATAAGTCTTGTTGAGGACATAAGTACTCAACTTTACTTTATTTGTTGGTTTAGTAGGCAAAGAGAATGAAATCCCAAATGATCTTACCATGCTGCAAGTTATGGGGATTATATTGACGAGTTTTTCCATGTTGCAAGTTATGGGGATTATATTGACGAGTTTTTCTAGGGTTTATAGCTTGTCAGTTGACTGAGGGTTTGAATGGGCATACCACAAGGCTTTTGAAATTTCCTCTACAATATATATTCCATCTTGTAAGACTTTATTGTATAAACAGCTTCCACTATTATATGTATAATATTGTATATGGATGTGTTACCAATGTTGAAAATGTGTGTACTAGCCACTGATGATGGGATTAGTACTGTATGCACATAAGACCTTCATTTGTAAAAAGGAGGGTCGTCACAGTATGGGCGCTCTTGTCGTACCCATTGAATTGGAATGAGACAGGAGAGTGTCTTGTCTTTGGACCTGATATTCTTTAAGAGGTCGAAGAGCACATTGCAATGATCAGAGAATGGTTAAAAGTAGCTCAGTCGAGGCAAAATAGCTATGTTATTAATCATCGACGAGAGTTGAGCTTTGAGCCAAAAGATTTTGTGTATCTCAGAGTTACCCCTCTTAAAGGTGTTGAAAGGTTTCACGCTAAAGGAAAGCTTACACCGAGATATGTTGGTCCATTAAAAATCTTGAGCTGTAAAGGAGAGGTTGCCTATCAGTTGGAGTTACTGTAATCATTGGCAGGTGTGCATGATGTCTGTCATGTCTCTCTACTCAGGAAGTGTCTTCGAGTGCCAAGCAAACACCATTGGAGACAATTGAGTTGCAAGAGGATTTGACTTATAAGAAGCAACCGATTGAGATTTGAGATGTTGCTGATCACAAGACTAGAAAGCAAGTTAGTTCGTTTTTGTAGAATTCATTGGAGTAATTATTCAGGAAGTGAAGCTATACGGGAGCATGAGGAAGATCTGAAGTCACAGTTTTCAAATCTATTCTTTACGTAGCCCTAAATCTTGGGGTCGAGATTTTGTTAAGGGGGAGGTTTGTAACATCCCAATTTTCAACTTCTTATTGATTTAATATTAACTTTTGTGATTTTTTGAAATTTTGGAATTTTCTAGAATTCATTTGGATTTTATTTATTATTTTTGAATTATGATTAATAAGAATACTATTTAAATATAAAAAAATTAAAATAAACTTTTGTTAAAAATATTTTATTTGAGTTTCAAATGTCTCAAAATATTTTTAGGAATTTTTCTAATATTTTTACTATTTGATTTGGCTTATTTCAATTTCTGAAATTATTTTAAATTAGAAAATATTTGAAAATACTTTAAATAGTGTGAGGCTGAAACCCTGTTCAGGCCCAGCCCATCTCGACCGCGTTAGTCCAACCCGATCCAGCTGAGACCCAATGGCCATGAACCTTGGTCGATGAGTCGTGAATACCACGTCAGATGTCGATGGACACATGTGTTGCTGACACTATGATGGTGCACCGGGTTCACCTTAGACTAGTTTTGCTGTGAACCAGGTCCATGAAACAGTGGGGCCCACATGTCAGTAAGATTGGGAATTTAGAGGATTATTTCTATTTAGGAAATTTGGTTTATGACGTCAGCATTGCGTCATTATTTAGATTTTCAGAAGGAAAATAATTCGAGAAGATAATCATTTTCCTATTTTCTTATTTTTCTTTTATTCAAATTTTTCAAGAGCCCGTTTTTCTTCATACGAGTTTCGATTGAGGTGATTCAAATTTCTAAAAAAATTTAAAATTGAGATTTATTTAATGGTAAGTTTTATTTGATTTTTATAGTTTATTTGATCTCTATTTTGTATATATTTACTATTTTCGTCTCCATTCGCGTAGAAGTCGAAGTGGCCGGATCTTTCTAGGGTGAAGCGTTGACTCAAGATCAAGTTCAAGACAAAGACCAAGATCTTTTCTAAGGCAAGTTGTGCTTTGATCATGTTAAACCCAGTTTTACAAATACTATATTATTTTAAATTATTGTATGATATTTTATGCTTATAATTGTTTTAAAATAGTTTGGGATCTAGTTATTCAACCCAAATTGAGTATGACTACCTTGTCATTTATATGCCATGAGTATTTGTCACCTTAGGATGGTTCATTATTAGTTGAATGCTAACAGATGCCAACGTGGGTTGGTTAGATCGTGAGTCGTTGCTTTGTCATGCCATGTGTAACTCATGTCTTTTGGAATATCAAATCAATCTTGACTAATGGAATACAAAATGTATTTGTGAAAGAGTGTGTCAGGTGTTGCCACACAATAATGTTGAGTTGTGGTAACACGTGTCACGCAACGATGTTGACTTGTTGATGACATGTTGTCGGGACCCGAATATGCAAATCCGGATCCTCTGTGTATTCAGCACTAGTCCAGGATCACGCTAGTGCACACAGTCTTAACATAGATGAAATATCACAATCATACACAGCGGAATAATAAATAAAGACTTCATCTATTAATATAGAACTATTGAACGACCTTAAGGTCAAACTTACACTTGTGAGGCCTTGGTGGCTTCAACTCAAAATAAATAAACAACAGCGGAATGAAGATCGTCGACGAATCCCATCAATATACCACAGGCAACTGACAAGGTTCAACTCCTAGATAAACGCCTCCTCGTGGAACTTCTCCTCCTTCGAAGTTGTAGTCTTCTCCTCAACTGATGATTTTGTGTTGCAAGGGGTGAGTACATAAAGCACTCAACAAGTTGTGCACATAATGCAATTCTATGTAACTATATGTAGGGCTTATTCCAAAGGAAAAGGCTATTTTGCAATAAGCAGCATTTATGAACAAATACAATAAATAGATTGTAAAGACTGTAAAACAAATAACAGCAATAGATAGATTCAGTATTTCTCAAGTAAAACAAGTTTCCAATCCTAAGTCAAAATCCACTTTCCATGGCATCCCGCCATCCCAAAAAGTTTTGTTTAACAAAAGTCTAACCCTTGACTGTAATTCCCGAGCTTTGCTCAATACCGTGAGCACGGCTATTCGAATAGGTTTACACTCTGCAAAGGTTATGCACTTTACCCACACGACGTGATATTCTCTTTGTGCACGCCATCACACACTTCCTTTGGTGTCTGGCAGAGAATTCACGACAAAGCCTTTCAGGAACCTCTACCTTAACCAAAGAACCTCTCCGGTGTTGCCTTCGCTATCACTCCTCTCACGTAGTGCTAGCCGAAGTATAGGACAGGCCAACACCGTTGGATGGGTACCAAGCCGCAAAGACAGTACGCTCCCACACAGTACACTTCCGTGTCTTGTCGCCCGAGTATCGGAGGAAAGATATCGAACCCTAATCAACTAGGTCCATCCCATATCGGACATGTGGTCGCATGATTGACTCGGGTCAAAGGCTTGCAAGGTTAAGTCCTTAAGATGATCGAGGCAAGACTTCCACATACCCCGCCCATCGGGCCCACCTTGGCATTCTCGCCCTTGCCACTTGCCCCAATCTAAATCATAACCACCCGGTTGATTACCAAGCACCACGTGCCATCGACAATTTAACCTCGTTGCGTGACATCCTCTCGCCACCGCAACTCAATCTCATCGTGTGACCACACATGACACACAAGTTCATAACATCGTTCCATATTCCATTAGTCAAGATTATTTATCAAAGACTAAAGTACATGTGATGGCGTGGCATGACTAAGCAACTAATACGGTCTAACCATCCCATGTCGATTATTATTACTAACCAACTATAATGAACCAATCTAGGGTGACAATATATCATGGTATACAAATGGCAAGGTAGGGTATAGAGCAATTGGGTATAATAGCTAAGTCCCAAATTTAATTGAAGACATTTGTACATGTCAAATAATATGCAATAAAGTAAAACAATATAGCAGTTTTTGTAATCGTAGGTTCAAAATGATCAAAGCACAACTTGCACGGCACTTGCTATAAACTGCTCTTTACTCTTTTAATTGATCTTGGCTTCATCAACCTTCGGCTCTTCAATCGAATGCTTGACTTCCTCGTCCTTGACTACTTGGGTAACCACGAACGACACGTCTAACGACAAAGAAGCACAAATACAACAAAACTCAAAAGCAATTCAAATAAACTCCAATTTAATATTAGATTGGTGCTGAGCGGAAGGATTGAATTTAGGAACTTAGATTTGATCGAAGATTGGATGAAAGAGAACAAGGCTTTGGAAGATTTATCGAGAAGGTTACGATGATAATTAGAGAAAAGCGGAGTATATTCGAGGATATCCTTGAGATTAATTAACTCGATTGGACAAATATTGACATATGGGCTCTTGATCTATAGATCGGGTCCATAGAGATATGTTAGTTCATGATGAACTAAAGCGATGCTCAATGTTGACTTTTGTTGACTAAACAAATACAGTCAAACAAAAGAAAGATAGACTAATAGAATAGATATGGCACGAGGATATGACATATGGCCAATGGTCTATCGACCAAGTCCACGAATGAATTCAGGTTAATGGCGATTAGATTTTCGAGGATAAGACAAGGGCGGATGGAATCGACATTGGTGCGATCCGATCTGGGGTTGATCATACATCAAAGAAGAGACTTGGCGATAACAGGCGATGACGATATGTAGTAAGACGGTACAAATATCTTACTACGGTGGACACAACGTGGAAAACCGCAATACGGCGGTAGCAGCTCACGATGAACTCATCCATCGAACCGGTCTTAAGTTAGGTTTTGGTGCGGATTTGCGGATGATAGAAAGATAAATCCGGACTCACAAGGAATGGGGTTAGATCACGATAGGGCGATAGAAAGGATAATGACATCGCGCTACGCTCTTGCCGGAATGCGCATATGCGATGATAGCGGAGAGCAAAGCGTTAACGGCGGAACGTTAACGAAGAAACGTTAGCAGCGGAACATTAACGATGGGACGTTAACGACGGAACGTTAACGACGGGACGTTAACGGCGGGACGTTAACGACGAATTGGACCAAGGGTTAAGTCCGGGTTTGAGCGAAACGATTCAAGGATGAATACACTTGGTATAGGGTAGGATGGTAGGGTTGGCTCTGCGATTAAAGGTTTCCAAAGATGGCGAACCGAAATGCGCACCGACACGAAGGACTAGGCCAAAAGACGTCGGGTAGATTCTAGAACATGGCTTTGACGGCAACCGGGGATCAATGAACTTCAGCGATGGGCAAAACAGGGATAATGATTTTACGGACACAATGACATGGCCACGACAAACCAAAATGGTTGGCGGCACAAGGCGACAGCGCGGTGGCAAAAGACGACGATAACGAATATTAAAATTTTCGGTGGATAGAACAGCAAAGGGAAAGTGAGCACCACGTAGAACGCGGCGAGACGATCTCAACGGTATATCCGGATTTGGAAGCAACCCAACGGACAGATCACAAACTGCCGATGAACGGCTGCTAAAGCTAATAGATCAAACGGTCATAACTATTAAAATAATAGATGAAACCTAACCAAATTTGACATAGAGCTATCTGGGATCATTTGGCACGATATGACTTGAACGGATCTGAGTTTTACCTTCTGGATCAACGGGGAACACGCGACGAAGTTTTACGTCGTGCGTCGCGATCGATCGGGAAGATTGAATTTTCTGCAGCAATCCCGTGGACAAAACCTTGAGTTAGGGTGAGCACCGTGTAGAGGACATCAAGAGGAGTCTACAAAAAAAATTGCACGGTCAAACTCGCAAAACGAAGGAGAATGGGTGACGGCAAGATTCGAGATTAGAACGGCCATAACTTTTGATTTCCTGGATGAAACTGCACCAAATTTGGTGGAGAGATAGATCTGACCATATGGCACGAGATGACGCGAGAGAATTTCAGAAAAACTCACCGGTATGACGGGGAACGCGATGCCAAGATCGGCCGGCGATGGCGGCGCACCGGAAGAGCTCGTCGGCGTTGTAGGAGAAAAAGGGTCGCCGTGAGCTCTGTTTGGAATTTTCCAAAACTGTTTCACAGAGGTGTTGCAACCTTCATGGGGTGCTCCACAAACAATTTGAGGATGAGCGGAGTTCGGGCGCCCTGTAGAGCTCGGAAGTTCTTACCGAGTTAGGGAAAAGGCTTGCGAGGATCTCCGTTGCGATTCTGATGCTGATCTTTTAGTATGATGTGGGGAATGAGGAGAGGCGTCTAGGGTTAAATTTTCAGCTACAAAGGAGCAATGGATCAACGGGAAAAGCTCGTCGGAGTTGGGAGAGAAATCGCTGGCCGGAGGTGCTCCGATAGGTATTTTCAAAATCTGATTTTACTGGATGTAGAGGACAGCAAGAGGAAGCTCTGGTGAAAATTTCAGATCAAAATAAGATCGGGAGTGACCAGGAGAGCTCGCCGAAGTTATGCCTGAAAATCTGCCGGAATTACTGTAGCAGTTCTGATTATTTAATCCGAATTATTAAGTATCACCCATAAAATTGAAATAAATATCAAACAACCGTTTAAAAATCAGAGAAAAATTTGGAACGTGACCCACAGCCTTAGTAACACAAATAAAATATTATTACATAAAATAATAATTTTATTCGTGTACAGTAAATACTTTTATATTGTTTTTAATATCTTTTTAATTTGGAAAATACTAAAACAACCCCAAAAATTCTAAGAAAATTCATGGAGTTTAATTAGGACATTTTGAGATCAAATAAAATATTTTGGTACCACCAAATATTATATTTTTGTATCCACATATATTTTTATTTTGTTAAAGCTTTCGGAAAGGCTTTAGAAAATATATAATTTGACAAATGTAGGAAATTTCGCAAAAATTCCCTTAGGTGTATTTATATTAAATAAGATAGTTTTAGCAAAACCAAATCTTTTATTTTGTCTCCAAACTATATTTTAATTGATGAGACTTTTGGAAAGATTTTGAAATCAGGATTTTAACAAATAATGGGGAAAATTCACCGAAGTTCCTTGTGATATATATATATTTTTAAAACTAATTCCAACCTAAATAGGGTTTTTATTTAGGAAATAGTTTTAAGTTTTTCTAAAAATAGGCAAAAGTCTTTTTCTTTTGAACTCTAGAGAAATCCAGAAAATAAAGAGGAGACAAATAAACTTGAACAACCGATAAAAATAATAATTTAATTTTTTTATCCTATTTTTGAAATGAAAATTTGGGATGTTACACATGTGCTTCACGATAACCAACTAGGGTGGTAAATGATTTAGACAGGGCAAGTGGCAAGTGGTGGGCCAGTGTGGCATTGGATTAATATGTTAATATGATGATTTATGAATGGATGTGAGGTGGTTCTTGTGAGTGTTGTTGGAAGTCTTGCCTCCATCAATTAAGGACTTAACCTTGAAAGCCTTTGAACTGAGTCAATTATGCAACTACATGTCTGGAATGGGACGGACCTAATTAAGTAAGATACCGAGTCTCGACATGTGATGCCTCATGTGGATAACCATATGGTGCGTGCGATTAAGGGGAGGGCATGTTGTGAAGTGGCCTCATATCGGTTCAAAGATAAGTCCCTCCTATTCTTCTGCTCAGTGTGAGAGAAGGAATAGTGAGTCAGGCTTGTCAGGAGGGTTAGTGTTCGGATAATAGTTTTGAAAGGTTTTGTCATGATCTCTTAGCCGCACACCTAAGGAAGTGTGATATCGCGTGGCACTATGAGACGATCATGTCATGTGGGTAAAGTTGTAACCTCTGCAGAGTGTAAATCTATTTGGATAGTCATGTCCACGGTAATGGACAATGCTCGGGAATTACAGTTAAGTGTTAGATTTTATCAAATAAAACTTGGGAATGGAGGCTATGAGCCAAAGGAAGTTTGGAATATGATTTAGGGCTGTGAGCCAGTTTACTCTTGAGAAATATCTTAAAGTTATTTATTATTGTTATTTGTTTTACTGTTATTTCAATCGAATTATTGTATTCATTTGTAAATACTGCTTTATTGCAAAATAACTATATCGGCCATTAATTTGGAATAAGCCTTGCATATAGTTATGGTAGAATTGCATTATGTGCACAACTTGTTGAGTGCTTTAAGTACTCACCCTTGTCAACAAAAAATCATCAGTCGAAGAGGAGTCTACATCCGTTTTGGAGGAGTAGTACCAGGAGGAGACGAACATTTAGAGTGTGAGCCTTATGAGTTGGCTGTGATATACTGAGTGGTTTATCTACGTTATCATTTCAATGTTATTCTATATATTATAGTTTAACCATGCGTGATTTAGTCATGCAAAGTCGACCATAAGGTTGATCAGTTAACATGTTTATATTTAATATATGGAGTCTTTTATTATATTTTCACTATGTATGATTGTGATATTCATCTATGTTGAATTTGTGTGCACTACCATGATCTTGGACTAATGCGATATATACAGAGGGTTCGAATTTACATATTCGGGCCTCAACATATAGCCATACATATACTTATAATTGTGGTACATTATAAGTCTTGTTGAGTACAAACGTACTCACCCATGCTTGTTGATACTTGAGGATGAAGAATTCATGGGCCCCGATGAATCATGTTTTACCGTAGGTTTCGGCGAATATAATGATGATCACTTCTAGGTTTTGATTTAGTCAGTTCCCCGTGTTTATTTTTGGGTCTAAGTATACCGTTGGACTTTAATGTTTTATTTTGCTAATTTTCGTTGCGTTTTACTAGTGTTCGTCCAATTCAGCCAATAACCCTCTTGTTGTAAGAACAATGTACCATTTGTATATAAGACCTATAGTTTAATATCTATACTATGTTGTATATGGATGTGATAACAATGTTGTGAATATGTGCACTAACTACTGATCATGGAACTAGTACAGTATACATATGAGACCTCGAGAATTCCATGCCAAAGTGGCGGTCTTAACAAAAATTTAACTTTGAAAGTTTTAAACTGGAAGTTCAACTTGAAAAAAAATTAAACTTAAAAATTTTAACTTGGGAAGTTTCAATTCGAAAATTTTTAAATCGAAAGTTTTCTAATAGAAAGTTTCAACTCGAGAAATTTTAAATCAAAGAGTTTCAACTCGAAAAATTTTATATCAGAAATTTTCAACTCGGAAAAAGAGGGATGAATGGGATGGCACCAAGTATCACTACGAGAGAGTCTTTGAGAGATGCTTTAGATTATCAATTCCCCACAAGTAGACCATATATGCTTTAGATTTGTAGTTTACAACTGCTACACCACGTAACTCGGTTGAATAAACAGGAGCACCCGTGAAATCAAGTCCGAACTAAGTTTTACATTTGAGACTACCGCCAGTTGAACTCTAGATAACATAAGCCTACATGTTCACAGGAAGAAAAAAACATGTGCTGCATGTTGGCGAAAACCCACTCGAACGAGACGGTTTGACCAGGAAGCGTAGTTCCGTTGATCATTGCCCGCTGCTGGTGATACCCGGAAAGCGTAAAACAAACTACTCATCGTCCACTCGAAGGCGGAAATCTTGTTCCCCGTCGACGACGAGGCGGAGGAATCGTTCGCAGACTCGCAGTACACGAGAGATCATACTAGCTAGCCCGTCGGAATTTTCTTTCGCTTTTCCGTTTATTCTCTTCTCTCCTCTCCTCGTCGCCGACCAGACCGCCGCTTCCTCCATCTCCCCACCAACTCCACCCCAAACCCTAGACCCAGCTTGCGGAGGCCTTGTGGGCGGAAGCAGGCAGCAGCGCCGGACGCCGGATATTCCGAACCGCGCGCAGGGAGGGAGGCGGCCGGAGCTGGAGGACTAAGGGGGCGCGTGCGGGCGGGGATGGACGACGTCGACTGCATCCTCCGGAGCGTCGACAAGGCCGGGGCCGCCCCAGGCGACGACGGGGGCTCCACGCCGCTCCCCGAGACGGTGAGGATCGCCTCTCCGCTTTTTTTTCCTGTTTAGCTCCGCGTGTTTCGGAATTGCCCGGTGGTCTGGTTTTGAGCCGCGCGATTAGACGCCTGCGTTCGTTGGTTGTGGTGCGGGTTGGGCGATTCGTGCGTTGGAACCCCGGTGAGCTCGCTCGGTGTAGCGTGGGCGGGTGCTGTATGGGTTGAGGATGAAGGTATCTGGTTTAGTTTGCGTGCTAGAAGCGCGAGTGGAGACGAATTTGGCTTGTTCTCAGGTCTGGGATGGCATGGATGATCGCTCGGGTATGGAAATTTGACTTGTTTCTGGCATTTCACTATCCCAGAAATAGGTGGGCGTGTTCGAATGTTTTACTGTAGCTATTGTGGAATGATAGGAGCTGATTAATGCAACAGGCAGTACGTAATTGCAGTTTGTAAAATTGTAAAAGGAAATATTTTTATCCAGCGTAAATTGGTCGAAATATGATGAGCAAGTGTACTGTATTCAGGGTAGCAAACACTCTACTCATGGTTCGATCACACGAAACCTTTGTTAGACTTCTGCTGTTTTCAGGTTTGCAACCATGCATGCCGTGCATTGAACAAAAATAACTGACATTTTTCCGTATGGATATTAGCATCTCTCAATGTATCCAAAGAGTTGGTATTGGATAGGAGTGCATGAAAGTTAGCGATTCATGTACCGAAACCATGACCTAAGATCGAAGGTTTAGGGGTCTTTTGACTTTGATTGGATTTCATTCCTAACCTACCCAATTGATGATGTATATTAGCATCTCTGATACGCCAGTAGTATTAATCATATATGTTTTTCAAACTACCCATCGGTGTTTAATATTTCATAATGCTTATTTATAGTACCTAGAATGGTTAAATTCAATGTGATAAAATGGGTAAACACTTAATTGGCCTGGTATATAATGGAATTAAGAGAATTAGATGCAACAGTTTGAACTTGTTTTAACCACTCAGTGCTACTTCTCAAAAAGGATTGAAGTAATTTAATAGGACCATCTCAGTGTAAGCACAGGCCTCCTATTATAACCTTAGGAAATTGTTGATGTTGTTTCTCCTGAACTTGGGACAAGTCTTTGTTCATCCAGCTGTTCAAGATCACTGCATTATTTGAATCTTTTGCATTTGATGTCCCTTATTAATTGCTTGGGATTACCTATTTGTTTCATTTGTTGTGTTTGCATTTTGTGTTGTGATTAAGTTCTAATAGGAATAAGATACGTGTGGAGATCCCAACTTTATCATGGCAGGAACCTGTCTTTTTTGTATCACATGTCGGACCATTTAGTCGCTAGTTTTCAAGATGGGATGTAGCATGAGAGCCATATATGCCATGTTGGTGATTCCGTGACTCATATCCTTTTTCGGTGAGTTGGAACAGGTCCAAATTGGCAACTCACCAGCCTACAAACGTGACAAAAAGCTTGGAAAGGGAGGATTTGGGCAAGTATATGTTGGCCGCCGTATTTCCTCTCCTAGTCTTAGTGACAGGACATCTGGTGCAAATGCTTTGGAGGTCAACTTGTTTTCTCTGGATGTCTTTTTCTATTTCATAGATGAGACTATCATAGTTGCATTTATATCCATTCTTTTCTTTATACCAGGTTGCAATAAAATTTGAACACCGAACCAGCAAAGGCTGCAATTATGGAGCTCCTTATGAGTGGCAGGTTTACAAGTGAGTGGCCAGTTTGTCCTTTTTTTTCGTGTCTGCAACTTATTTTACATTTGTACAATTTTCTCTTTGGCCTTCTTTTTCTGTACACATCATGATTGTGATTGGTATTTCTAGAATGCATATTAACTTTATTTGTGTAAAACATTAATCCGGCAGCACTCTTAGCGGGATTCATGGTGTTCCAAGAGTACACTTCAAAGGGAAGCAGGGAGAATATTATATCATGGTAATGGATCATGTGCTCTTTGCCTCCCTTTATGTAGTGCACTTTAATGTATCTATGTACTATTTCGTAAGAAACAACATAGTGAGTTTGCATCTTGATCAGTGAAAAACTTAAAGTATTAATGGCCGTCTTGTATGAGGTGCTATCTGCCCCATGATTGATGAGACTATTGATGAAAGTTTCTCTGCCCATGGTGTAGGCGTACCATAGACGAAAGGAATGACCTGCCTTTCTTTTGGGACACTGGTGGGCCTATGGAAAATAAAGTTCTGCCGTTTAGTATAATAGCGCAGAAAACAGGACAGGAAAAAATGTAATTTTATTGTTTACCAAAAGAAGGGCTAATTATTTTTCAGTTATTTGCTACAATAGTTAATGTTTATGTTTGAATTGTTTACAGAACTTATCAAAAAAATTGTCAAAATATATCCACAATCTTGTTGCTGGTGACCCCACTAGCTTAATACCACTTTGCGCTGCCTGTAGCCGCCCATAGGCTTAATGACATACTGCATGCTTGCTCGTTTTATTTAACTGCATTACAAATATATATATTGAATGAAATTTGTTAATTTTATGTATAAAATTATAGTTTGAAGCTTTGAGCTAAATAGTTCTAATCAAGTGTTTAATAATTTGATAAATACCTGAAAACAGTTAAACTTCAAGTTCACAAAAATTGGCAAATCATTCCCTTTTCTTTTTTGAAGAACCCAATCCCCCCCCCCCCCCCCCTGTATAGCCCTTCACTGTTGGTCCTAAACGTTACTTTCCACATACTATAACCCTTTACTGTCCAATGTAGAATTCATTGTTGGTCCTAAACTTTACTCGAAATTTCAACTGGGCCACAACACAACTTTGCTGGCATTTGATTCAATGAAGTCCCTTCCATTAGACTACTGTTATTTCACATATGGATCATGTTGATGTCAAGACTTGGTACCCTTGTGGTTGAACCAGGCCATTTGGTATATGTGGATATGTGAAATTAGTGGAGATTCACAGAGATGATAAGTAGGTAGAGGACATGCACAGATAATAAGCAAGCTAACTATCCAAACAATAGGTACTGCCAATGCGTCAACGTATTTTGAGAGGTCTACAGTTCCTGTTACCATTAGAGTTACAATACCTACCCATTACCCTAGCCAATATTTGCTTAGAAACACATTAAATCTGGATTTACTAAGAAATATATAAATATCCAATAAGGCATTCCATGCAAACAACAGTAGGCGAAAGCATATTATCGGTGATTGGCAGTTTACAATGGGAGGTTACAAATGTTAAAGTTTGTGGATCCAATTGGCAAAGCTGAAAGCATAGGGACCCATCTGAAATTTCAGGTAAAGTTTGGGGACCAACAGTGAATGTACTCTTATTTTTCCAGGTGCCACAGTATGTGTCCTCATATGCTGGGCAGGCAACCTCCCATTTTTTTTTCCTAAGGGCCATATTGTCAATGACGAATGATCTTGTACAAGGTACTTGACAAGCTTAAAGTGGGCTAACTATCTAAGACATGAAGTTGCAAAATTACTAATTGTTTAACCACTCTTCTCACAGCTGTCAGCTGTGCTAACCTCTCTACTGTAATATTGGTAGCTCAATGAATGAATTTCTAAAAACTTACGAAAACTTGATTTTTTTTCTAGGAAATGTTTCTTTTTATATATAAAAAGTTCCAAAATAATAAATTTGTGTGATCCGGAGAAATCTAGTTACCAACACCACCTCTCTGCACTTCAATCATCTGGTAAACACCAAACATCATAAACTTCCCACAATTCACAATAATACTATATATTTATCATTTATGCACAAAGAAAATAAATGTTACAACTTACCAGGTAGGACCATAGGAGTGAACAGCAGATTACATACATTAGCCGTAAAAGCTATCAAACAAAGGGCATATAAGTGTTCATGCCTTTCAATGAAGTAATTAGGAGAAACTTGCTTTTACTTTGACTCAAAAGTTGTGAGATATGAAGTGAAGAGTAAATGTTGTCCTGTGAACTTCTCAATCATGTTGTGCCTCAGGACATTGCGTTCTTTAGTAAGACTACTTTTACTTTCCCCAAGTAAGTGTGAAAGGCTGGCTCTTTCCTTTATAATCACTAATCATTGCGTCCTATCTTACTGCATAAGCCAACTTTTAGTCAATTTTGGTGCCAAGATGTTTCCATTTCTTCTGGCTTGTTTGATCCATGGTTCATCATGGACAGTTCAAAATTGAAAGGCTTGGTACTTCATTACCTAAAAATAGCATGTTCACCAATGGCATATGTTTCTGATGCAACCCAACTTATATGCAGATTATGGACATGTTGGGACCAAGCCTTTGGGATGTTTGGAATAATAACTCCCACTCGTAAGTGTCTAATTGTTCTTCCACTTATTCTTGAAAGTTCACCTCTGATTTGCTCAAGTAGTTTGAAATTTGTCTCTCTGTTACAGAATGCCTGTTGAAATGGTTGCTTGTATTGCTATAGAAGCAATTTCCATATTGGAGAAGATGCACTCAAAAGGGTATGTAACATTTCTCTCGTGGTAATGGAGCCTAATTGTTATTTGCATGTTGCGTATAAAAACATAGCTAACAACTCTTGTTTATGATAGGTATGTCCATGGTGATGTAAAACCTGAGAACTTTTTGCTTGGACCTCCAGGCACCCTGGAAGAGAAGAAACTTTTTCTTGTTGACCTTGGATTAGGTAATTTTGTTTCATTGTTCATTTCACAGGAACATTCTAGTGTTGTACTTGGCCCAATGGGGCGTAAGATATATATGTTGCTTCTTTTGACTTAACATTGATTTCTCACCACAGCTACTACATGTAAAGACATTGATACAGGAGAGCATGTTGATTATAATCAGAGGCCTGATGTCTTTAGGTTTGCAAGATAAATATTTTACTATGTCTTAAAGCCCTTAGTTTTTCTTATTTATTACTAAGCTGACATTTTCTTGTCATACTTGACTTGTTTGCCTTAAAAGGGGAACGGTTCGGTATGCTAGTGTGCATGCTCACTTGGGAAGAACAGGAAGCAGGAGAGATGACCTTGAATCCCTTGCCTACACACTTGTTTTTCTTCTGCGTGGTCACCTTCCTTGGCAAGGATACCAGGTGAAGTTCGTTTAGAGTGTGATTTTTTTCTCTATTTCAGTTATTCTTTTTTCTTACTTGAGTTTTCTGTGAAATAATTTTAGGGAGAGAATAAAGGTTTCCTTGTTTGCAAGAAAAAGATGGCAACCTCTCCAGAATCGTTATGTTGCTTTTGTCCGCAACCCTTCCGACAATTTATTGAGTATGTTGTGAACTTAAAGTTTGATGAAGAACCAAACTATGCAAAGTGCATTTCTCTTTTTGATGGCATTGTTGGTCCAAACCCAGACATGAGGCCAATCAACACTGATGGTGCTCAGAAGGTACTGTATTTCTTTCCTATGTTGTTTCTCATTAATTCATAAGGTATTATGACCATGCCTAGATGCTCAAATTATATAAATGTTAAATTTTTTATTGCTCCCAGCCATTGCTTTTGTGGTAAGGGCTTGGGAGGCATTGCTTACATGGGGAATGGGATTCTTTCCATAGTATTTCATTTGTGCAATGTAATCTATCAGACTAATAATTGGTTGAATTTCTACCAGCTTATATATCAGGTTGGTCAGAAGAGAGGTCGCCTCATGATGGAGGAAGATGATGATGAGCAACCCAAGAAGAAGATTAGGATGGGGATGCCTGCGACCCAATGGATTAGTGTTTACAATGCTAGGCGGCCTATGAAGCAGAGGTATGAATTGTATAGATGCAAGCAAGCTTTAATTGGAAAGAAAATATTTCATTCTAACTGCACTTCTTTTGCAGGTACCACTATAATATTGCAGATGGTAGGTTAGCACAGCATATTTCAAAAGGAAATGAGGATGGCTTGTTTATAAGTTCAGTCGCCTCTTGTTCAAATCTGTGGGCTCTAATAATGGATGCCGGGACTGGCTTTACTACTCAATTATATGAACTTTCTCCATATTTTCCTCACAAGGTAAGTAATTATACTAGCCTTTGTTGTATACCAGCATGCTTCTATCCTCTCTCTCTCTCTCTCTCTCTCTCTCTCGTTGGAGCATATTAATATTATACTAAATTATACTTCAATAGCATTCTCCGTTATTGACATGGTTTCACACTTCTCATTATTGCATTTAATTTTGATCTACTTGTCTATGTTGCTCTCAGGAATGGATAATGGAGCAGTGGGAGAAAAACTACTACATTACTGCATTAGCAGGTGCAAGCAATGGCAGTTCTTTGGTAGTAATGTCAAGAGGTAATATCACTGATGCCTGCTGGGTTCAATATTAAGAACAATACTTGCATGCACAGTACCAGGACTCTGATCATGGTGTGTCCTGGACTCCTGGTAGTGTGGTTTCTTAGGAACCTTGGAGCTTCTCCCCCTCCCTAAGTCGCGAGACTGAGGTCACCCTAGTCTCCTCCCCTAGTCTTTAAGTCTTAATCCCTCTCCTCTCCTTCCATTTATGTAGATCTGTGTTGCTTTCCTCTGAATTTCCTTTGTTTCATGCTCTGCTTTGAAAGTTTGAATGCCCTCTGTTTTATGCTCTGCTTTGAATGCTCAACCTAGTGTGTTGGAATTTCTGGTGTCTAATCTAGACTACCCGTGGACTAGTCGTGATTAGTCATCTAAGTCGACAAGTTGCCCCTATGACAACTCGATTCGACTTGGTGACTAAACAACTATGGTTTGGTGTTTCATAGCCTGGGTTTTAGGTGTGGGGTGTGGGTCAGTAATGGGGGTAAGAGGGGCTGGGTTTGGTATTTTATACTTGGTAGGAAGGGGTAATTTTCTTTAACTCTAGTGGCAAATAACCCCAAACCATCGAAGTTATGGGAAGCTACCCCAGACCAGTTTTCGACTTTTAGTTTCTCCTAGTACAAATGGGTTGCTGCCTTTTGGCTTCCGGTTGCGGAGAAGCCAGCTGTTTGGGACAGCTTCTGGCTTTCAGAGGGGAGAAGCCGAAGCTGAAGCCGTTCCAAATAGGCCTAATATATAATGAGATTTACTGGACTAGATTAATCTTGCCTAGAAGTGCAAATTCAAGTGTTTTTTTTTTCGGAGCAGCAAATTGCAATATTGCAATCTTCTAAAGTTGGAGGTTCTAGGAACCACCTCTTGGTGTGTTAGTGGAGTTGTGAGTGTACGAATCCACTCACCAGGGTTCAAATCCTGATGCCCACCTTTATGCACATGCTAGTGTGCTTCACTAGGAATTTTGTTAGGTTGCGGATTTATCCCTGGCCTCCATTTGTCTAGGCGTGTGCTAAGGGGCGCACTCGCGTGTGTGTGCGTGTGGTGTGTGCATCTTCCTTGTAATCGCAAAAAATGTTGGAGGTTCTGAATATTTGTGTTGTTGCACTGACTTTGAGCCTCCAGGAACGCAATATGCCCAGCAATCCTACAAAGTAAGCGACTCATTTCCCTACAAGTGGATAAACAAAAAGTGGAAGGAGGGTTTCTATGTCACTGCTATGGCCACTGCAGGCAGCCGGTGGGCAGTGGTCATGTCCCGGAATGCTGGTTTTATAGACCAGGTATGCCTGTCCTTGTTTTCAAGTCTTCTACTAGCCTAAAAAAGCATAGCACATCCATATGCTTTATTGTTGTTGAATCTCAAAAGACAATTGAGGGTTCAACGGAGCATATGCTAAAAATTACGGGGATCCAATTCAGTGCCCATGTTTAACATTTTCGGTTGTAGGTTGTGGAGCTTGACTTCTTGTATCCAAGTGAAGGAATCCATCGGCGTTGGGATAATGGTTATCGCATCACTGCAACAGCTGCTTCATGGGACCAGGCAGCGTTTATCCTGAGCATCCCCAAAAGAAAACCTGCTGATGAAACACAGGAAACCCTAAGAACATCCGATTTCCCCAGCCAGCATGTGAAGGTGACTTGATGTTCTCTCCCCCTTTTCTAAACTCCGCAGATTATCCATTCTTGCTCTCCTATTGATAAATATGTTTGCAGGAGAAATGGGCAAAAAATCTCTACTTAGCCTCCATTTGCTATGGAAGAACAGTTTCGTGAGGTCCGTTTTGTTTGGCTGGTTCTTTGTAGAGTTTATTTACATTGACAACTGAATTTATGATTAGATTGGGAATTTTGAAGGGCAACGGTATTTCTAATTTTCTTACCTATAATTAACCGAGTCGATAGATGGCAAAGCCTGCTTTGTGTTTTGTTGATAGGTGCCCTAGCATGAGGTTAAGAATGTATGTTGTGGTGCTGGGTTGTTGTACTCGCTTGTCCATAGAATGTTAAAATCGTTGTAATTTGTAAGTTGTAACCTTGCTTACCCGTCATGTATATAGTTTTAATTAATATGTACCCCTAGAGGTAGGCAACAAAATTGTATAAACTTAAGTTGTGCCTGCGTCTTGTTCTGTTGCTGTATTGGCATTTATCGTGCTTGGGACTCCTGCTGCACCTCAATTCCTGTGGTCTCTTGTGATGTCTTAGGGTTTGTTTGGCTGAGAGTATGGGACTCATCCTTGTGTGGGAGGATGCGGGTCTCTGTATTGTGTGGATACTGTGACGTGATTATTTTCAGAGGTTTATGCAGTTGTGTGTTATTCTTGTATTCTTCACTCATTGCTTTTCTGCAGCTCAGCTTGCTGTGTAATTCTATTTGATTAATTTCAGACCCTGTTTGCAGCTGAGTGAGTAAATATCCACTCGTTGCTTCTGAGAAGTTCAGCTTTCCCGTGCAATTATGTTTCATCCGTAAATATATAACTGAGACTGGTGTTCTGTTACTCTGGTGCTCGTCTGAGCATCTTTGCGATCTTTTGGTTAATTGTGTGACGTTTTTGTGTTGAGGGTTCAGTGCCCGGGTTCACCGTAAACGTAAATGCAAGGACACGGCACCAGGGGATGCATCATTTACAGAGGTGAGATGCGTAATGAATGATGGCATATTGACTCTTTATGGAAGGAGAATCCTCCACAAGGATTAAGCGAGGCTGATCAAACTCAAACGCAAAGGCCTTAAGAGGGAGACAGCGCCGCTCACCTATCAATTCTTCCATCCACTGCGACTGACCTGTGCAACATCCTTAGAGCAGAATCCTGGCTCCGAACAGGTGCAAATTAAATAGGCTGTCTCAACTTTTTGCCGCTTGCATGCACGGATGGTTTCAATGCAAGCATGGTTCTGTACGTTGCTGTTCCCTTCTGCTGGTTTGTTTGCTCTGCATCGCTGTTCTCTCTAGCTTGTGCATCTACGTTGTCCTCACCTCTTTAATGGAAGTGTTGAACTACACGCACGCATGATATATATTTTCTCCTCTCGGAAAGAAAACAAGTCTGGCTACACAGATGACGGCTCTGAAATCTCGATCGAGCTAGGCATGGGTTCTGGGCGTGAGCGTGATGGGCATCCCTCGCTTGAGCCGCACCGTGGGGAAGTTGACGATTGTGTCCTCTTTTGCCACCCACCTGCAGCATAAATATATATGCACATACATGGAGTCAGTGTCAGCGAGAGCATTCAGCAGTCAATTGATCTGAATGTGAACAGATATACATGTATGGCAAAACACTGGCACGTTCCGTATCGCATCGGTGCATTGCATGCATATAACTAGTTACTTTCACCTCTTTTCGTTCACACGTGCATATATGCATATGCATTCTACTCCGGTTTCACGCGTGTTGTATGACCTCTTCATGCAAGTGCCTAGTTAGGAGATTGATCATGCATGCATATATATATATATATACCTGAAGTTGGTGACCAGGTGGTGCAAAAAGATGGAAGCCTCGAGCCTGGCCAGGTCCAGCCCCGGGCACAGCCTCTGCCCTCCACCAAAGGGAGTGAAACCACTGCTGCCCATCATGTCCCTCTCCTGTAAAAATGTCCACGGATCACTAACGAGTAACACATTATTACAAATTGTACAGATTAAGAGGGAAATACATGCATGCGTATAAGCATGTTCCCGGCCTTGTGCGTACACACATGGTGCTGGATCATATGATCTTACCTTCCACCTCCATGGATTGAAGGCATAGGGATCGTCATAGATGTCGGCGTCGAGGTGGACGGAGCGGAAGTAGACGAAGACGCACCAGCCCTTTGGGATGAGATTTCCCTTCATCTCCACGTCCCTCACCGCCTTCCGCATGATCCCGCTTATGATGCTGCCCATCCGCAGCGTCTCCGTGATCACCTGCATATGCACGTGTTGTGATCGATATTGTTCGTTACTGTACATAGGCACATCAGTACAACGGTTTTGCGAACCGTCTGTGAGCAACTGTTAGTGATGACTTCGGTGATCACAGACGGTTTGCAAACTGTATGTGAAAATAATCATCACAGATCACAGACGGTTCTTGTTTGGAACCGTATGTGATGTAGCCCTCATCACAAATGGTTTCAATAAAAATCGTCTGTGATGACTAATTTTCAGTTTTTACTATTTTTAATTTATTGACTAGCCTCAGGAAATGCTAGCCATGCCCTCTGAAACAAAAGAGGTTGGTCCTTAATTTTTCATCTTCATAATATTGGCAAAATGCAAAATGCTATTGCTAAACCTTCAAGACATAACAAATCATATCAGCATGCATTTGCAATGAACATTTAATTGGGAAAGTAATATACTAGTACCCTTCTATAATTGTTTCACAACCAACAAGTCGTCCTCCAACTGAAGCTATAGGTTAGAATGAAATAACAGATCATGAAAGTAAGAAGCTAAACAAGACACTTGCAATGCACATTTAGCACGAATAATATTATTTAGTGGATGAAATTAAAGTAGACTGACAAACTGAATGCAATGCATTTTTTGGAAGTTGAACTATTTGAAGTCTTGCCTTAGACTATATGCAGATCCTAAGAATAAGTAAACATTCTTATGCTACATGCCCTCTAAAATGCTAGCCCTAGGAAATGCTAGCCATGCCCTCTGAAACAAAAGATATTATAGAGCATCACCTTCCTTTAAGTAACTATCTATATATTGAGTATAATGCAATTAGAACCAATTACTACTTTACGTCATAGAGAACAAATGGATCTACACTAAGCTAGATCTAGAAACCCTCTTCATTTCCCTCTTTACTATGCTAGATCTTAAATATAATGCAAATTTGAACCAATTACTAACTTTAGATGACCTAGAATAGAAGGATCTACAATCACACCTCCAAATTCAGGGTCACTTTCCACCAGATCGCCTCTTAATCACAACCATCTCAAAAATAGCTTGAAAAACCCTAAAAATAAAAAGAAGGTCGGGGCTCTCTATTCTTATTTACTAGAAATGGTCATCACAGTTTTTTTTGCTAAAACCTCTGTGATGTGCCGCTCATCACAGACGATTTTAGTCAAAAACCGTCTGTGATATGCCCTCCCTTATCACAGACGGTTTTATCCAAAATCATCTACAATGTGCCTGAGACTCATCTCTGACGATTTTTATAAAAAAAGAGTCAGTGATAAAGTGTCTAATATAATTCCTTTTGTAGTAGTGGTTATTGTTCATCTCATCGCAAGATCGAGAGAGACGTATGTATACATGGTGTGCTAGCTTTAGCTAGTAGTATACTTACATGCTGCGTGAACGTTAGTGACATGTAGTCTGTCCATTGCAGGGTTACGCCCATGTCTGATTTTCGCCTCTTCAGCTCCAGGCACTCCTCCTGCATGCATGGCGCCATCACATACATAACTCGTATACCGTAAACTATATATACTGCACCGGTCACAAATAATTGTTATTTTAAACATCGTCTCTAAAACACAGTTTTGACCACTAGTTTATATTATAATATATTTATAAAGCTCAATATAATTATAATATTATAAAAATACTTATCGAGGAAAATATATATATATATATATATATATATATATATATATATATGATTTTTACGTATCCAATTTAAATATTTTAAAAATATTAACAGCCAAAGTTTTGAAAGTTTAACTATACATGTGTCGAAAACGGCATCTATTGGTCATAAGGGAGTATTACTTACCGACAAACTTATAAATTAACAACATACATTCAACTCATATAACATATATAGGAGCATCTTCAACGCAAACGCGCACTGCAAGGCATATTAACTTCATGACGGGTCCACAAAAATCTGAAGTGAAGGTACAACGTCCCACTCCAATGCATAACAGCTTAACGATAGATCCACGAAATCTGATGCAAAGTTACTATAGCTCTCTCTCCAATGTACCCCTAGGAGTTGCCCAGGCTAGGCCTAGCTACCATAGCACTTTTGAAGCAACTATGTACCTCTACTGATGTGGTATCTCCATCCTGCTCCACAGTGGAGCATTGGATATGCTCCTGCCGTCCTGCGTTGATCCACTGATCCGTCGTAGTGATGCAGTACCTCATAATTAACAGGTTTTCATACAAGCTAATTACAGAACTACATATGCATCTTGTGATCATATATATTTAGAATACATCTTCTTGACTAACTGATATTAGGTCAATTGAATGTACGTGCTATTAGGTGGATGTCTCCATCAAATGCCTGGTTCTGTCGGCATCTCAGAATTAGTTATGATCATGCATGATTGCACGTCATGCATAAGCTAGGCAACAAACAATCTATATTAATTAGGCGGGCCTCAAGGACGACATCGATATAAAAGATTGTAAATTAACCCAACACTAATTTACCAAACAAATTAGTGAGGATGGTTGAAGTCATGATGCACGACAATATTAGCAATGACGACATCGACCCTCAATCCTAATGATCCTTTGTAGTATATCACTAGATGACTTATTTTTTACTTAAGTAGCTTTGCAGGAGAAGATCGCCAGAGAAATGGTGTGACATGCATGTATAGCACATACCTCTAGTCGTCGAAGAGCCGGGGGGCATTCGCTGAGGTACTTCACGGCAAGCGTGATGAGCACCGGCACGGAGTCCTCTGCGGGGATCATGAAGTCGATCATGTTGTCGGATATCAGCTCGTCGGTAAGTTCGTCGCTCCCAGTGCTCATCAGCACGTCGATCGTGTCGCGCGGAGCCCCACAGAGATCCTTGCCTTCGAAGATCCTCTTCCTCCTCTTCTCTTGGATGATCTTTTGTATCAACTTTGAGATCCTCTTCTTAGCCTAGATGGATACACAGATGCACAAAAGCTAGCTTTGTCATATAGTTACAGCAAAAGAACTCATTGATGGGTTCATTAAGAAAGGGGAAAACTATTAATTTGAGGCAATTTTGTAGGTCAAATTGAGGGGTAATAGTTGGTATATATTTACCCGGAGGGATCTATAGAGCTGAGTCCCCGGAAGCTTAATGGGAAGGGATATCAAGCCGGCAATGAATTCAAGGAATTGTTGCTTGAGATAATGCATTTCCTGACCTGGCTCCAACCCTATTAGAGCCCTCACTAGTATTTCAAACACAACCTGTGAATCATAGGACAGAGATAAAACTAATTAAGGTTGCATCTTGGTAGTCAACATATTAGGAAAACAAATTGCATGCTTCAAAAATTGATTCCCATCGGGAAAAGAAACTGTCAATATAGTGTACACCCCCATATGTAGGCTCCTTTTAAACCTAGAAACCAGTACCATGGGAGAATATTCGTCTAAACTTGTCAGGATCTCGATCCTAGAATCCTACGGGACCATTCCATTCTCACACTTGATTCATAACAAACTATATATGAAGGAATGCGAAAATTACAAAATTGCAGATTCTGTGGTCATTTATCAATTCATGATATGGTAGAGGGAGTGATGAGCTGAAGCACTGTATAATCCCTTAACTTTTTATGCCTTTAGCTTATCGATGAACTAAATAGACAAATGTGTAAGATAAATCAAGGAAGCCAAAAGAACATTTAGCACAATTTCAGTCAACCAAATATAAGCTTTACATATGCTATACCATACAAACCTACTTAATTTGAGACATGTTAGCAACGTCTTGCATATAGAGTTTTCTCTCATCTCTTTCTTCTTAACCTTTAGAGTTCCCTCAACGCTCAGAGAACTATTGGTATTTGTACACTAGACTAGCTTGTGCTCAGTTTTTTCCTCTAAAATGTCATGACCCGATGCATATATAGATAGTGATCAGACAAGCCAAAAGCCATTATTATTTGTAACTAGCACCATACATGCAGCGTAGCATTCAACACTTGAAACTGAAACTTTAATATTCATTCAGCATTTGGAACTGAAGCTTTAATATCCATTCAGTACTTGAAATTGAAGCACCATGCAAAACACTATGGCTAATGTCTGTTATTAGCACACAATTTATTTATTATATTTTTTAAGAGAGAGGAGAGGGAATTACACACCCATAGGTTCTCAATACTTTTAGTCTAGCAACCATCACATTTAGACCTTTTATTATAAGAACTTTTCTATAATTTATATGGGTCATATCATGTTAAAATAATTTAACAAAATAGGCATGCTACATAAATGGACGAATGCTCACTCCTAAGTTCCAGAAATCATATATTGGCCCTAGATCAACACGTGTACATGCAGAGGAACAAAACATCAAGCCCACAAAGGTATGGCCATTAGCTGTGAAAACAGGTCATATACAATTTTTGAATACGAATTATGTCAGCTCGAATATTTGTCAGATGTATCAGATTAGAAAAGAATACAGATTTTTTTATGTCAGATACAAATACGGATTCGGTAGCTCTATCTGTCGAATACAAAGACATATTATCCAGATAATTAGGGGCTAGAATATTATGCAGATATTTCGACAGCTGGGCCAAGGCTACTGTTTCAGCTTAAAAAGGTTTCTGAATTTCAAAATCGTTTTATAATTTAATTAATCTAGAAATTAATTTTCAATTTTTCAAATTAGCAAACCAGCTCAAAAAATTACAAATGTTTTTGGAGACGTTCCTGACATAGTCTAACAATTAAAAAAATTACTTTCAAGATTTTCCTGGCTTTCAATATTTGTCAAAAACTGAAACACTGATGTCTTTCATAGGAAAATATTTAAAATAAGTAGCCAAAAATGAAGAAAACTCATAAATGTATAACTAATTACTATTTTAAACATAATTCAATAGAGAAGGCAAATCTTGGATCTTTAATGTTCTTCATGAATGTTTAGATCAAATAAACTAGTTATGTTTATTTGTTCATTTTATGCGTAAAAATTTGAAGGTTTTTCAAGTTTCGAGAAATTTCATAATAGTATTGACTTCAATTCGTATTCACTTCGTATTTGTTTTTAATATTATTCATACTCGTATATGAATTATTCATATTCATATTCGCATCTGAAAAAAAAAAACGAAAATAAATACGAAAGACCATTATCCGGGCGTATATATCCGTTTTCTCCATAAGGGCCATTGATCGATCGATCCCCCGCGGCCGGCACTTGTGCACGCACCGGCACACGTGTGCCGTGTGCGTGCGCCCCTAGGGAAACTCAACTACGTACATCGGTACATGCATGTAGTATGGAGATGGACACGAGTACTCGACCGTATACTAGCTGCCCACGTCACGTACGTACCGACTTGGCCTCGTCCTGGACGCGCACAACCGCGGCGTCATCTCCTCGGCTGCGCCACGCGTCCATGGCCGCGCCGACGCGGCGCTGCATGTCGGCGGTGATCTGCGCCTTGAGCTGCGGCGACTTGAAGAAGGCGCTGGCGAGGCCGTGCACCCGCCGCTGCAGACCGCCGCCGAGCACCAGGATGGACGACTCCCCCATGAGCTCCATCAGCGACCGCGGGTACCACGGCACGAACGCCGACGCGTCACTCTGCAGCACCGCGCGGCTCACCTCCGCGTCAGCGCTCACCACCGCCGGCGACCCCCACAGGTGCGATTTGAACACCTTCCCGTACCTGCTCGACCAAAATCAGTGGCCAGAAAATTAAATTTCGATAGAACAGTCATAAAGTAATAGATTAATGATACGTCTAGCTAGGTACAAGTTGTATCCGGAGGAGGTGGTGCATGATCTAGTGTGGTTATCCTGGTAAGACTTCAATAAAAAGAGTCCTTCCCATACTAGTTAGTGCTACAATGAAAAGAAAATTTTAACGCCATGGAACCATGAAGGCAAAACCCTGTTGTGGCCGAGTCAGAAAATTTCCGCAAAATGGTCACACAGGCACGCAGCAACAGATTATTGATCGATACTCCCTGTATCTGGATGGATGGTACAAGATTTGGTGTCCAGATCCACACAATTTCTTTCCGTATAACAAAATTTTAACCCCATGCAACTATGTAGACACAGGTATTACTAGTGATGCTTGCTATATATACTCACATGAGGCAGCGCTTCTCGACGAAGGACTCGGGGCGCGCGGAGTAGGCTGCGGAGATGAACGCCAGCGTCTCGCCGACGAGCGGCCACCCGAGGGTGCCGTCCGGGAGCCGTGTTTTGGCCGCGCTCGTCGACGTCGGCCGCCGCTTTCCGGACCGCTCGGCGGAGGAGATGAGCCGTAGGATGACGGCGGCGAAGAGCAACGCCGCCGAGACGGACGCGACGCACGCCGGCCAAGAAACTCCGGCCGTCGCGTTATATTCCATGACCATGTTGTGCGAATTGGAACTTTGCAAGAGGAGATGATGAGTGAGCAGGGTGAGGACAGAGGTGTGCTTACGTATATATTCTAGCCTTTCTAGGTACAAGATAGCTCGGTATAATTGTGTTGTTAATGAGCAAGTGCTCAAAGAACATGAAGCCGAGATGAGTGACGTGTGAGTGCAATGTCCAATCTGATGGCCTTTTTTTTGCACTAAGAAATTAATATTAATTTTTTTAGAACAATTAGTTTAGTCCCCGTGTTGATCCTGTGATGATTGGGTAGTTAGCTAGTACAGTTGTTTTGGGTCCTACCAAGCTAGCAAGGATTCAGAGACGGAAATTTCTTGTGGTGGCAATCATGTTTTTCATGCGTTGTGAATTGTGCATACACAATAAAGACCGTAAGATCCATGCTATGTTCTATTTGGAACATGGGAATCATACCTATGCTAAACTGGGAACAAATCGCGCGCCTAGGACGCTTTGAGCCGGCTTAGCCGCGAAAAAATACGCTTAGGTTCTTTTCTCGAAAAAAAATTATGTTTAGATCTTTTTTTTAAAAAAAGTTACGATTAGGTCTTTTTTTGAAAAGAATATAAATTACGTTTAGGTCCTTTATGCGTTTTTAGGCATTACGCTAGGGTCCTTTTTTGGAAAATAAAAATTACGTATAGGTCTTGTTTTGAGAAAAAATATGTTCAAGTCCTTTTTTTTTGAAAAAAGATATATATTACATTAGGTCCTTTTTGCATTTTTCTAGCATTACGTTCAAGTCCTTTTTCAGAAAACAAAATTCTGCTTAGGTCCTTTTTCGGGAAAAAAAAAACTTTATGTCCTTTTTCTCATTTTTCGTTTTTTCTAAGGCGGACCTTCCGTTCCCGCGAAATCGCAGATTGTATCATTTCAACCGTTTCGTGTATTTCCTCAATTTGCTCGCGCAGGGAGCGATAGTAACACGTATTCTCAATTTGCTCGCGTGGGGAGCGGTGCCTGCGGCGTGGCTCGCCGTGTATGATTATCTAGTTCTATAGAAATTCTGTACGAAAGAAAACACACGCCTTACTTTCTTTTGAGCGAAATACCTACTAGATGTGTTTCCCATAAAATTCCCATGGGAACTAGTATAGTGCCCGTGCTAACGCTACGACGGCAGTACACCCGCTTATCAATTAAACGGGAAGATAAGTATGAATACAACACTTAATAATAAAAGAGAAATTTAGAATTTTAAATGAATTTAGAAAGAAAAACGGAACTAAATAGAGGTCGAATAGGCGAAAACGGGCTCCCAAAAGATTTTAAATCAAGAAAGAGAAAGAAAAAAGAATTTTCTGATCTTAGATTATTTTTTTTGCAGCTTCCACAGAGAGCACAGCGTGCTCTCTAGGTTTGGCTAGGGCAAGGGGGAGGGAAGGCCAGGGGTGACCGGCCGGTCGCAGTGGGTCAGCGCTGGTGCGGCGAGATCGTCGGCACCGACGCCTACGGGGGAGGAGTCACGGTTGCGGTGAATTTCGCCGGGAAAGATGACGGTGATGGCTTGGGTTACGTCCAAAATCCGACGATCTTTACAAGAGGGAGCACTTGCGGATTTACGCAATGCGATGGGGTGGAGAAGAGCTCGCCGGCTTTTATAGCACCGAAACAAGCATATTTATGGAAACCATAATTTGGGATCAAATCAGATTAGGAGGAAATTTTGGCAAAAGAGCACGAAATTTGGGGAATTAACACCATAGATGGAAAGAGGAGATTTGGTGTGGGATTGATGGAGCTTTGGAGCTTCTTTCTTGCTTTAATGGAGGGAGGGAAGAGAAGAAGCTTCTGCATTGCAAATGCAGACTAGAAGAAGCTACAGGTGAGTTGCCTTCATTTTCTTTTAATATAGAAGGATTTTTGAAAAGGTAGCACATTAGGTTAAAAAATTCTAGAAAAATTCTCAAAAAAACTTTCGATTATTTTGTACTTAATAAAATTATTTTCAAAAAATTAAATTATAAATTTGCGAGAGACACGGCAGCTGCGAGGTCGTGACCAAGAACTCGCCGGCGTCGGCAAAAGCCCACCGATGGCGACCGTGGAGCCATTGCAGACCTACGTTCTCCCGGCCGCGCTGCCCCATCTCCCGGTTTCCTTTTTCCAGCATGTAATGTATGGTCCTTTCCTTTTCCAAGACGTTTGTTTCCTTTTTCTTGTTGATGCTGGAGATGAGAGAAGGTCTGTTGTGGACCACAGGGATGATTTCGAAAAAATATGGAAAAATAAACTGCGCTCGCCGACCGCTGGATCCGCAAGGAAAAAAAGATAAAAATTAAACAGTGCTCGCCGACCGCTGGTTCCGCGAGAAAAAATTGAAAAAAATTAAGCAGCACTCACAGACAGTTGGTTATTTAGATAAAAAATGAAAACAAAAAATCAGCGCTCTCCGTGCGCTGAAATTAGGCTCTATGAGGCTAGATCCATAAAAAAGTCTCGAGAAGGGTTATATTCGGAAAAAAAATACGATCACAATGCCAGGACAATAAAAAATTCAAGTCTTATTTTCTTGCATGCGGATCGTCCCTGTTTATTTCCTTGTTTGATTCACCCTCCTTCCAAATATGTAGTACGTACGATTTTGGCCAGTAAAAAATTCAAATCTGGTTTCCTTGCATGCGGATCCTCCTTATTTATTTCCTTGTTTGATTCGCTCTCCTTCCAAATATGTAGGTGGGGAGGTGCATTTGTGGGCCACAGGATGATTAGACACACTAAATAATGACCATCGGATGTGGGTGAGTAAAGCGAGGAAAGATCGAGGCGTTCATTTTGATGAATGCAAGTTTACGGGGCGTTTTCTTTGGGTGCACGAACATTGGACCATCTCTAATGAGGTGCATTATTTAGGGTGGACGTAGGAAAATTTGCTTAGATGTATTATAAAGGGGTATAGATTCTACATCTCAAACAACATATTACTAATTACGAAAATCAAATATGGCAAGTGGCAACACAGCGATTAAGATGTTTCTATTAGGATAAATCAAGGATTTGCTACTGCAAAGAGGTGTACTTATAAGAATTTGTCATTGTAGACGTATGGGCAATTCATCGTCTCCCCCTATTTATACAAGATGCTCCTGGTTGTGCATCCAATTCCCGTCAACCGAGCTGACGTTTAATTAGGGTTTATTAATTTGGTCATAACGACAGATTTGGAAAGCAGAGAATAATATTAACCGCTTAATTATTTTCAGCATGCATGATGGCATGGCATATGTTGATTAATTAGTACCCACCTCACAAAAAATAATTTGGGCCTCACTTGAGTAGAAAGCGAAATTTGCATGGCCTTTAGCTGCAAAAAAGATTCCAAGTCTTCAAACTTTAGGTGCATGCGTGGTTGAGTCAAGGATATGTATCTATCCAACTGCACGTGAGAAAGCACTCCCAAGTAGAGATGTGCACGTGCTTAAAAGCTTGATAGCGGCCGAGGACATGGACGGTATTTTCCTATCTACAACAGGGAGGCAGGTTGCACATAAATACAAATAATCTATATGTATCAGCATAAAGTCCAAAATTATAACAAAAAATGTTATATCTACAATTATGCAATTCTATCACGACTACTGCACATACATACAAATAAGCTACATATATCGGTGTGTAGTCCAAAGATAATAAAAAAGTCACAACTACAGCGATAAAATGTTGTCACAGCTACTCGTTTCACTACTACAGAAAGGCTTATATTAGACATCTCATCACAAACGTCTGTGTTAAATCTAATCACAGACAATTTTGTTAGCGCGGCTATTTAAGTTACTAGATATGCTAAGAACCGTTTGTGATAAGTTGATATCATATACGGTTCATCTCACGAACCATCTATGACAGACGGTTCGTGGGACGAACTGTCCATGATATGACTACATATCACAGATGATTTTTTCAACAAACCGTCAATGATATGCCCTGCCAATATATCTATATATAGACTGCATATCACAGATGGTTTTTTTAGCAAACCGTATGTGATGTGTCCTGCTAATATATATATATATGTAGCCTCTTTCTACTCCCGGGAGTAGTTACTCTCTATGATGTATCTCACAACGTAGGGAGTATCTCGCGAAACGAAGAGTATGTACGTGTAGTATATAAGTATATAAGACTATTTATGTGGTATGTACAATTTTTGGACATACTCCTTTTTATGTGTGTATATGAAGGTATTCACAAAATACACAAACAAAATACACAAAAAACTTTGGACTCTCTTGTAATTTTTTCGTGTGGCTCATATTGGAGTATCTTATAATTAGTGTATGAGTATACCCAAAGTGATAAAGGATTATTTTAAGTTTATTTAGGTGGTATATCAGATATGAGAATAACTACTCCCAGGAGTAGAAGGTTTCCTATATATATACATACATACATACATACACACACACACACACACACCCCGACCCTCTTAGGGTTTCCAGATCTATTTTTGAGATGGCGGTGGCTGTGAGGCGATTTGGTGAAAGGAGATCGTGGATTTGAAAGAGTGATTGTAGATCCATTTGTTGTTGGTGACCTAAGGTTTTTAATTGCATTATATTCAAGATCTAGCTTGGTAAAGAGAGAATTGAAGATGGTTTAGATCTAGCTTGTGTAGATCAATTTTTTCTTTGTGATCTAAGGTAGTAATTGATAGCATCTAGGCACCCCTCAATTTATTTTTATATTATTATGGTTTTGGTATTGATGACTAAGTTAGTAATATTCAAAACTTGAAGAAAAAATGAGCTGGAATCTATGATGGAACAAGCTGGGACAACAAGATTAAGGCTTTTAATTTATAATTTATATCTTGGGAGATGTTTTTAGTCAAATAAGCCTAGGTGTTTTATCTTTGTTTAGTTGTCCAAAAAGAGGGACTTTGCACAAGAAATAGTTTGTTAGGCAAAGGCAAAACCAGACCACTTGGAGCAAAAGACACTTAGTCTTTATCCCTCTAAAACTATACCTTTCAGTACAACGGACCAATCTTTACCTATCTATATTCTTCAGTTCGTTGCAAACCTCGAATACATTCTAAGTCAAAACTCCTTTTGTATATCTGTTTTCAGATTAAAATATACTCGCTTTCATATCCACATATTCTTGGTCAAACATTCTTTGAAAAACATCTTAGTCAAATATCTGCCTATGTATGACGGACCAAAATATTTGGTCCGGCATACATGCAATCTTCACTCCTCAGTATCGGACCAAAGATGTCTTAGGTTTCCTATCCTCAGCAGACCAAAAATTTGGTCCGGAATCCCTTTTGGTATATGAGTTTTTAGCCGGACTAAATCTCCTATGTTCCTTTTGGATCGAAACCTAAAATAAGTATTTTCTATCTTCAAAGAAGTTTTTACTCAGGAAATGGACAAAATATTTGTGTTTAAATCCGTTGCTAGATTTAAAAGCTAGGATAAATCTTATCTATGTTTGAAAAAGGTTCTTGGCACATACCTTCTCTAAAGTCCATGCATAACGGACCAAAAATTTGGTCCGAAATACATGTGTCTTCTCGTCAAAACCTATCTTCTTTGAAGTCCATGCATAACGGACCAAAAATTTGGTCCGATGTACATGTGTCTATATTCCTGGAAAATCTGTGGCTTTGTCCATATATGACGGACCAAAACTTTTGGTCTGGCGTACATAGGTCACTATGTCTAAGCAAAATCTTTTGAAAGTCATGTGTAACGGACAAAGTTTCTTAGTCGGATACTCATATATCTCTCTTAGTTGTATGCCAGACCATTTTTCTTGATCGTCCCATGTACTATGGACCAAAATATTTGGTCCGTCGTGAACTCTGAAATTTGGTCCGTCATACACATACCCGATGTCGCTAAGCAGCGATACATAGTCCGTTGTACGTGTGTATTTCTGTTGTTTCTGACATCTGACACGTCCAACGGCTACTGTAATAGGTGTAACGGCTATTTTCACCCAAAATGGCTATATAAGCATTTCCTGAGCCATTTACCAACAGGTGAGATGAACTCCTTACACTTTGACATTGTCATATAGCTCTCATTCTCAAAAAGGAGTCTGTGCTTCATTTTCACACAAAAATCTTCATACATTCCTAAGTGTGTAAGCTCCAAGTCAGTGTCTAGTTGTGTGATTTGCAAAGTGAACCAAGAGACAGAACTTGTGCAAGGTTTATTACTCTTGGATCTTGGTGATCCTAGACAGCTTGGAGGAAGTAAAACTAGGTGACCTATCCAAAGGTGTTTGTGGAAGGCAACTGTGTTTTGTGAGAGGTTTGGAACTCACCTCACTGGAGAAGTGAAAGAGTTACCTGAAGTGAACACCAGAGCTACTGCGACTAGCTTTGGAGAAGCTGAATTTCGAGAGAAGTGCTTCAACGTGGATTAGAGTGCACTCAAACCACGGATAAATCTTTGTCTCTCTGTATCATTTCTTTTATTGCTTTATTGTTATTACTAGTTACTTGAATTACGCTTTATTCTTGCTATAAGTTACTCTCGTTAAACTAAGTTAGTTAATTAAAATTGCTAGAATTAAGTAAAATTGCCTATTCACCCCCTCTAGACCATATCGATCCTTCAAGTGGTATCGAGCCTTGATTTACCTTGTTTAGCTTAACTAGCTTTGGTAAATGGTGAGGAAATGGTTCTATGGCTATTAGTATTGGTAGAGTACTGTTTTTGATGGCACAAACTATGCTTATTGGAAAATTAGGATGAGATGCTATTTAGAAGTCATTGGGTATGATGTGTGGAGGGTTACAGAGAAGCCTATGCCTCCTCGTGTCATACCTGAAGGGCAATCTGCATATGGAGAACCTACTCCTGGTGAAATTCAAAATATGCAATATGATGCCCAAGCTAGAAATGCCATATTCTCTTGTCTTAGTTTAGAAGTCTTTGATAGAGTGAGTAATCTTACTTCTGCATATGACATATGGACAACATTACAAGAAATTCATGAAGGAACTTCTGATGTAAAAGAAGAAAAATATTATGTTGTTCGAGAAAAATTTGATCAATTCAAAATGCTTTCTCAAGAAAATGCTAATGACATGTTCTCTAGGCTAAATCCTATTGTCAACGAACTAAAAGGCCTAGGAACTAAAATTTCAGATGTTGAAGTATGCAGGAAGATGATTAGAGTACTTCCTCGGGCATATCACAGCCTAATCACATATCTGTCCAACAGTGGTGATCTTAAAAGGCTCACTCCAACCGAGCTGTTGGGCAAGATATCTGCTCATGAGTTCACTCTGGCTGATGAAGATGCTCCAAGAAAGAAATCCATCGCATTAAAGGCCAAAGAAGTTGTTCAAGACTCATCTGAAGAAGATGATGATGAGTCAAGTGAAGATGAAGACGTGAAGAAATTAGCTCTACTCATGAGAAGAGCAAACAAACTCATGAGAAGGGTCAATTTCAAAGGCAGAGAAAGGTCAAACTCTTACTGAAAGAAAAATCCTTTTTCTAATGTTGTATGCTTTGAATGCAATGAAAAAGGACACATAGTTGCTCGATGTCCAAACAAAATCAAGAAGAAGAGCAAGTACAGAAACAAGGATGATAAGGATGAGGAAAAGACTCATGAAAAACCAAAAAAGGGTTTTTCAAGAAAAGCTACTCCAAGAGATTTGTGAAGAAAGGAAAGGGAGAAGCTCACATAGGAGAATGAGTCACCGACGATGAGAGTGAAAGTGAAGACTCATCCTCAGATGAAGAAAGTCCGAAGTCAAAGGGGCTAGCTGGACTCGCCCTAGATGAGTCAACTCCACCGCCACCCTTATTTCCTCTCTGTCTTAAGGCAAGATCAGATGAGGAAAAGGTTAGTGACTCTCCTTCTTATGATGAGCTAGTAGAACTAGTTGAAGAACTAAATAATGCCTTGCATGATAAAACAAATTCAACTAGAACTCTTAAGAAGACCATCTCTAGCTTGCTTAATGATCAAAGGATGCTAACAGACAAGTATGAAAAACTTAAGCAAGAACATGAAAAGTCTGTACAAATTCATGATGACCTAGTTGTAAGTCATGCTTTGCTTGCTAAAAATTATGAAGACTTGCAAATTAACTACTGTGAGCTAGAAATCGAAAATGAGATGATGTCTAACAAATCCAGTCATGTCTCTTCAAGTAAAACATCTATATCAAGTGGCTTTTCATTCTTAACTTGTGGCTCTTCTGATGCTTGCAAAGAAAATTGCAAATATGCTTCTTGTGTTAAGGAGCTTGAAGTTGAAAATAAAGAACTAAAAGCTCAGATAGCCACATTTGATAAAGGCTTGGAAAAATGTTTTCTGGGAAGTGCTACTCTTGACAAAATTCTTGATGAACAAAGACCAAACTTGGGCAAAAAGGGCTTGGGGTACAAACCCATCAGCTCGCCAAATAAAAATGGGTCAAGTCATGTTAAACAAGTCTTTGTCAAGAAAAACACTCATCGTTACTATTGTCATAAATCAAACCATGAATCCAAAAATTGCTATCTTCCAAATGTTTCTCATGACAAAAGGGATTGCATGGTAGATGCCCATTACATGCTATTTAAAGATTTCAGGGGCAAAGCAAATGTGAAATATGTAGGTCCCTTAAATTTAAATAAGAAGCTTAAAGCTGTCTGGGTACCTAAGGCTATGTTGACAAATCCTTTCAAACCTAAGATGGCTGTAACTAACATCAAAGGACCCAAAAGTATTTGGGTACCTAAAGTGAAGAAATGAACTTGTAGGTAAATTATAAGAGTGGAGGCAGACATTGGGTCATTGACAGTGGCTGCACTCAACACATGACCGGTACCTCAAGAATGTTCACTTAAATAGAAGGAGAAAGTGATCCAAGTCACAAAATCACCTTTGGAGACAACAGCAAAAGAAAGGTAAAAGGTCTTGGTAAGATTGCTATATCAAATGATCACTCTATCGAAAATGTTCTCCTTGTTGATCCCTTAAATTTTAATTTATTATCGGTTGCTCAAATATGTGATCTTGGATTCCATTGCAACTTCTCTTCTGATGGGGTAACTGTATTTGATAAAAATGAAAAGCTTATTTTCAGAGGTTTCAGGTTCCAAAATCTATACTTAGTAGATTTCAAATCTAACTCCTCATGTATCTCAACCTGCCTGCTAGTTAAAGTTTCTCTTGGATGGCTTTGGCACAGGCGTCTTGGGCATGTAGGTATGTCTAATCTGAAGAAGCTTTTCAAAAATGAGCTAGTGGTGGGTTTGAAAGATGTTAAATTTAAAAAGAATAAGCTATGTAGTGCTTGTCAAGCAGGCAAACAAGTAGCCAATTCTCACCCAATCAAAAGTATCATGTCCACCACTAGACCACTTGAGCTTCTGCATATGGATGTGTTTGGTCCTACCTCATATGCTAGCATTGGTGGTAACTCTTATTGTTTAGTGATTGTTGATGATTTTTCCAGATTTACTTGGGTATTCTTTTTACCAAACAAAAGTGAAGTTGGAAAAATCTTCAAAACTTTTGCAAAAAGGGCTCAAAATGAATTTGATTGTCCCATCAAGAAAATAAGAAGTGACAATGGATCTGAGTTCGTTAACACAAATATCATTGAATACTGTGATGAATTAGGGATTAAGCATGAACTCTCTGCTACTTATACTCCTCAGCAAAATGGTGTTGTTGAAAGGAAAAATCGAACCTTGATTGAAATGGCTAGATCTATGCTAGATGAATATGAAACCTCTGATGCTTTTTGGGCTGAAGCAATCAATTCTACTTGTCATGCTGTAAATAGACTTTATCTTCATAGACTGCTTAAGAAAACTCCTTATGAACTTTTGGTAGGAAGGAGACCAAATGTATCATATTTTCGTGTGTTTGGTTGTAAAGTTTATATCTATAAAAAGAGAACTCATTTGGGGAAATTTCAAACTAGATGTGACTCTGGCTTCATGCTGGGCTATTCCTCTAAATCCAAAGCATATAGAGTCTTTAATAATACCACTTGACTGGTAGAAGAAACTTATGACGTAAAGTTTGATGAATCTAATGGCTCACAAGGTGAGCATGAAAATTTAGATGATGTAGGAGATGATGGCTTGGCACAAGCAATGAAGAAGATGGAAGTGGGTGATATACGACCAAAAGAAGACAAGGATGAACTCCCCACTCAATCAATGGTGCCCCATGATGGAACTCAAGAGGAAGAAGAAGATGAAAAAGAGCAAGATCGTCCGGTTCACATCAAAAGCCATCATACCATTGCTAAAGATCATCCCTCAGATCAAATCATTGGTGAATTCAGTAAGGGTGTTCAAACTCGGTCTAGACAAGCTTCTTTTTGGGAGCATTACTCTTTTGTCTCATGTGTTGAGCCTAAAACAGTGGAAGAAGCACTAGAAGATGCTGATTGGATAATTGCTATGGAAGAAGAACTTAACAATTTTGAAAGAAACAAAGTATGGAGTTTAACAAATCGCCCAAAAGATCACAATGTTATTGGTACAAAATGGGTATTCAGAAATAAGCAAGACGAAAATGGAGTGGTGATAATGAATAAAGCCCGACTTGTAGCTCAAGGATTTACTCAAATAGAAGGATTGGACTATGGAGAGACTTATGCCCCAGTGGCTCGTCTTGAAGCTATTCGGTTTCTTCTTGCCTTTGCTACTCATTTTAATATCACTCTATTTCAAATGGATGTAAAAAGTGCATTTCTAAATGGATTCATTGATGAAACTGTCTATGTTGAACAACCACCTGGTTTTGAAGACCCAAATTTGCCAAACCACGTGTATAAATTATCTAAGGCACTCTATGGTCTAAAACAAGCTCCTAGAGCTTGGTATGAACGCCTTAGAGATTTTCTACTCAATAAGGACTTCAAAACTAGAAAGGTTGATCCAACATTATCTTTAAAAGACATCAATGGAACATTAATGATTTGTCAAATATATGTTGATGACATTATCTTTGGCTGTACTAATACTTCTCTTTGTAAAGAATTTGGTGACATGATGGCCAAAGAATTCGAGATGTCTATGATTGGGGAACTATCATTCTTTCTGGGATTTCAAATCAAGCAGCTAAATGATGGAACCTTTATTTCGCAAGAAAAATATACTAAGAATCTTCTCAAACGCTTCAAAATGGAAGAATGCAAGATCATAAAGACTCCCATGGCTACTAATACACATCTTGATCAAGATGTGGGAGGTAAGTCTGTAGATCAGAAGCTTTTTAGATCCATGATAGGCTCTTTACTATACTTGACAGCATCTAGGCCTGATATCATGTTTAGTGTGTGTATGTGTGCCAGATTTCAAGCTGCTCCTAAAGAAATTCACTTGAGTGCTGTAAAAAGAATATTTAGATATCTTAAGTTTACTTCTAATATTGGTTTATGGTACCCCAAAGGTGCTCCTTTTGAGCTTCTAGGCTACTCAGATTCTGATTATGCCGGATGCAAGATTGATCGTAAGAGCACCTCAGGGAGCTGTCATTTGCTTGGAAGATCTTTAGTTTCTTGGTTTTCAAAAAAGCAAAATTCAGTAGCACTATCCACTGCCGAAGCCGAATATGTGGCTGCTGGAAGTTGCTGTGCTCAAATTTTATTCATCAAACAAACATTCTTAGATTTTGGTATAAAATTTGATAATGTGCCTCTACTATGTGATAATGAAAGTGCAGTGAAAATAGCAAACAATCCGGTCCAACATTCCAGAACTAAGCATATAGAAATCAGACATCACTTTATTCGTGATCATGTTGCTAAAGGAAATATTGTGCTTAGTCATGTAAGAACTGAGGACCAATTGGCTGATATTTTCACTAAGCCGCTTGATGAGGCCAAATTTTCAAAATTAAGAAATGAACTAAACATCATTGCTTCTTCAAATATTGCTCGATAATGTATAACTAAGGGGGAGCACTATTGTTTACCATGTTTATCCTAATCTTTTTCTTTCTTGATTTCTTACCCCAGCTGTGCATAAATTTCTGTCAAAAATCGTTTCGTTTTCCTAACTCCCAGTTTTTCCGCATCTACTCTAACTTCAAGCCGCTTCGGATTTCAATGCATTCACTTCTCTCTTGTCGAAATGGCTATAAAAGGGGTTCCAGAGACCCTGAAAATGCATTCTCATCTTATCCAGTCTCTCTTCTTCTCTAATCTAAAGTTCTTCACCATGCCAAAAGGACCCTATGGAGATGATCGAGACGATCCAGAGTTGGCTGAACTCTGGAAGGAGTTTGATCTCTATCTAAAGGAGATGGCAGAAGAAAAGGAGGTCGTCAAGGACACTGCTAAAGTAGATGCCTTTCTCGTAGCCTTCCCCGTTCTGTCCAAAGCCAGAGATGCTCTCATAGAGGCTCTCGGGCGCACTCGTAGGGGAGAAAACTAGTTTCTGTTCTTGTCCTATCCCATTTCCTCTGATTATGTTATCCGGGACTCTGTATTTAAATAAAATGATGGTGTTCTAAAATGATCTATTGAGTCTTTTCTTGTCTTTCATACTTTATAAGGTAAACTCTATTCATAAGTGTATGTCGCTAAAACATAACTTCGACTAGTCGCATAGCACGTTATGATCTTTCGCGGCTCTAGTTCGACAGATTACTGTTTCGACTACACAATATGAGTAAAGTAACTCTGTCAAGATAAAATGACTCTTTAAATAAAGTTTTTTTAATGATAAAAATTTGACTATAAGACTCATCTTTCTATGCTCATTCCTATCTAATCAAAATTGTAAAGAAACATTTTTTTGTGCTTTTTTTTCAGTAAAATGTCCATATTAAAACACTTGAGTTTTTCAGATAAGCTTAGTTTAAAGAAATACTTAAGCTTACTTGATTACCAGACTCAAACATTCACTAAAATCGTTTGTTTGATTGAATTTGGTTGGTGATCTTAGATATATCTCTTATCTTTAAAATATTCAGAAATATAGACATGATGCAGACTGAGAACAACTCAAAGTTACGAGTTCCTTCTTGGATCGGACCAATCTCATTAAACCAATAATGCTCTCCGGACTAAATTTTTTTTTGGGGTCCGTCAATAAGAGTTTTGGTCTTAATACCAAGCGGACTAAATCTGGTCCAGACTGTGTACAAAACTTTTGGTTCGGCCCAAATTGTAATCTGTCCAAATCCGTTTAAGTCAAGTCTGCCTCATGTTTAAATATCTCTAAGTCTTAACTCTTATCTAAACTCAAACAATTTGCACCAAGCTTAAATAAAATTCCTTGTTCTCTTCTCAGATTTCAAAAGTTGTTCAAAATCTTACCTATTGCTTTAGGTCTTACCTATTGCTGTCCTGTCCTTATTTCTTTGGGACTCTCTATGCCTGCTCAAACAGACTTTAAAAAGAAGGGGTCCCACTGCTCCTGTTCCTCTCCAACTACCCAGATTAAAAGGTGTCAGTTCCCAAAGCCTTTACTTTTGCAAATGCATTCAATGCAGTAACTTCTTCCATCAAAAACCTCCCTATTATTTCCTTGCTTGCGCAAAATCTCCTCTGAACCAGAAGTTTTTCTTCTTCTCTGCACCGAAGCAAATCCTAACCGGATCTTGGTGACGGTGATCCTTCAGCATTGTGCGCAAGTATCTTCTTCAAGCTCAGTAAGTTCCTTAGAACTTATCTTTGTCTCTTCAAAATCTCGAACCCTAGACCTAGTGCTTAGATTTAGTTCTTCCTTTTAGGTCTGTTCTTTGTAAAGAGAGTCTGATCCTGAGTCTGAGAACTAAGTCTGCATTTTAGTCAGAAATCAGAATGAGGTCAAAAAATCAAGACAAAAGGGGTTTGATTGGAAAAATCATTGATAAAGTCAGAAGTAAGAAGCAAAGAAGATCCAGTTCAACTTCTGAAACAGATGTGCCTGAACAATCTCATGGACCAGTACTAATTCCTGATATTCATAGTGCTGCTCGAGCAAATCGAAAGGTGTTAACCTCTCATCCAAGAAAAGGAAAGCAGATAGTTGAACCTGAGTCATCCTCTGAGGATTATCCATATGAACCTGACAGTGAATCCTCCTCAGAAAGCACTGAACTAATCTCTGAATTTGATATTCTTAGTAGTGAAGAACTGGTAAAACTTAGTACTAAGAAGTTAAGAGCAGTTCGGTTAGTCAGTGAAAAGGTCTGGTTCCCAGAGTTAAGGCCAACCCTGGGTGAAAACTTTGTGTCCTTGTTACACAAAAACATTTACAATGCCTATCTGAACAGAAGAGATGGAAAAGGAAAGCTGATTTCTGCTCTGACAAATCACCAATATGTAGAATGGGATCAAGTAAACAATATTATTGGATCATCTGGACTGTTTGATTGCATAAACTCCACTCCTGGACTAGTAAGAATCATGTCAAATCAAACAATTCCATGGAGTGTTTCAAGGACTCTAGAGTTTTATGCTTCTTTACTAGTGAACAAGCAAAGGAAATACATCATGTTCACTCTGAATGGAAAAATAAGAAAAATCAGGTCGTCCCAGTTTGAATCAGCAATAGGAGCTTCTAGTCCTCAGGCAAATAAGACAAGAATCTTTGAAAAGATGTATCCACATCAGAGGTGGAGACGGAGTGGGGACATGCCAGACTTACAAGTGTCTGGACACATATACAAAGACACCTCAAGTGAGGATTTTAATCCAAATAGGGTGTCCTGCCTGTCTGAAGAAGCCAAGGTTCTGCTCTTAATATTGAGGCACACTATATATCCCAAGTCTGGATATAAGGAAGGAATCACCTCAATATTAGCCTGGTTGTTACACCTGATTATGTCAAGACAGCCTATAGATCTAGCTGATTATTTCTTTGGGCAGATGGAGGAAGCCATCTATAAAAATTGATAGCTCTTTGCCTTTTGCCCGATTAATCACCGAGTCCTGTTGGCTCAAGGCATTATTTCTCAAGATGACTTAAATAAAGAATTCAAATGCTTTCCGAAGAAATATAATATGCATCAGACTCTTTGGATGAGTCTAAGGATTTCAGGTTTCTTCAAAGAGTGGCGAGAAAATCAACCATTTCATTTGAAGAAGAAAGTGAAGAAAGGGTTGAGGTGAAAATGAGTTTGATGGACATAGTGCTAGAAGCCTTTCCCAAGCACAACAAAGTGACTTTTGGCATCATCCTATGGAAGCTATCATCAAGAGTATGAAAGTCATCCCATGTCCGATCGAGGCGAAATATCGAGAGAACCAAGTGTTCAAAAGGAAAAAGAAAAACTCGAGCCACCCTCTCAAGAAGCAACTGAAGTAATTCATGGAAGTGAATCATGGAGAACAGATGATGCTGCTACTCAAAGGCTTTCAAGCTCAGTTGATAGAACCTTGAATGAAGAACATCAAATTTATCAACTTTAAGAAGCAGCTGCAGCAGCAAGGTTCATGGAAGCACAGACTTTCAGACCAGGAGCAAATGAAAATGAAGCTGGAGGGTCTAGGATGCCATCTGAAATACCCCAGCAATATGAACCCTTCTATCCTTCATCATCGGCTCATCCTGAGCATAATCAAAGGGATACATTTCCTGGTTGGGAAAGTTTATTTGATTGTCGATCCCATACCCTCCTCTCCAAAGTATCTTTGAGCAAGGACAAGATAACACTTTTCAAGCTCAAGAAAACTTCTTTGACTCACAGCCTTCCTGGTTTTCAAACTTTGAGCAACAATACTATGCCGATCAAAGAGGATTCCAATCTAGATACATGGAAGATCAGAATGCAGCAGCTCAAAGATATGAGGAAGAGATGAAGTTCTATAATGAAGCCATGTCAAGATTTGACCACCTAAGCAAAAATCAAGAAGATCTTAGACAGCATGTCCAACAGCTCGACACTACTCAAAATCTGATCAAGGACAGACTGTATGATATGAACCAGAAAATGGATGATCACTACAAGAAACTGAGAAATCAAATAGAAGCTGCAAGAACATCTCATACAAGCAATCAGCTATGGATGCGACACCAATTAGATCATCTGTCAGAATTTACTGAAGATGCCTTGCTCGACTATACCCGCCTAGCACATGATGTCACATATGATGTGGGCGATGTCCTTGCTGAAACTCGCAATATGAATGAATCCTTGGATCGATTCATCGGATCTTGGTTTATTGGTTATCCACCAGAGACCCGGACTATCCAAGTTGGCATGATCGAGCTATGTCTCAAGGCGGATAATCCAAGCCAAGAAGCTACTGATGAACAACCTGCCTCTTCTCCAGAGAAAAGCAAAGCTCAGGGCCAGCTCAAAAGATTCTTTTCAAGGCGCAAATAGGGCCCCTTTTTGGCTATTGATGCCAAAGGGGGAGAAAAAAAAAACCTTAGTTCTCCTCTATAGGCTGGCTTATCTATATGGATATTAATTATGTTTTTGTTCTGTGCTATGTTTATGGTGTGATTTCTTATTTACCTAGATACTATATGCTCGGCTCCTCTACTTTGATATGAATGCTTTCATTAAGAGGGAGCAAATTTAATCTCTATTTCTGCTATCAGTATATTCAGCTAACTCTGTTTTGCAGAATAAATAAGATATTACTAACTAAAAGGTATGTTGTCATCAATTACCAAAAAGGGGGAGATTGATAGCATCTAGGCACCCCTCAATTTATTTTTATATTATTATGGTTTTGGTATTGATGACTAAGTTAGTAATATTCAAAACTTGAAGAAAAAATGAGCTGGAATCTATGATGGAACAAGCTGGGACAACAAGATTAAGGCTTTTAATTTATAATTTATATCTTGGGAGATGTTTTTAGTCAAATAAGCCTAGGTGTTTTATCTTTGTTTAGTTGTCCAAAAAGAGGGACTTTGCACAAGAAATAGTTTGTTAGGCAAAGGCAAAACCAGACCACTTGGAGCAAAAGACACTTAGTCTTTATCCCTCTAAAACTATACCTTTCAGTACAACGGACCAATCTTTACCTATCTATATTCTTCAGTCCGTTGCAAACCTCGAATCCATTCTAAGTCAAAACTCCTTTTGTATATCTGTTTTCAGATTAAAATATACTCGCTTTCATATCCACATATTCTTGGTCAAACATTCTTTGAAAAACATCTTAGTCAAAAATCTGCCTATGTATGACGGACCAAAATATTTGGTCCGGCATACATGCAATCTTCACTCCTCAGTATCGGACCAAAGATGTCTTAGGTTTCCTATCCTCAGCAGACCAAAAATTTGGTCCGGAATCCCTTTTGGTATATGAGTTTTTGGCCGGACTAAATCTCCTATGTTCCTTTTGGATCGAAACCTAAAATAAGTATTCTCTATCTTCAAAGAAGTTTTTACTCAGGAAATGGACAAAATATTTGTGTTTAAATCCGTTGCTAGATTTAAAAGCTAGGATAAATCTTATCTATGTTTGAAAAAGGTTCTTGGCACATATCTTCTCTAAAGTCCATGCATAACGGACCGAAAATTTGGTCCGAAATACATGTGTCTTCTCGTCAAAACCTATCTTCTCTGAAGTCCATGCATAACGGACCAAAAATTTGGTCCGAAGTACATGTGTCTATATTCCTGGAAAATCTGTGGCTTTGTCCATATATGATGGACCAAAACTTTTGGTTCGGCGTACATAGGTCACTAGTTCTAAGCAAAATCTTTTGAAAATCATGTGTAACGGACAAAGTTTCTTAGTCGGATACTCATATATATCTCTTAGTTGTATGCCAGACCATTTTTCTTGATCGTCCCATGTACTACGGACCAAAATATTTGGTCCGTCGTGAACTCTGAATTTGGTCCGTCATACACATACCCAGTATCGCTAAGCACTGATACATAGTCCGTTGTACGTGTGTATTTCTGTTGTTTCTGACATCTGACACGTCCAACGGCTACTGTACCAGGTGTAACGGCTATTTTCTCCCAAAATGGCTATATAAGCATTTCCTGAGCCATCTACCAATAGGTGAGATGAACTCCTTACACTTTGACATTGTCATATAGCTCTCATTCTCAAAAAGGAGTCTGTGCTTCATTTTCACACAAAAATCTTCATACATTCCTAAGTGTGTAAGCTCTAAGTCGGTGTCTAGTTGTGTGATTTGCAAAGTGAACCAAGAGACGAGAACTTGTGCAAGGTTTATTACTCTTGGATCTTGGTGATCTGGGCAGCTTGGAGGAAGTAAAGCAGTGTGACCTATCCAAAGGTGTTTGTGGAAGGCAAGCTGTGTTTTGTGAGAGGTTTGGAACTCACCTCCTTTGGAGAAGTGAAAGAGTTACACAAGTGAACACGAACTCTGCGACTAGCTTTGGAGAAGCTGAACTTCAAGAGAAGTGCTTCAACGTGGATTAGGAGTGCAGCTCTGAACCACGGAATAAATCTTTGTCTCTCCTGTATCATTTCTTTTATTGCTTTCGCTGTTATTACTAGTTACTTGAATTCTGCTTTATTCTTGCTATAAGTTACTCTCGTTAAACTAAGTTAGTTAATTAAAATTGCTAGAATTCGTAAAATTGCCTATTCACCCCCCCTCTAGGCCATATCGATCCTTCAGTAATTGGTTCTAATTGTATTATATTCAAGATGTAGATAGCTTGGTAAAGAGAGAATTGAAGATGCTTGGTTTAGATCTAGTTAGCTTGGTACAAAGAGAAGATTATTTAGATCTAGCATGGTTTAGGATTTAGGGTAGGGTTTAGCTAGTTAATTTGTGCTCTAATTTAAGAATGTGTGCATCTGCACTCCTAGTCTACTTCAATATTTAACACTAATTGTTATATGCGTAGCGTAGATGGACTGAAGATGGATGTAAGTTGAGAACCGTGCGAGTGCCAAGTACATCGATAGGAGGTTTGAAGAATTCAGTGCAGAACCTAGGAATATAAGGTTTGGATTGAGTATAGATGGAATGAATCCTTTTGGTAACATAAGCAGCCAACATAGTTTTTGGCCCGTGAATCTCTATATCTACAACCTTCCTCCTTGGTTGTCTATGAAGCGGAAGTACATTTTGCGTCTATACTTATCCAAGGGCCGAAGCATCCTCGAAACGATACTAATGTGTACCTAGCACCATTGGTAGAAGATATGAAAACACTGTGGGTTCGTGGGGTACAGGTATGAGATGTGTACAAATGAGAGAACTTCACTTTACACTTCTTGTTGTTCTGGGTCATAAATGACTATCCTACCCTTGCTAACCTATCAGGCCAGAGTACAAAAGGAGCCAAAGCCTGTACTCACTGCTTAGATGATACCGAAAGTGTTTGGCTGAATCACTTGTGCAAAACCATGTACATGTGTCATCGTAGGTTCCTTCGAAGGAATAACCCATACCGCAAGATGAAGAAACAATTCTATGAAAGGAATGAGGATTATTCAGCTCCAAGGCCTTTAAGCGGGAAAGATGTTTATGATATAGTTAAGGATTTGGATGTTGCACATGGAAAGAGGCATAAATTGAGGACCCATAAGAAGAGCATCTGGAAGAAGAGATCAATATTTTGGGACCTACCTTATTGGGAGCACCTAGAAGTTTGCCACTACATCGACATCATGTACGTAAAGAAGCATGTATGTGATATCTTGATTGGTATCTTACTGAACATTAAGGGCAAAACAAAGGATGGTATCAATGCACGGCTTGACTTGGTAAATATAGGTACCAGACCTGAGCTCTCACTGAAAGAGACTGATGAAGACCGAATGTACTGTGAACCTTCTTGTTACACTCTGTCCAAGGTCGAAAGAACTAAATTGTGTTAGTGTTTGTATGGTGTGAAAGTTCCATCCAGTTACTCCAACATGAAGAGACTTGTTTCAATGTAAGTTGAAATTAATTGGCATAAAGTCTCATGATTGTCATGTGATGATGACACAGATGCTCTCTGTTACAATTAGAAGTACTTTGCTGATCAAGGTCCAGGAGACAATCATAAGGTTGTGTTATTTCTTTAACACAATTGCTCAAAAGGTCATCGTTCCCGAAGGACTAGATGTTCTTCAAGTCAAGGTGATGATGACTCTATGTAATTTTGAGATGTATTTCCCTCCGTCATATTTCGATATCATGGTCCAACTCATTGTTCACCTTGTGAGAGAGATAAAGATGTGTGGGCCCGTGTTTCTACGTAGCATGTATCCATTTGAGAGGTACATGGGAGTTCTCAAGTCCTACGTATGGAATCGATCTCAGTTGAAGGGTATCATTGTCAAAGGTTATACAACCGAAGAGCTCATCGAGTTCTAAGTCGATTACATGGCTCAGGTCGAACCGATAGGTGTGCCTCGATCTCTCCATGAGGGGAGACATGAGGGTATCGGGACCATCGGAAGGAAAATAATCATGCCTGATCGGTTGCGTGTACTCAAACCTATTTCACGGTTTCGCAACACATGGCTATATTATCCCCGTATATCGATGAGCACAAGCATTGGCTACGGTAAGAGAATTCAGAGCAGTACAGTCTTGGGTCACGACAGCACAACCTTTAGTTCAACAAATGGTTGAAGGAGCGATTGTAACATCCCAATTTTTGGCTTTTATTAATTTAATATTGGCATTTGTGAATTTTGTGATTTTTTGGAATTTATTTGATATTTTTGAATTATGCCCAATATGAAAAGTATTTAAATATTTGAAAAGTTTAAATAAATTTTTGCCAAAAATATTTTATTTGAGTTGTAAATGTCTCAAAATATTTTTTAGAATTTTTTTGGGATTTTCATATAATTTCACTATTTTATTTAAATCACTTTGTTTACTGAAATTATTTTTAAAAGGAAAAACCCTGGAAAATCCTTTTAAACAGTGTTGTGCTGAATTCACCGGCCTAGTCTATTTTCCCTTTGCAAGGCCCAGTTCGGCTAGTTGGCCCATGTATTGTGTGATCCAGATCTTTGGTCGTAGGTTCAAGATCGAACTGTTGTGTGGGGCTTGAAACCCTAGTGTTTCTAGCCATTGGAGAGCGATCGTGTAGTTGAGGTCGTTCGGGCCTGATAAGAACCCTAATGGATCCTGGCCATTGGTATACTTGCATGGTCTAGATTGAGCTGCGCCATCACGAATCGATTTCGTTCGTTGTTTCGCATGGACGCTCGGGATCTCACCGCGTTGCGTGCAAGGAAGGCCGTCGGATCTGGAAATGTGGCACTTTCTTGGTCATCATCTCTGATGAGGACTCAGAGTCCACCGCCGTTGCGTGCTCGAACTGCTCCACCATATGGAGCGCGGATGCCAATGCTATTTAAGCCGCTGACCCTGTCCCGAGGATTGTCTAACTCCACCACATCATTCGCCCAAGGTCTCGTCACTCGAGAAGCCGTGGCCAAAGAGATAGTGCTTGCCGGAGTCGCCAAGACCTACCACCATGGTTTTTCGCTGGATTTGTTGCTGTCAAGCCGTTCCAGTGGAAGTCAAGGCCAGATTCAAGATCCTCGCAACATGATGCTCCAGATCTGTGGGTATGGTCACCAGGAAGTCACTGCTCCGTCGAAGTCATGGTCTTCGTTCTCAAGTCCGGTGAGTTGCCGTAGTGTAGACATGGGCGGAGTATTGCTGGTGAGAACTCTATGGTACGCTAACATGGATTGCCAGGTCATGCTAAGTCATCACCATGTCGGTGGTACTCGCTTGCGTGTTGGTGATGTGTCTCTGTTGCATCAGCATTAGCCGGGCCCACATGTCAGTGGATGCAGTCGCCATAGATCGGTTTCATGGTGGACTGGATCTAGTTCATGGACCAGTTCCATGGACTGTGCGCCATGTGTCAGCTAGAGGGTATTTCTAGAGTATTTAATTTGGTTGCTGATGTCAGCGATGACGTCATAAATAGCTTTTTTAGTACAAAAATAATTTGGAAAATAATGATTTTCTAGTTTTCTGATTTATCTTTTATTCAAATCTTTTGCGAGCCCGTTCTTCTTCATACAAGCTCCAATTAAGGTGATTCAAATTTTTAAATATTTGTAAAATTGAGATCTATTTAATGCTTAATTTTATTTGATTTTTAGAGTTTGTTTACTCTTTGGTTTGGTATTTATTTTTTATTCCCCCTTAGTTCGCATAGACGTCGAAGTGTCCGAATCGTTTGAGGGTGAAGCGTTGACTCAAGATCAAGTTCAAGACCAAGACTAGAACCTATTCTAAGGCAAGTTGTGCCACTACTACAGTAATGTACATCATAATCGGTTCTTTTTTGTCATCATAGTCGGTTTTGATGGTGATACAAAGTCATTAGACTGTGATGAGAAGGCGATATCACAATAGGTTTTCTCTCGATAGTGATAAATAGTCATCGCAATCAGTTCTGAGCTCAGAACAGATTATGATGGAGGATACATCACAGTCGGTTCTGAGCTAGAACCGATTGTGATGATGCGGCACATCACAATCGGTTCTAGGTCAGAACCAATTGTGATGACAGGGCATATCACAATCAGTTCTGAGCTAGAATCGATTGTGATTTGCGCTATCATCACAATCGGTTCTAGATCTCATCACAATCGGTTCTAAGGTCAGAACCAATTGTGATGTAGGTGTTTGATGTTCAATTTTTACTATACATATATCACATTCACAATATCTAACACAATATATAGAACACAAACAAATCACATAACATTCACAAGACATAATATTATTTACATAGAACATAACATTCACAACACAAGCATATCATATTCACATGATATAATATTGTTTACAACATATGGACTATTAGAAGCTTGTAGGGTCTCTAAACCTACTGTCCTTCACTAGAATTTTTGTCCAGTACCACTGACATATGTGGTATCGTAATTGGTTGAGATCTTTGTTGTCTAGGCTCTTGAGGGGGATATTCAGGTTCTGCAAAATAGAAAGTATTGCACTAATTTAAGTTTTAAAATTTGTATGTAAAAAGCTGAGTGTATTATGCATGTACATATACCTTAGGGAAAAGGTGTGCACCACCAACCAGGATCAGCAAGTGATGCATGGCGTACAACCTGCACAGGTCGTTGCACCCCTGTTGATGACACTATGAAAAAAGAAAATCAAATTAGGAGACAAAGAATAGATGTCAGAAAAAATCCTATTCTAGGCACTTGTACATTGAAGCGCTTCCACTCCAGCTAGTCGTCTCGTTTGTCATTGTGTCGCCCTCCTTCAGCAACGTAAGACAAGAAAGACCTACATACAATGGAGAGATGCCATTGAGGCAAAAAAATGAATGTAGTTAAATATAAAAAGTGTTAGGTTAGAGAAATGTATTTACTTCTGCAAAACAGGCTTGATCGCGTAGGCTATTGGTCTCTTATCGACTTAGCTAAAAGTGTAGACTTTGTTTTCACTCAGAGTGACTAAGAGTAGAACCAATGGTTTCGTATTAAATGGTATGCAGTGCAAGAAAATAAGTTCATATACGGCTTAAGTGCATACAAGTAATTGAAGGGTAAAGTCATTAGAGTAGTACTTACTCGTCGTGGTACGGGAAGAGAATGAAGTCCTTTTTCGCCTCAGCCTGCAATGCCTGCTTGATGTAGTTGACAAGAAACTCCGATTGAAGCCTAGTCATGGTCGCAGATACCATCTTGGGGTCAACAAACCCAACTAGGTGTTAACCCGTCACTGCTCGCTGCCTCATTATCCTGCAACTCGTGTCAACTCTTAAAAACATAATAAAAAATCCTATAATAGTCATAGGCTTATGCTGTATGGTGTGATACTCACAGCGTCCAGGATCGTACAATAGAAATATCGATAGCTTTCAGGCTGTACAAATGGAACATATTTTCAAAACTCATTGGGAATGTCCCACGCTCCTCGCTGTGGAAATGTCACCCTCAATACCTCACATTGAAATCGACGTAACGCTCAGCCTCATTCGCCTTATGAATGTACCATCCATGGAGCAAGCGAGTGCACTTGCCTAGAGCATTCAATTCATTGTTAGGGACAAGGGGCTTTCCATGTATGTACCCCTTAGAATCTCGAGGGGGCTCTGTGGCCTATGTCAACTTTACTTTCTAGACAGAAAGAGTCTCTGAGGTCGGGACAAGGGGCTTTCCATGTATTTGAGGGGGCACTGTGCCTTCTGACAATTTTGCCTTCTTGGCAGAAGGATTCTTTGAGGTCTCCTGAGGTTCTTTGGTCGTCGTGCTAGTCCTTTTGCGCACCAGCTCTACACTCTGCGTAGGAGTCGACTTGGACGGAGGAGTCGTCACAGTGGTGGGAGTAGGAGCACGTACGATAGGAACCTATAATGCACATGCATATGTAACGTGTTGCAGTACTAGAATGATCGAGAAGTCGAGGAGGATTTTTACCTTGAGCAATTCGACACCCGTCGTGGGCCACTTGGTGAACGACATCCGTGCTTGCTCGAAAGTGCTGATATCTTCATTCGGGGTGAACTCTAGCACATGACATAGGAAGTCATCGTGGACATAGTCCACCTACACCCTCATGTAGCCCTTCCCCAAAGGTTTACCATGCATCGCGTTAGTCTCCTTGCATGGAAATGCAACCTCGCGTTTAGCCTCAGTGGGAAATCCGTCTTCCATCACGATGAGCTAGCACTTGGCAGGTGCCTGCAAGAAATGCGCAACTCGATCGGAAACATTTTTTAGCTTACTCCAGTACCTTTAAGTTAGAAACAATTATTACCTTTAGCTGGGGACCGGCCTGATCATTTTTGGAAGTGCAGCTGCTAGGGCAGGGCACAATCCTTTCTACAAGAGGCGAGGCCATCTGACTCTGACTCTAGGAGATCATCGCCATCATCTTGGTCCTAAAGAACTCATCCCTCATCTCCTCCTTCAGCTCCTCCCTCAATGTGTTCTTGAGGCACTCCGCACGTGCTTCCCATGATTTTGATCTAGCACTGGCAGCGTCCTCCTCTTGGAAGAATGACCTCTTCATATACCCCGCACCTTTGGCAAGCACCTGCCCCTTATGGTCGGGCTTCTCGATCACCGAAGACAGGATGTCCTTCGACCCTTAGCTCTGAAAGGTCTCCTCCTCTTTCTGCTAGCTTACCTTCTCCTGCAAGAAACAAATATAAATTAGTGCTAAAATACAACGGAAAGGGTCAAATGCAATGTACTAAGTTAGATGTCTTACAATGGTGGAGATAACCCACACGATCGCGGGGTTTGGAACTATATGCCGACCGTCGGAGGTTTTCTTCATCCTTGCTAATACCCAGACGCGTGCCCGCTCCTCATATATGTGGGAGTAAGGCATCGTCGTTCCAGAGCAGGCACATTCCTTGGCTAGTCGTGTCCACTCTACCTTCTTCCCTTCATAGCCGGTGGAACCGAGGTGGTGCGCATGTGTGTTCTGCCTCTGGATAGTGATGTTCTCTCTCAGCTCCTCCACCTCGGGCGTATTCTTCGTCCTTGTGTACTCCTTCCAAACATCGGGAGTCACAAACGGATACCTCTCGAAGGGAGTACGGTCTTTCAGTACGTACTCACCATGCATGATAACCCTGAAGTGCCTCAAAGACACCCATTCTCTTCAAGGCGTACCACCTCACATTGCTTTCATCTTCCTCTGGTATAATCAATTTGCGCTTAACTTCGTCCCACAGCCGATTCTTCAGCTCGGCGTTGACTTACTTCATCCAGTCCTTAACCGTGATCGGCGCTCTCTCCCTCACCAATTGGCCGAGAAAAGATCGGTAGTGCCCCTTATGCTTGGGAGGACCCGTGCAAAACCCTGTGACATCAAAGTGGAGAACCTGCATCGTTCTCCCTGTGGCCCTTTTATTCGGTCCCCGGGCCTTTCTCACCTTATTCGGCCCCTCAGCATCACCTTCTATTCTCTCTAGCGATGAGGCAATGCTCTCTCTTTGCAACATTTCGAATATATATATATATCAAACCTAAACTTAATGTCAGAAAGCAATTCAAATATTTGACATGGTCATATGTTTGACATGAGAGAAAGCAATTCATAGCTATTATGTTAACTTGACAATGAATCATGTAAATTAACAGATTAATGGATAATTCATAGAATTTTATTGTACAAGCATATTATAGTGAATTAACATATTAATGTATGATTTTAAAGAAATGTCTATCTGTTGATCAACTAAGTATGTACCAACAATAACTCCAAATCTCTAATTAGGTTAGGTCCAAATCCCATTCAAGGGTATGTAGTTTGGACAAATTCTTAAACTGTGTACAACTCCAGAGAAAATTTCGGCAGCATCTCCTCGCTGTTCTCTAAATACACGTCTCGACAACAAGTCAAGACGGTGTGTATCCGGAGAACACTAGGGAGATGGTACTGAAATTTTCTCTTCAGTTTTACAATAGCTTAGGAACTTGCCGAACCATATATCCTCTAATTGTCCAAAAAAAACGTGAACAATTCGAAACTGCTTGTTTATAAATATGTTATTTTAACATATTTATAAACAAGCACCCTTGAACGGGAAACGTAAGTTATAAAACTTAAACTCTAACGTCTTGTTGAGATAAAAAAATAAAACTAATATGCCCAAAATAAATACATGTTTAAAAAGAACACCACATCTTGGAGCTTTAGAAAGCACCTTGGTGATCAATAAAAAGCTCCGATGATGAATAATTACTCCATGATGTCACTTGTCGATATCAACGTGGGGAAAAATAGAGATTTGAAGTATGTATATTGCTGCCATAAAAAATCTCAGGCTCAATTAGTTGCCGTAAAACATAGAACATAGGGCTATGCAGCGCAACAAGATTTTAAGTATGCATTGTACTGCTGATTGATGATTGATGAAGAAAAAGGATATTTAATTAGTACATGCTGATTGATAGCATATTTAAGTGCAATTTTTGTATACTTGTATATATGTTGTTCATGAAAGTGCCATTTTTTGTATAGTAAAACCATTAAAGAGCATACTTCATTCACAGAGTCTACTGTAGCATGTTCGTGGATTACAGGCAAGCATTGCATCATCTTTCCAGGAATGAAATTCTTAATTAGTATTTTACATACATCACATGCTGCAAAATTAAAAGCTACCTAAACAAGTTACTAAACGTTAGCGGTGCTGCTTGATCTATCCAGTTAGTGGTGCTTCTGTACCTTGTATTCTTCCGTTGCATTTTTTGCTGCCCCATTGCCAATCGCGATATCCAGGCTTCCGCATTTTCTCTAGCCTTTGCTATTGCGTCAAGAGGGCAATCCTAATTTGCTGATGCTGCCTGACGTTGTTACGTCACCTGTGGACAGCTAATGGTTTCAAAACCAGCCCAAAAACCCAATTCAACCCACGATAATAAAACTACTCCCTCCGTAAATTGCACACACAAAGGTACTAATGCCTTGATAGAAGAACAAGGTATAACTATTTGATAGAACAAAAAAGATACTTCTATTTTGCCTTAAAAACACTTTAATTTGTAGAAATTTTCTTTCTTGTAAAACTTTTAGGTGACTCGCGTGTTTCAAGCATAGCTTTAATTTACCTACCAAATGGTTTTGTACTAGGGAAGAGCCTCCTACTTAGGCGTAAACTGCGTAGTATGAAAGTGTTTCTTCATAGCGTGAGGAAAGGGTATAAGATGCATTTATTTGAACCAACATGTATTATGAAAGCAAATCTACATATGAAAGGACATGATGGATGATAACTTACCATGCTCTTCTAATTCACGCGCATCATCTTGTTAGCTTAGATGACGAGATTGATCAAGAATTAACCGGAAACTTATCATAAATCTTAGTAGGGTGACTAGATTATGAGCTAGGCCGCTTCTAACCAATTGGCTAGTAGATTTTTCTAACCAATGTTACAATCATTGCATTCTAAATAGCAGAGATATCGGAGTCGTTTGCTAAGAAAAAGTCCATGTGAGGAAATATATGGGGCTAATTATTGGATAACAAAATTTGTAGTCTAACTAGGCAAGTAACCGCGGCGTGCCACGCCGCGACTGCCGCTACCCACGCGAGCAAATCGAGAAAACGCGCGATTGCCGCTCTCTACGCGAGCAAATCGAGGAAACACGCGAAACGGTTGAAAGGATAAAAACGTAATTGCGTTTTTTCGCATTTATTCGGCTGAACGGTTGAAAGGATATAAATGTATCTGAGTTACCGTGGCGTGCCACGCCGCGACCGCCGCTCCATACGTAGAGGAGTACTATGAAGAGCTACAAATAGGCATGTTGCGTTGTGAGGTATTTAAGGATGAAGAAAATAAGATGGCTCATTTTTATGGAGTTTTATGATGTGAAATTCTGGACATAATTGATTACAAAGAATATAATGATATCAATAGATTGTTCCAGCTTGTTATATTGGCAGCAAAAGAATTGCAGGGAAGACAACAACGGTCAAGGAGCAACTTCGGTATTACATCACCAAAATCGACAACAGGGCAAGCCAAATCTACCCCAACTCCTGCTAATCGGCCTGCTGCCCCTCCATCAGTAGGGCATGTTCAACAGTACCGCCACCACCGTCACGTGCACCTGAGGTGAGTAAATCTACTAATGTGCATGCAACAACGAAGAGCTCTTCATCGGTTGCCTCCACGGGTCGTACGACTGGGATTGTGTGCCATCGTTGCAAGGGAATGGGCCATATCATGAAGGATTGCGCAAGTCTGCGAGCGTACATTGCAATGGAAGAAGGTGGGTATATTAGTGCTAGTGATGTTGATGATGAATATGCTCTTGCAGCTAACCTTGCAGATAATGAAGATGATCATGAGATGGACAACGATGGTGAGGAGATTTTTAGGGATTGCTACCACGGAGAATTACAGGACTATAATTGTGCAGTGAGTGTTGAGTGCTCAAATGGAGACAACAAAGAAGATACAGTGCCATAATTTGTTTCAGATTTATCTCATCGTCCAGGACCGTCGTGTTCGTGTGATAATTGATGGTGGGAGTTACAATAACTTGGTGTGTTTAGATTCAGTCAAGAAGTTTTGCTTGACCACACATGCGCATTCTCATCCATACCATATTCAATGGTTTAACAACAGCGGTAAGGTGAAGGTAACACAAACTACGAGAGTGCATTTTTTCATTGGAACATACCATGATTTTGCTAATTTAGACATAGTGCCTATGTAAGCATGTTCACTTTTATTAGGCTGTCCATGGGGATTTGATACTTATCCAACTCATCATGGTAGAAGTAATAAATACACTCTTATGCGCAAAGGAAAGAAAATCACTTTGCTTCCTATGATACCTGCTGAAATTGTGCAATGTGATAAAGAGAGAGCTGAAAATGAGAATAAAAAGAGTGCGCCACAATCTGAAAATTAGCAAGTAGCTAAGAACGTTTTCCCACCTAAGAAAGACAAGAAAGCACCTAGTTCTTGGTCCGAGGGAATTACATTGAAAGGTGGTGTTATGCTTGCTACAAAATCTGATCTTGCTGAAATTAATGAGAATGATGGGCCATGCTATGCTTTAATGTGCAAAGAGGCTTTATTTTCACTTAATGATATTCCTAGCTCTTTGCCTCCTGCTGCCATTAACCTTTTGCAGGACTATGAGGATGTTTTTCTAGCTGAGTTACCCCCAGGGCTACCACCTATTAGAGGTACTGAGCACCAAATTGATTTGATCCCGGGAGCGACTTTGCCAAACCATGTTGCGTATAGAACTAATCCAGAGGAGACTAAGGAAATTCAGCGACAAGTCCTAGAGCTTTTGGACCGAGGGTACATACAGGAAAGACTTAGTCCATGTGTCGTTCCTATTCTTTTGGTTCCTAAGAAAGACAATAGTTGGCATATGTGTGTTGATTGTAGAGCTATTAACAATATCATAATAAGGTATTGTCATCCTATTCCTAGGTTAGATGACATGCTTGATGAGTTGAGTGGTTCTATTATTTTCACAAAAATTGACTTGCATAGTGGATACCACCAGATTAGAATGAAATTGGGAGATAAATGGAAAACAACATTTAAAACTAAGTTTGGTTTATATGAGTGGTTAGTCATGCCTTTTGGTTTAACTAATGCACCTAACACTTTCATGCATTTGATTAACAAAGTTTTACGTGTTTTCATTGGAAAATTTGTGGTGGTATATTTTGATGATATTTTGATCCATAGCAAGTCACATAAAGAACATATAGGAAATTTACATGTTGTTTTTAATGCTTTGAGAGATGCACGTTTGTTTGGTAATCTTAAGAAGTGCACCTTTTGCACGGATCGAGTCTCTTTTCTTAGCTATGTTGTTACTCTACAGGGAATTGAAGTGGATGAAGCAAAAATTGAAGCCATCAAGAGCTAGCCAACCCCTGAGACAGTCACACAGGTGAGAAGTTTTTATGGTCTTATAGGATTCTATAGGCATTTCGTGAAAGATTTCAGCACCATTGCTGCCCTGCTGAATGAGTTGACAAAGAAAGGCGTATCTTTCCAATGGGGACCAACACAACAATAAGCTTTTGACACACTAAAAGAGAAGCTGATACATGCACCTCTACTTCAACTTCCAGATTTTGGTAAGGTGTTTGAATTAGAATGTGATGCTAACGGAATTGGAATAGGAGGTGTGCTACTATAAGAAGGTAAACCTGTTGCTTACTTTAGTGAGAAATTGAATTGGCCAACTTTGAATTACTGCACATATGATAAAGAATTGTATGCTTTAGTGTGAGTATTAGAAACATGGCAACACTATCTTTGACCTAAGTAGTTCGTTATTCATTCTGATTATGAATCTTTGAAGCGTATTAGAAGTCAAGCCAAACTGAATAAACGACATGCTAAATGGGTTGAATTTATAGAGTCGTTTCCATATATCATTAAATACAAGAGGGTAAAGACAATGTAATTGCTGATGCGTTATCGAGGCGATATACTATGCTGTCTCAACTTGATCATAAAATTTTTGGTTTAGAGACAATAAAAGTGTTATATGCCACTGATTTGGACTTTAAAGATGCATTTGAAAACTGTAGAGAAGGAAGAACATGGAATAAATATGTGCTGAATGATGGATTGTTATATCGTGCTAACAAACTATGTGTTCCTGCTAGCTCTATTCGCCTTCTGTTTTTGTAGGAAGTGCATGGAGGTGGTTTGATGGGCTATTTTGGAGTGAAGAAAACTGAAGATGTACTGGCTTCCCGTTTCTTTTGGCCAAAGATGAGATACGACGTCGAGTGCTACGTGTCACACTGCACTACGTGCAATAAAGCTAAGTCTCACTCTAATCCACATGGTCTTTATATGCCTCTTCTTGTTCCTAGCGTTCCATGGGAGGATATTTCTATGGACTTTGTTTTAGGGTTGCCTAGGACAAAGAGGGGGAGTGATAGTATTTTTGTTGTTGTGAATCAATTTTCTAAAACAACACACTTTATACCTTGTCATAAGAGCGATGATGCTACAAACGTTGTTGACTTGTTTTTCAGGGAGATTGTATGCCTACATGGAGTACCAAACACAATTATTTTAGATCGTGACGCTAAGTTCTTGAGTCACTTTTGGAGAAGCTTATAGGATAAATTAGGAACAAAGCTGTTGTTTTCAACTACATGTCAACCCCAAACCGACGGACAAACAGAGGTCGTCAACTGTACGTTGTCAACCATGTTGAGGACTATTTTAAAAAATAATTTGAAGTTGTGGGAAGAGTGTTTACCGCACGTTGAGTTTGCTTATAACAGGTCGGTACACTCTACCACCAAGGTAAGTCCATTTTAGGTAGTGTATGGATTTAATCCTCATTCTCCAATTGATCTTCTGCCCTTGCCTACTTCTGAAAAGTTGAATTTAGATGCTAATAAGCGTGCTGAATTTATTTTAAAAATGCATGAAACAACTAAGGAGAACATAGAAAAGATGACTGAAAAGTATAAGATTGCTGGTAGCCAGGGTAGAAAACATTTATCTTTTGAACTGGGTGATCTTGTTTGGCTACAATTGAGAAAAGAGAGGTTTCCAAATTTGAGAAAGTCTAAATTAAGGCCTCGAGCTAATGGTCTTTTTAAAATACTTGAAAAGATTAACGATAATGCATATAAGCTTGAGTTGCCTGCAGATTTTGGGGTTAGTCCCACATTTAATATTTCAGATTTAAAGCCTTACGTGGGAGAAGAGGATGAGCTTGAGTCGAGGAAGACTCCAATTCAAGAGGGGGAGGATGATGAGGACATCACTCGTTTGGATACGCACATACATCATGGTCCAATGAGAAGAGTTCGTGCATGTAAATTAAATCATAAGGTGAGCTCGTTTCTCGCTGTTCATAATAATGATATTGAGGATGGGGTGCTACTAAATATTTGTGATATTTTACTACTTAGGAACATGGGAGAAGCACCACTAGGACAGCCACAAGCACTTAGTTTGTTGGCACAATTCAGATTGACGCCAAGTGGAACCGTCCTCTTCTACTCCAAGTTGGCGAACTTTCTGAAGGGCACCATGTAACACCCTGAAATTTACTCTAATTTAAATTCTGGAGTATTTTTTATTTTTGAGAATTTCTGTGAATTTATAAGAATTTAATTGGATTTATTCATTTGTGACCTTTCTTGAATTTAATTAAATTCATGCAAAAATTTATACAAAGTTTTGTGGGAAATATTTTATTTGAGTTCAGAATGTTCCAAAATATTTTTCAGATTTTTTTTGGATTTTTCCATGTATTTTTGCTATTTATTTTGGCTTTGTTTATTTATTTGATTTATTTTAATAAGAAAAGCTTTGAAAATCAAATGAACAGTGATGGGCCAGCCAAGCACTGTGCTTAGCCCGGCCCAACACGCCGAAAACCCTAGCCGTGCACCGTCCGATTCCGATCGAACGCTCGCCGTTGCGCCGCGTCGCCAAGCGTTGGCAGCCGTCCGATCGAGTCCACGCGGACGGTTGGGATGGAGCCACGTCGTCTCTTCCTCGCAAGATCGCCGGAGATGCGTGGGCATTGATGGCCGCCGGTTTCGTCGCCTGTAGCACGCACGTTGAGGCTCTTTAAACCGTGTCGGTTAGCACGTTCTGCAGAGAACTTCAAGACGCTCCTTTTGACTCTTTGCACGCACGCCAAGACCCCCTCTAGCACCCGCCGTTGCTCGCCGTAGTTGCTTTCTCTCACCGCCGTTGTTTTTGCTTCCTCTCGTCGCCGTCCGAGCCGCTCCGCCGTGCTCCGACCCCGTCCCGAGTTCGCCGAAGGAAGCCGCATCGATTGGATCACTTCCTCACGCCGGAGAGCCACCGTAGCGTCGTCGTCTGCGCCGTCTTCCTCAGCTCCGGTAGCCTGTCCTTCCTCGCTGCCGCCGACCCTCGCGAGCTCCGTCGACCGTTCGATCGCCATCCAACCATTGCGGTACATCCACGTAGCCCTTCTTTGTTTACGTTTGGATTAGATCGTAGCCGTTAGATCGGTGATGTGCGGCATAGATTAGATCTGGATATTAGGTCTTTTAGTAGATCTTAGCCGTTGGATCGTTAGTGTACGCGTGAGATTGCGCCACATAGTTTAGTTGAACAGTAAACCACTCCAGTAACCTGCGTCGTTGGATCGGATCTGAACGGTTGAACGTGCGGCGGTGATGGCACCGTACCCTCGCTGAATCGCGTGCTAACGTGTGGATGTTTTGACCGTGGCGGAGACCAGATCCAGCCGTCGATTCCGGGCGCACTGCTGCGATCTTGCCGCGTGGCCGCACGTGAACCGGGACACCGTCGAACGTGCGCGAAATCCAGCCGTTGGATCCATGAGTCCCGCCGGATGCGCGACGCGTGGAGGCGCAGGATGCGAAGCGTCGCCGAGTCGACGCGGGGATCTGACCGTTGGATCCGAGCGATCGTTGGATGCGCGACGTGTGTCGCGTAGATATCGAGGCAGTGCGGTGTGGCGCGTGGATCTGACCGTTGATTCAATGAACGGCTCGGATCTTGCAGCGTGGATGCACTGTTCTGGTGGACCGAGTCCACGGTAGACCAGAGCCGAACCGCAGGCCGGGTCCATAGACCGAGGCGACGTGGCAGCACCAGAGGCTGCCACGTGTCATGCTGACGTCATAAATATTTTTATATATAAAAATAATTTGCCCGAATTTCATTTCTGTGCTGACGTCATCATTAGGTCATGCTGACATCATAAATCCCAATTTTTCCGTGTAAAAATAATTATAACAAATCGGATTTTCTGATTTATATTTTATTTAAAATTTTGAAAGGCTATAACTTTTGCATTTTAACTCCGATTGAGGTTATTCCAGTCTCTAAAAATTTGTAAAATTGAGATATTTTTATTTATGAATTTTATTTGAATTTTAAGGTTTTCTAGACTAATGTTTTGGTAATTAATTGCATATGTTATTTTTACGCGTAGACGTAAATTTGCCGAAAAGTTTTGAAGGGGAGTTCATCACTTCAGATAAAGCTTCGGATCAAGACCAGCAACACTTTGAAGGCAAGTGATGCTTTGATCATTTTGCTCCCAAATTTTAAAATGTAATTTATGCTTTGAAATTATGCATGCTAGTTTATTTAAATGTATTTAAATTGATTTGGGGTATGCAGCTAATCAACCCATATTGTTATCACCACCTTGAAATTACTATTTGTATGCCTTTAAATCATTGTCCACCCTAAGGTTATTCGTTTTTGTTGGATATTAATATGATGCCAACACGGTAGGCTAGACCGTGAATAGATGCTTAGCCTTGCAACGAATCATAAATGATCTTTCGGGAAATACTATAATATTGACTAATGAAATACTGAATGTATTATGAAAAGTAGTGTGATGATGCTACGATGAAATTGAAGTCTGAGACTGTATGGTTCGTCGATGTTGAGTTATTCTTGGCATGTGTTGCACAATAATCAACCGGGTGGGAAATGATTTAGACTTGGGCAAGTGGCAAGAGGCTGTGTGCCAGGTGGGCCTATGTGGCAATGGGTTGATGAGTGATGTGAGTCTGTGTGCCACATTGGGCTGTGTGCCACTGTTGAGTGTTGGAAGTCTTGCCTTGGTCAGTTAAGGACTTCAGCTTGCAAGCCTTTGATCTGAGTCACCCGTACAACCGCATGTCTGATATTGGACAGACCTAGTTGATTAGGGTTCTGATATCTTTCCTCTGATACCTCGGGGGTGACAGTACATGGGGGTGTATCTGTGCGGGGGAGTGTACCTGTGCTACGGCTTGGTGCCCATCCAACGGTGTTGTCCTGTCCTATACATCGGCTCTGTGTGAGGGAAGTGATAGTGAAGGTAATACCGGAGAGGTTCATTGGTTAAGGTAGAGGTTCCTGAAAGGCTTTATTGCAGGCAATCACCTGTGTGGTGAGCGGCTGTATCTTGCGGGTAAAGTGTACAACCTCTGCAGAGTGTCAATCTATTCGAATAGCCGTGCTCACGGTACTGAGCATTGCTCGGGGATTACAGTCAAGGGGTAGATCTTCAAAAACAAAAATGTGGAATGGGTGGCTGTGTGCCAGTGCTAAAAATGAGCTGTTTAAGGCTGTGTGCCGAGAACCTTTGAAGAAAAACCATTTGAAGAACTTAGCATTATATATAGCTATTTTCACTGCTTTTCATCTAAATAAGATGCTAGTTTAAAAATGCTGTTTGATGCAAAAGAACCAAGTAAGCCAATTCTTTTGAATAAGCTTTGCATGTAGTAATATCACCGCATTCTGTGCATTACTTGTTTAGTGCCTTGAGTACTCACCCCTCCTTGCCTATCAATCCCAACATCAGTGGAAGAGTCTACGCCAGCCTGGGAGGAGGGGTATATTGAAGATCCGGACAATTAGGGGACAAGCCCAGTCGGTAGCCTGTGGCAGGATGAGGGCTTCCACGAAGTTTATTTGTTTTCCGCTGATTCCTGTTCACTCTAATAATGTAAGCCCTGCGTGGTTGATTTATGTAAAGAGACCATAAAGTCGTACAATTCAGTTTATATAAATGTTTGCACTATTTATTATGGTATCATTGTGATGTTTGTGATGTTCAACCCTGTAAAGGCTGTGTGTGCTAGCGTGATCTTGGACTAGCACAGAATACACAGAGGGTCTAGATTCTCTGAATCGGGTCCCGACACACCATCACCTCCACACAACCACATTCCCAACTGGACTCCACCCTTGCCACGCCAACTCAAGCCGGACTCTAAGTCGTCCACAATTCGGGCTTATGGTTCAGTTCGGAGTTAGCAGACAACACTGCATTAAAATAGGTATATCTCCCTCATACAGAGTCCAATGGAGTTCTTGTGCTCGTTAGAAAGATAACGACGAGATCATTCCAATGGATATGGTCCTAGCCCCAAATTCATTGTGCATAGCCAGAATCATCAAAACAATGTGTTATATTACTGTTTTAGGCTGTTTCATGCTTTGTAAGCGTGTAGGGGCCCAAGTCCAGGTTGTGTGCACCCCTCTGGCCACACAAACCCTAGCTCGACCCTCTCATGTGCCTCCCTCTCATATACTCAGTAGCCACCTCCTTAGACACTTAGGTTTTGCTTAGATTACAACTAGACACTTTGTCAGTTTTTCGCCGTGCATCGGTTTGTGAAACCCCAACTCATGTGCTTAATATTATTCATAATTTCAGATTGCATCTTCTACGTTCTTGCTTGTGTTCTCGATTCGCATGCAGGGATAAGCCTTCTTAGCAAGGTCAACCGTGTTTGTGCGAGGTTGAATCAGTTCTAATTGGGAGCCGGATCGTCAACGTCATGTTCTCCATCAATCGATTTAGTACCACCTATTGGAAGATCGGTCCACTGTTCGCATCAGTAGTGTCAGTCTGAATTGTGCAAGGAACTTCAAAAGCTGAAATTAGAAGTGTTTCCAAAAGGATTCTTAACAACTTTGGAAGTAAAGCCGACTTTAGAGGAACAGATCAGAGAAAGTCAGAAGAATGATGACAAGATCAAAAGAATTAAGTCTAAGACGGATGAGTGCAAATCCAAGGATTTCATTTTGGATGGTCAAGGTACTCTATAGTTCAAGCGTCGAATTTTTGTACCTAATCGAAAGGAGCTCAAGTAGTTGATTCTTGAGGAAGCCCATGATTCAAAGTATTCCATTCACCCAGGAAATGCTTAGGTGTATCAAAATCTTAAAGAAAGGTTCTGGTGGCCTAATATGAAGTGAAAAGTTGCCGAACATGTTACATTTTGTGATGTGTATCAGAGAGTGAAGGAAATGCATGAAAGTCCTGGTGGGTTGCTACAGCCATTAAAAATTCTTGAGTGAAAGTGGAAGGAATTTGATATGGATTTTATTACTGGTTTGCCTAGAACTCAGAGTGGATATGATTTCATATGGTAATAGTTGATCGTTTGATCAAAGTCACTCATTTCATACTAGTTAAGACTACTTATACTAGATATCGCTTAGCTGAGTTATATATGTCAAGGATTGTGTGTTTGCATGGAGTGCCAAAGAAGATAGTGTCAGATCGAGGTACCCAATTTACCTCGAGATTTTGAAATAAGTTGCATGAAGTAATGAGAACTTGTTTGAATTTCAGTAAAGCTTATCATCCAGAGACAGATGGTTAGACTGAAAGTGTCAATCAGATTTTGGAGGATATGTTGAGAGCTTGTGCTCTAGATTATGATGCTTCATGGGATAACTGTTTGCCGTATGCAAAATTCAGTTATAATAATAGCTATCAGGAGAGTTTGAAAATGTTACAATTTGAAGCTTTATATGGTTATTCCTGTCGTACGCTGCTGAATTGGAATGAGACATGAGAGCGTCTTGTCTTTGGACTTGACATTCTTAAAGAAGCTGAAGAGCAGAGTTGACAGTAGCCCAGTCAAGGCAGAAGAGTTATGCTGATAATCGCTTAAGAGAGTTGAGATTTGAGAAAGAAGATTTTGTGTATCTCAGAGTTACCCCTCTTAAAGCAGTTAAAAGGTTTCACGCTAAAGGAAAGCTTGAACCATGATATGTTGGCCCATTCAAAATCTTGAGTCGTAGAGGAGAGGTTTCCTCTCAATTAGAGTTGTCTCAGTCATTGCCAGGTGTGCATGACGTGTTTCATATCTCTCAGCTTAAGTGTCTTCGAGTGCCAACAGAGCAGACACCTTTAGAGTCAATTGAGTTGCAAGAGGATCTGACTTATAAGGAGCAATTGATTAAGATTTAGGATATTATTAATGGTAAGACCCGAAGCAAGTCAGTACGTTTTTGTAGAGTGCAATGGAGTAATCATTCAGAAAGCACAGCAATGTGGGAGCGTGAGGAAGATCTGAAGGCAGACTTTCCTAATTTGTTCTATAGTTAGCCATGAATCTCGGGGTTGAGATTTTGTTAAGGGGGAGTTTGTAATATCCCAATTTTTTGGCTCAAATTGATTTATTTGTGAATTTTGGGAATTATTGGAATTTATTTGGATTTAATTAATATTTTTAATAGGGCTTATTGCAAGTAATGTTAAAATATGAGCAAAGTTTTTACTAACAACTGTCAAAAAATATTTTATTTAGGTTCTAAATGTTTCAAAATATTTTTCAGGATTTGTTTGGAATTTTTCTAACACTTTTGCTATTTGTTTGAATTTAATCTAGTTTTACGAATTATTTTTATTGAGAAAAGCGTTGAAAAATCTTTTGAATAGTGTCAGACCGAAAACCCTAAGGCCCATCCTGTTTTCACAGCGTTGGCCCGGTTCGCATGGTGTTGTACGGCCCATCAGCCCGTGTGATTGTGGCTATTGGATCGGTGGTGCAAGGATGGTCGAGATGGTCCCGAAACCCTAGCGCATGCGCCGCTTGATCTGTGCCACATGGACGACCTGGATCAATGCCTGAGTACTACCATCTTCATTGTGGACACATACTACCGTCTTCATTGTGGACACAGATTCCTTGTCATGGTTGCCATGGATTCCAGCTCGGATCTAGTGTGTGGGCTTTATAAGCCAAAGCGACCCCGACTCGAGTTTCCCCATTCTGTGTTGCCCTTTTTTCCTCGCATATCGACGCTCGAGACGCCTTGGTATTACCGCAACAGCACACTAGAGTTCCTCGCCACGCCGCCGTGCTTTTTCGCCAAGATCTCCAATACACCGTCGAGTTGGTCATCTTCCTTGTCTCCGATGTCACGCCGCCACAAGATCATCGCCAGAGGTGTTGGTGCAAACCCAAGTTGATGTGCCACCATGTCGACGCTAAGTCATCGCCATGTGGCCCCCCGTCAGCAGTCATTACGCCCGTGTATCTCTAGGTGGCTGCCATGTCAACCCGCCACATCCACTTGGTGTCGAGCCCACCTGGCAGTCATCAAGGCACCATGATCCAAGTCCATCCTGGACCGGTCCTACTTCGTGAACCAAGTCATGGACCCCCGGGCCCACATGTTAGCCTCTTTGAGAATTTCTAGATTTAATTTTAATTCGGGAAATTGGTCACTGACATCAGCATGACGTAAAATCGATTTTCCAGTAGCAAAATAAATTGAGAAATTTGGGTTTTTCCTTTTTCTGGATTTATCTTTTATTTGAATATTTTGAGAGCCCGTTCTTCATACACACTCTGATTGAAGCGATTCAAGTTTCTAAATTTTCTAAATTTAAGATCTATTTAATGGTGAAATGTATTTGATTTTTGGAGATTGTTTGCTATCTAGTTTTGTATTTATTTGGTATTTCCTCTCAATTCGCGTAGAAGTCGAAGTACCCGGATCGTTCGAGGGTGAAGCTTTGACTCAAGACCAAGCTTCAGATCAAGATCAAGATCAAGATCTTTTCTATGGCAAGTTGTGTTTTGATCATGTTGAGCCTAGATTAGTAAATGCTATATTGTCTTAAATTACTATGTCATTTTATTCGTAGAACCATTTTAAATTAGTTTGGGATCTAGTTATTCCACCCAACTGGATTATGCCTACCTTGTCATTTGTATACCATGATTATTAGTCACCCTAGAATGGTTCATTATTAGTTGGTTGCTAATATATACCAACGTGGGTTGGTTAGATCGTGAATAGTATGCTTAGCCATGCAACGGGTTATGGATATCATTTTGAAAGTTCAAATCAATCATGACTAATGGAATATGTTTATGAAAGGATATGTCATGTGTTGTCATACAATGATGTTGAGTTGTTGATGACATGTGTTGCACGATAATCAACTGGGGTGGTAAATGATTTATACTAGGGCATGTGGCAAGGGGCTATGAACCATGGTGGGCCTATGTGACATTGGGTTGACATGTTGATATATGAGTGAATGTGATGTGGTTTTTATGAGTAAATTGTTGAAAGTCTTGCCTCAGTTAATTATGGACTTAACCTTACAAGCCATTGAACTAGGCTAATCATGCAACCACAAATCTAGTGTAGGATAGACCTAACTAAGTTACTTAGTATTGACATGTGATGCCTCAGGAGGATAAACAAATTGTGTGCAGTTAAGGGAAAGTGTGTCGTCGTAATCACACATCTGTCCAACGATAAGTTACTCCTATTCTTCTGCTCTGTGTGAGGGAAGGAATAGTGAGTTTAGGCTTATCGGAAGGATCAATGTTCGAATAGAGTTTCCAAAAGATTTTGTTATGATCTCTTCGCCACACACCTAAGGAAGTGTGCTTATTGTTTGGCAATATGAGATGATCATATCTTGTGCGTAAAGTTTATAACCTCTGTAGAGTGTAAATTTATTCGAATAGTCATGTCCCCGGTTATGTACAATGCTCGGGAATTTCAGTCAATGGTTAGATTTTATGAAATAAAACTTGGGAAGGGAGGCTGTGTGCCATTAAAAGTTTGCAAGATGTTTAGGGCTGTGTGCCAGTTTATTTTTCAGAAATACCTGAAAGTTATTTATTATTGTTATTTGTTTTAATGTTATTTCAATCCACTTACTGTATTGGATTGTAAATGCTGCTTTGTTGCAAAATAACCATGTTAGCCATTTATTTGGAATAAGCCTCGTATATAGTTATATTAGACTTACATTCTATGCACAACTTGTTAAGTGCTTTATGTACTTACCCTTGCCACTAACAAAATCATCAGTTAAAGAGAAGTCTACACCAGCTATGGAGGAGTACTAGGAGGAGGCAAACATCTAGGATGCGAACCTTGTCAGTTGCCTGTGGCATATTGATAGATTGTTTATCTACGTTTTCGTTCCGCTGTAGTTTTATTTATTACTATAGTTTATGCCCTGTATTGCATAGTCATGTAAAGTCAACCATAAAGTCAGTCAACTATCTTATAATTAATAAATAAAGTATTCTATTATGTTTCCGCTTTGTTTGATTGTAATATTCATCTATATTGCCATTGTCTACACTAGCGTGATTTTAGACTAGTGTGATATACATAGAAGGTCGAGATTTATATATTCAGATTCGGACAGGTTGTATGCAGCAGTTTTAGTTTTACAAGTCATAGTATTTGGGTTCCAAGTAATAAGCAGTAATGGAAACGCTATAAGATGTGTATGTGTTGTGACAATCGTTCTTGTTGGGAAACCACATGGCCCAATGAAAGCCCACGATGGTCCCTTAGTCGAAACCCTAGGCGACTACTATATAAGGAGGAGGGGGGTCCCCCTATGTACAAGAAACCACAAAGCAATAAAGAATTCAGTCGTCACTCTCCCTAAACCTGTGTCTCTCTTGTCTCTCTGTTCTTCAATTCAGATCTGTTCGGGAACCCCGGACTATTCGATAGCGAGGTTCCTCAACACGTTATCAGCACGAAGCTCTACCGGCGAACAGATTGAAAAGGTGAGAAAAGGTGGGAATTAACGATTGAATCTAATCGATTCTTTTTCTATGCATGCATCTATCCTACGTGGCACGAAGCTACACGAAGAACGCTCGAAGCTACTCAGTACAGCATGAAGCTACAGTACTATTCATAACAGAAAAAAAGAGGAAGAACATGGCAGCATGTGCCCGAAGCACTACGCTGCCGTCTCGGTATGAGCGCTTGAACCGCCGATCGTCGTCAGCCGTGCACGCCCGAAGCACCACCCGCGCACGGAGCAGCGCCGATTCCTCGGCCCCCGCGCATGCAGTGCCTCCGCGCACAAAGCGCCGCCAAAGCTGTGCACTTCGGTCGCCGGCTCGAAGCCATATGAGCGTCGCTCGAAGCGCCGCCGCTGGCCACCGCCCGAAGCGCTGCACGCATGCACGCACGAAACCGTGCGCCTCGATATCCCCGGCGCCGCACGCACGAATCGCCGCTTAGGAAGCATCGCCGGTCCGGCCTCGTTGTCCGCGCTACCATGGCCCGGTTATCAACGCGCGCGCCGCGCCGCCGCCGTCGTGGCTTGAAGCGTCGCCGCTGTGCAGCGTGACGTCGCCGATCCAGCTCGCGCCGCGTCGTCTGCCGCGCGCGTCGGTGTCGCCATGGCTCGAAGCCATCTGCGCGCGCGCCGCCGCCGCCGCCGGTGATGCGCTCGAAGAGCCGCGTCGCCGCCTCGACCTTCGTTCAGCGCATCTTCGCCTCGGCCAGCGTGTGCGCCGCCCCGGCTCACCGCACCTCGGTCGCTCGCCCACAACCGCCTCCGCACCAGCAGCGCCGCTGCCTTCGACCTTGACCCACAACACGCCGTTCTGACCTCCGACCTCTCACGCGCCGCCGCCCTAGCCCCGACCGAAAGGTCATTGTCTTGCTCTCAACCTTCTTGCCACAAGATGGGTCGCCGCGTGTAACACCCTAAAATTTGCTTTAATTTAAATTTTGAAGTATTTTTGATTTTTGAGAATTTCTGAGAATTAATTAGAATTTAAATTGGATTTACTTATTTCTGAACTTTCTTGAACTCAATTAAATTCACGCAAAAGTTTATGCAAAGTTTTTTTGGAAATATTTTATCTGAGTTCTAAATGTTCCAAAATATTTACCAGAATTTTTCTGATATTTGTACTATTTTCTTTGGCCAAAACTATTTTCCTGAATTATTTTTATTCGAAAAAGAATTAAAATCCGTGGAATAGTGTTTGGGCCGAAACCTTCGTCCGCCCAAGATCGTGCTCTGGGCCAGCTCGTCGCCGGCCAGCAGCCGCCCGCCAAAACCCTAGCCGCCGCCGCCGCATCTCGCCCGTTGAATCAGCATCGTGCGGTCAAGAAATCACCACGTCACTTCGCCGTTTTCGCCCGTTGGATCGCTGTGCGCGGACGCTCGGGATTTCGCCACGTCACTTCTTCCTCGCGAGATCGTCGGAGCAACGGCCTCCCGCATGTCCGCCCGTTTCGCCGAGGATTGCGCGCACGTCGAGGCGCTATTTAGTGCGCCGCTGCCACCCCCCGTGTTGCGCACACCTAGACACGTCTGTAGCCCTAGCGCACACCTCCCGAAACGCCTCCGTTTGCCCGCAAAAGCTCGCCGTAGTTGTTCCCTTCGCGCCGCCGCTGTTTTTCGCCATTTCCCTCGCCGTCGGTCCATCTCCGCCGTCGCCAAGCCCACCGGAGTAACGCCCGCCCCGAGACGCGTCGAGCACGCCAGATCTTCACGCCGGAGAAGCCCCGTAGCGCCGCGTTGCACATCGTCTTCTTCCTCTCCGGTGAGATCTACGCCGCCGCGACATCACCGCCAGCCGAGCTTCGTCCACCATCCGATCGTCGCCGAACGCACCAGATTCATCCACGTCGCCACTCAACAGTAATCATCATCTTCACTCCTCAGCCGTTAGATTTAATCAACGGTCTAGATTGCTTCGCTTTGATTCACGTTAGTTTTATTACAGCCGTCAGATTTAGATCGTAGGGATTTTATCTAGCCGCGTCACGTAAATATCATAGCCGTCAGATGCGCGCCGGTTGCCTTGGATCGCGCCGCGTGTCGCACCGCAGTAGGCCAGAGCCGATAGCCTTGGCTCATCGCGGCCGTTTGTTTTGAATCGAGCGGATGGGATCGCACCGCGCATCGGGCCAGTCCCGTGTTGACGCGTGACATGCGAAAATCGAGGAGTCTGCGCCGCCGTTTCTGTCGTCGTCGCCCGATTAATCGTGGCCATTCGATCTGGATCCGAGGGTCACGGTGAAGCCACGTGTTTGCTCTGCGGTAGAGGTGAGGCGAAAAGTCGCATGAATCTCGGCCGTTCGTTTTAAATCAGATGGACGAGATCGAATCGAGCTTCGACGATTAGTTTAGCGCCGCGTGTTGCAATGGGATTGGTCGTGCTTGCGTCACCCGGTGCACAGGCACAGTGCCGCCAGTCCACGGTGGACCAGAGCCGGTCGTGGACCCAGTCCATGGACCGGAGTGATGTGGCTGCACCAGAAGCTGCCATGTGTCATGCTGACGTCATCGCTGACGTCATAAATATTTTTGTATATAAAAATATTTTGGCCGAAATCCTTTTATGTGCTGACATCATCATGATGCGATGCTGACGTCATAAATGCAATTTTTCAGTATAAAAATAATTCGGAAAAATCGGATTTTCTAATTCCTGTATTTTCAGATTTTATTCAAAACTTCAAATGGCTATAACTTTTGCATTTTAACTCGGATTTGGGTGATTCAAATTTCTAAAAATTCATAAAATTGTGATCTCTTTAATGGTGAATTTTACTTGAATTTTTGAGGTCATTTAGTCCTCTGTATTAGTTATTTATTGCATATATTGTTTGTACGCGTGAGACGCAAATTTGCCTAAGGTTTCGAGGAAGAGTTAAATCGCTCAAGATCAAACTTGAACACGACCAGCAACTCTTTGAAGGCAAGTGATGCTTTGATCATTTTGATCCCAGATTTTTAAAATGTAATTTATGCTTTGAAATTATGCATGCTTATTTATTAAAAATGAATTTAAATTAATTTGGGATAATGTAGTTAATCAACCCATTTTTTATGCCACCTTGAAATTAATGATTGTATGCCTAAATCATTGTCACCCTAAGTTTGATTGTATTAGTTGGATGTTAATCTTGTGCCAACACGAGAGGCTAGGCCGTGAATAGATGCTTAGCCTAGCAACGAATCATGAGCGATCTTTCGAAAAATGCTACCTTATTGACTAATGGAATATTGAATGTATTTTGAAAGTGGTGTGATGATGTCACATGATGAAATTGAAGTGTGGAGACTGTGTGGTTCCATACCGATGTTGAGTTATTCTTGGCATGTGTTGCACAATAATCAACTGGGTGGGAAATGATTTAGACTGGGGCAAATGGCAAGAGGCTGTGTGCCAGGTGGGCTGTGTGGCAATGGGTTGTTGAGTGATGTGAGTCTGTGTGCCACATTGGGTGTGTGCCACTGCTTGAGTGTTGAAAGTCTTGCCTTGGTGGCTTAAGGACTTCACCTTGCAAGCATTTGATCCGAGTCACCGTACAACCACATGTCCGGTATGGGACAGACCTAGTTGATTAGGGTTCGATATCTTTCCTCCGATACCTCGGGGTGGCGTGCACGGGGTGTATCTCATGCACGGGAGCGATCGTACTACGGCTTGGTGCCCATCCAACGGTGATTGACCATTCTATACTTGGCTCTGTGTGAGGGAAGTGATAGTGAGGGTAATACTGGGAGAGGTTCTTTAGTTAAGGTAGAGGTTCTGAAAAGCTTTGTTGCGCACAATCACCGTGTGGTGAGCTACAGATCTTGTGGGTAAAGTGTACAACCTCTGCAGAGTGTCAAAACTATTCGAATAGCCGTGCTCATGTAATGAGCATTGCTCGGGATTACAATCAAGGGTAGATCTTCATAAATAAAAATGTGGAAAGGGTGGTGTGTGCCAATACTAAAAATGAATCTATTAAGGTCAGTGTGTGAGAATCTTCAAAGAAAACTATTTGAAGATATTAGTACTATCATAACCTGTTTTATTGCTTTAATCTAAATAAAATCTGGTTTAAAATGCTGTTTGATGCAAAAGAACCAATTAAGCCAATCCTTTGGAATAAGCTTTGCATATAGTATTAGCGCTGCATTCCGTGCATTACTTGTTGAGTACCTTGTGTACTCACCCCTCCTTGCTTATCAACACCAACATCAGTGGAGGAGTCTACACCAGCCTAGGACGAGTACATTGAGGATCCGAGCAATTAGGGGGCAAGCCCAGTCGGTTGCCTGTGGCAAGATGAAGGCTTCCACGACATTTATTTTGGTTCCGCTGCTATTTCGTTTACTTTGAATAATGTAAGCCCTGCATGGCTGATTTTATGTAAGGAGACCATAAGGTCGTACAACTCAGTTTATATAAGTGTTGCACTACTTATTTTTTTATATATCGCTGTGAATGTCTGTGATGTGCAACCCTGTAAAGACTGTGTGTGCTAGCGTGATCCTGGACTACCACAGAATACACAGAGGGTCCGGATTTGCAGATTCGGGTCCCGACACCGCGTCGCCATGCCGTTTCGGCTTCGTCGCCCGAAGCAGCGCCTCCACGCCGCCTCGGCTCTGCCGCCCGAAACGCAGAAGTCAGGGAAGGAGGGCGACGCGAGGAAGAAGTGGCGCGGGTGGGGCGGCGTGGGCAGGGCGGCGCAAAGGGGAGGCGGCGCGCTGGAGGCAGCGTGGGGAAACCCTACCCCCACGTTGCGCGGGCCGGGGCACGGCCCAAAGGCCGTTTCGGCCGGGAAATAAGAGAAAAGAAAAGAAAGAAAAGAAAAAAAGAAAAAAATAGCAGAAAATTTTGAAAAAATTGCCAGAAAATCCAGAAGATTAATTTGGGTCTGTTTTTAATTTTTCTAGTTTTATTTCTCTATTTTTATGAATATTATTTATGAAATTTGAATTCATTGCTTTATTTATATACCGCAATGCATTGTTTTTTTTGCACTTTATGCTTTTGCAACCATTTTCTATTAGATTACACGCAGTAATCTAATGTCGGAATTTTGATATCATGCAGATGTCCGGCATCGTGAATCGTGAGTTTGAAGAACTGGCCCTGCACGGTCAGAGCTACCTCACTTGGGCATCGCACGTGAAGATCGTTCTTGGGGGCAAGAAGCTCCGTGCCGCGATTGGTCTAGGGTCCTCGCAGGACGCGAAACCTACCGCCGAGCAGAACGATCAAGCCTTGCACTTCCTCTGGCACCACCTCTCACCACTCAAGAATGAATATATGGTGAGAGTGCACTGAGCTTTGGACTGCACTTCAGAAGCGGTTCGAGAAGCTCAAGTACACCATCTTGCCCCAAGCACAGCAAGATTGGGTCCGCCTGAGGCTTACAGACTTCAAAACAGTGGCCGAGTACAATTCTGCCGTGCACAGAATTTGTACCAAAGATCACTGATGAAGAGAAGATTGAGAAAACTCTCTCTACCTTCCACCCAAATGCTATCCAGAGTGCACACAGCTATCGTCAGGACGCATACAAGGAGTATAGCGAACTGATTGATGTAATGCAAGTTGTGAAATCGCAAGACGATGTTCTACGCAAGAACTATGTCTCACAGCCACCTGGAAGGGGCACTGGCATAGAAGTCAATGCCAATAGCTATAAGGTGAGAAAGCCCATTCATAGAAAGAAGGGCAAGCAGGGTGGAAAAGAGAGGTCTCAGGCCAAAGGAAAGTCCAAAGCCCCAGTGAAGAAGGATGACAAAGAAAAGGCGCCGCGCAAGCCGTATGGACAGCGAGAACCAAACGTGCTTCAGGTGTGGCACTTGGGGACACTGGTCGAAGATATGTCGGGAATCCAAGGAAGTGATCAACGCATATCAGGCTAAGAGGAAGGCAAAAGAAAACGCCCCAGCAGAGGCGCACTTCGCCAAGATTGGTGATGATGATGCCATGGATGAAGATACCCCACTTGTTTCATCCTCACGAAATAGCACGACATCGATCTGCGGCCAATATTATGGCAAATGAAGAGAAAACTTCTGTCGATGACATAGAAGCAGAAATTAATGCATATTTAAAGATTCTGTTTAATGCATTTTTTAGATTATGGTTGTTAGCAATTTCTTTTGAATAATGAATTGTAAGCTCTAAAAGAGCATACTTCTCTCATGAATAAATATGAAATTTATTCTTTATTCCAGTATTCTTTAATTTGCAAGCAATGTTTGAATTATTTTGCCACTATTTGATTGGAATTATTTTTCCCTTTTAGAAATCGTGTAGCGCCTAAATGGAAGAGATATGCATTGTTGATAGTGGCACAACAAATACCATCTTAAGAGAGTCTAAATACTTCCAGTCGATCACGAAGAACACTGGAAAGATTACTACCATCGCAGGAAGCGATTCATATGTAATAGGCTCAGGAAGAGCCACTATTATATTACCTATGGGTACAACTTTGGTAATTGAAGAAGCCCTTTTGTACCCTGAATCAACACGCACTCTCTTAAGCTTTAAAGACATCCGCGCCAATGGTTTTCATGTAGAAACCAATGAAGAAAATGGCAAAGAATACTTGTGCATTGTGAAGCACGCGGTATGTGGAAAAATGGTATTAGAAAAATGTCCCTCATATGAATATGGGTTGTACTACACGAATATTCATGCACCCGAAGTTTATACTTCCTTGAAGACTGTTTTTAGAAGCTCTGAGTTATTTTCTTTATGGCATGGTAGATTAGGTCATCCTGGTCTTAGAATGATGAGAAATATAGTGAATAACTCACAAGGTCATGGCATTAATGTTAAATATTTCCCGAATCATGAAGATTTCGTGTGCCCTTCATGTGCCACCGGGAAATTAATAACTAGACCCTCTGTCATGAAAGTGCAAAGTGAAATTCCTGCATTCCTGGAACGCATCCGAGGATATTTATGTTCGATTCAGCCCTTGTCGTACGCCGTTTCGATACTTTATGGTGCTCATTGATGCTTCCTCGAAATGGTCGCATGTATGCTTATTGTCAACAAAAAACCATGCTTTTGCAAAGCTGATCTCGCAGATCATAAGAATTAAGAACGCTTTCCCTGTTCATCGCGTGAAGTCCATTAGAATGGACAATGCCAGAGAATTTACTTCAAAGGCATTTGATGATTATTGCACGCAACGAGGATAGCGCTTGAGCACTCCGCACCGCATGTCCATACGCAGAATGGACTAGCTGAAGCACTAATAAAGAGGATTAAATTCATTGCCAGACCACTTTTGCAGAGTTGTAACTTGCCCAACACTTGTTGGGGACATGCAGTCCTGCACGCAGCAGCTCTAATCAATTTCAGACCTTCGGCCTACAACATCCATTGTCCTATGCAGCTTGTGCACGGGATCATCCCGAAGATCTCCCATCTTAGAAAATTTGGGTGTATGGTATATGTACCTATACCACCCCCTCAGCGGACTGCAATGGGCCCTCTCCGCAAGTCTGGGATATACATCGGTTATGAGAGTGCATCCATAATCAGGTATTTGGAACCCATGATTGGAGATTTGCATACAGCCCGATTCGCTGATTGCATTTTTGACGAGGATCGTTTCCTGTCATTAGGGGGAGGAAATCAACCTTTGGATGAAAAATGCCAGGAAATCATATGGCATTCCACCGAATCCCGCGCATGACCCCACACTAATGAAACAAATCAAGAAGTCCAGAAGATAATTGATTTGCAGAATTTAGCAAATGAACTGCCTGATCATTTTTGTGATCTGAAGGGCGTGGTTAAGTTGCATGTACCCACAAGAAATGCACCAGAGAGGGTGGAAATACCAAAGAAAATGGAAGGTATCCCTCATCCTGTTTAGAGGCCTCAAAGAAAAAGAACAGGAAATCTGGCTCCTCAAACCCAAAGTACCCGGATACGTTTGGAGAAAACTGGGCGAGAGGCCTTACCACAACCAATCACGAAAATACCCCAAGGAAAGAAGGGTAGCCAGTTGAGACCTGGCACTGGAAAGAAGCCAACGGGAAAGGCAATTCCAGACTTGAATCTTCCACTACAGGAAGCCGCCGAAAATAATATGTGCGCACACATAGGCGATGAAAAGCTAAAGTAACTTGCTCCTGCGATAGGGAATAGCAGAGAAGAGCAAGTAGAAGTGCATGAAGCACCCCATGAAGAAATGGCCATAAACTTTGTAATAACAGAGAATCCTCGAATAGAGCAACGATAACGTTGATGCATACTTTGCAAAGAAGATTGCCTCGATCATTGATCATGATCCCGAGCCCGCATCTCTAGCGAGTGTAAGAAAAGGTTAGATTGGGAAGAATGGAAGAAGGCAATCATCGCAGAGTTAGTCTCTCCAACAAGAGAGAGGTGTTTGGGCCGTATGCCGCACACCTCCCCATATAAACCCTGTAGGTCACAAATGGGTCTTTGTTCGAAAGAGGAATGAAAACAACGAAGTTGTAAGGTACAAGGCAAGGCTCGTAGCTTAAGGTTTCACTCAACGTCCTGGAGTAGATTATGAAGAAATCTATTCTTCGGTCATGGGAGGAATTATCTTTATATATTTGATCTCAATGGCAGTCAACTTGAAGTTGAGAATGAAGCTAATGGATGTTGTCACAGCATATTTGTATGGAAACTTGGATTCAGATATATACATGAAGGTACCGGAAGGTATTCCTATCCCGAACCAAGACGGAGCAAATAGAAACCTGTACAGTGTGAAATTGGAGAAATCACTGTATGGGCTAAAACAGTCAGGAAGAATATGGTACAATCGCTTGAGCGACTTTCTCTGCAAGAAAGGCTACACAAACAGCGAAGATTGTCCATGTGTGTTTATACAGCGATCCCCGAATGGATTCTGTATAATTTCCGTCTATGTAGATGACTTGAACATCATTGGGACGGATGAAGAAATTGAAGAAGCATGCTCATACTTGAAGTCTGAGTTTGAAATGAAAGATTTGGGTAAAACCAAGTTTTGTTTAGGCTTGCAGCTTGAGCATGTCCAAGGAGGAATCTTGGTACATCAATCAACTTACACGCAGAAAGTGTTGAAAAGATTTAGCTTTGAAAAGGCATATCCTGCGAAGACTCCAATGGTCGGAAGGTCACCCCAAGCAGACCTAGACCCATACAGACCTAGAGAAGAGGGGGAGGAAGTCCTGGAAGCAGAATTCCCATATCTGAGTGCAGTTGGAGCGCTCATGTACCTTGCGAATAGCACTAGGCCAGACATTGCGTTCGCCATGAATTTGCTAGCCCGCTACAGTGCAGAATCCACCAAAAGGCATTGGAAAGGGATCAAGGACATCTTTCGTTACCTCCAAGGAAGCAAAGATCTCGGTTTGTTTTTCAGAAGAAACAATGAATTGAATTTGGTCGGCTACGCCGATGCTGGGTACTTATCAGACCCGCATACTGGCAAGTCTCAAACTGGCTATGTTTTCCTATGTGGAGGAACAACAGTTTCCTGGAAGTCGTCTTAGCAGACCCTTGTCTCGACGTCGACAAACCACTCGAAAATCATTGCTTTGTATGAAGCCTCTCGTGAATGTGCATGGCTCCGAAGAATGGTTCACCACATCCAGAAGTCATGTGGCTTGAACATCGAGCAAACTCCCACGATCATATATGAAGGTAATGCAGCTTGTGTTGCTCAAGCACAAATGGGTTATGTGAAGTGCAATCTCACGAAGCATATCAACCCCAAGTTCTTCTATGCTCACGAATTGCATAAGATGAACGAGATCAAGATATTGCATACTAAGTCATGTGAAAATCTTGCAGATTTGTTCACTAAATCACTCCCATCATCTATCTTTGAAAGGTGCGTTAAAGGAATTGGAATTATGAGACTTAGAGAAGTGCAGATTTCAGGGGGAGATATTTCACATACTCCCACATGAAGCTCGAACATGAATTTTGAGTACCCAACATGAATCTTGAAGATTAGCAATTGAAGTTTGGGTGAATTGTACTCTTTTCCCTTAGCAAGTTTTTCATAAAGTTTTCTTGCATAAGGTTTTAATGAGGCAATTCGTGCAACATAGTAAGCGTATGCTATGTACTCTTTCTCCAAGTATTTTTCCCACTGGGTTTTCTGGAGTTTTGATGAGGCATATGCATCTCGCGGCAAAGGGCCCAAGGGGGAGTGTTGAGAAACCACGTGGCCCAATGAAAGCCCACGGTGGTCCCTTAGCCGAAACCCTAGGCGACTACTATATAAGGAGGAGGGGGTCCCCCCTATGTACAAGAAACCACAAAGCAATAAAGAATTCAATCGTCGCTCTCCCTAAACCTGTGTCTCTCTTGTCTCTCTGTTCTCCAATTCAGATCTGTTCGGCAACCCTGGACTATTCGATAGCGAGGTTCCTTAACAGTTCTGATTGGACCGCATCATCACACGCATCTGTCCCCTCCGTCTTTCTCCATTAGATCGAGGCTGCGGCCGGCGGGAGTGCAACTACTGACTGCCACAAGCTTGGCACGCGGCAGCTAGCGGGAGGGCGCGATCAGTGTGAGCACGACCAGTGGGGCCATGACCAGATCTGGCTGCCAGAGGGGAGTAATACACTAGACCGATGTTTGGCGGCGGCGCTGGGGTTCCAGCGTCCTCCCGATGGATCGGGGTAGGTTGAAAGTTGGTAGATTTTTGAGTTGAATGTTTCCCAAAACCAAGTAGAAAGGTTTGGAATTTCGAGTTGAAAGCGTTGAGATCTTAGACTTAAAAGTGCATCATTTTTTGTTTGACTTTTGAAAGTTGATTAATTGAGTTGAAACTAGTTGGAAGCGAGTTGAAAGGTGGTGAAATCGAGTTGAAAGTCCATTTTGATTTGAGTTGAAAGCTTTTTTTTCCTTCTAATCCCGCGTGTGTTGCAACTCACACGCGGGTTAGCGTCACCCTAAATAGTAATATGAATATTCCCACCAGCCGATTTCCGACAGTTTTCCAAACCTTGGCTAGGATGATCGGATGGGAGGCTTGTTAGGAGTTCTATGTGCCCATCGAGAGAAAAGGAATTCTTTTTAAAAATAATATATTTTATAAATAATTTTACAGAATAATACGCCGAGAAAAAAAATACAAAAGTACACCTATGGCAACAGAAACTCTATCGCTATTTCAATTGGCGACATAGGTCTGTTTTGTCACAGATTGAATTGGCCGACAAATTATTTTATCGTACATTCATTTGGTCGATAAGGCTGAAACTTCTGTCACCAATTCATTTGGTGACAAACCTTCTGTCGTCAATTGAAATCACAACTATACACGTGTTATTAAAGCGAAAGCTATTTATACATTATATTTTACAACTCAGAGTATATATATATGTAGCTCAGAAGAAGCAAGACCTTGTAATGTGCCCATCCAATCCCTGAGGCAACTCAGAAGGCATAATCCATAGAAAGATCGCTTTATTGAAATTCCCACATCCTGCGACGAAAAGAAACCTTCGAAGCTTCGCTATCTTTTCCCACCTAAAGCAACATATTAAACAAGGGTGAGTACTTTACGTACTCCACAAGACTTTAGCAAAACCTATAATATATGCAAACCATTTCAAAGAAAAGGCTTCTACGGTTAATTTGCATGGAGCGAAATTTAAATTGTAAATCAAGATGCAATTTCTCAAATGGAATTTGTAAGAGCAAGTTTGACTGATAAGAAATAAGTAAAGTATAAGTAATAACTCACAGTCCTCCATGACGTGAGCATCGAGATGTCCAATATCCTGCCAACCCGTGGCATAACCATAATCTTTGCCAAAATAAGGCACATCAGGTGAAAATCATCCCACTTTGAAAATAGTAAAACTTCTAACCATGTGATGACGTTACCAAGTGCCTTTAACCGTAGGTGCGGCTAATTAATTAGATTTACACTCTGCAGAGGTGTAAAGCTTTACCCACAAGATATGACTAACTCTTTGTGCAATCGATAATTAGCACACTTCCTTTAGTGTCCCGCAGAGAGTCATGACATAACCGTTACATTACCAAGACCGAGCTTTTCACCAGCCCAATGGCGTTGAACCCATGTTACGGAAGAAGAAACATAATTAAGTAAAACATGACAGTCTATCTCTGTATATAGATCAATAACATTAGCAGTCCATCTCTGCAAGAAACGGTTTCTTCCCATAACAAGGCGTACATCGTTGTACCGATATGCATTTACCCACACCGCGGTGTGGAAGCCCCTCACAAGCAAGCCTAGAAAGGATTGCTCATACTATCTGTAACATCCCAAAATTTGGCTTAATTAAGTTTTTGTTGTTTAAAAGTGCATTTGTGATTTTCTGGAATTTATTTGGATTTTTCTGGATTTATTTGAATTAAATGTTATTTTGGGTTTATTGCTTTTTATTCAAAAGTATTTAAATCTGTGCAAAGTCAAAATAAAGTTTTGTCAAAAATATTTTATTTAAGTCCAGAATGTCTCAAAGTATTTTTGAGATTTTTCTTGGAATTTTCCTGATTATTTTATTGCCTAAAACAAATTAAAGGAATTTTTGGAATTAGTTTAATTGGAAAACTGTTAAAAATCTTTTGAATGTGTTGGGCCGAGCCCAACATCGTGGCGCAGAAACCCGCGTCGGTGCGGCCCGGTCACCATGGGCCGCCGCGAGAAACCCTAGATCGGCGATCGCTCATCGCGATCCAATGGGTCGAAGAGGGCGCGTGTGTGTGCGCTTTAGCCGTCGGATCTGACACGCGTCGCAACGCCGCTTGTCGCTCCGATCCGGACTCGGAGTTCATCGCCGTGACGCCGCGGACTCTTTCGCCGTGTGGAGCGCGGACGCCGAGGCTATAAAGGAGGGTAGCGCCCGAGGTTCGCAAGCCGCCGCCGCATCTTTTGGGTGGAAAGTTTCGCGAGAGCAACCAGAAACGTCGCCGCAAGCTCGCCGGAGTTGAAGTCTGCACCGCCGAAGTTTTTGCTCAAGCACGCCGCGGTTCGTCGGTTTTCGCTCGTGTGGACTCGAGATCTGGACTCACCGGCGCGCGCGCCGACTACTCTACCTCACCTCGCCGAGACGCGCCAAACGCCGCCGCCTTGGTCTTCGTCTTCAAGTCCGGTAAGACCTCACCGTCGCGCCGCCATCGCTGGACCAGAGCTCGGAAGCCGTCGGATCTAGATTGGATGGTCGATCGTTGCCACGCCGCTCGCGATTGATGACCGTCCGTCGGGTTTCGTCGGATCGATCGAACCTGGGTTGAGCCAATCGCAGACGGCCACGCGTGTCGGCGCTGGTGCCGGGCGTCGTGGCCGAGTCACCGTAAGCCAAAGACGAGTTCGTGAGACTCGATCCATGCGCCGAGGACACGTGTCGGCGTGGGATTGGCCGAGACCAGTGCTGACGTCATGCTTGCGTCATAATTACATTTTTCAATTGGAAAAATATTCCGATTGGAAATTCCGTGATGATGACGTCATCATGAGGTCACGCTGACGTCATAAATCGATTTTTCAGTATAAAAATAAATCTGTTAATTCGTATTTTCTGATTTTCTGATTTCAGTATTTATTTCAAACTTCAAAAGGCTATATCTTTTGCATCGTAACTCGGAATTGAGTGATTCCAGTTTATAAAAATTTGTAAAATTGAGATCTATTTAATGGTGAATTTTAATTGATTTTTGGAGTTCAATTGCTCTCTGTTTTGGCATTTATTTGCTTTTCTCTTTCGGTACGCGTAGACGTTGAATTGTGCGACGCTTGGAGGAAGATCAAGCAACCCAAGAGCAAGCTTCAGATCAAGATCAGGACCTATTCCAAGGCAAGTTGTGCTTTGATCATGTTGAACCCATGTTTATAAAATTGCTATGTTTGTTTTACAATATTGCATATATTTCAAATATACAATTGTTTCAAATTAGATTGGGTTTAGCTAAAATACAGATTGATCTATACCCTACCTTGTCATTATATGCCATGAACCATTGTCACCCTAGATTGGTTTAATATAGTTGATTAATAATTATGATCAACATTGGAGGTTAGACCGTATTAGTTGCTTAGCCATGCCACGTCATCACATGTGTCGTAATCATTGTTAATTAATCTTGATTAACGGAATATGGAACAATGTTATGAACTTGTGTGTCATGTGGGATCACACGACGAGATTGAGTTGTTGTGGCGAGTCATGTCACGCAACGATGTTGAATTGTTGATGGCACGTGGTGCTTGGTAATCAAGCGGGTGATGATAACTTAGATTGGGGCAAGTGGCAAGGGGAGGAGGCCAAGGTGGGCCCGATGGGCGATGGTATGTGGAAGTCTTGCCTTGATCACACTAAGGACTTAACCTTGCAAGCCTTTGACTGAGTCAATCATGCAACCACATGTCCGGTATGGGCCACCTAGTGAGTAATTTGCAAAGTCTTAATTTTGATACTATCGTGGTCGGTGTGAGTTCCCGGTCGGGTGTAATTCACATGGCGCAAGAGGGGGCCCGGATGTGGTTTATGCAGACCATGATGTTGAAACCTTAGCGGGTAGTATCGGGTTAAGATAGAGCATTGTAAAGGCTTTGTTATAATCACTCGCCTTGGTGGTGTTTGGTTGTATCACGTGGGTAAAGTGCATAACCTCTGCAGAGTGTGAAACTATTCTGATAGCCGTGCTCATGGTATTGAGCAATGCTCGGAATTACAGATTAAGGGTTAGCTTAATTAATTGGACAACTTGGTTGGGATGGCGGAATGCCATGTGGAAGATGGAATTTAACTTAGGATTGGAAACTTGGTTTACTTGAGAAATACTGAATTTATTTATTATCGTTATTTGTTTTACATCCTTTACAATCTATATATCAGATTCGTTCATAAATGCTTGCTTATTGCAAAATAGCCATGATAGCCTATCCATTGGAATAAGCCTTGCATATAGATACATGGAATTGCATTCATGCACAACTTGTTGAGTGCTTTAAGTACTCACCCTTGCCAAACAACATTAATCAACAGTTGAAGAATCTACACTGTGTTGGAAGATGAAGTCCAAGAAGACACGAGTCATTAGGGTCCGAGCCTTGTCGGTTGCTGTGGTGGTGACCGATGAGCTACCTACGTTTCTACTTTCCGCGCTTAATTATTAGTTTATATTTTCGGTCTTGCCTGCGTGGCTTAATAATGTAAGTTGGTCATAAGATCATACATTTAGTTATATCAATAAATGAACTATTATTCTATTATCGTTGTGTATGATGTGATATGTACCAATGTTAAGTCGTGTGCACTAGCGTTGATCCCGGGAATAGTGCAAGAACACGGTGGGTTCAATCGATGGATTCGGGTCCTTCAGAGGTGGTATCGAGCATACCGACCGTAGGTCTTGGCCCTAGATAGTTTGGAGGTGTCTTGAGTGTGTCCAAAATTATTTTCTAAAAAGAAAATCTAAGCTTGACTAATAAAACCCTCTCGACTCATCTCATTCTCTACTTCTCGCCTTTGCTAAATTTACCCGCTTTACTTGCCGTTTGGTGGAGAACTTATTCAAAGTTCTTGTGGAGCAGATGCCGATCGTTCGACCTTTGAGGAGATAAACAGTGGCGGCTACGCCATGGAGCCGTGGAGAGTACTTGACGCTTGGAGGTTTCTATCGTCCACTTTACCGAGGAGGCAATGGTCGCTGAATGGTGTACACCGAGGATTTATTTGCAAGTTGATCATCTACGCCGGAGAACGAGGAAGCTAGCAGGCCAATCAACATCTCCGCCAGAAGATTCTCGTACGAGGTTGCAATTCAGGAGGTCGCTCGACTTGCTCTTCGCCGTGTCTGCCGCGACTACGCTGACGAGCTTCACGACTCAGTGTTCCGACTTCACCCAGACGTTCAAGCATGCCGAAGACGACGGATCGAGGGGAGCGAGTGTGCTACAGCGACGCACCTTGCAGAGTTCGCCCTTGCCCAGGAGGATCATATGAGAGAGACTACCCAGGAGCTGGAGACTGTGTACGAGGCACTCAGAGTAGCAGAGCAGGAGCTCGAGGTGACCCGTGCTTCAGCCATCGGGATGATCACTGAGCTGGGAGAGGCCCCAGGCGCTTGAGGACGAGCCGGAGCGTGACTCGAGAGTTCAGAGCCACCGAGGAGTCCGAGGAGGATCCAGAGGAGCGAGAGTGGGAGCCGAGGGGAGTGCACCCGTTGTTGCAGAGGACCCAGAATAGGTAATCGGGATAGGTTTGCTCGATGCCACCCACCCGCGGTGTATGCGCGGATCGACTCACCAGGTGGTCGGATGAGTGAGTGTCAGCCTTGGAGCTGTGTTGAGACTCGAGTGTGAGTCGCGTCTTTAAGTTAGTCTTTACCTTTCTAGTGGACGTTAAGGTTGCGTGTTTAGTTTGCTTCTTTGTATTGCCGAGTGTGCGATGTGTTGCGAGCTTGTAGGCTTAAATAAGCACCATACCAAGTTAAATAAAGAATTGTTCAGTTTGGGTATAACCTATCTCCCGCTTTAGAAATTCTTACTTCTCATCTATGCTACATCTACCTTTCCTAACCTAAGAGGCAATCATCGATGGTGAATACTGAGGAAACAACGGTGCTTCAGAAGTGGATCACGTCGTAATGACAATCCCAATGATGGAGGCACCCTCAACCACCGCCAAGTGGACATGCAGAATCTGGGAGCATTCCTTGCAAAGACAGACTCAATCGATGCAGACAATGATGCAAAGATGCAAAGAGATGACCAATGCAAAGATAAACCACAACAATCCCGCAACTCGTAACAATCATGGTGGACCTCGACCTATGTCCAAGCTATCGGATTTTATGAGGACTAGGCCACCAACTTTCTCTGAAACGTGAACCCTTTGGAAGCCGATGATTGGCTTAGGACCATTGAGAAGAAGTCGCACATCACTCGGTGTGAGGGCAATGAGAAGGTGCTCTCGCGCCTCATCAACTTGAAGGAACCGCCGCAGAATGGTGGGAGAATTATCGTGCCGCTCATGGAGCCCCGCAAGAGATAACACAGGAGGAGTTCACTAATGCTTTCCGCCAAGATCATGTCCCGAGGGAATGATGGATCTTAAGAAGGAGGAGTTCGAGCTTTGAAGCAAGGAGGCCAACCAAAGTGGCGAATACGAATAAATTCACTCGCTTAGCTCGTTATGCCCCGAGGACGAGCGACGGATAAAGCTAAGCGCCTCGTTTCATGAAGGGACCGATTCAGACTCTCAGTGGGGTGATTACCCACAATTTTCCGGATTTTCGGAGTGGTAAATAAGGCTTTAATCCTAGAGGACAAGCGCAAAGAGCTAGGTGAAACCGTAAGCGCTTGATGAACAATCGGGTGGACGCCCAAACCATCTACGCTTGAGGATGTCACCCAAAAATTTGCTAGATTTCAACCACCACCGGGAACAAGACATCAACCCTACACCTCGCCTCGCCAATCGAATTTCGCACCCAGCGCAAGGCAACAATGCACCAGAGGAAATCGGCGATCTGCGGTGAAGAGATGCTATACTTGCAATGAGCCGTGGCACTTTTCAAATAGGTGTCCACGAAGGGAGGCATCACACCGCTTCGTTTCAACCAGGAACAACACCCGCTAAAGCACCAACATCGAGGAAATCGTGCACCAAGCCAAGCCGAGCAACGCCGCAATCAACGGGCGTGGAAGAATCAACCACATCACCGCCGATGGAGCTCGTGAAGCTGCTGACGTCGACTTGGGTAAGTTCTTGGTCAACTCGATAGACTGCCATGCTTTGTTTGATTACGAGCTTCGCATTCGCTTGTTTCTCAAAGTTTTGCAACCAAGAATGGATTTAAAGTGGTGAATCTTAAGTGTGTGCTCTTAGTCCAAGCCCCGTGATCCGAGCTTAGATCTAGCCTTGGGTGTTTGGGAGCTAAGTTGTTTATGGATGGGATAGAATTTCTCGCGAATCTTATCTTGATAGATGCGCAATCCTAAACGTCATCCTTGGAATGGATTGGCTGTCCAAGCATAAGGTCGTTTTAGATTGTGGCAAGGATCGTGACCTTGGAAGGCCCTAGTGGCAAGAAAGTGGAGTTTCAAGCGACCGCAGATTCGACGGCGATTAACGGTCAACAGTGTGAAAGCCATCAGCATGGAAGATGTGCCAGTAGCCAGAGAATACCCGGAGGTATTTCCAGAAGATTTGCCAGGATTGCCACCAGATCGTGATATCGAGTTTGTCATCGAGTTAGCACTGTGCACAAAGACCGATATCAAAGAGACCATATCGGATGCCTACCGACGAGTTAGTAGAAATGAAGAAGCAGATTGAGGAACTGCAAGAGAAAGGTTTCATTAGACCAAGTTCATCGCCGTGGGGAGCCCCGGTTTTGTTTGTTCGCAAGAAGGATGGAAGTCTTAGAATGTGCATCGACTACCGTGCACTTAATGAAGTAACGATCAAGAATAAGTATCCATTGCCCAGGATCGACGACTTATTTGATCAGTTAAGAGGAGCTGGAGTTTTCTCCAAGATAGATCTTCGTTCAGGATACCATCAGTTGAAGATCCGAGCAGAGGATGTACCTAAGACTGCGTTTTCTACGCGATATGGACATTACGAGTTCACAAATATGTCATTCGGATTGACTAATGCCCCAAATATTTCATGAACATGATGAATAAAGTCTTCATGGATTACTTGGACAAGTTTGTTGTAGTCTTCATAGACGATATCTTGGTTTACTCAAGACGGAGGAAGAGCATGCGTAACATCCGAGAATGGTTTTAGACAGGCGCGAGAGCATCAACTATATGCTAAGTTTAGCAAGTGTGAATTTTGGAAGGAGAAAGTTGAATTTCTCGGTCATGTAATGACTACCAAAGGAGTCGCAGTTGATCCCAGCAAAGTGGACGCAGTGTTGCATTGGGAGCCACCAAGTCATTACTCGATTCGTAGTTTTACGAATGGCGGGATATTACCGTCGGTTCATAGAAGGATTCTCGACAATTGCTAAACCCCTTACGCAGCTTGTTAAAGAAAGAGAAGAAGTTTGCATGGACGCCGAGTGCGAGAAAAGTTTCATGGAATTAAAGAAGCGCTTAACAACAGCCCCGTATTAGTGTTGCGGATGTGCGTAATGGATTTGACATTTATCGCGATGCTTGAAGCGGGGCTTGGGATGCGTGTTAATGCAAGAAGGCAAAGTCGTTGCTTATGCGTCGAGACGCTTAAGACCACATGAAGTGAATTACCCAACGCATGATTTGGAGTTAGTGCCGTAGTGCATGCTTTAAAGATATGGCGTCATTATCTCATAGGAAATAGATGTGAGATATATACGGACCATAAGAGTTCAAATACATATTCACTCAATCGACTGAATATGAGACAAATAAGATGGCTTGAGCTAATTAAGGATTATAATGTGGAATCCATTATCATCCCGAAAAGCCAATGTGGTGGCGGATGCCCCGAGTCGAAAAAGCCATAGCGCAAATTCATTGTCAATGGAGGATCAACTGAATTATGCAAGGAATTTGAGAGGTTAAGATTGGAGGTCGTTCGCAAGGAATGATAGCTTAGAAGTAAAACCAACATTAGAGGATCAGATTAGAGAAGGTCAACAAGATGACGATAAAATTTCAAAAATCAAGGCTAAAAGGAAGAAGGCCTAGCCATAGATTTCACTGACGAACAAGGAACTATGTTCTTCAAAGGCCGAATTTGTGTGCGGATAAAAAGGAATTAAAACAATTGATTCTTGAGGAAGCGCATGATTCAAAGTACTCAATTCATCCAGGAAGTGCTAAAATGTACCAGGATTTGAAGGAGAGATTCTGGTGGCCAAAAATGAAGCGTGAAGTGGCTGAGCATGTTGCATTATGCGACGGTGTCGAGAGTAAAGGCTATGCACCAAAGACCCGCTGGTTTGTTGCAACCGTTGAAAATTCCGGAATGGAAGTGGGAGGAAATCGGGATGGATTTTATCACCGGTTTACCTAAGACTCAGAAAGGTTACGATTCCATTTGGGTTATCGTGGATCATCTAACCAAGGTCGCCATTTCATCCCAAGAAAGACCACTTACTCCCGAGATCGCTTGGCGAATCGTACATGTCCAGGATTGTATGTTTGCATGGAGTGCCAAAGAAGATTGTGTCGCATGAGGTACCCAATTTACCTCAAGGTTTTGGAATAAGTTGCATGAAGCAATGGGAACCCGTCTCAATTTCAAGATCTGAGATATCACCCGCAGATGATGGTCGACCGAAAGAGTAAATCAGATCTTAGAGGATATGTTGAGAGCTTGTGCCTTAGCTTACGCTACGACATGGGATAAATGTTTGCCATATGCGAGTTCGCCATAATAATAGTTATCAAGCTAGCCTACAAATGTCACCGCTCGAGGCATTGTATGGACGTGCTTGTCGTACTCCATTGAATTGGAACGAGACAGAGAACGCTTGGTGTTTGGGCGGATATCCTCAAGAGGCGTAAAGTCAAGTAGCAATGATCGAGAGAGATTAAAGATAGCACACCAAGACAGAAAAGCTACGCCGATAATCGCGTCGAGATTTGAGTTTTGAACCGTAAGATCATGTGTACCTCGTGGTTACCCTCTTAAGGGCGTTAAGAGATTTCACGTTAAAGGAAGCTTGCACCAAGATATGTCGGTCCGCTCAAGATTCCGAGCCGTCGAGGAGAGGTAGCTTATCGCTTAGAGTTGCCTCGGTCATTGGCGTGGAGTGCATGATGTATTCCATGTATCGCAGCCTTAAGAAGTGTCTCAGAGTGCCAACAGAGCAAGCCCGTTGGAGGCAATAGAGTCGCAAGAAGATTTGACTTATAAAGAGCAACCAATGTAATTTTGGATGTTGTGGAGCGCAAGACCGTAAACAAGTCTATTCGCTTTGCAGAGTTCAAGGAGCAATCATTCGAAAGTGAAGCCACTTGGGAGCGAGAAGAAGAATTGAAGTCGAATTCGAACCTATTCTCTAGTTAGCCCCAATCTCTGTCGAGATTCATAAGGGGGAGGTTTGTAACATCCCAAAATTTGGCTTAATTAAGTTTTTGTTGTTTAAAAGTGCATTTGTGATTTTCTGAATTTATTTGGATTTTTCTCGATTTATTTGAATTAAATGTTATTTTGGGTTTATTGCTTTTTATTCAAAAGTATTTAAATCTGTGCAAAGTCAAAATAAAGTTTTGTCAAAAATATTTTATTTAAGTCCGAATGTCTCAAAGTATTTTTGAGATTTTTCTTGAATTTTCCGATTATTTTATTGCCTAAAACAAATTAAAGGAATTTTTGGAATTAGTTTAATTGGAAAACTGTTAAAAAATCTTTTGAATGTTGTTGGGCCGAGCCCAACACATGCGTCAGAAACCCGCGTCGGTGCGGCCCGGCCGGCCAGCTGGCCGTCGCGAGGAAACCCTAGATCGGCGATCGCTCATCGCGATCCAATGGTCGCAGAGGGCCGCGTGTGTGCGCTTTTAGCCGTCGGATCTGGACACGCGTCGCAACGCCGCTTGTCGCTCTCCGATCCGGACTCGGAGTTCATCGCCGTGGCGCCGCGGACTCTTTCGCCGTGTGGAGCGCGGACGCCGAGGCTATAAAGGAGGGTAGCGCCCGAGGTTCGCAAGCCGCCGCATCTTTTGGGTGGAAAGTTTCGCGAGAGCAACCGAGAACGCCGCCGCAAGCTCGCGGAGTTGAAGTCTGCAGCCGCCGTTTTTGCTCAAGCACGCCGCCGTTCGTCCGGTTTTAAATCGTGTGGACTCGAGATCCGACTCACCGGCGCGCGCGCCGACTACTCTCTACTCACCTCGCGGAGACGCGCCAAACGCCGCCGCCTTGGTCTTCGCCTTCAAGTCCGGTAAGACTCACCGTCGCGCCGCCATCGCTGGACCAGGAGCTCGGAAGCCGCCGGATCTAGATTGATGGTCGATCGTTGCCACGCCGCGATTGATGACCGTCCGATCGGGTTTCGTCGGATCGATCGAACGCTGGGTTGAGCCAATCGCAGACGGCCACGTGTCGGCGCTGGTGCCGAGGCGTCGTGAGCCGAGTCTCACCGTAAGCCAAAGACGAGTTCGTGAGACTCGATCCATGCGCCGAGGACACGTGTCGGCGTGGGATTGGCCGAGACCATCTTGACGCCATGCTTGCGCATAATTACATTTTTCAATTGGAAAATATTCCGATTGGAAATTCCGTGATGATGACGTCATCATGAGGTCACGCTGACGTCATAAATCGATTTTTCAGTATAAAAATAAATCTGTTAATTCGTATTTTCGATTTTCGATTTCATATTTATTTCAAACTTCAAAAGGCTATATCTTTTGCATCGTAACTCGAATTGAGTGATTCCAGTTTATAAAAATTTGTAAAATTGAGATCTATTTAATGGTGAATTTTAATTGATTTTTGGAGTTCAATTGCTCTCTGTTTTGGCATTTATTTGCTTTTCTCTTTCTGATGCGCGTGAGACGTTGAATTGTGCGACGCTTGAGGAAGATCAAGCAACCCAAGAGCAAGCTTCAGATCAAGATCAGGACCTATTCCAAGGCAAGTTGTGCTTTGATCATGTTGAACCCATGTTTATAAAATTGCTATGTTTGTTTTACAATATTGCATATATTTCAAATATACAATTGTTTCAAATTAGATTGGGTTTAGCTAAAATACCAGATTGATCTATACCCTACCTTGTCATTATATGCCATGAACCATTGTCACCCTAGATTGGTTTAATATAGTTGATTAATAATTATGATCAACATTGGAGGTTAGACCGTATTAGTTGCTTAGCCATGCCACGTCATCACATGTGTCGAATCATTGTTAATTAATCTTGATTAACGGAATATGGAACAATGTTATGAACTTGTGTGTCATGGGATCACACGACGAGATTGAGTTGTTGTGGCGAGTCATGTCACGCAACGATGTTGAATTGTTGATGGCACGTGGTGCTTGGTAATCAAGCGGGTGATGATAACTTAGATTGGGGCAAGTGGCAAGGCGAGGAGGCCAAGGTGGGCCCGATGGGCGATGGTATGTGGAAGTCTTGCCTTGATCACACTAAGGACTTAACCTTGCAAGCCTTTGACTGAGTCAATCATGCAACCACATGTCCGTATGGGCCACCTAGTGAGTAATTTGCAAAGTCTTAATTTTGATACTATCGTGGTCGTGTGAGTTCCCGTCGTCGTGTAATTCACATGGCGCAAGAGGGGGCCCGGATGTGGTTTATGACCGCCAAATGTTGAAACCTTAGCGGTAGTATCGGGTTAGGATAGAGCATTGTAAAGGCTTTGTTATAATCACTCGCCTTGGTGGTGTTTGGTTGTATCACGTGGGTAAAGTGCATAACCTCTGCAGAGTGTGAAACTATTCGGATAGCCGTGCTTTCATGTATTGAGCAATGCTCGGAATTACGATTAAGGGTTAGCTTAATTAATTGGACAACTTGGTTGGGATGGCGGAATGCCATGTGGAAGATGGAATTTAACTTAGGATTGGAAACTTGGTTTACTTGAGAAATATTGAATTTATTTATTATCGTTATTTGTTTTACATCCTTTACAATCTATATATCTTGTATTCGTTCATAAATGCCGCTTATTGCAAAATAGCCATGATAGCCTATCCATTGGAATAAGCCTTGCATATAGATACATGGAATTGCATTCATGCACAACTTGTTGAGTGCTTTAAGTACTCACCCTTGCCAAACAACATTAATCAACAGTTGAAGAATCTACACTGTGTTGGAAGATGAAGTCCAAGAAGACACGAGTCATTAGGGTCCGAGCCTTGTCGGTTGCTGTGGTGACCGATGAGCTACCTACGTTTCTACTTTCCATTGCTTAATTATTAGTTTATATTTTCAGTCTTGCCCTGCGTGGCTTAATAATGTAAGTTGGTCATAAGATCATACATTTAGTTATATCAATAAATGAACTATTATTCTATTATCGTTGTGTATGATGTGATATGTACCAATGTTAAGCTGTGTGCACTAGCGTTGATCCTGGGAATAGTGCAGTAAACACAGTGGGTTCGAATCAGTGGATTCGGGTCCTTACACTATCTCCCGCCTACCAATGTGCAAAGCTAGATCTAAGCAACTTAATAGATTAAGGCTACCCATAACAGCACCTGTGGTTGCACGGAGTTTTTGGCTTGAAAACAACCCATAGCTCGGTCCGAAATCTAACACGGGCAATACTTCTCCCTACACTGCGTACAAGTCTAACCCTTGCGCAACCGGCTATTGCCAATAATTGCCCGCATCTAAACCATAGTTTTATTTTGAGTTTTTAGTCAAAATATCCACAACCGACATCATGTCATAACCAATATTTTCAATTTCTCAAAAAACAATTTTGATCTGATCATATACAACATTGGTTCTAAAGCATGGCTAAGCATGGTTAATAATCGCATATAGCTAAGTTGACATTATGTATTGTCTAACCCATTTATATAGTTATCAAGGTTCACCTATCCATACTTATCAAGGAAGTTTCATGTGACAACAAGTATATCTACCAGTACCACAAAATAGCAAATTTACAGAAAATAAATGCATGCATGAAACATTTTGATAGACACAATAAAAATTAAATACTGGGATCAATATAATCAAAGGGGGTGCTTGCCTTGCTTAATTGTTATTTATTATGAAGTCGCGGAATTAGTGATGTCGGGTTCTACACATCGTTCAATGGGAATATAGCGAACAACAAATTTCAATAAGGGCAAAAGGAAGACAGACAATATATCAAATAAAGACTTGCTATAAAGAACAGACACAGATTCTTTTATAGATTATTTATTATTGTCTGATGAATTTTAGATGCTAAAATTATTTGGATTAATAAATTAAGACATTAGTTATCATGTTATATGTTATGTACAAACAGTACTTAATCTTTAACTGACTTTGCATAAGAATCCGTTTTAAATACATATATACTAGATCTGTTAGGTTGGGCTATTGGTTACATATTCTGCTTTTTAAGAAGGTTTTGGTGAAACAAATATCTTAAGTATTAATCTTTCTATTTTTACTAAGTTTGTTTACTCATATTACGGATTTCTGATATCATAATGCATAGGGTTATTTGGGTGACAGAATTTATATGCAGAACATGATGAAACAAGATTATTTCTTTAGAATAAGGTTGTCTATGTATTGGAGAGCATTCCCAAGCTGATTTTATGAATTTTAGGATTTATACAATGTATTTTATTCATTGCTGAAATAGCTTATATGGTATTATGATTCTTGTTATAAGGAATTGGATTAGTAATGTATAGAGTACTTAGCTTTATGAGTTTTGCATGCAAGGTAATTTATACAAGTTGGGATCTGCAAAATAAAGCTACTGGCTGCATTTGCATGGTTACACAATAATTTGCATGATATAAATATTTTAGCTAAAGGTTTCTTATGCTCAACTATTCTTATAAAGGGCTTTAGTGACCATAACACTTGAGGTTATTGCACTAGCAGAATTTAGATGAAATGCAAGTTGTAAAAACAATATTTTTCAAGATTACGGTAGAACATATCTCAAATATCATTCTGGTCTATTCTTCATAAAATTTGCATCTAGAGGAGATATTTTACAAACTGCCGAAAAGGCTTAAGCGTTTCTGAAAATATAATAAGGTTATTTTGCTATCAAGATATATATGCAAAGCATGACAAAATTAGGTTCCTTCTTCAGAATATTGAAGTATTTTCTTTGTATAGTATCACTAAACTGATTTTATAAATTTTTAGTGCTTAGACGAGACATTTTATTTGCTACTAAAATAGCATAAATGGTCAATCTGGAATATATGCATGTATATAGATATTAGTGCTAGTTACTCTTTATATGCATATACATATCTTTTACACTAGGGTCTTGTTCTTATTCATAAAACAATTCAAAGTGAAGTGTATTATTTAAACGTTGTGACATTCTCTGGAGTCCTACTGACATATATATATAAACATCAATTTTTGCTCACTTAAGATTTATTTTGCACAAGATATATCCTTTTTAATATTTAATGCATTGAGAACAACCTTTAATAGAAATTGATTCAAACAAAGATAATATTTAAGTATTTTCATATATTTGTGGTTCTGGAAGTCAAAGGAATTAAATAAAATTGGTTTCATTCAATTCTCAGTTCATTTGCATCATATATATAGCCTATCTTTCAGCCTTTTACTTAAATTTGAATTTCAAATTTGTCCAGAGCTCTTATCCAAAATATTTTTGCATATTTTGAGAGTACTTGATTTTATATGAATTTAGAATTTTGTTTCATCTCATTTGAACTAAAAATGAAAAAATTATGAATAGATGAAGTGGCTCGGGTATGAAAATCTAGTGGAAATGGAAAATACGTTTTCATGCTTTGAAAGCGTTTTTCCATTTTCGCAGGATTTTCTTTAAATCTGGCCGACTGACTAGTGGGGCCTCTGGGTTAGTGAGAGGAGTGAGAGAGCTGCCGGCGGTGGAAGGACGCTGGAGACGACAAGCCGCCGGTGTGGTGAGCATCACCGGACCCATACGCACCAAGGGGTGGTACCGATTCGATCAGAAGGAACCGAGGTGTGCTGCCACCGAGAGGAGGAGGCGACAGTCACGGCGGTCAAGCCGCGCTGGCAAAATACAACCGACCGGGTGTGATGGGTTCCAGATTGAGCTTCGAGGGGCTTAGAATGTTCCATTTTACCTAATAATGGCTTCGGAAGAGGTTCAGTTGAGGCTACAACCGTGTGCCGTGCTTGGGGAAAAAGGGTCAAAGTGGCGGCGAAGCTACGGTGGATGAAACCTGAAATAAGTTGAGGGGTTTTGATGCTTATGAGTTGCTCATTCTATACCGAGAAGGAATTTAGAGATAACTCCTTGTACCGATATAATTTGAAAAAGATCAATATGCTAGGGTTCTTCGGCCTATTCTAAAACAAGAGAAATTGAAGGTTGTCTGTGATTGTGGGTGAATGGAGTGAGAGGGGAAATGAAGGGCACTCTAAGGCGATCCTAGGAGGGTATTTATAAGCGGCAAGGAGGCACAACTGTGCTCAGAGCTCAGTGTGAACACGGCGACAGAATTATGGCACTTGAACAGAAGACGATTTGGCCATTCGCGGGAAATTCGGGCGAGGCTGCTGCATGGCAAGGAGAGGACTATGACGTGGTCTCGGGCGGCGCGAATCACAGTGAATGGTGGTTACAACATGCGGCGCCAATTCTCCTTTGCTCCAGGGCTTCGGTGGCCAGAGGAAGACGAAGGTTCGGGGTTTTGGCTGGCAGGTGGGTCCGCTCGGTTGATTGGTCCCATGAGCCAGCGAGAGGAACAGTGGACTTCAAGCATTTCTACGATGAGATCAGAGTTTGGTTCAAAGAATCGGTTAACTATCTTGTCTGTAAATTAATGAAGAATTTATTGCATGTACATTAAATAAGTTCGATCATACTGTTAATTTTTTAGACTTATTTGATGCTTCTAGAATTTATAAAAATTCTGACAAGGCACTGTGCACATATTTCAGTTTTCTGTATTTAATTTATTTAGGAATATATAACTTATCAAATATTTGTGGAACTTCTTGTGGTGATTCCTTATGGCCATATTATTCTCCTATAAAAGTTTCAACTTCAAATTATTTATATTTTATTTACTAAAATTCTGACATTAGTATTTTCAGCTTTTCGGTTTTTGAATTTTTATAATTATCAAATTTAATCAATATTTCCTAATATTTTTATTGTTGATGGCCCAATCCAGAATGAAGATAATATAAAAATTTCACATCTAATTTATCAAATATTAATTTCTGACATATTTATTGTTTGTAGTCAAGAATCATTAATTAGCTTTCATTTCATGTTTAAATACCTTGATATGAATTTTTAAATTTAGAATTAGATTTATGAAGATTTTATAGGATTAAATAAAATTTTTGTTTATCTTATTGTTATAAAATTTTTAATCTTTTCTTTATCTATTACTTAGAATTATATTAAAGGATTTCTCCTTTAGAGCAATAATCAAGAAAATCCAGAAAAATCAAGAGATTCCAGAAAATTCAAAATAAGCATCGTAAAATATAATTAAATCTTAAAATTTAATTTCTCATTGTATTTTGCATTTTGCAATGAAGAGAAAATGAAATCAATACAATAAAAGATTTCTTAAGAATAAAAAAATTCAAGAAGAATTTCATATTGCATGAAATTTCAAAGTGAACTTATATTTCTAATTTATTTCCATATTTTGTTTGATTTGAAGTTTTATTATGCAACTCGTCCTTTTATTAAGGTTGGATTTCAAGATATTGAAATAGAAGATAATATTTTAATTAATTCTTGACATTCTAATTAATAATTCTATTCAATTTTATTTTCTAATTTTTATATTTCTATTTTTTTATTTAGAATTTTTGGGATGTTACAGATCTACCCCCTTAATAGAAATCTCGTCCTCGAGATTTGCAAGGACTAGGAAAAGGTTTAAGGATGGTTGGGAGAATTCTCTTTTTAATAGGCAAATGGTAGATTTTGAGCAGATCTGAAGAGACAGATGATTTCAAACCAATCTAAGTTCTGGTAAGAACTTGCAATTATAAAGGATGTATCTGGCATTGCGTCAGGTATGCCATGTTTGATGTCTTGAGATGAAGTAGATGCAGACCTTGGTGCTTGTTGGCCTTCAAATTCATGAGGTCGTCCTTGCGGTTGCTCCATAGCTTTCGGGGGTTGAGAATGAGGTGGATTTCGCTTCTTCTTTGGGCAACTGTAGGCGTACTGTCCATATTTACCGCAGCAGAAACAAATAATATTGGCTTTTCGATTTTGAGCATTCGACAGTTGTTCATTAGTGTTGTTGGAGTAGTGAACAAGTGATGGTTGAGATTGAGGATGGAGTTGTGCAGAATTCTTTTTAGGACAAGCGTCTTTGTTCAAATGCCTCTTCTTTATCTGATTTTTCGATCAAACTTCTTCAATTTTTATTTCTTCTATTCTTGGAGTTATAATCTTGATTGTGGTGACTTCTAGCATGACTATGGTGCTAGGAGATGTTTGATCTCTTTGGGCACTTTTGTTTCTTTCGTGACGCTTTGCTGGGAACAATTGCATGTTCCAAGATGTTCTCCTTCTGAAGTGAAAGACCATGTGGAGGTCTATCCTTGTGTGTGATGAGTAATTGACGAGTTTTGAGCCTGGTTTGATTTGAATTGAATTGGATTTGAAGCAATTTCAGTGTTGGTTGCTCTTCTTAGTGCTACCGGCCTAGGGGTAGTAGCACCGGACCATTGAGAGCAATTATGATCGATTAATGATTTTGGGATAATCATTGAATATCTTTGTGGGCATTGCTATGTGAAAGGTTTTTCCTTGTCTTTGATGGGTGCAGGGCGACGGTGCTAGGTCATGGTGAGGCGGAGGATGACCGGGACTAGGCGAGGAGCGTCGGAGGACCAGACGGTTGGGAGATCACCTGAAGATGATCGGAGACGGAGTCCGGGCAAGTCAAGAAGACAAGGAAAGGAGATGATGCTAGCTAGATGCTGCGTGGATCAATGAGGGCTGTCGGATTGAGGTCTAGTTGATAGGGTAGCGGGTCTAGGTAGCAAGGTTCAAAATTTCGGCGAATTTCGGCGAAATTTTGGATTTCGGACCACCCCGAAATCTCAAGTACCGGCCGGAATTTTTTTTTGAAATTGCTACAGTAAAATCCGAAATTTCTTTTTTTTGGGCGAAATTTCGTGTTTTTTGGCCGGTTTTGAAAGTTTTAGAGCCGGATTTGACCGGATTTGGTCCAATAACCCTTAGGAAAGTCATCTCCTATGAAAATTTGTTGGAAAACCTAATTTTTTAAACATTTTAAAATTTTGGCAGAAACACTGTCAGATTTTTATAAAATTTTACAATCATGATAATAATATTAAAATTTTATGGTACTATTCTTAGTAGATTAGGATCATACATAAAAAATTTGAAAATAATTTAACTTCATTTGTTATCTTTAAAAAATCAAAAACAGAATGAACATAATTGGGACAGTTATATTGTCAGAATTTTATAAATTTTGTTGAGTGTGATTATGATCTAATTTTTTTTTGAGAGATTAATAATTGACTCAGTAACATTATATAAATTCTTCAAAAAATTTAAAATTTGTTTGTTTGGTCAATCAAATCTATGTAAGCATTGAACTTCGTTTGTTATATTATATTTCAAAAATCAAAAAGAAAAGAACATAAATGGTACTGTGCCTTGTAAGAATTTTATAAATTCGCTGGAGTGTGATCATGAATCACAATTTTTATGGGATATTAAGAACTTCCTTATAACCATTATTTAAAATTTTCAAAAAAATTTATGGTTTACATAATTTTTCATTTTGTTCAAGTTTGCCGGTAAGCCTTTTAACATGGCAGTAGTACTGTTCGAATTTTTAAAACTTCATACAGTTTGATCATCATCTGAAAATTTTATGAGAGCATTATAGATATATCATAACCATGAACAAAAAAGTTCAACAGTTTCTAACTTCATTTGTATCATTTTCCATTCGGATCAAACTTGTCGGTCAGTATTCTATCAGGACAGAGCCACTCTACGAATTTTTAAAAATTCGTCACAAGTGAAAATCAGCTGAAATTTTTATGATAACATTATTTATGGATCATAACCATGCAGAAAAAATTTCAACATTTTATAACTTGATTTGTACCATTTTCCATTCCAATCAAACTTGTCGGTCAGTGTTTTATCAGGACAGTACCACTCTCCGAATTTTTAAAAATTTCTCAGATGTGATAATCAGCTGAAATACTTGTGAAAACATCAGCATTGTGTCAGAAACCTGCAAAAAAAATTTCAAAATTTTTCGATAACGTTTATACCACTTTTCAGCTAGTGCAAAAAACCCGAAATTTTGGGTTTTTTCGCCGAATTTCGGGTTTTTTTTCCGGATTGGACCGGATTTGAATTTTAAAATTCAAATTTTGTCCGAAATAATTCCGAAATTTCACCGAAATTTCGTTATCCGGCCTGGGGCAAAATTTATTACGAAACCGAAATTTGAAACCTTGTTAGGTAGTATGCTTTGAAAACCGTGCAAGAAAACTGAAGGACCGAGATGGCGAACAGAGGGGGGGTGAATGGTCGCAAAAAAAATTTCCCCCAAAATACTCCAAAAAAAATCTCGACAAGATCGCTCAAAGAAAATCGTGAAAAACCTGAAAAACTAGACAACTATGTGTACCCCAAACTTGCATGGATAAGTACCATAAAATATGGGGGATTTTTGAGCCACAATACTGGTTGTCTAGTGTCCAAGATAAAAAGGAATCAATTCAAACTCTTGCTTTTAGAAAGGACATCAATTCAAATCACAAAAGTCACTTTCAGAAAAGCAAAAGCAGAATTTCCAGAACTTGTCCTCGATTTGCACAGGAGGTTGGTGGGTTTCTGCAGCTCACAAAATTTTGAGACGTTTTCTCCCTATGAGCATCAGAGTCGTGAATAACTCCACCAAATTTCTCCTCAAAAAGCGTTACAGAAAAGACAGGAAAAATCTAAGAACACAGTTTGGTCAAGAACTTCGAGCAGACAGTTTGGGGCTCGGTTTTCACCTTATGGCGCCCAAACGGTGCAACAAATGAACTCAAAAAAATTTGTGCAAGTGGATCTCAGAGTCTCTCACCTCCTCCAATAAGAATCACTTGAAAACGATTTTTCTAGATTTTTATAGAAATCAAACACTGACTGCTGCGCGAAGAACAAGTTCTGAACAAAGTTGGAACTTGAAAGAAAAGATGTTCTCTACTCAATCCAAGAGTGCAAAAGAGATGTAAAACCATATGAACACACTCAAAACATCCAAGATCAGCAGCATTTAGAAGGAGGGGAGGCAAATCCAAATTACATGAAAGTAAATTGCGAGAATGTAATTGCGGGAAAGTAAATGCTGAATTTAAATTGCGTAAAGTAAAGACATAATGTAAATGCGCAAAATAATTTCAGAGGTGGATGGATAAAACTTTCATTTCTGAAAGGAGAGGTTACAAAGCCTCACTTTCATGTGGGCAAAGCTCAAAGGAGCATTCACAAACCTCAAAACCTTCAAGGGAAGGAGGCTACCCCTCCACCCCTATTTATACTACTCTTGGGCCACCTACCACCCTTGGATGAGTCCCTCAACCCTAGAGCACTCATCTAAGGGCTAGGATTAACCCATACACACAGCCATGCAAGGGCTAACCCAAAACCCACACACATACCGGGTTTTCTTGTACGGTTTTCAAAGCGTACTACCTAGACCCGCTAACCTATCAACTAGACCTCAATCCGACGGCCCTCATTGATCTACGCGGCATCTAGCTAGCATCAACTCCTTTTCTTGTCTTCTTGACTTGCCCGGACTCCGTCTCGGATCATCTTCCGGCGATCTCCCAACCGTCTGGACCTCCGACGCTCCTCGCCTAGTCCCGATCATCCTTCGCCTCACTATGACCTAGCACCGTTGCCCTGCAACCATCAAAGACAAGGAAACACATCACATAGCAATGCCCACAATGATATGCAATAAACCATCTAACTCATCACTACCCCGCCCATACGCCGGTACTGCCACTCCTAGCAGGGACAACTCAAATTGCTTCATTTTGAAAATCAATCCAAATCAAACACAAACTTGAGCACACCTTGCTCAAATAAAGTCAAATACTCATCACAAACATGGATGGACCTCCACATGGTCCTTCAATCTCCCCCTTGATGAGTATATTGACAAACCACACAAAAGGCATAAATTTGAGTTTGAATAAAATGAAGAAGAAAGCAATTTTTAGTTGTAAAGTCAAACTTGGTCCAAAGATAGAAATTAGAACCATGACCAAGTTGACGAAGAGGAATTTAGATTTTAGAGTTAAATTTAAGAAAGAGCAAGTTTTCAACAAAAACTCTAAAATCCAACTAAACATGTCAAATGTGATTATGAGATTATGATCCAACAGAAGTAGTAGCATAGTTTTACAAAGATCATAATAACCAAATAAGCATTCACATTTTTATCTTTTTAGTGATGCATTTTCTACGTTTTCTCCCCCTTTTGGCAATATAGGCATCAATTTTTTTTATGTATGCATGAAATGCAATCGAAAGAGCTTTGGAGATTATCCAATTGATCAAAATGGAAGGATATTACACCAAGCTTGTCAATTTCAGAAGATGACTAAACTAAGACATGTCCAAGTGCAAATACGAGCTTAGTTTTGAATATTTCATTTTTAGCAAGATTTGACAAGTGCAACACTTAGCTTTAGTTTCAAAAATAGAAGAATAGCCACTCTAAGGATCAAAAGGAAAACCTAGAGTTCAACCTACTCAACACTTTGGGGAATCTAGAAGAGCATACAAGGTCCTTCGGGCTCATTTATCATCATACAAGACATAGAGGGGTGCAAATGTTTGACATTATTTGCATTCTTTACCCACATATGTCTTTGTTTTTAATTTATTTGCATTTTCTTTTGACAACCAATTGACTCAAGCCATATGCGACCATCTCAAGATGAACTCTTAAGATGATGGTCTAGGTCAAACATGATGTATTCCAAGTTCATCCCAAGTACAATGGGAAGCGGTCTTGTGAATACAAGGTGTTGAGTCATATGTGCACAAGAAGAGTCAATTTTGTTTAATTTTCATTTTTAGCACAATGATTTATGAGCAATTGAAGGACTCTAGCATGGATCAAACTAGTTTCACCCAAGTTGCTATAGGGACTCTAAAGAACTCCAAAATTTCTCAAATTATGGCACAAACATCTAGAGAAGAAACCTAGCAAGTAAAAACAACAAGTTTCATCAAATTTTTCATTTAAGGCTTATTTCATTTTTAAGCTTAGCAAGTTAAATGAACTTGGACATATCTAAGCTAGTGATTTCCTCCATATGATGTAGCATGGTGTATAGCATGAAGAAGAAATCAATTGCATAATAGACAAAGCTCATTAAACAAGAAATGCAGTCTATATGAAATGCACGAACAGATTCCCAAACTCCCCCTCAACGAATGAATCAATTTTAAGCTCAAATCTGGTTAAAGTTGAGTTATTATCAAGATTAGGCATAAAGAAAACCAACTCAATAACAACCAGAAAAAAAACAGAATGAGGAGAAGAAGTTGAGAAACTGCAAAACTGGATGGCTATTGAGCATAGATAAGATAGAAAAGACTCACTACGACTCAGACTCGCTCTTATCTTCCCCAGAGACTGGCATAGGGAAGCTGACTCTAGATCCCAACTAAGGAGTGCACATGCACCTGCCTACCAGAGGCCCAATACCTGCTAGACTTATAAGACTGTGAGGGAACTCAACCTAGAGAGAAGAGAGAACAGCTAATCACGCATGATAGCAACCTAAAGCACAAGATAAGAGGTCCATGCAAGGCTTGCCAGAAGTCTAAGTGAGTGAACTCAACTCAAGAAAACAAGCCCAAAGTTACCCAGAAGAAACACAAAGAAAAGAAAAGCTGGAAGAAAACATATAATACATAATATACAAACCAGATCCCCCTCACGAAAGGCCGTAAGGGCTCACGACTCCAAACTCACTCCTCAAGGCAACAAATCTGGAGCTATCCAAAGGCTTGGTGAAGATTTCGGCTAATTGAAGGTCACTCTCTACGAACTGAAGCGCGATATCTCCCTTCTCCACATGGTCTCTAAGGAAATGATATCTAATATCAATGTGTTTGGTCCGGGAATGTTGCACTGGGTTTTTAGCAATGCAAATAGCTGAAGTGTTGTCACAGAAAAGTGGCACACTCTCTATTTCTAACCCATAGTCCCGTAAGGTCGATCTAATCCAGAGCACCTGGCTACAGAACTGGCTGCAGCAACATACTCGGCCTCAGCGGTGGATTGTGCAACCCCAGACTGCTTCCTAGATGACCAAGAAACAAGGGAAGTGCCAATGAATTGGCAAGTGCCAGAAGTGCTCCTCCTATTTATCCTACAGCCAGCAAAGTCGGCATCGGAAAAGGCTCTAAGAGATAGACAAGAAGACGAAGAGTACCAAATACCATAATCAGTGGTAGCACGAAGGTACCTGAAGATGCGCTTGACCGCCTGGCGATGAGAGACGCGAGGAGAAGCTTGAAATCGAGCGCACAGACACACAGCGAAATGTATGTCCGGCCTCGAAGCAGTGAGGTACAAGAGGGAGCCGATCATGCTCCGAAACTCCTTTTGATCAGCAGGCTCACCATCCTCATCGGGCTCGAGGACAGCAGTGGTGGCCATAGGAGTCATCACCGGCTTCCTATCAGACATATCGAAGTGCCTCAGGAGGTCACGGGTATACTTGCCTTGATGCAAGAAAGTACCCTCCCGAGTCTGCTTGATTTGGAAGCCAAGAAAGTAGCTCAACTCGCCCATCATACTCATCTCAAACTCTGTGCTCATCACCTCAGAAAACTGAGACACAAGCGAATGAGATGAGCCACCAAAAATGATATCGTCCACATAAATTTGGACAAGAAGAAAATGAGACTCATGGTGTCTGATGAACAGAGTTTTGTCTACTATGCCTATTTTGAAGTCATGGCTGAGAAGATAAGACTTGAGCCTCTCATACTATGCTCTGGGGGCCTGCTTGAGTCCATGCAAAGCTTTGGAGAGCTTGTATACATTACTCGGAAATTTGGGGTTCTCGAATCCTAGAGGTTGTTTGACATAAACCTCTTCCTCAATATAGCCATTGAGGAATGCACTCTTGACATCCATTTGATAGAGCTTGAAGCCCTGGGATGCAGAGAATGCAAGCAGGATCCTAATAACCTCTAGTCTAGCTACAGGGGCAAAGGTCTCCTCAAAGTCAAGACCCTCAACCTGAGAAAAGCCCCGTGCAACTAGCCTAGCCTTGTTGCGAATGACAACCAAATCCTCACTCTGCTTGTTTTGAACACCCATTTGGTCCCAATGACATTATGACTAGATGGGGCTCGACAAGCGCCATACCTTGTTCCTCTCAAAGTTCTCAAGTTCTCATGCATAGCATTAATCCACGATTCATCGGATAATGCATGAGAAACATCCTTCGGCTCAAATGAGGCAACGAAGGCGAGTGGAGGCGGCTCGACAAACCTAATTTTGAGCGAGTGACCGCTCAAACAGATCACCAATGATCCGATCGGTGGATGAGCTTTACGGATATGTCGGGAGGACCGAAGGTATGGCCTCTACCTCATGCACGTAAGAGGTAGGAGCAGAGCCACTCGCTGAAGGAGAGTCGGAAGGCAAGGACTGGTCTCACTGAGGTGCAGAAATGGAAACAGGAGGCACCTTAGGTGTAGAGGGAACTGGATCCGGTGGAACACCATCATCTCCATCATCCTCATCTTCTACAAAGATGGTCTCGGAGGGATAAGAAGAGCCTGAAACATCAGGTCTAGCTCCTGGGCTAGCCTCATCAAAGGTCACATCACAGGTCTCTATGATCCTATGCGCATCAACACTCCAGACCCTATAGGTACGAGAAGAAGTCGAGTAACCTAGAAAGATACCATCAGAAGAGCGAGACTCAAATTTATACCAGACTTCAAGATAAAACACTTGCAACCGAAAACGCAAAAATGAGACACACTGGGCTTTCGCCCATACCTCAACTCATAAGAAGTGCGATGCAAATGTGCTCTCAAAAACACGCGATTAGAAACATGGCAAGCAGTAGCTATAGCCTCAGCCCAAAACTTCCTAGGAGTACTATACTCGTCTAGCATCGTCCTGGCCATCTCAACCAAGGTCCTGTTCTTCCTTTCCACTACGCCATTCTCACGAGGGGCGAGGGAGAAGAGAACTGATGCTCTAAACCGACTCCACACGAAACTCTCAAAGTAGGAATTCTTGAACTCCGTGCCATTATCACTGCGTATAGCTCGTAATGCACCTGGGAGCTCAATAGACAACCTACTAACCAAACCCCTGAAGTGAGAAAAAGTCTCATCCTTCGAGGCCATGAAGAATACCCAAGAGTATCTAGAAAAATCATCAATGATGACAAGAACATACCACTTCCCTCCTGCTGACTGCACTCTAGCTGGACCAAAGTGTCCATATGTAAAAGCTGTCCTGGTGCATCAATCATCACTACGGTGACTGGAGGTGAGAAGCAGTAACCATCTTGCCATGTCGGCAAGGAGAGCAAACTAAGTCTTTGACCATCTTGAGTTTGGGCAAACCCCGAATGAGATCGTGGCTGCTAACTCGGGTCAAATGATCAAAACCAATGTGACCAAGTCTCCTATGCTAGAAGGAGAAATCACAGGACTCAGAAGCAATCAAACATCGAAGAGAGTCTCCAGAAGAAGCAGAAAAATCAGCACGAAAGACTCTCCTAAATCTAGAAATCCCGCAAACTAACCCTCCTGATGAATCAAGAATTCTACAGGCATTACTCTTGAAGCTTACCTCGAAAGAGTCATCGATAAGTCGAGAAACAGAGAGCGATTGTATTGCGACTTACTTACTAAGGCAACATCTTTAAGAATGAAATTTTGATTAATGCAGATGGTACCTTTAGCAATGACTCTACCTGAAGATGCATCCCCAAAAGTGATTAACTCATCACCGGGGGCTCGGACTAGGGAAGAGAACCAACGAGAATCTCCGGTCATATGACGAGAACAACCGGAGTCAACAATCCAAACATCACCCTTCCCCATCCGATTTAACTGATCAAGACACAAGAGAGAAAGATGACTCAATCTCGGGATAGAGTGAAGACTTAGGAACCCAATCTCAACCATACGACACCTCAAAGTACCAGCCACAGAAGAAGACTGGACTCGAGTGTCTCTCTGACGCTCAACTCTCACACGATCAGGAGCAACTATGGTAGATAATCTAGGAGTCAAGACTGGGTTGGCACGCCGTGGTGCAAAAGCCGACCATCCCAAAAAGGTCTGCTGGATCTCCTACCGGAAAACACCTCACGCCACGATATCTAACTCGATGGGAAAAAGCGAGGAATATCAAGAGGACAATGGAAAGATCGACTACGAACAGCTCGGGACTAAAACTCGAAGAACTAGCATGAAAACAAAGTCCTGGACGCTGCCCAAAAACAGGCGACTCTCTAACCTGTCTAGAAGCAGTGTGTGTCTTAGGAGCACTCAAAGTCTGGAGATGACCCTGAATACCCCTAAGAGCAGCAACACACTCACGCCGAGTGATCTTGGCGCGCCTGAAGCAGAAATCTACTAGGTGACCATCCTTCTTACAGAAGGTGCATGTGTATTTCGCCTTGCTAGAGGCAGAAGCAATAGGAGTAACACCCTTCTGGTCAGAAGTCCTATGGACAACCCCAACGGACCTAAACACGGTGGTACTCACTTTGGGAGCTACCACAATCTCACCACTCTTGGAGCCGTTCACAATGGTGGGAGGATGCGCCCGAGCGTGCTCCAAGGGATCAAATCCTAGACCTTGATTGAATCTACTAATCTTGGATTGGTCTAGAATAAGATTGAGCTTCTTCTTGCCTCCAACAAACTTCTCGAGAGTGCTCATAAGATACTGGCAATCTCCGAAGAAAGAAACACAAGAAGAACAGGGGGAAGGAGAGGAAGAAGAAGAACCAGAAAGAGAAGATCTCTCAGCACGTGCTTTTTGTTCCCTTAGCACGACTGCCTCAATCTTGAGGGCCTCACAAGAAATGCAAAGAGCATCTCTAATCCTAAGGGTTTGGTCTTTTAACTTCTTCTTAAGCTCGATATGGATTTGATCCACATCATCCTTAACCCCAACACACAGCAAGCAACCAGTTTTTGACTTAACTAGTAAGTCCTTAGCAAGTTGATCACACTTGACATTCAAAGCATCATTGTCAAGTTTTAGTTGCCTCTGACCCTCACATGAGCCGACCGGGTCCTTAGAAGCATGCAATTCAAGTTCATCATTTCTAGCAGAAAGCTTTCTAAGGTGTTCGCTCATGACATCAATTTCGGCAAGCAATTTAGGGCAATTAGCACATGATGGAGTGGAGTGAGCATGAAGAAAACTAGCCTCAATAGGAATAGCATCAACGTAACTAGTGCTAGCATTCTTCAACCTAAGACCATCAAGTTCAAGCAAGCAACTATCATGTATGGGTCCTTAGGTTCTCCAACTCCACAAGAATAGCATCACACAAAGAGCAATCATCAGTGACTCGGGAAGGAGAAGATCTAAGTGAAGCTAACTCTCGAGTCAAGGTACCTACTTCCTTCTCAAGCTCCGTACACCTAGCTCTAGCTCTAGCATGAAATTTTCCTAATTTGCAGAAAGCTTCGTTGAGCTGGTCATAGGAGGGTACCTCATCCGAGTCGCTGTAGAGCTCGGAGTCACTGATGTCGTTGGTGTCGGCCATGAAGCACATGCCGGAGAAGTCATCGCCGCCCTTCTTCTCTTGCGGATCGATCATCCTCGCCCTCGTCGCACCATGTCTCCGTGTCGGAGAGGTTGATGTCGTCAAGCGCCGCGAGGACGCGGTGGAAGAGCTTCTTGTTCTTGGAGAAGTTGCGGTACTTCTTCTCGTGTGCCGGTTCACGAACTGGAGGCTTCTTGTTGCGGTTCTTGTCGGTGTAGTCGTTCTTGCCCGAACCGCCAACATCGTTCTTGCCCTTCTCCAGCTTGGGACAGTTCGCCCGAGTGTGGTTGGGGCCACCACACTCGAAGCAGGTGATCATGCCACCTCTCTTCCTCTCTCTCACCCTCTTGTATGCATGAGAAAACTTGTGAGCGAGAAGAGCAAGCTCATTTTTTGGAAAATTTTCCAGTTGGTCATCGCTTAGCTCGCAAAGGGCGGAAAGAGAGAAACCAATAGAAGGATCAGAAGAAGAAGATCCAATAGGATCGGTGACCAAAGCCATCGACTAAGATTTCGTCTTCTGAGAGACGACATCGATCTCATGAGTCTTGAGGCGGGAATAAAGCCCGTCAAGAGTCAGAGTCGATAAGTCGGTGGTGTCCTTGATGGTGGTCACCTTCATCTCCCAAACCCGAAGGTCGAGTGCGGTCAAGAAATGCCGAGCATTGTCCGAGTCAGCGTATATGCAACCAACTGCTCGGAGGTCGCTCAAAATCCTTGTAAACCGACCAAAACACTCGTCGAGACTCTCACCGGCGCGTTGATCAAATTTGTTGTACTCGCGCTTGAACTGGTCCTGCCTCACAGTCTTGATTTGAGTAGAGCCCTCATGGTAACAATCGAGGGTTACCCAAATCTCGCGAGTGGAGCGAAGGTGAGAAATCCTATCATAATCACCGCGGCTAAGACCCTGTATGAGAATGTTCCTTGCCTTAGCATTCGCCTCAACGTCAACCATATTGATGGCCGTGATATTTTCATCAGCAGAAACCTCATACGGAGTTTCACCTTACGCCATATCGGTAACCCCGGCGTGATGTATGACTCCATCCGGGACTTCCAAAAAGGAAAATCAACTCCATTAAAGATGGGAGGCTTGGTGGAATATTTGTCCGTCGCCATGGCTCTTGAGACCGGTCAAAATCTATGGAAGAGCAGAACCGGCTCTGATACCAATTGAAGGATCGAGATGGCGAACAGAGCGGGGGTGAATGGTCGCAAATAAAATTTCCCCCAAAATACTCCAACAAAAATCTCGACAAGATCGCTCAAAAGAAATAGTGAAAAACCTGAAAAACTAGACAACTATGTGTACCCCAAACTTGCATGGATAAGTACCATAAAATATGTGGGGATTTTTGAGTCACAATACTGGTTGTCTAGTGTCCAAGATAAAAAGGAATCAATTCAAAGTCTTGCTTTTAGAAAGGACATCAATTCAAATCACAAAAGTCACTTTTAGAAAAGCAAAAGCAGAATTTCCAGAACTTGTCCTCAATTTGCATAGGAGGTTGGTGGGTTTCTGCAGCTCACAAAATTTTGAGACTTTTCTCCCTATGAAAATCAGAGTCGTGAATAAATCCACCAAATTTCTCCTCAAAAAGCCTTACAGAAAAAACAGGAAAAATCTAAGAACACAGTCTGTTCATGAACTTCGAGCAGAAAGTTTGGAGCTCGGTTTTCACCTCATGGAGCCCAAACGGTGCAACAAATGAACCCAAACAATTTTCTACAAGTGGACGTCAGAGTCCCACACCTCCTACAAAAACAATCACTTGAAAAATATTTTTCTAGATTTTTATAAAAATCAAACACTGATTGCTGCGCGAAGAACAAGTTCTGAACAAAGTTGGAACTTGAAAGAAAAGATGTTCTCTACTCAATCCAAGAGTGCAAAAGAGATGTAAAACCATATGAACACACTCAAAACATCCAAGATAAGCAACATTTAGAAGGAGGGGAGGCAAATCCAAATTACATGAAAGTAAATTGCGAGAATGTAATTGCGGGAAAGTAAATGCTGAATTTAAATTGCGTAAAGTAAAGACATAATGTAAATGCGCAAAATAAATTCAGAGGTGGATGGATAAAACTTTTATTTCTGGAAGGAGAGGTTACAAAGCCTCACTTTCATGTGGTCAAAGCTCAAAGGAGCATTCACAAACCTCAAAACCTTCAAGTGAAGGAGGCTACCCCTCCACCCCTATTTATACTACTCTTGGGTCACCTACCACCCTTGGATGAGTCCATCAACCCTAGAGCACTCATTTAAGGGCTAGGATTAACCCATACACACAGCCATGCAAGGGCTAACCCAAAACCCACACACATACCGGGTTTTCTTGCACGGTTTTCAAAGCATACTACCTAGACCCGCTAACCTATCAACTAGACCTCAATCCGACGGCCATCATTGATCCACGCGGCATCTAGCTAGCGTCAACTCCTTTCCTTGTCTTCTTGACTTGCCCGGACTCCGTCTCCGATCATCTTCCGGCGATCTCCCAACCGTTTGGACCTCCGACGCTCCTCGCCTAGTCCCGGTCATCCTTCGCCTCACCATGACCTAGCACCGTCGCCCTGCAACCATCAAAGACAAGGAAACACATCACATAGCAATGCCCACAATGATATGCAATAAACCATCTAACTCATCACTACCGCGCCCATACGCCGGTACTGCCACTCCTGGCAGAGACAACTCAAATTGCTTCATTTTGAAAATCAATCCAAATCAAACACAAACTTGAGCACACCTTGCTCAAATAAAGTCAAATACTCATCACAAACATGGATGGACCTCCACATGGTCCTTCAAAAACCCGGTATGTGTGTGGGTTTTGGGTTAGCCCTTGCATGGCTGTGTGTGTGGGTTAATCCTAGCCCTTAGATGAGTGCTCTAGGGTTGAGGGACTCATCCATGGGTGGTAGGTGGCCCAAGAGTAGTATAAATAGGGGTGGAGGGGTAGCCTCTTCCCCTTGAAGGTTTTAAGGTTTTTGATGCTCCTTTGAGCTTTGCCCACATGAATGTGAGGCTTTGTAACCTCTCCTTCCAGAAATGAAATGTTTTCTCAAATCATTTCTTTTCTTTGTGCATTTACATTACGCATTTAAATTTACATTATGCACTTAACTTCCGTACTTAAATTCCACAATTAAATTCAGCACTTACATTCTTGCAATTTACATTTATGAAATTTGGATTTGCCTCCCCTCCTTCTAAATGCTGTTCTTCTAGGATGTCTTGAGGGTGTTCATTTGGTTCTACATCTTTCTTACACCCTTGGATAGACTAGAGATCAAGTTTTTTATCAAATTGCAAATCTGTCCAGAACTTGTTCTTCACGTAGCAGTCAGTGTTTGATTTTTATAAAAATATATAAAACTCATTTTTGAGTGATTCTTCTTGGAGAAGGTGCAGGACTCATATATCCATCTGTATAAAATTGCTTGAGTCCACTGGTTGCACCGTTTGAGAGCTATGAAGTGAAAACCGAGCCTCAAACTTTCTGGTCGAAGTTCCTGACTGTCTGTATTGCTTGATTTTTCATTCTTATTCTACAAATCTTTCTGAGGTGGTTTTGGTGGAGTGTTTCACGACTCAACTTCTCACAGGGACAAAAATTCTCAAAAATTTTAGAGCAACAGAAACTCACCAACCACCTGTTCCAACTGAGGACAATTTTTGAAAATTTGCTTTAACTTTTCTGAAAAGTGACTTTGGTGTTTTAGCTTTATCTCTTTTAGAAAAGAAGTCTTTTGAATTGATTCCTCTTTTGTTTGGACACTTGACAACCAGGATTGTGATTAAAAAACCCCTCACATGATTCAAGGTTTTTATCCATGAAAGCTAGGGGTACACATAGTTGTCTAATTATTCTGAATTTTGGAGGGTGTGTGAATCTGAGAAGCACCAGTTTGAACAAAAAACTTCGGGTGCTTTAGATTTTTATTGCAAGAGTGTTTGGAGTACTTTGAGTGGGGGAATTTTATTTGGGATCATTCACCCCCCCTCTGATCGCCATTTCGATCTTTCATGAAGCTTAACTTGTTGCTGCTTAGGGCATTCCCTTGCCCAATGACCTTCTTCACCACACGAGAAGCATGCTGTTGTCAATGGCCAATTACTGCTTTCTTGATGATGATTGACAAGGTTGAAATGCTAATTCTTCAATTCTTCTAATGACATTTCTTGTGCAGCTTCTCTTCTATTTGCCAATTCTTGCGCAACTAAGTGTCGGAGTTTTTCTTGCTGATGCTGAACTGCGACGGAGACTATTGGATCAAGGGGGCATTGGGATAGGCAATGATCTTGACCTTCGCAAAGGTAACAAGTGATATTATTCAGGGGACATTCTCCAGGAGAATGATTTCCTTCACGGTTGGAGCAATTGATTGCATGTTCATCAGCAGTATGACCTATTTCTCCACAGCGAATGCACGCATGATCTTCAAATTGGTTGGGTTGACAACATTTTAAGGAACAACGTTTAGGTCTCGAATAAGTTGTAGGAGCAGTTTTCTGATTTGAACCATTTCCTCTTCTCGTGAGAATTGCGCCAAGGTTGGAATTGTTCTGCGCTAGATGCTAGAGAAGAAGGGTGTGTGTCTGACGATTTTGTTCAATTATGGCTAGCATTTGCGCCACGATTGGAGAAAGTAGTAATTGTTCTTCTGAGTTAGTTTATTGCGAACCTTTGGGAGGTAGGGAGCTATGATGATTGCTATGCTGAAAGGGGAGTGCCTTAGCTGAATGCTGAGGATTTGGTTGAACTGGGGTAGGATTACCATCTCTTGGTGGTTGAGAGCCTTGCGTGATTTTACTTTCCATGATTTTGCTGAGAGACCTTGTCACAGGCATCCTGCAACAACGTTTGACAAGATGTTGGAATCAGAGAGAGATGGTTAGATAGGGGTTAACCAGGACACAAGGCAACATTTCATTTTTTAAAATTTTCTTAATTAAAATTTCTTATTAAAGAAGAGTTGGCACATCGTAAATTTCAACCTCATGGTTTAGCATTTACAAGAGTAACCCGGAAAGCAATACAAAAGATTTACAACAAAAATTCAACCTCATGGTTTAGCATTTACAAGAGTACTTGGGAGGGATGTCTAAGGTTTTTCTTCTACTAGCCTAACCATAAGTATTTCCGCACAAGAGTTTGCTATATGACTAGAGTAATGTATAATTTGGATAGTACTATCTTTCAAAATAAGCTATTTAGTGACGAGTTTCTTTTAACCTTTACACCTCTTACTGAGATTACCATTCCAAGGCTTCTAGTTAGTATTGTCCATCTATCATCTTTTTAAAAGGAAAGAGATTAGAATGATAATTTAGATAAGAAACAGGTTTAAAATGAGATGAAAAGAGTTATCGTAATCATATTTGTGTAACATATAATGTCTTTTGAAGGTTCATATTCTAAAATAATATTGTGTGTTTAATGGTTTCATAACTATGGGTTTTATATTATTTTGAGTCTTCTCTTCGTAGCTCTTTAACCTATTGGTTAAGTGTTACGAGAGTAGCCCGTAATAATAATACATGCAAAAACTTTCAACTAGTCAAAAGGTAACACACTTTTATTTTGTTATATAGGAGTTATACATCTCCTTATTTTACAACATAAGTTTTCCCTACTACTTCTTATTACTATATGGTCATATCTTTTATTCTAGTAATGAAGGGTTTGGCTGGAGGTCCTGTGGTCAGAGTACTTCTCAAAGTAGGGGCAGAGGTAGTTTTGTGGTGTTAGTTTACTAAAGAATCCTAAGAGCAATAGGTGCTGGTATGTTCTTTGAGTATAGATGAAGAGAGGATAGTTGGCAATGTCTGTCATACGAACTTGGGGGAATTTGGTTGGTGTTGCAATTTGTTGATCATGGCAACTTGTGGCGGCATTTCTTTGGCAGTTCTCTGTTATGACAGAGAAAGAGTGAAAGGAAGGGGGAGTGGTTTTGGAGCGGTTGAGCAAAGGAAACTGAATGAGCTGGCCATTTCCTCGGTTGACAGGTGTAAAGATGAGTTCACTGGAAAGAAGCTTGGACAGTGACGTTTACTAGCTAAGTTGGCGCGGTTTTCGTTTTGCCGAGGCAGTGTTTGCAGTGGTTGTGGCAGCAATGGGGGACGACACATGCCTAGAGCAAGGTGCGATAGTGTTTCTGGTTTTGTGATCGCAGCAGAAGATTCAGAGCTGAGCTCTATCATGGTAGCAATTTCACGCTCGGTTTGATGCCGTGGCAGCTTTGGCAGAGCTTTGGCAAGGAAGAAGAAGGGCGCGGCTATGTCTGTTGTGGTAAGATTGTGGCAAAGAGGGGCAAGGCAGTGCTTGAGGCTGTGCACAGGGAGGCAGTCGGCTGGCCTCAGCCATGGAAATTGTGTTGGCCGATCTCTTGTGCTGTGGCTACAAATGACAAAGGAGAGTTCAGTGCTTCGACTTGCTAAGGCAAGAACTAGGCAGTGCAGGAATGAATTTGGGCTACGGCAAACGAAACAAAAGAGTATAGCTAGAATTGGTGATAAAGGTCGTGATATTAATCCTAATAAAGATGGATTTTTGAGGAGGGCTAGAAATTTTTAAAAGGATACGTAGATAAGAATTTCTACAGAAGAAAGAATAAGCTTGAAAGAAATTTTATAAAAGAAGAGAAACTCTTTATGAAAATTTTCCTTCTAACCTACATGTTAGGGTTTTTGGGTTCAAATATTTAGGAGCAATTTATCATAAAAACTTTAACCTATGGGTTAAGTTTATACGTAAATTGTCCAGACAAGAAAAACAAAATACAATTGCAAATAGCAAGATATAAACATTACATAAGAATGCTTCATATAGCTAAAGTAGAATGACACTTCCACATGTAAGGATTCCTATCTTAAGGGGAATCTAATCTATTCTTGTGCATTTTACTGTTTGGTGACGTCGACTCTTCATGAAGTAGGATCTTCATACTTTACTTTCGCCTTGCCAGATGTAGCGAGGCGTTATGTCCATCTTGATGTCGGCGTAGATGTTGTAGTCTTCTTTGGCTCGGTATGAAGGATGGTAGCGACATATCTTCGATGTCATCGAAAGCAAATGACGAAGATGAATTGTAGGCGAGGACTACTTTTAAGGAAAGAGGAGTTTGATATAAAACAAAATTAGAGTGGGGTAAGGACAAGATCCTAAGAAAGAGGAAAGAACAGCAATGGCTACATTTTGCAAATATAGTAGCTTCTGAAAATAAGGTTTTGAATTTGATTATTCTAATGCTAACGACCATTCTATTTAGGGTTTATCCTACAGTCAATATAGCTCTCATACCAACTGTAACGACCCCTATTTTTGCAAAAATGCAAAAATAGAAATCTCATGTACATTCAGTACTGGTCCCATGATTAGTGGCTAGTACGCACATTTACAACAATTGGAATCATAATCATACACAATGTTATTAAAGCGGAAACTATTTATACATTGTATTTTACAACTCAGAGTATATATATATGTAGCACAGAAGAAGCAAGGTCTTATAATGTGCCCATCCAATCCCTCAGGCAACTAACAATGCATAATCCCTAGAAAGAACGCTTTATTGAAATTCGCGCATCCTGCGAGGAAAAGAAACCTTCGAAGCTTCTCTATCTTTTCCCACCTAAAGCAACATACTAAACAAGGGTGAGTACTTTACGTACTCCGCAAGACTTTAGCAAAACCTATAATATATGCAGTCCATTTCAAAGGAAACGCTTCTACAATTAATTTGCATGGAGCGAAATTTAAATGGTAAATCAAGATGCAATTTCTCAAACAGAATTTGTAAGAGCAAGTTTGACTGATAAGAAATAAGTAAAGCATAAGTAATAATTCACAGTCCTCCACAACGTGAGCAATCGAGATGTCCAATATCCTACCAACCCGTGGCATAACCATAATCTTTGCCAAAATAAGGCACATCAGGTGAAAATCATCCCATTTTGAAAATAGTAAAACTTCTAACTATGTGATGACGTTACCAAGTGCCTTTGACCATAGGAGCGGCTAATTAATTAGATTTACACTCTGCAGAGGTGTACAGCTTTACCCACAAGACATGACTGACTCTTTGTGCAATCGATAATTAGCACACTTCCTTTGGTGTGCCACGGAGAGTCATGACATAACCGTTACATTACCTAGACGTAGCTTTGCACCAGCCCAATTACGTTGAACAAATGTTATGAAAGAATAAACATAATTAAGTAAAACATGACAGTCCATCTCTGTATATAGATCAATAACATTGGCAGTCCATCTCTGCAAGAAACAGTTTCTTCCAATAACAAGGCGTACATCATTGTACCGATATGCATTTACCCACACCGCGGTGTGGAAGCCCCTCACAAGCAAGCCTAGAAAGGATTGCTCATACAATCTCCCGCCTACCAATGTGCAAAGCTATATCTAAGCAATTTAATAGATTAAGGCTACCCATAACAGCACCTGTGGTTGCACGGAGTTCTTGGCTTGAAAACAACCCATAGCTCAGTCCTTAATCTGACACGAGCAATACTTCTCCCTACACTATGTACAAGTCTAACCCTTGCCCAACCGACTATTGCCAATAATTGCCCGCATCTAAACCATAGTTTTATTTTGAGTTTTTAGTCAAAATATCCACAACCGACATCATGTCATAACCAATATTTTCAATTTCTCAAGAAACAATTTTGATCTGATCATATACAACATTGGTTCTAAAGCATGGCTAAGCATGGTTAATAATCGTATATAGCCAAGTTGACATTATGTATTGTCTAACCCATTTATATGGTTATCAAGGTTGACATATCCATACTTATCAAGGAAGTTTCATGTGACAACAGGTATATCTACCAGTACCACAAAATAGGAAATTTATAGAAAATAAACGCATGCATGGAACATTTTGATAAACACAATGAAAATTAAATACTAGGATCAATATGATCAAAGGGGGTGCTTGCCTTGCTTAATTGTAGTTTATAATGAAGTTGTGGCTGCAATTGGCGTGGTTGATGACGGAATTAGTGACGTCGGGTTCTACACGTCGTTCAATGGAAATATAGCGAACAACAAATTTCAATAAGGGCAAAAAGAAGACAGACAGTATATCAAATAAAGACATGCTATAAAGAACATACACAGATTCTTTTATAGATTATTTATTCTTGTCTTACGAATTCTAGATGCAAAAATTATTTGGATTAATAGAATTAAGACAGTAGTTATCATGTTATATGTTATGTACAAATAGTACTTAATCTTTAACTGACTTTGCATAAGAATTCGTTTTAAATATATATATATATACTAGATCTGTTAGGTTGGGCTATTGGTTACATATTCTGGTTTTTAAGAAGATTTTGGTGAAACAAATATCTTAAGTATTAATCTTTCTATTATTACTAAGTTTGTTTACTCGTATTACGGATTTCTGATATCATAATGCTTAGGGTTATTTGGGTGACAGGATTTATATGCCGAACATGATGAAACAAGATTATTTCTTTAGAGTAAGTTGTCTATTTATTGGGGAGCATTCCCAAGCTGATTTCATGAATTTTAGGATTTAGACGATATATTTTATTCATTGCAGAAAAAGCTTATATGATATTATGGTTCTCGTAATAAAGAATTGGATTAGTCATGTATAGAGTACTTAGCTTTAAGAGTTTCGCATGCAAGGTAATTTATATATGTTTCGATCTGCAAAATAAAGCTACTGGCTGCATTTGCATGGTTACACAATAATTTGACGATATAAGTATTTTACCTAAAGGTTTCTTATGCTCAACTATTCTTATAAAGGGCTTTAGCAACCATAACACTTGAGGTTATTGCAGTAGCAGAATTTAGATGAAATGCAAGTTGTAAAAGGAATATTTTTTGAGATTACAGTAGACCATATCCCAAAGATCATTATTGGGCTATTCCTCATAAAATTTACATTTAGACAAGATATTTTACAAACTGCCGAAAAGGCTTAAGCGTTTCTGAAAACATAATACTTAGGTTATTTTGCTATCAAGATATATATGCAAAGCATGACAAAATGAGGTTACTTATTTAGAATATTGAACTATTTTCTTTGTATAGTATTACTAAACTAATTTTACAAATTTTAGTGCTTAGACGAGATATTTTATTTGCTGCTAAAATATCATAAATGATCAGTCTGGAATATATGCATGTTTATAGATATTACTGCTAGTTACTCTTTATATGCATATACATATCCTTTACACTAGGGTCTTGTTCTCATTCATAAAACAATTCAAAGTCAAGTCTATTATTTAAACATTGTGACATACTCTGGAGTCCTACTGACATATATATATATATATATATATATATATATATATATATATATATAAACATCAATTTTTGCTCACTTAAGATTTCTTTTGCACAAGGTATATTCTTTTGAATATTTAATGCATTGAGAACAACCTTTAATAGAAATTGATTCAAACAAAGATAATATTTAAGTATTTTCATATATTTGGGTTGCTGGAAGTCTAAGGATTCCAATAAAATTGGTTTCATTCAATTCTCGGTTCATTTGGATGATATATATATAGCCTATCTTTTAGCTTTTTTTTAAATTTGAATTTCAAATTTGTCCAAAGTTCTTATCCAAAATATTTGTACATATTCTAAGAGTACTTCATTTGATATGAATTTAGAATTTTGTTTCATCTCTTTTGAACTAAAAATGAGAAAGTTATGAATAGATGAATTGGCTCAGGTATGAAAATCCCGTGCAAATGGAAAATACGTTTTCATGCATTGAAAGAATTTTTCCATTTTCGCGGGGTTTTCTTTAAATCCGGCTGACTGACCAGTGGGGCCTCTGGGTCAGTGAGAGGAGTGAGGGAGCTGACGAGCTGCGACTAACACGGGGTCCCGCGCGTCATTCACCCGAGAAAGGGGATGCGGTTTCCACGGCTGCTGGCGGCGAAAGGACGTCGGAGACGACGAGCTGCCGGTGCGGTGAGCATCATCGGACCCGTATGCACCGAGGGGTGGTACCGATTCGATCGGAAGTGAACCGAGGTGCGCTGCCACCGAGAGGAGGCGTCGGCAGTCTTGGCGGTCAAGCCGCGCTGGCGAAATACAACCGACTGGGTGTGATGGGTTCTAGATTGAGCTTCAGGGAGCTTAGGATGTTCCATTTTACCTAATAATGGCTTTGGAAGAGGTTCAGTTGAGGCTGCCACCATGTGCCGTGCTTGGGAAGAAGGGTCAAAGTGGCGACGGAGCTACGGTGGATGAAACCTGAAACAAGTTGAGGGGTTTTGATGCTTATGATTTGCTCATTCTATACCGATAAGGAATTTTGAGATAACTCCTTATAGAATTTGAAGATGATCAATACGCTAGGGTTCTTCGGCCGATTCTAAAACAAGAGAAATTGAAGGTTGTCTGTGATTGTGGGTGAATAGAGTGAGAGGGAAAATGGAGGGCACTCTAAGGCGATCCTGGGGTGGTATTTATAGGCGGCAAGGAGGTGCAATTGTGCTCGCAGCTCGGTGTGAACACGGCGGCAGAATTGCGGTGCTTGAACAGAAGATGGTATGGGCGATTCGCGGCAAATGCGGGCGAGGCAGCTGCGTGTCAAGGAGAGGACGATGATGTGGTCTCGGGCGGCGTGAATCACAACGAACGGCGGTTACAACAGGTGGCGCCAATTCTCCTTTGCTCCGGGGCTTCAGTGGCCAGAGGAAGACAAAGGCTGGGGGCTTCGGCTGACAGGTGGGTCCACTCGGTTGATTGGTCCCACGCGCCAGCGAGAGGAACGGTGGACTTCAAGCATTTCTGCGATCAGAGCCGAGTTTGGTGCAAAGAATCGATTACCTATCTTGTATGTAAATTAATGTAGAATTTACTGAGTGTACGTGAGATAAGATAGATCACATTATTAAATTTTTAGACTGATTTGATGCTTTTAGAATTTGTAACAATTCTGACAAAGCACTGTGCATAGATTTCAGTTTTCTATTTTTAATTTATCTAGGAATTTATAACTTATCAAATTTTTGTAAAAATTTTTGTGGCAGTTATTTATGGACGTATTTGTCTCTTGTAAAATTTTCAACATCAAATGCTTTATATTTTATTTACTAAAATTCTGACATTATTATTTTTCATATTTTCACCTTTTCTATTTTTTAATTTTAATAATTAGCAAATTTAATCATTATTTCCTGATATTTTTACTGTTGATGGCCCAATCAAGAATGAAGATAATATAAAAATTTCACATCGAATTTATGAAATATTGATTTCTGACATATTTACTATTTATAGTCAAGAATAATTAATTAGCTTTTATTTCATGTTCAAATGCTTTGATATGACTTTTTAAATTTAGAATTAGATTTCTGAAGATTTTCTAGGATTAAATAAAAAAATTATCTTATTGTTATAAAATTTTTACTCTTTTCTTTATCTATTACTTAGGATTATATTAAAGGATTTCTCCTTTAGAGCAATAATCAAGAAAATCCAAAAAAAGGTCAAGAGATTCCAGAAGATTCAGAATAAGCGTCATTAAATATAATTAAATCTTAAAAGTTAATTTCTCATTATATTTTGCATTTTGCAATGAAGAGAAAATGAAATCAATACAATAAAAGATTTCTTATGAATCAAAAATTCAAGAAGAATTTCATATTGGATGAAATATCAAAGTGAACTTATATTTCTAATTTATTTTCATATTTTTTTATTTGAAGTTTTATTATGCAACTCGTCCTTTTATTAAGGTTGGATTTCAAGATATTGAAATAGAATGTAATATTTTAATTCATTCTTGACATTCTAATTAAAAATTCTATTCAATTTCATTTTCTAATTTTTATATTTCTATTTTTCTTATTTACAATTTTAGGGATGTTACAGATAACAAATGATGTTCAATGCTTTTGAAAAAAATTTGTATGATCCTAGATTGCTAAAGATGATACCATAATTTTTTTGAAACATAATCAAGCTTATACATTTTTATAAATATAAAGTCATTCGACTCCAGCTCCAGACCTTTATTAAAATGTACAAGCTTGATCATGCTTTGAAAAATTTATAGTACCATCTTTAGCAGTCTAGGATCATAAAAAAATTGAAATGGATTGAACTTCACTTGTTATCTTTAAAAAATGAAAAACAGAACGAACAATTCCGACTAACAGTCAACTGACCGAAATGGTAAAAGGAGGATGAAATGAAAATAGAAGTAGTAAAAATGAAACAAGGAAAAGAGTAATGTCAGAAGCAAAATCGGGCATTTTTTCAGTGGCGCCAGTAAAATTTTCTCTTTTATAATTTGTGAGGGATCTTTTGTAGGAATAATTCTTGAGATTAAATCCTAAGAACCTCTATATAAGTTATAAAAAATGTAGCATAAGACTGATTACGGGATCTGAGCTTTGATGTAATTAAAAAAAACTCAGTGCATTACTAGTAGTCTAGTTGGATTATAATTGGCCAGACCATGTAGATTCTCAAAGGGAAGGACCATTGCTACGTGGCTCTTCGAGTTCACTCTATCCAGCTATTGAATGAAGGGCTTCTTTAACGACATGTTCTCCTATTATAAGAGAGTTTTTTTATTGCATATTCATTCTTGTTTAATTTATTGTCCTAGCACTACTACAGGAATGTACATCACAATTGATTCTTTTTCGTCATCACAGTCAGCTTTAGTGGCGATACAAAATCGTTAGATGGTGATGAGGAGACGCTATCACAGTCAGTTTTCGCCCGATAAAGATAAATGGTCATCACAATCGGTTCTAATTGTGATGGGGGACACATAACAATTAGTTCTAAGCTAGAACCAATTGTGATGTACTGGGGCAGCAGAACCCACAATCAGTCCTAGGTCAGAACCGATTGTAATATGGGTGTTTGATGTTTAATTTGTACTGTATACATATCACATTCACAATATCTAACACAATATATAGAACACAAACTATCACATAACATTCACAATACATAATATTGTTTACATAGCAAATAACATTCACATAACAAATATATCATATTCACAGTACACATATCACATTCATATGATATAATATTGTTTACAACATATTGACTAGTATGAGTTGTTGGGTCTATAAACCCACCGTTCTATGCTAGAACTTATGTCCACCACCACTAGCATATGTGGTCCCATAATTTGCTGAGATCTTTGTTGTCTAGTGTAACATCCCAAATTTTCATTTCAAAAATAGGATAAAAAAATTAAATTATTATTTTTATCGGTTGTTCAAGTTTATTTGTCTCCTCTTTACTTTCTGGATTTCTCTAGAGTTCAAAAGAAAAAGACTTTTGCCTATTTTTAGAAAAACTTAAAACTATTTCCTAAAAAAACACCCTATTTAAGTTGGAATTAATTGTTTTAAAAAAATATATCACAAGGAACTTCAGTGAATTTTCCCATTATTTGTTAAAATCCTGATTTCAAAATCTTTCCAAAAGTCTCACCAATTAAAATATAGTTTGGAGACAAAATAAAAGATTTGGTTTTGCTAAAACTATCTTATTTAATATAAATAAACCTAAGGGAATTTCTGTGAAATTTTCTATATTTGTCAAATTATATATTTTCTAAAGCCTTTCCGAAAGCTTTAACAAAATAAAAATATATGTGGGTACAAAAATAAAATATTTGGTGGTACCAAAATATTTTATTTGATCTCAAAATGTCCTAATTAAACTCCCTGAATTTCTTAGAATTTTTGGGGTTGTTTTGTATTTTCCAAATTAAAAAGATATTAAAAACAATATAAAAGTATTTACTGTACACGAATAAAATTATTATTTTATGTAATAATATTTTATTTGTTTTACTAAGGCTGTGGGTCACGTTCCAGATTTTTCTCTGATCTTTAAACGGTTGTTTGATATTTATTTCGATTTTATGGGTGATACTTAATAATTCGGATTAAATAATCAATGAATCTCTGATAATTCGGGCAAATTTCAGCATAACTTCGCGAGCTCTCCTGGTCACTCCGATCTTATTTTGATATGAAATTTTTACCAGAGCTTCCTCTTGCTGTCCTCTACATCCAGTAAAATCAGATTTTGCAAATGCCTACGGAGCACCTCCGGCCAGCGATTTCTCTCCCAACTCCGTGAGCTTTTCCGTTGATCCATTGCTCCTTTGTAGCTGAAAATTGAACCCTAGACGCCTCTCCTCATTCCCCACATCATAATAAAAGATCAGCATCAGAATCGCAACGGAGATCCCTCGGCAAGCTTTTTTCCCTAACTCCGGTAAGAACTTCGGCGAGCTCTACAGGGCGCTCCCGAACTCCGTTCATCCTCAAATTGTTTGTGGAGCACCCCCATGAAGGTCGAAACACCTCTGTGAAACAGTTTTGGAAAATTCCAAACAGAGCTCTGCCGGCCACCCTTTTTCTCCTACAACGTCGACGAGATGTTCCGGTGCGCCGCCATCGCCAGCCGATCTTGGCATCGCGTTCCCCGTCATACTGGTGAGTTTCTCTGAAATTCTCTCACGTCATCTCGTGCCATATGGTCAGATCTATCTCTCCACCAAATTTGGTGCAGTTTCATCCAGGAAATCAAAAGTTATGGCCGTTCCAATCTCGAATCTTGCCGTCACCCGTTCTCCTTCGTTTTTGCGAGTTTGACCGTGCAATTTTTTTTGTAGACTCCTCTTGATGTCCTCTACACGGTGCTCACCCTAACTCGTTTTGTCCACGGGATTGCTGCAGAAAATTCAATCTTCACCGATCAGACTGCGTATGTACGGCAGAAAACTTCGTCGCGCGTTCCCCGTTGATCCAGAAGGTAAAACTCAGATCCGTTCATGTTATATCGTGCCAAATGATCCCAGATAGCTCTCTGTAAAATTTGGTTAGGTTTCATCCATTATTCTAATAGTTATGACCGTTTGATCTATTAGCTTTAGCAGCCGTTCATCGGCAGTTTGTGATCTGTCCGTTGGGTTGCTTCCAAATCCGGATATACCGTTGAGTTCGTGTCGCCGCGTTCTACATGGTGCTCACTTCCCCTCTGCTATTCCATCCACCGAAAATTTTAATATTCGTTACCGTCGCCTTTTTGCCACCGTCGCGCGTCGTCTTGTGCCGCCAACCATTTTGGTTTGTCGTGGCCATGTCATTGTGTCCAGAAAATCATTATCCCCTGTTTTGCCCACCGTTGAAGTTCATTGATCCCCGGTTGCTGTCAAAGCCATGTTCTAGAATCTACCCGACGTCTTTTGGCCTAGTCCTTCGTGTCGGTGCGCATTTCGGTTCGCCATCTTTGGAAACCTTTAATTGCAGAGCCAACCCTACCTCCTACCCTATACCAAGTGTATTCATCATTGAATCGTTTTGCTCAAACCCGGACTTAACCCTTGGTCCAATTCGTCGTTAACGTCCCGCCGTTAACGTTCCGTCGTTAACGTCCCGTCGTTAACTTCCCGCCGTTAACGTGCCGTCGTTAACCTCCCGCCGTTAACGTTCCATCGTTAACGTTCCGCTGCTAACGTTTCTTCGTTAACGTTCCGCCGTTAACGCTTTGCTCTCGCTTCGCTATCATCGCATATGCGCATTCCAGCAAGAGCGTAGCGCGATGTCATTATCCTTTCTATCGTCCTATCGTGATCTAACCCCATTTCTTGTGAGTCTGTCTTTATCTTTCTATCATCTGCAAAGCCGGACCAAAACCTAACTTAAGACCGGTTCGATGGACTGAGTTCATCGTGAGCTATTGCCGCCGTATTGCGGTTTTCCACGTTGTGTCCACCGTAGTAAGATATTTGTACTGTCTTACTACATATCGTCATCGCCCTGTTATCGTCAAGTCTCTTCTTTGATGTATAACTGAACCCCAGATCGGATCGCACTGAATGTCGACTCCATCCGTCCTTGTCTTATCCTTGAAAATATAATCTGACATTAACCCAGAATTCATTCGTGGACTTGGTCGATAGACCATTGGCCATATGTCATATCCTGGTGCCATATCTATTCTTTAGTCTATCTTTCTTTTGTTTGACTGTGTATTTGTTTAGTCAACAAAAGTCAACATTGAGCATCAGTTTAGTTCATCATGAACTAACTTATCTCTATGGACCCGATCTATAGATCAAGAGCCCATATGTCAATATTTGTCCAGTCGAGTTAATTAATCTCGAAGGATATCCCCTGGAATATACTCCGTTTTTCCCTAATTATCAGTCGTAACCTTCTCGATAAATCTTCTGAAAGCCTGTTCTCTTTCATCCGATCTTCGATCAAATCTAAGTTCCTAAATTCAATCCCTTCCGTTCAGTACCAATCTAATATTAAATTGGAGTTTATTTGAATTGCTTTTGAGTTTTGTTGTATTTGTGCTTCTTTGTCGTTAGACGTGTCGTTCAGAAGTTACCCGAAGTAGCTGAAGGACGAGGAAGTCAAGCATTCGATTGAAGAGCCAAAGGTTGATGAAGCCAAGATCAATTAAAAAGAGTAAAGAGCGGTTTATAGCAAGTGCCGTGCAAGTTGTGCTTTGATCATGTTGAACCTACGATTACAAAAACTGCTATATTGTTTTACTTTATTGCATATTATTTGACATGTACAAATGTCTTCAATTAAATTTGGGACTTAGCTATTATACCCAATTGCTCTATACCCTACCTTGCCATTTGTATACCATGATATATTGTCACCCTAGATTGGTTCATTATAGTTAGTTAGTAATAATAATCAACATGGGATGGTTAGACCGTATTAGTTGCTTAGTCATGCCACGCCATCACATGTACTTTATTCTTTGATAAATAATCTTGACTAATGGAATATGGAACGATGTTATGAACTTGTGTGTCATGTGTGGTCACACGATGAGATTGAGTTGCGGTGGCGAGAGGATGTCACGCAGCGAGGTTAAATTGTTGATGGCACGTGGTGCTTGGTAATCAAGCCGGGTGGTTATGATTTAGATTGGGGCAAGTGGCAAGGCGAGAATGCCAAGGTGGGCCCGATGGGCGGGGTATGTGAAAGTCTTGCCTCGATCATCTTAAGGACTTAACCTTGCAAGCCTTTGACTGAGTCAATCATGCGACCACATGTCTGATATGGGATAGACCTAGTTGATTAGGGTTACGATATCTTTCCTCCGATACCTCGGGCGACGGACACGGAAGTGTACTGTGCGAGGCGTACTGTCTTTGCGGCTTAGTACCCATCCAACGGTGTTGGCACATCCTATACTTGGTGGCATCTGCGTGAGAGGAGTGATAGCGAAGGCAACACCGAGAGGTTCTTTGGTTAAGGTAGAGGTTCTGAAAGGCTTTGTCGTGAATTCTCTGCGGTACACCAAAGGAAGTGTCTTGATGGCGAGCACAAAGAGAATATCACGTCGTGTGGGTAAAGTGCATAACCTCTGCAGAGTGTAAACCTATTCGAATAGCCATGCTCACGGTATTGAGCAAAGCTCGGGAATTACAGTCAAGGGTTAGACCTTTGTTAAACAAAACTTATTGGGATGGCGGGATGCCATGGAAAGTGGATTTTGACTTAGGATTGAAAACTTGTTTTACTTGAGAAATGTTGAATCTTTCTAATCTCGTTATTTGTTTCTTGTCTTTCCAATTTATATCTTGTATTAATTTACAAATCTTGCTTTTGCAAAATAGCCATGTTAGCCATTTCTTTGGAATAATCCTTGCATATAGCTATGTTAGAATTGCATTTTGTGCACGACTTGTTGAGTGCTTTATGTACTCACCCCCTTGCAACACACAAAATCATCAGTTGAGGAGAAGACCACAACTTCGAAGGAGGAGAAGTTCCACGAGGAGGCGATTATCTAGGAGTTGAACCTTGTCGGTTGCTGTGGTATATTGATGGGATTAAATCGACGATCTTCATTCATTGTTGTTTATTTATTTTGAGTTGAAGCCACCAAGGCCTCACAAGTGTAAGTTTGACCTTAAGGTCGTTCAATAGTTCTATATTAATAGATGAAGTCTTTATTGATTATTCCGCTGTGTATGATTGTGATATTTCATCTATGTTGAGGCTGTGTGCACTAGCGTGATCTGGACTAGTCTTTGAATACACAGAGGTCGGATTTGCATATTCGTGTCCCGACAGAGGTGGTATCGAGCCATCTTGACGTAGGTCTTGACCCTAGATAGTTTGGCCGTTCCTTAGGAGCTTCAAAGTATTTTCTAAAAGTGAAAATTTAACTTGAAAGAATAATAAGTTCTTGACTTATCTTATTCTTCCATTCTTTCCCTTTTGCTAAAAAATTATTCATCTTTCCTCACCGGTTTAAATAAAAATCTTACTGCGTTGTTCTAAGTAGTTAACGATGTCTCCCACTTAAGGAGAAAGTCTTGGGTGTCTCGTTCTTTGAACCTTAAGATCGTGAAGACAGAATCGTCAAGCTCAAGGAAGGGAGGATCGATGCGGTGTTCTGAAACTAGAAGACCCAGTGCTTCGAGTATCTAGTTGAGACTCATGTGTGGGAGCCACGTCTTCTTAAGCTAGAATGTCGCCCTTATAGACGGTAGTTTTGTGTGTATAGGTTGATTTGGTTGTTCCTTGATTGTTGATTGTGCAGTATGTGTTGCATAGCTCTTAAGCTTATATAAGCAACCATACCAAGTTATTAATATTGTTTGCTTAAGTTGTTGGGTTAAACCTATCTCCCCTGTATTAGGATCATTATTTCTTATCTATGCTATTTCCCTTTTCCCTAACCCTTTGAAGCAACCAAGCAGATGGTGCAGTCTGGTGGATCCAGTAAAGTCAGTGGAAGTGGAAATCAACTCAGTGAGAACCCCAATGATGGATCAGTTTTGCAACCGTCAATACAGATAAATATGCAGAGTATCACCTGGAATGAGTTCGTTGATGCTTTTCGCTATTCCTTTGCTTCGACAGAAGATGGTGTCATCATGATAGATTCAGATCAAAATGCTACCTCTGCATCTGATTCAAGATCTAGACGTTGTTCTTTGAAGTGTTGCCAGCCTGACAAGTTAGAAGATCGTGCATGCATTCACTGTGGAGAAATAGGCCATACCACGATGAGCATGCGATCAATTGCTCGATTGTGAAGGAAGTCATCCTTTCGGAGAGTGCCCTATGAACAACATCACATGTTACCTATGTGAAGGTCGAGATCATTGCCCACTCAATGTCCCTTGGATCCAATAGTTCTGCGGTGACTCGGCGTCGTGAGAAGAATCTTCGAGCCGCAATTACTCAAGAATTGTCAAAAGAGGTGTAATATCGGTTATGCAGAGACGCCACTTGAAAAACTAAAGATGCGACCTCGATCTTGGTGTCTTCATCAAGAAAGTAGTAAGTGGCAATCGCCAACAAAGCATGTTTCTTATGTGATGAACAAGGTCATTGGTCTAGAGAATGCCCTCTGAAGCAACCAGCCTGAATTACGGAAGAACGATAATGAGCATACATTTATACCCAACAAGGCACAACGATGCAAGCGTGTGTGCTACTCTTGTCGAAGGAAGGTCATTATGCTAACCGATGTCCACAGAGAAGACAATTATTTTACTCGCAACCGTGGTTATTCCGAAGTTACTTGATTAAGTACATAACGCCAAGAGTGAGTGGTGACACCGTAAGAGAAGTTTGCCTAGAGAACCAGTTGAAGAAAAGGCGTCGGCGAAGACACTACCCGATCGTGAATGCCCAAGGAAGAAAAATTTCCATAAACTCTGTTATACTGCATGAAGCCGGACATTTTGCCAACAATTGCCCTCGGAAGAAAGCAATCATGCGGTTCAAGCCAATCTCAACTCGCCATAGTCAAAACCTCGGTGTCGACGCCAATCAAGGAAGCTCGGATCAACGATTTCACCTCGAGCGAGTGTCATAACTCATTTGTAAAGTGAGGAGATTAGTAATGAATTCCATCTAAAGATTTCCTTGCAAAAGAAATAAAGTAGAGATGAATGTTTTGTTGGTATGAGAAGTTTGAAATAAAAGCATTAATAGTAAATGAAGATATTATGCGCAATGGTGGTTCACTTGAAAGTGATATGTGTGCTATAATGGTCAATTCAGTACCATTTAGCGTGGAGCTTGTCTGCGTAAGATTTGTTATTATTAGAAGGTATTCGGTTATGCTCGATCTAACCGAATTCAAAATCAAAAGTATTAATGGCAATAAAGGATTTGATATGTCTTTGAGCATTCACTTTACGGATAATGTTCATGTGTATGTTGGCCATAGAGCCCGAATTCACGATAATGTGATGTAGACAAAATTTGTTGATTTAGCATATTGAAGATCAAGACCTTTACTTCAATGGTAATTGAAGCATTAATTGTTATGGAAAGAATATCTAGCAGATATAGAATTTCCAATCGCTACTTGAGAACCAAACCGACAAAGATAGTATCGGACCAACAGATCAACAGAGTGGTATTTTTATCCATGCTTTTGACAAGTCCAATAAGATAAAACTAATTGAGAATCTTGAATTCCATGACTCGATCATGATGTTAAGAGTTGCGATTCATTTGGTCAATGTCCCTTACTCAGAAGGTCATTGGTAGTGAATTTGCAAGGATCAAGAATCGTTCAAGGCGTTGAATTGCAGAGAAGCAATTATCAATCAGCTTGAGTTCCTCGGATCAAGAGCTGTTCTCAAGAACCAACTCAACGAAATGATGTTCAATCTTGACCAAGACCAAAGAATAGCAAGTTGCTTTCGTAGTCATGTGAAGTTGTGCGCAAGTGCAGAAAGCTTGAAGGTCGAGTCTCCCGAACCAATTCTATAGCGACCTAAATCTCGGGACGAGATTACATTAAGGGGGAGGTTTGTAACATCCCAAATTTTCATTTCAAAAATAGGATAAAAAAATTAAATTATTATTTTTATCGGTTGTTCAAGTTTATTTGTCTCCTCTTTACTTTTTGGATTTCTCTAGAGTTCAAAAGAAAAAGACTTTTGCCTATTTTTAGAAAAACATAAAACTATTTCCTAAAAAAAACCCTATTTAAGTTGGAATTAATTGTTTACAAAAAATATATCACAAGGAACTTCAGTGAATTTTCCCATTATTTGTTAAAATCCTGATTTCAAAATCTTTCCAAAAGTCTCATCAATTAAAATATAGTTTGGAGACAAAATAAAATATTTGGTTTTGCTAAAACTATCTTATTTAATATAAATAAACCTAAGGGAATTTCTGTGAAATTTTCTATATTTGTCAAATTATATATTTTCTAAAGCCTTTCCGAAAGCTTTAACAAAATAAAAATATATGTGGGTACAAAAATAAAATATTTGGTGGTACCAAAATATTTTATTTGATCTCAAAATGTCCTAATTAAACTCCCTGAATTTTCTTAGAATTTTTGGGGTTGTTTTAGTATTTTCCAAATTAAAAAGATATTAAAAACAATATAAAAGTATATACTGTACATGAATAAAATTATTATTTTATGTAATAATATTTTATTTGTGTTACTAAGGCTGTGGGTCACGTTCCAGATTTTTCTCTGATTTTTAAACGGTTGTTTGATATTTATTTCGATTTTATGGGTGATGCTTAATAATTCGGATTAAATAATCAGTAACTGCTACAGTAATTCTGGCAGATTTTCACGCATAACTTCGGCGAGCTCTCCTGGTCACTCCCGATCTTATTTTGATCTGAAATTTTTACCAGAGCTTCCTCTTGCTGTCCTCTACATCCAGTAAAATCAGATTTTGCAAGTGCCTAACGGAGCACCTCCGGCCAGCGATTTCTCTCCCAACTCCGGCGAGCTTTTCCCGTTGATCCATTGCTCCTTTGTAGCTGAAAATTGAACCCTAGACGCCTCTCCTCATTCCCCACATCATACTAAAAGATCAGCATCAGAATCGCAACGGAGATCCCTCGGCAAGCTTTTTTCCCTAACTCCGTTAAGAACTTCGGCGAGCTCTACAGGGCGCTCCCGAACTCCGTTCATCCTCAAATTGTTTGTGGAGCACCCCCATGAAGGTTGAAACACCTCTGTGAAACAGTTTTGGAAAATTCCAAACAGAGCTCTGCCGGCGACCCTTTTTCTCCTACAACGTCGACGAGCTGTTCCGGTGCGCCGCCATCGCCAGCCGATCTTGACATCGCGTTCCCCATCATACCGATGAGTTTTTCTGAAATTCTCTCGCGTCATCTCGTGCCATATGGTCAGATCTATCTCTCCACCAAATTTGATGCAGTTTCATTCAGGAAATCAAAAGTTATGGCCGTTCCAATCTCGAATCTTGCCGTCACCCGTTCTCCTTCGTTTTTGCGAGTTTGACCGTGCAATTTTTTCTGTAGACTCATCTTGATGTCCTCTACACGGTGCTCACCCTAACTCGTTTTGTCCACGGGATTGCTGCAGAAAATTCAATCTTCACCGATCAGACTGCGTATGTACGGCAGAAAACTTCGTCGCGTGTTCCCCGTTGATCCAGAAGGTAAAACTCAGATCCGTTCATGTCATATCATGTCAAATGATCCCAGATAGCTCTCTGTAAAATTTGGTTAGGTTTCATCCATTATTATAATAGTTATGACCGTTTGATCTATTAGCTTTAGCAGCCGTTCATCGGCAGTTTGTGATCTGTCCGTTGGGTTGCTTCCAAATCCGGATATACCGTTGAGTTCGTGTCGCCGCGTTCTACATGGTGCTCACTTCCCCTCTGCTGTTCCATCCACCAAAAATTTTAATATTCGTTACCGTCGCCTTTTTGCCACCGCCGCGCGTCGTCTTGTGCCGCCAACCATTTTGGTTTGTCGTGGCCATGTCATTGTGTCCAGAAAATCACTATCCCCTGTTTTGCCCACCGTTGAAGTTCATTGATCCCCGGTTGCCGTCAAAGCCATGTTCTAAAATCTACCCGACGTCTTTTGGCCTAGTCCTTCGTGTCGGTGCGCATTTCGGTTCGCCATCTTTGGAAACCTTTAATCGCAGAGCCAACCCTGCCATCCTACCCTATGCCAAGTGTATTCATCATTGAATCATTTCGCTCAAACCTGGACTTAACCCTTGGTCCAATTCGTCGTTAACGTCCCGCCGTTAACGTTCCGCCGTTAACGTTCCGTCGTTAATGTCCCGCCGTTAACGTCCCGCCGTTAATGTTCCGTCGTTAACCTCCCGCTGTTAACGTTCCATCGTTAACCTCCCGCCGTTAACGTTCCGTCGTTAACGTTCCGCTGCTAACGTTTCTTCGTTAACGTTCCGCCGTTAACGCTTTGCTCTCGCTTCGCTATCATCGCATATGCGCATTCCAGCAAGAGCGTAGCGCGATGTCATTATCCTTTCTATCGTCCTATCGTGATCTAACCCCATTTCTTGTGAGTCTGGCTTCATCTTTCTATCATCCGCAGCGGACCAAAACCTAACAAGACCGGTTCGATGGATGAGTTCATCGTGAGCCGTCTTTGCCGTATTGCGGTTTTCCACGTTGTGTCCACCGTAGTAAGATATTTGTCTTGTCTTACTACATATCGTCATCGCCTGTTATCGTCAAGTCTCTTCTTTGATGTATGACTGAACCCCAGATCGGATCGCACTGAATGTCGATTCCATCCGTCCTTGTCTTATCCCTTAAAATCTAATCTGCCATTAACCCAGAATTCATTCGTGGACTTGGTCGATAGACCATTGGCCATATGTCATATCCTGGTGCCATATCTATTCTATTAGTCTATCTTTCTTTTGTTTGACTGTGTATTTGTTTAGTCAACAAAAGTCAACATTGAGCATCAGTTTAGTTCATCATGAACTAACATATCTCTATGGACCCAATCTATAGATCAAGATCCCATGTGTCAATATTTGTCCAGTCGAGTTAATTAATCTCGAAGGATATCCCATGGAATATACTCCGTTTTTCCCTAATTATCAGTCGTAACCTTCTTGATAAATCTTCTGAAAGCCTGTTCTCTTTCATCCGATCTTCGATCAAATCTAAGTTCCTAAATTCAATCCCTTAGTTCAGCACCAATCTAATATTAAATTGGAGTTTATTTGAATTGCTTTTGAGTTTTGTTGTATTTGTGCTTCTTTGTCGTTAGACGTGTCGTTCAGAAGTTACCCAAAGTAGCTGAAGGACGAGGAAGTCGAAGCATTCGATTGAAGAGCCAAAGGTTGATGAAGCCAAGATCAATTAAAAGAGTAAAGAGCAGTTTATAGCAAGTGCCGGCAAGTTGTGCTTTGATCATGTTGAACCTACGATTACAAAAACTGCTATATTGTTTTACTTTATTGCATATTATTTGACATGTACAAATGTCTTCAATTAAATTTGGGACTTAGCTATTATACCCAATTGCTCTATACCCTACCTTGCCATTTGTATACCATGATATATTGTCACCTAGATTGGTTCATTATAGTTAGTTAGTAATAATAATCAACATGGGATGGTTAGACCGTATTAGTTGCTTAGTCATGCCACGCCATCACATGTACTTTATTCTTTGATAAATAATCTTGACTAATGGAATATGGAGCGATGTTATGAACTTGTGTGTCATGTGTGGTCACGATGAGATTGAGTTGCGGTGGCGAGAGGATGTCACGCAGCGAGGTTAAATTGTTGATGGCACGTGGTGCTTGGTAATCAAGCTGGGGTGGTTATGATTTAGATTGGGGCAAGTGGCAAGGCGAGAATGCCAAGGTGGGCCCGATGGGCAGGGGGTATGTGAAAGTCTTGCCTCGATCATCTTAAGGACTTAACCTTGCAAGCCTTTGACCTGAGTCAATCATGCGACCACATGTCTGATATGGGATAGACCTAGTTGATTAGGGTTCTGATATCTTTCCTCGATACCTCGGGCGACGACACGGAAGTGTACTGTGCGGAGCGCACTGTCTTTGCGGCTTAGTACCCATCCAACGGTGTTGGCCTGTCCTATACTTGGTGGCATCTGCGTGAGAGGAGTGATAGCGAAGGCAACACCGAGAGGTTCTTTGGTTAAGGTAGAGGTTCTGAAGGCTTTGTCGTGAATTCTCTGCCGGTACACCAAAGGAAGTGTGATGATGGCCAGGCACAAAGAGAATATCACGTCGTGTGGGTAAAGTGCATAACCTCTGCAGAGTGTAAACCTATTCGAATAGCCGTGCTCACGGTATTGAGCAAAGCTCGGGAATTACAGTCAAGGGTTAGACTTTTGTTAAACAAAACTTATTGGGATGGCGGGATGCCATGGAAAGTGGATTTTGACTTAGGATTGGAAACTTGTTTTACTTGAGAAATGTTGAATCTATCTAATACTGATTATTTGTTTCTTGTCTTTCCAATTTATATCTTGTATTAATTTACAAATCTTGCTTTTGCAAAATAGCCATGTTAGCCATTTCTTTGGAATAATCCTTGCATATAACTATGTTAGAATTGCATTCTGTGCACGACTTGTTGAGTGCTTTATGTACTCACCCCCTTGCAACACACAAAATCATTAGTTGAGGAGAAGACCACAACTTCGAAGGAGGAGAAGTTCCACGAGGAGGCGATTATCTAGGAGTTGAACCTTGTCAATTGCCTGTGGTATATTGATGGGATTCGTCGACGATCTTCATTCCGCTGTTGTTTATTTATTTTGAGTTGAAGCCACCAAGGCCTCACAAGTGTAAGTTTGACCTTAAGGTCGTTCAATAGTTCTATATTAATAGATGAAGTCTTTATTTATTATTCCGCTGTGTATGATTGTGATATTTCATCTATGTTGAGACTGTGTGCACTAGCGTGATCCTGGACTAGTGCTGAATACACAGAGGGTCCGGATTTGCATATTCGTGTCCCGACATCTAGGCTCTTGAGGAGGATATTGAGGTTCTGCAAAATTGAAAGTAATGCACTAATTTAAGGTTTAAAATTTGTATATAAAAGGCTGATTGTATTATGCATGCACATTACCTTAGGGAAAAGGTATGCGTCGCCGATCAACTATGATGCATGATGTAGAAGCCGCATAGGTCATCGCACCCCTGTTGATGACACCGTGAAGAAAGAAAATCAAATTAGGAGATGAAGAATAGATGTTAGAAAAAATACTATGCTAGGAACTTGTACCTTGAAGTGCTTCCACTACAACTGGTCGCCTCGTTTGTCATCGTGTCGCCCTCCTTCAGCAACGTCAGACAAGAAAGCCCTATATACATTGGAGAGATGCCATTGAGGCAAAAGAATTGAACGTACTTAAATACAAAAAGTATTAGGTTAGAGGAATGTACTTACTTCTGCAAAACAGGCTTGATCGCGTAGGCCATTCGTATCTTCTCGAGCGAGTTAAAAGTGTAGACTTTGTTTTCACTCGTAGTGACCAAGAGTAGAACCTAATGGTTTCTTATTAAATGGTATGCAGTGCAAGAAAATAAGTTCATATACGATTTAAGTGCGTATAAATAATTGAAGGGTAAAGTCATTAGAGTAGTACTTACTCCTTGTGGTATGGGGAAGAGAATGAAGTCCTTTTTTTACCTCAGCCTGCAATGCCTGCTTGATGTAGTTGACAAGGAACTCTGATTGAATACTAACCATGGTCACAGACACTATCTCCGAGTCTACGAACCCAACTAGGTGTTGACCCATCACGGCTCATTGCCTTATTATCCTGCAACTCGTGTCAATTGTTAAAAAATATAATACAAAATCCTATAACAGTCATAGGCTCATGCTGTATGCTGCGATACTCACAGTGTCCAGGATCATACAGTAGAAATATATATAGCTTTCAGGCTGTACAAATGGAACAGATCCTCAAAACTCAATGGGAATTTCCCATGCTACCCGCGGTAGAAATGTCCCCCTCGATACCTTATATTGAAATCGACGTGACAGTCGGCCTGATTCGCCTTGTCAATGTTCCATCCATGGAGCAAGCGAGTGCACTTGCCTAGAGCATTCAATTCGCTACTAGGGACAAGGGGCTTTCCATGTATGTACCCCTTAGAATCACAAGGGGGCTCTGTGGCCTGTGTCAACTTTGCTTTCTTGACAGAAGGATTCTCTGAGGTCTCATGTGGTTCTTTGGTCATCGTGCTTGTCCTTTTGTGCACCAGCTCTGCACTCTGCGTAGGAGTTGACTTGGACAAAGGAGTCGTCATGGTGGGAGTAGGAGCAAGAGCGAGTGCACGTATGATAGGAACTGACAAAGCACATGCATATTTAACGTGTTGCAGTACTGAAATGATCGAGAAGATATGGGGAAATTTTACCTTGATTGGTACGACACCCGTCGTAGGCCACTTGATGAACAACATCCGTGCTTGCCAGAGAGTGATGATATCTTCATTCGGGGGGAACTCCCGCACATGAGATAGGAAGTCATAATAGACATAGTCCACCTACACCGTCATGTAGAACTTCCCCAAAGGGTTATCATGCACCGTGTTAGTCTCCTTGCATGGAAATGCAACCCCTCATCTAGCCTCAACGGGAAATCCGTCTTCCATCATGACAAGCTGTCACTTGGCAAGCGCCTGCAAGAAGTGTGCAACTAGATCAAAAACATTGTTTAGCTCACTGTCGGGACCCTAATATACAAATCTAGACCCTCTGTGTATATTGCACTAGTCCAAAATCACGCTAGTGCACACAGGCTCAACATAGATGAATATCATAATCATACACAGTGGAAACATAATAAAAGACTTTATATATTAAATATAAATCTGTTGACTGACCTTATGGTTGACTTACATGACTATGCCTCACAAGGCTAAACTGTGAATAACAAATTAAACTGCAGCGGAATAAAAACGTAGATAAACCCCTTAGTATACCACAGGCAACTGACAAGGATTGCACCCTAAATGTTTGTCTCTTCCTAGTACTCTTCCTCCCAAGCTGGTGTAGACTCCTCCTCAACTGGTGATTTTGTTGTTGGCAAAGGTGAGTACATAAAGAATTCAATAGGTTGTGCACATAATGCAATTCTAACATAACTATGTGCAAGGCTTATTCCAATGAAATGGATGATATGGCTATTTTGCAATAAAGCAGCATTTATAAAAGATTAGAATAAATATATTGAAATGGTTGTAAAACAAATAACAGTAATAAGTAACTTTTAGATATTTCAACAACAAAACTGGCGCATAACCCTAAATCATATTCCAAACCTTCCAATGGCATCCAACCTCCTTTTACAAGTTTCATTTTACAAAATCTAACCCTTGACTGTAATTCCCGAGCATTTCTCAATACCGCGAGCATGGCTATCCGAATAGGTTTTATACTCTACAGAGGTTATGCGCTTTACCCACATGACATGATCGTCTCTTTGTGCAACATCATTAGCGCACTTCTTTTGGTGTGCCACAGAGAGATCATGACAAAGCATTTACAAAGCTCAGTCTTAATCCAGTACTACTCACTAAGGTTTCAACACTAATGGGTCTGGTTACCACACTCAGGGCCCCCCTCTTACGCCATGTGAGCTTACCCATATAGTCGAAACTCACACCACCACTAGTAGTACCAAAGCTAAGATATTACAAATTAATCAGCTAGGTCTGCCCCACACCAGACATGTGGTTGCATGTTTGACTCAGGTCAAATGCTTGCAAGGTTAAATCCTTAGGTTGACTGAGGCAAGACTTTCCAAAAACTCACAATAACCATTATCCATATCATCAACTTTCACTCATCAAAATCACAATGCGACCGCCAATTGCCACATTGGTCACCATAATTCACAACTCTTACAACTTGCCCAGTCTAAATCATTTTACCATCCCACGTGATTACCATGCACCACATGCCATCAACAGCATTGTGTGACAACACCTGACATACCTTTTTATAAACATGCTCCATATTCCATTAATCAAGATTAATTATGTATTCTCAAAATGATATCAATAACCCATTGCATGGCTAAGCAACTAGCACATTCTAACCATCCCATGTTGATTTCTAATAGCAACCAACTAGTAATGAACCATCCTAGAGTGACAAATAATCATGGAATACAAATGACAACGTAGATATAATCCAATTGGGTTGAATAACTAGATCCCAAACTATTTTGAAAACAATTCTACACATAGAATAACATGCATAATTTAAAACCACATAGCAATTTTGTAAAACTGGGTTCAACATGATCAAAGCACAACTTGCCTTAGAAAATCTCTTGTTCCTACTTTGGACATTGAACGTGAGTCAACGATTCTACCTCAAACGCTACGAGCACTTTGACGTCTATGCGTAACGAGAGAAAATATCAAATAAACACCATAATAGAGAGCAAACAAACTCTAAAAAACAAATAAAATTCATCATTAAATATATCTCAATTTTGCAAATTTTTAGAAACTAGAATCACCTCAATCGGAGCTCGTATGAGTAAGAACGAGCTCACGAAAGTTTGAAATAAAAGAAAAAGACTGAGAAAGGAAAAACCCTAATTATTGAATTATTTTTCTACTAGATATTCTAATTAATGCGCAATGCTGATGTCACTGCGGAATTTAATTTTTGCCAAATAAATTTTCTAAAGGAAATTCAATTTATGACGTCAGCAATATGAATTTACCAAATTAAATAAATCTAAAATCTATATAGACGCTGACATGTGAGCCCGAATATATAAACTAGGTCAACGGAACTACCCGACTCCCCGGTAACTCGGTCCACAGAACTTTGACCAACGCTAAGACTGACGCAAGTATGACGTCAAAGGGTGACGCCAGCAACGACGTGCGGCACAGTTGATCGCATGACATGTGGCACGATCTGGTGCGTTCAATCCAGATTCGATCACTAAGGTTGACACGCACAACGGAGAAGAGCACGGACATGTGGCAGACATGGATCTCGGCCACGTGACGAGATCGTGGCCACAAGAGACATATCCAAAGGCTGAACCGCGATGGAATCGACAATAATGAGCGCAATGGCAATGCGGACACGTGGCACACTCTAGACGGTTCATTGTAGATCTAATAACTAGGGTTAAGGGCGAAGGTTGACAGCGCAAGATGGCGAAGGCTTACCGGCGCTGATGACGATGACCTTGCAAGCGGCATTTTCTCAACGGAACGGAGACTCCAGCACATGGATCTGATGTAGCGTAACGCAAACAACCCGCAGCTGTTCCCGGCGATGACCAAAACCAAGCGACAGTGGTGAGATCTCCATAAAACCGAGGTGGCGCAACCAAGCAACTCCAGTGAGCCTTTACGCGAAAACGACGATGGCTCCCATGACATTTTATAGGGCTACAGGTGCGGCATGGAACGGGAAAACTCAAGAGGGGTGCGGCGCTTTAAATAGTCACCAAGGCAAACGTGAACCACACGAAAACCGAGACAAGGTCAACGACAGCGGTAGAATCCCGCACAAACACGGTGACGCAACGTTGCTGCGTCGCAATCCTTCATGCGGCGCGATGGATGGCCACGATTCATCATGACGCGTCACGATCCGAACCATACATGGAAACCAACGGCCAGATCTATTAGGGTTTGTCTTAACCCCGCAGAATCCCACCTGCATGATCTTGATCCAATGACTCAGATACATGCTACATGGTGCAATCTCGACCTTACACTGGAATCCAACATCCAGCGTCGAGGCTTGCGCGGAGACGGGCCACCGGGCCGGCTAGCGTGGGAATGGGCTCGGCCACGGTGATGGACTAGTCGACACAAGCACAAAACAGGGCTAGACCCGCATTGTTCGGCCCAAAACTATTCAAAAGCTTTTTCCTTTATTTTAATTCTAGAAAATAGAATAATTAATATATAAAATAGTGAAAATATCAGAACAATTCCAGAAAAATTCCTATAAATATTTTAAGACATTTGGAACTCAAATAAAATATTTTTGATAAAACATTATTTAAATTTTCAAACTTTTAAATACTTTTCATAATAGGCTATATTCAACAGTAATAAATAAATCCAAATAAATTCCAAAAAATTCTCAAAAAATCAGAAAATCCACAAAACTATATTAAATCCAAATGATCCAAAAATTAGGGTGTTACAATTATTTTCGTACCTTTAAGTTAGGAATAATTATTTCCTTCAGCTGGGGACCAGCTTGATCATTTTTGGAAGCGCAATGTTAAGTACCAGATTTATGAATCTGAAACCCTCTGTGTATACTACACTAGTTCAGGATCACACTAGTGCACACAGTGGCCACATAGATGAAATACCATACTAAATAACAAATTAACTAAGAAAGTAGTAAATTATTATTGAATAAACCAACAGACCTTATGGTGAAAGTTTACACCACTATGCCTAAAGGGCTTAAGAAATAAATAAACTCTTGCAACGGAAAAGAAATAACTTGGGCCATTCGACATGCCAAAGGCAATCATTTGGGGAACGCCTTCCTAGTTCACATAGTCTTAAAGTACTCCTCATAGAACTCTGTATTTCCTGGTCCTTCCTCAGCAACTGATCAACAAAGGGGTATAGCCGTGAGTACAAAAGTACTCAGCAAGCCATAGGGAATAATGCAAGTATATTCATACAAGGTTTGACAAAGAATGGCCATATGGTTCTTTTACAGAAAGCAATAACTTGAATTTAAATACAATAAATAGATTCAAAGCATATTTATGAAAAGATAATAAATAACTGGTAAATCAATAGTAGACAACACGAATAAATTGGTAAGGCTTCACCCAACACCATCTAAAACCATTATCAAACTACTAAATTCATCAGCGTTAACTTTAGACAACAAAACAACTGTGAACTCCCATTCACATTCCAACAATTCCACCTTCCAACATTTTAAGAAACAAGCTATACCTCGTGTGAAATTCTCGGACATGTCCATGACCGCAGACATGGCTATTCAAATAGTTTTACACTCTGCAGAGATTGTACTAATTTACCCACAAGATATGATCAACTCTTCTTGCCAGGCCATTAGCATACTTCCTTTGGTGTGTTAGGAGAGAGATCACGACAAAGCCTTTACAATACTCTATCTAAGCTCAGTACTTCTCACTAAGATTTCACCCCTAAGGGCCCCGTCTTGAGCTGTAACATCCCAAAATTTCCATATTATTATTTTATTGTTATTTATGCATTTTGTGAATTTTTGGAATTTATTGGATTTTTCTAGAATTTATTTTGAAATATGTATTTTGGCCTTTTGAGAAAACTAATTAAATACATACAAAGTTAATATAAAATTTTACCAAAAATATTTTATTTAAGTCCAAAATGTCTCAAAGTATTTTTGAGATTTTTTTGGATTTTTCCTAATATATTTATTGCCTTAAACTAATTAAATGAATTTCTATAATTATTTAAATGTTAAATCGATGAAAAACCATTTGAGCAGTACTGGGCCGAGCCCAAGTACTGTGCGTGTGCGTGCGGCCCAGTTGGTCAGCCCGTTTCTAGAAGATCGTCCTATGACCGTTGATCTCACATCGGACGGTCAGGAACGGTTGCGTATAGGATCAAAACCCTAGAGTTTCTAGCAGTTGGATCTCGCGGGCAGATCAAATCGAGACTTGTTGCAATGGATTGGAGGTGTCCATGGAGCCACGTGGATGGCTAGGATATCTGTCGACTTTTGTAGTCGGCAATGAATTTATGGGGTAGATGCTCGATCTCAAACTCGATGGTCACACAAGACAAGGGGTTTATACAGGTTCAGGCTCTCGCGGAGGAGATAATACCCTAATCCTGTGTGCTGGGATTATATGGATCTCTTGGATCCGGGGTTGCACAAAGCACAATATGCTCTGGGCGATATGAGGTGTTCTATGCTCTATGACTTGATTGCTCTATGCTTGGATCATCGGATCCTTCTGTCGTTGCCCGCCCTCTCCCTTATATAGCGGGGGTGGGGTGGCTTACAGAGTCCTGATCGGTTAAGAGATTCCGATCGGTTACAAGATTCTAGTCGGTTACAGGATAGAGTTTACATCTTTATCTACCCTATTAACGACTCGGATTACAACCGTATCTATCATATCTAAATATAAGTTCAACTTCCTTTAGGATATATCCCTTTCCGCACGGTTAAGAAGATTGATGTGAAGCATATCTTCTGGGCCTTCATCTTGGGCCTTTCCTGAGGATCCCCTGGAATCTATATCCCACAGTAGCCCCCGAGTGCTTCATGATCCGACTGCTTTACTTAGGGCTTCCTGCCTGTAATCCCGACTGGTTTCCTTATCCAATCGAAAAAGAACATTCCTTTTGCAACAGGCGAATTATGAAGAACTCGATCATAAATTCCATCCTTTGCTTTTCTCAAGCGCAAATCTTTTACCGAGCTGATTTATTTGTGAGCAGCCTTACGAACTTCTTATCATGTCACAAACGTAGATTTGATACTTTTCCCTTGAAGCCTTTAATTTTCATCGCTTGACAGTCATCGGGCAGTCTTCGAGGTTGCCTTGTTTTTCTGTGCCAACTTGTTCAGCCGGAAAAACTCTTCGTCTTCTAAAGTTGCATTAACACCAAATCTCTTCAGCTTCCGACGCTTAATATCCCGGTGCTTACTTCGATTTCATCTGAATTGGCTATAAAAGGCGTTCTAATACTTGGAGATGTATCCATTCGCTTTCTATCCTCCATCTTTTTGCTTTTAGCTTCAGCCTTCATCATGCCACAGTGGTATCATCAAGCGAAGGCAGACCCCAGGCTAGTTAAGCGTTGGGAGGAATTTGATCGAGCTTTCGAAGCGCTGCTGGAGGAAGAGGCGAAGCAGCGTGACCGCGAGGCAATCAACACTTTCCTTGAGGTCGTGCCCGCCCTTATCAGGGCTAGGGATCCCCTCACCGAGGCGCTCGGCCGAGCGCGCCGCGGGGAGGCGTAGTTCTCCTGCAACATATAGTTTCCTAGGCGTAATGCCTGGGGAATTTTTGTACATAATAAAGAAATACCTTCTGTAGAAGAATCTCTCGTCTGTCCCTTGACTGTGTATTAGTCTTGTTCTAGGGCGTCTTGGACCTTGGGTGTTGCTTGAACCTGAAAGGAGGTGTCCATCTGCCGCTAGACATAGCTTAGGCTCGACTTGGGCGCATCGTTGCACTTGGCGGCGATCCCCATATCCGATCATTGCGAGATATAGTTTTAGTCAACTTGGGACGTAACGAGGTTATCTGGCTCATGGCCAAATGATACCCGTATCCTAAGAGCACGGCCCAGCTCTCTTGGGCGTATCATGATTTCATATGACTCTGGCGAGTGATATCTTTTCCGATTAATACGAAGCGGCAGGCTCTCTTGGGCGTATCACGTTTAGGCGACTCATGGCGAGTGATACCCTTTTCCGATGTCGTCGTTCAGCTTAGGCTCTCTTGGAGCATATTACTTTGACGGCTCTTGGCGAGTGATACCCTTTCGGATGATGTCGGACCGACAAAGCTCTCTTGGGCGTATCACATTTAGATCCGAAGGCGTCCGTACTCGTTTAAAGCGGCGACGACATTCTCGGCCCTCGTGGAGCACGCCCATGGATCTGTGCCCATTTGGGCTCAATCTTACGGTACATGATTCCGTCATGTGGTAACCACCCAAAGGCCCAATGTGGGGCGTACAGTAAGAAAACAAGTTTTTATTCAAGTTGAAGACCATCCACATCCCGTTTAATACGGTAAGTGGGAAACGAGCCCCATCATGGGGGCGACGTGGCCTCGACGCGATCCGGTCAAATTCTGTCAAGCTCCGTAAGTCGAGGCGACGGGCCTGTAAATCATTTATGAGGAATCTGAAAGGATGAGGCGTTTGCAGACTTTTCCGCCGATTCGCGAGAGACCTTATTGTTCTTTCTTTAAAAACTAGGTCATACGACGCCCGACAGTTCATCTTTCCGCCGAGCTTTTTCTCCTTTCACCTTCTCGCCTTCCTAAACTCTCCGCCACCAAGGTTAACCTTCGTTGTTCTTGCCTTCTCGAGTCGCTGTCAACCTTTCTGCAAGAATGTCTTCCTCTACTCCTCCGCCTTCACCACAAGATTGGACGACCTCGACAACGACCGAGGAGAAGCTGAAATCCATGGTAGACGACGGGATCTTGCCTGATCTGGCCTTGATCTCCGCACGCCCGGCCGCCGGTGAATCCGTCCCGACTCCCCGCTCCGAGGAGGTGGTGGTTTTTGAATCCTTTTTCCACCGCGGCCTTGGTCTTCCGATCAGTTCTTTCCTTCGCGGCCTTCTTTTCTTTTATGAAATCGAATTGGTGAATCTGAACCCCAATTCTATCCTCCAAATTTCCCTCTTTGTCCACCTTTGTGAAGCTTTTCTGGGCATTAGCCCCCATTTCGACCTCTTTCGTCACCTTTATCTCCTGAAGCCCTATCCCTCCAAAAATGACCCCAAGGTTATCGGGGGCGCTGGATTCCAGCTGCGGGAAGGGCTGAAGAAGGATTACTTTGCCATTCCTGTCAAGACCTCCAACAAGGGTTGGCATAGGGAATGGTTTTATTGTGCCAACCCCGATTTGTCTCTGCCTCCGTTCACTGGGCGTCGTCCTTCAATGTCTATTTCCTGGGGTTCCAGCCCTGCTTCTTCCGACATGGATCAAGTGTCTGAACTCTTGGCACTGATCGGAAAGCTAAAAGATAGCGGGCTTACAGGAGTGGGTTTGGCCCTCCACTTCATCGCCCGCCGGGTGCAGCCCCTGAAGGAGCGATTTCATCTGGGATTCTCTTATAGGGGACAAAGTGACCCGACCCGGGAATGGCCCGACGATTTGCCAAGGGAGAGGTTATGCGCTAGGGCTGGAGAACTCTTTATCTCGAGCATCGACATATTATCTGTCAAGTGCCCAAAATCTTTCAACATATCACGCCCCCATCCTGCGGTAGGCGATTTTTATTGGGAATTTTGCGTTTCTTCGTTCTTTGAAGTTTTGCTAACTCTTGACCTTCATCTCCAGGATCGCATCGCGTTCTTCAGTGTTCCTCCCCTTCCGAAAATGCCTCCTCGCCCAGGCTGTTCTCCGAAGCGCCGGGCGCGATCTCCAGCAGGGGGCCCTGCTGCAAAGAAGGGAAAGAAGATACTGTCCGATGACCTCGTGGCCCCCCGACGTTCGGTTGGCGGTCCCAAAATCCAAGATCCACCTGCGTGAGTTCCGACGGGTTGTCCAAAGAAGCCCGGGGCACTAGTCGACGGTGGTCCGAGTGGTTCTTCCGGGGGTGGGCCAGCTATTCGCAAGAAGCCCCCGATGAGAATGAGGAAATCCAACAGGTCCGTTACTCCGTTGACTCCGTTTTTATTCTTCGGTCTTGCTGACGATTCTTCTTCACAGGGACCCTTCGCTGATCGCCTGTCGGTCTCCGCTGGGGCCCTGCGAGTTGGACCTCCGGAGTTCATACTTGACGAAACCGCTTACGAGGCGCCAAGTGTCTCCTAGTCCCGTGGCGCCGTCTCCTGTTCGCGTTGCCCCTGCGACAGATCCCGTTGCTCCTGAGCCGGCCTCCTGCTCGTCCCCTGAGGTTGAAGAAATTCACCGAGTCCCGCCGGCCCCTGCTCATCCCCGGCTAATAACAGATACAGCCTTTGCCGATGATGAGGGTTTGAAGCTTTTGGACGACCCGGAGGAAGAGCAGAGAGAGGGATGACTTTTTCGTCCATGCCAAGGCTTGTGTGCATGCCGCCCAGGTGAGCATTCCTCCAAGACCGCTGTGTCCCTGCTTCCACCCTTCTTCCACGCGTTTACCTTTTGCTATGATGATTATAGAAAATAGGGGAGCGCTTCGAGCGAAAGTCCGAGTATATTCAAAGGATGCTCCCTGAAGTCCGGACGCGCCAGGAGTACCTGGCCGACCTAGCACGCATCAAAGCGATTATCTGGTAGAGCCGCGATCCTTCGGTCGAACTCCGGACATCGCGACGAGAACAAAATGCTCGCGCCAGAGAATCTGGATATCACCGGCTCTCTCCGAGGTAGCTATCTCTCGGGTTGTTTCATGTTTTTTGCTTAGTCGACTATCTTGCCGATTTCTTGTGTTTGCTCCAGCTCGGGATTCGGCTCTCGCAAAGCTCGAAGGAAAACTTAAAGCCGCGGAAGATTCCCGAGCGAAGCTAGAGAAGGATTTTGAAGGTGTAGCTGTCAACTAGTCTTTGCTTGATCCTTCCCTATCCTTTCTAACGCTTTGCCTTGCAGATTATAAGGTCAAAACTCAGGCGCAGTACGCCGCTTCGGTGAGAGAGTTAAGGTTCTCGAAACTTCCTGCGCTGAGCTCCAGGACGCTTCTAGCCCCCTGCTAAGTTCGCTTCATCCAAGTGGCGAGAGGCCACTCAGCAGAGGTGAGGTCGTCGTCCGGCTAAAGGAAGCCCGTGACCCTCAAGAACTCTCTTGAAGGAAGCAGTGACCAGCGGTGCCGGCCGGACCACAGCGATCACCAAGTCCCTCTATCCCCGAGTGGATCTTGAGGCCCTTAGGGAAGGCTACGCTCGCGATGTTGACGAAGATCGGGCTGCCGAGCTCTGGGAGGAAGTCAAGGATACTTCTTTGTCGATTGTAGAGACTCTTGACCTTTAAAGGCATAAAAAGTGTTCCCTGTTTCTCCTTCATGAAAGTATATATCTTCGAGTGGTTTGACCGGTGACCTTTGTTCATCTGACTCCAGCCCCCAGGCTCTGGGATATGATTCACGGATCTTGTCCCTGAGTCTTAACATAAGAGCGAAGCACTCGAATTCACGATTATAAGAGAGGTTATATGAAAACGACTTTTTCAATCGGACTTTTATTCGCAAAGGATTAAAATGAAGTACAAAAACTTAAGTGAAAAAGCGACGTAACTGTTCTATATTCCAAGTGTTGCTGATTGTCGATCCATATTCTCGCTTAAGTTTATAAGATCCGGGACGAATTACTTCATCGATGATGTAAGGGCCCTCCCAACTTGGGGAGAGTTTATGTTCGCTCTTTTGATTCCTCCTTAGGACTAGATCTCCTTTGGAGAACGCGCGGCTCTTTACATTGCGCCCATGATAACGTCGTAAGCCTTGGAGGTATTTCGCCGAACGAATTGTTGCGATATCCCTGGCTTCTTCCAATCTGTCGAGGTCTTCTAGCCGGCTATCTTCTGAAGCGATCTCTTCATAACTCTGAACCCGCGGGGATCCGAATTCTAACTTCGGTTGGTAAGACCGCCACGTGCCATATACCGAGAAAGAAAGGTGATGCCGGTTGCTCTGTGGGGTAGTTCGTAGCCCATCTTCAAGGCGGTTCTTTGACCCACCGAGTAGCATATGGTTGGAGTCGATCGAAAATTCTTGCTTTTATGCCTTGGAGCACCATGCCATTAGCTCGCTCAACACATCAGTTACTTGAGTGCGCGATCGACGCGAAGCAAATTTTTATGCCCAGCTCCTTGCACTAATCTTGAAATACTTCGCCTCTGATCGAGTGCCATTATCCGTGATGATTCGGTTAGATGCGCCAAATCTAACCACGATCTCGTGAAAGAATTCTCGGCCTTTGCGCCGTAATGGTGGCGATTAGTTTAGCCTCAATCCATTTGGTGAATTTATCAGCGGCGAAGAGATGAGTATAGCCTCCTTGAGCCTTTTCAAAGGTCCCACCATGTCGAGCCCCGGACCGCAAATGGCCATGTAATCGGGATAGTCATAGTTCCTACACTGGCTTGTTCATTTGGCGTGCAAAAAGCGACATCCTTCGCATGTCGGACGATGTCCTCCGCATCTGACGGCGATCGCCAAAGAACCCTTGGCGATAGGCTTTTCTGACCAAGGTCGATGACGCCGCATGGTTCCCACAAATTCCCGAGTGGATTTCTTTGAGCAGGTCTTTCCCTTTTTGTTTCGATATGCATCATCGCAGTATGCCAGAGGAGCTCTTACGATAAAGCTCCTTTCCAACGACTACATAACTCTTGCTTCGGCGCATGATCCGCTCGGCTTGGACGCGATCCTCGGGTAGCTTGTCTTCTGTCAGGTAGTCCAGGTATGGAGATGTTCAATCTGGGGTAATAATCAAGACCTCTGCCTCTTCCCTTTTCTCTTTGGGTATCGCTTTTGGCGGCGCTAATCGTGGGTTTATGAATTTCTTCTACAAATATTCCCACGGGCACCTTGGACCGGCGAGGATCCCATCTTCGCCAATTCGTCACCGCCGTTGTCCCATCAAATGCGTGAGCGAGCTCGAGTCCATCGAAATTGCTTTCTAGCTTGCGCACTTCTTGGCAATATCTTTGCATGTTATCCTCGATGCAAGACCATTCATTACGCACTTGATTGACCACGAGCATTGAATCTCCGCGAACCGCCATCGTCGAATGCCGAGAGATATGGCGTCTGAGTCCGTGAATGAGTGCCTCATACTCGGCGGCGTTGTTGGATGCGAGGAAAAAATATTTGGAGGACATACCTCAATCTTTCTCCACTTGCGATATGGCGCTATACCAGCCCAGCGCGAGCATGAGAAACCGTCAAAGTACATCGTCCAATACTCGAGATCTTTAGTAATCACGGGTCTGCAATTCCGTCCACTCGGCGGTAAAGTCGGCGAGTGCTTGGGATTTGATGGCAAGCGGGGCTTGAATTGAATGTCAAAGGCCCGAGTTCAAGCGCCTGTTGGCAATTCTCGATGGCCTCTGGTTGTGAAGTATGTCTCCGATCGGGAAGGAGGTGACCACGAAATAACATGCTCTTGAGTAGTGTTTAAGCTTGCGAGATGTAAGAGTCTGACATATAATAGCTTCGCACTTGTGGATACCGTACCTTGGACTCACTTAGGACTTCACTGACGAAGTATACCGGGTGCTGGACTCTGTGCCCCTGAGCCGTTTCCTCCCTTTCTACGATGATCGCAGCGCTGACTATATGTGTCGTTGCCGCGATATAAAGTAATAGGGGTTCTTCTGGCATTGGTGAGACTAACACGGGAGGTGTCGTCAGGAAGGTCTTCAGATCTTGAAATGCTTGTTGCGCTTTCGACATCCACTGAAACTTATCTTGTTTCTTGAGTAGTTTGAAGAAAGGCATACCTCGCATACCCAGTCGGAGATGAACACCTTAGGCGGCCATACACCCTGTAAGCTTCTGGACGTCTTTTTGGTTCGTCGGCGGTTCCATATTTGATATGGCCTTGACTTTCTCCGGGTTGGCTTCAATGCCTCGTTGTGACACGATAAATCCGGCGATTTTCGAAGATACTCCGAAAACACACTTCTCAGGATTCAGCTTCATGTTGAAAGCCCTTAAACTTTCGAAAGTCTCGGCTAGGTCGATGATAAGATCTTTCCTTTCCCGAGTCGACAACGTCATCTACATATGCCTCCACGTTGCGCCCGAGCTGGGCGTGAAAACACCGCTGTATCGCACGCTGATAGGTCGTGCGAGCGTTTTTTAGCCCGAATGCCATCGTGGTGTAACGATAAGCTCGAAGGCGTGATGAGCGAGGTCTTGATATGATCTTCCTCTTTTAGCGAATCGGTGATAGCTTTGAGTATCGTCAAGAAAACTCAAAATTTCACAACCGATCGAATCTACCACCGATCAATCCGGGACAGTCAAAGGATCCTTCGACACGCCTTGTTGAGATCGATATAATCGGCCTTTATACGCCAAGTTTTATTCTTCTTTTGAACTAACTCAGGATTTGCTAACCAATCAGGATGATACACTTCTTTGATGAAACCTGCGGCTAGGAGCTTCGTGATTTCCTGTTTTATGGCATTCCGACAATCCGGAGCGAACCGCCGAAGCCTCTGTTTGACGGGTTTTGACTTCTCATCAACATGGAGAGAGTGCTCGATCACCTCCCTTGGTACACCTGGCATATCTGATGGTTTCCAGGCGAAAATGTCTCTATTAGCTTGGAGGAAGGTGACGAGCACGCTTTCCTATTTGTCCTCGAGCCCTGTCCCGATCACGGTTGTTTTAGATATGTCAGACGGGTCAAGAATGATCCTTTTAGTTCCTTCGCCGAGCTTAATTCCCGAGGTGGCTTGCTTTTTTGATGGTACTTCTCCTTTGTCTTGGAGCGTGGCAGCCTCAGCCTGGATGTTTCTTGCCTGAGTACCTGCTTCCTGCAATTCGGAAAGTTCATGATTCTCCCAGTCGCATTGCGAGGATTGCTTGATGTCGCCACGAAGTGTGATGACTCCTTTGGGTCCCGGTATCTTCAACACCGAGTAAGTGTAATGAGGTATGGCCATGAATCTGGCTAGGCCAGGCCTTCCCAAGATGGCATGATACACCGTCTCGAAATTGGCTACCTCAAAATTGATGAATTCGATACGGAAATTATCCTTGGTCCCGAGCGTAGCGGGTAATGAAATCTGTCAGGGGGAGCGAGGGCGCCCGCGATACTCGTGGAAGGGTGAGTGCTTGGCCTCGGCTCGAGCGAGGATGCTCATGTCGTCGAAAGTTACGCGAGCGGGACGTTGAGCCCACTTCCGCCGTCGATCGAACCCTCTTGAGCTTCACGCTGCGCTGGCGGGTCAAATGCGAGAGAAACTTACCGGATGTTGGACCTGCCGGGTGATCTCTACGGTCAAGGTGATCGGGACCTCGGACCATTTCGGATATTGAGGAGTCGCGGTTCCATCTGCGTTGATCTCCGGCGGTGAGTTTTGCTTCCTCTTGGACTCGTATCGGTTGAGCCCCGTAGATGTAGTTCACTCTGCTCGGGCTCCCGAAATCTTCTTCATCCGGGAGTTCCTTCTTCTTATTTGAGCAACTTCGCCCTTGGTGGGGCCGATTGCCGTTGACTTTCGCGCGCAAAACGCTTCAGAGTGAAGCAGTCCTTGGCGGCGTGCTTTCCTTGGGGTGGAAAGGATAGATCGCTTCCATGACGGTGTTATAGTCGGTGCCTCTCTCGAGTGGCTCGGGGCGGTTATGCTCGGCTCTCATGACCAGCTCCTCGCCCTTGCGTTTCCTATCCTTGTGTTTAGAGGACTCGGGCTTATCGCCTTTGCTTTTTTGTGTGGGATGATCTTCTTGCCGCTCGGCCAGAGCATCTGAGGTCGTGGCGTAGCGGTCGGCTAATGCAAACATTTCTTTTACGGAGGTTGGGGGCTTCCTGAACATTTTTTTAATAAGATCAGGATCGCTTACCCCTTTCTGGAAGGCCGCCACCACCACCGCCTCCGACACGTCTCTGACGGTGTTCTTCTTCTGCATGAAGCGCCGGATGAAGTCTCTCAGCGTTTCATCCTTCTTCTGGTGCAGCTGATACAGGTCCCACGGAGTACCGGGCCTCTCGTAGGTCCCCTGAAAGTTGGCGATGAATTGCTCGCACAGGTCACTCCAGGAGTTTACCGAGTTGGCAGGGAGGCCCGTGAGCCATGCTTGTGTCGAGGGGTTGAGATTGACCGGCAAATAGTTCGCCATGACGGTCTGATTTCCTCCTGCTGCCTTGACCGCGAGCGTGACACGCAACCAAGCTTCAGGTCTCGCTCCCCGTCGAACTTTACAATGCCTTTGGGGTTGAATCCGTCGGGCCAAACCACTCGGCGAAGCCGGGGAGTGAACGCTCGGATCCCATCGATGGATCTTTCATCTTGCCGGGGTGGACTCCAGCGTGGAGATCTTCTAGCTCGATGATGACCGTCAAAACGTCGAGGTGAGGTTCGGCGCGGCGAGTCATTGACTCGGCGTTCGTCGTCACTTTCACTCTGACAATGATGAACTCTGCGATCGTCGTGGTCATCGTGCATTCGGTCGTTCCGCCGATCGTAGCTTATGCCGAAACGCTCATAGTCGTCGCGGCGTCCATGTCTTTCTTCCTCGTTCCGCTCTCGCCGCCTGGCTGTGATGTCCTGGCGGAGGTCGCGGTCAAGGATCTGTCGTGCGTCTCTAGTATGCGGTGCGTGGCGCCGACTGCCAACGCTCCAGCTGGTTGCAGTCCGACTGCTGGCGACACGAGTGGCCGCGTTAGAGCGAGTGCGCTTCTCCAGCCGGCTTCTCCTGATTTTGTTGGATAGCTGCCGCCGTCACCATGGCCTTGATGTGAGCCACAATCGGGCTGTTGGGTATCCGATGCAATCGCCGGGTCCAGCGTCGAGGCGTCTTGAGCGGCGGCGTTACGCATCGGCGTCGCGGAAGGCGGTGATCTCCCAACTTAGATTGCAGGATGTCCTCCCGGACATTGCGACCCAAAGATCGGAGAGACCGCGTTTTGATCTCCTTACCCTTACGTCGGCGATCTTCTTCCGCGACGTCATGATCTTCTTGATGGAGATCGGTCTGCTGTCCTTCAATTGAGAAGATGCCGCGAAAATCGCAGCCGCTCTTAATGGAGCCGACTGGTTTTCCAGATAAGTCAAGGTAATGTACCTGAGATGGTTCGTCCTGGATTCTGCCAGATTGGATCTGGTTTTTATCCAGGCTGACAAGCTCTCCATGCATATTAGCGACGAAATCCAGGCTTCCGAAGAGGAAAGCCTGGCCAGAGATGAATCCGCCAGTTGATGCCATCGAGTCTGTAGGAAAAGATTGAAGCGCTCCCCCTACCTGGCGCGCCAACTGTCGACTTTTGTAGTCGGCAATGAATTTATGGGGTAGGCGCTCGATCTCAAACTCGATGGTCACACAAGACAAGGGGTTTATACAGGTTCAGGCTCTCGCGGAGGAGATAATACCCTAATCCTGTGTGCTGGGATTATATGGATCTCTTGGATCCGGGGTTGCACAAAGCACAATATGCTCTGGGCGATATGAGGTGTTCTATGCTCTATGACTTGATTGCTCTATGCTTGGATCATCGGATCCTTCTGTCGTTGCCCGCCCTCTCCCTTATATAGTGGGGGTGGGGTGGCTTACAGAGTCCTGATCGGTTAAGAGATTCCGATCGGTTACAAGATTCTAGTCGGTTACAGGATAGAGTTTACATCTTTATCTACCCTATTAACGACTCGGATTACAACCGTATCTATCATATCTAAATATAAGTTACACTTCCTTTAGGATATATCCCTTTCCGCACGGTTAAGAAGCTTGATGTGAAGCATATCTTCTGGGCCTTCATCTTGGGCCTTTCCTGAGGATCCCCTGGAATCTATATCCCACAATAGCTCTGCGCAGCACTGCCGTGTTCTTCTCGGACTCAGAAGCGGGGTCGTTGGGATCTCGGCGGTCGCGCCGCGCGGGCCTCTAGGTGCTATATAAGGGGACCCAGCCCTTCCCCCGAGGTTCATCAGCTCCTGCCAAGTTGACCGAAGGGTTCCATCAGAGGCTCGAAGAAACGCATCTGCGAGCTCGTCGGAGTTTCGAAGGACGTTCCGCCGTTCTTTTGCATAGATCTACGTCGTCAGGACCACCGACGAGTTCGCCGATGACTACCCTTGCAGAATCACAACTTGAAGATGCTCGGAAGTCGTTGCATCACCGCCTCGCGCTTTGTCTTCCTCGGAGCCGGTAACCAGATCACCGCGTCGTGACCGTAATCTCGTCGGTGAACCATGACCGTTAGATCCAGAGCGGTGCCGCTAGATCACCGACGCGTGCCCTAATCACAGCAAGCCACGTACCCCTGTCGGCGAGGCAGATCTTGACCGACCAATGTGAATGAGCGGTTCGGACCTAGCCTTGCGTTGATCCAATCGGGACTCGGCACGTGTGCGCGGGATCCAAGACGATGTGGACAGAGCTCACCGTGGTTCGGCGTTGCATCGTAGACCGAGTCCATAGACCGTGGACACGTGGCGCGCCGTGATTGGTCCAAGGGATGGCTGATGTCATGATGAAGTCAAGCTAATGTCAAAATCCAATTTTTTCGTTGAAAAATAATTTGATCGGAAAAACCAGTGTTGCTGATGTCATCATGAGGTCATGCTGATGTCATAAAAGCGAATTTTCTTTATAAAAATAATTCGGTTTATTATTTGTTTTTCAATTTCCTGATTTTTAGAATTTTTGAATCTTTCGAGAGCCCGTTCTCCCTCATACGAGCTCCGATTGATGTGATTCAAGTTTCTAAAAATTTGTAAAATTGAGATATATTTAATGGTGATTTTTATTTTATTTTTGGAGTTCATGTGCTCCCTGTTTTGGTATTTATTTTCTTTTCTCCTTCGGTTCGCGTAGACGTTGAATTGTGCGACGCTTCGGAGGAGGATCCGTCAACTCAAGATCAAATTCCAGAGCAAGACTAGAACCAATTACAAGGCAAGTTGTGCTTTGATCATGTTGAACCCATGTTTACAAAATCGCTATATTGTTTTACTCTATTGCATGTTATTTCACATATACAATTGATTCAAATTAAATTGGGACTTAGTTAACATACCTTTTGATCTATACCCTACCTTGTCGTTTGTATGCCATGATCTATTGTTACCCTAGATTGGTTTACTATAGTTGGTTAATACTAAAATCAACATGGGATAGTTAAACCGTGTTAGTTGCTTAGTCGTGCCACGTCATCACATGTACTTGAATCATCGATAATTAATCCTAACTAATGGAATATGGAACCATGATATGAACTTGTGTGTCATGTGGGATCACACAATGAGATTGAGTTGTAGTGGCGAGTCATGTCATGCAACGATGTTGAATTGTTGATGGCACGTGGTGCTTGGTAATCAACTGGGTGGTAATCACTTAGATTGGGGCAAGTGACAAGGGGCGAGTATGCCAAGGTGAGCCCGATGGGCAGAGGGTATGTGGAAGTCTTGCTTCGATCATCCTAAGAACTTAATCTTACAAGTCTTTGACCTGAGTCAATCATGCAATCACATGTCTGGTATGAGATAGCCTAGCTGATTAATTTGCAATGTCTTAGTTTGGTACTATCATTAGCAGTGTGAGTTCCCGAGTTATGGAGTAATTCATAAGGCGCAAGAGGGGGCCCTGGTTGTGATTTTCACACCCACCAGTGTTGAAACCTTAGCGGGAAGTATCAGGTTAAGGTAGTGCATTGTAAAGTATTCACTCGCCTTTGTGGTGTATGGTTGTATCATGTGGGTAAAGTGCATCACCTCTGCAGAGTGTAAAACTATTCGAATAGCTGTGCTCACGATATTGAGCAACGCTCGGGAATTACAGTTAAGAGTTAACTTAATTAAATGGAAACTTGGTTGGGATGGCAGAATTGCCATGTGGAAGGTTGGAACTTGACTTAGGATTGGAAACTTGGTTTACTTGAGAAATGCTGAATCTATCTACTACTGTTATTTGTTTTACAGTCTTTACAATCTATTTATTGTATTTATTCATAAATGCTGCTTATTGCCAACTTGTTGAGTGCTCTATGTACTCACCCTTGGCAGCAACAACAATCAGCAGTTGAAGAGTCTACACCTTTGTTGGAGGAAGAGTTCCAGGAGGACACGAGTCATTAGGGTCCGAGCCTTGTCAGTTGCCTATGGTGAACTGATGAGTCATCTACGTCTTCTATTTTCCACTGCTTATTTCTTAGTTTATATTTCAAGTCTAGCCCTGCGTGGCTTAATAATGTAAGTTGGTCATAAGATCATACACTTAGCTATATCAATAAATGGAGTATTATTATTATTATCGTTGAGTATGATGTGATATGTACCAATGTTAAGCTGTGTGCACTAGCGTTGATCCTGGGACTAGTGCGGTAAACACAGTGGGTTCCAATCAGTGGATTCGGGTCCTTACATGAGCCATGTGAATCTACCCGTCCATCCCGAAACCCACACCACCAACTGGCAGTACTCAAATTTAGACATTGCAAACTAATCAGCTAGGTCTGTCCCATACCAGACATGTGATTGTACGGTTAGCCCAGTTCAATGGCGCACAAAATTAAGTCTTTAAGTTGTCTCAGTCAGGACATCCACATCTCAAATGTGCTATCGGCACCACCTTTACTGCACGATGACTTGCCTGAGGGAAAACTATTTTGTTCAACCAAGACCAATGGCAAACCCTGCCATGGTACAATAAATTTTACAACAGTAGCTACTGGCCACAATTCAATATCTCATTAAGTCAAGATTAACATTATTCAACATGTGACATGAATCCTATCGTACAACTAAGCATGTCTAAGCATAGCTGCAATAACCCAATATTGGTAATACGATCATGTCCAACTAATAATATCCCAATCTAGGGTTAACAATGGATACATGGTATTCCAATAATCATGGTGGTATAATGTCAATTAGGTATATAGCAATTCCCAGCAATTAAACATTGATACACAAATAGCATGCAATTGTATAAAACAAATTACTTTTGCAAACATAGGTTCAACATGATCAAAGGTTATTAATTGCCTTTTGATTTACTGCTGGTACTGAGTCTTGATCTTCAAATAATTTGTTTGCTCCCTCAGGAATAGCGTCTATCGGAAAAGATAGCAATGAATATAAATAAACAACAATAGAGACCCAAACAAACACCAAATTAAAAATAAATAGCTCTGAAAGATGGAGTTTGATTTTAGAAAAATTTAAAAACTTGAATCGCCTCAATCGGAGTTCGTATGAGAGAGAACAGGCTTTCAAAAGATTAAATTTAGAAAAATAGAAAAAGAAGATTTTCTGAAATTATTTTTCTAAAGAAAATTCGGTTTATTGCGTCATGCTGACATCATCTAGGGTTTTTCATTTTTGGAATTATTTTTCACCAAAAAAGGATTTATGACGTCGTTGCTGATGCAGGCGACCAGGTGGTGCTGATGTCATCACTTACAGGTGAGCCTGAGGCTTGGTAGACTGGGTCTATGGCAATGCGCTTGGCTCATGGCGCACCCGGTGCACGGACTGATGGACACGCTGACATCGGTGACATGCAAGTGATTGGCTGACACGGCGGCTGAGGTGGTGCACACGCGGACTTGACGCGGCGGACACGACGGTGACAACACAGACATCCACGTTAGTGAGGGCTTGACCTCCCGGCTTCGGAAAAGGACAGTGATGGAACCTATCGGTGCTGGAGAAGACAATGAAGCCAACAACGTTTCAGTGACCGATCGGACCTGGGTACGTGCGGATCTAGAAGAAGAAGGTGCGACGATCTCGAAGAGGCACACGAAAGCAATGGAGACAATATAGAGCAGCAGATCAGCGGTAGAGAAGACCAAGACAGTGGCGGCATTACTCCGATGAGCTCGATCTAGGCGACGGAGGACTCTCGGCCTGCGTTGAGGACAGCTACAGGTGCAGCGCGATGTAGGGGTCTCGAATTGAGGAACGGCTCTAAGTTTTATAGCCAAGGAAGGCATGCGAGGCGCGAACTCCGAGTGGTAGAGACGTAGAGCGCGCGAAGACCTTGGTGACTAGCGTTAGGGTCTCACGAAGTGCGACGACGAGGGCATGCGGCCTAGGCCGGCTTGGGCCAAGGTGGGCTAGGCTGAGGAATAGGGACGAGCCATGGAAAATCGGCTCAAGGCTGATTTCAAAATAAAAATTGTTTTCCAAATTAATAATTCACCATAATTTCAAATAAATCTTAATAAATAGCAAATAAATTCAACAAAATCTCAAAAATTACAGAAAAATTTCTTGGAGCTCAAGAAACACAACTACAGCTATAAATCTTTTATTTGATGTATAGATTAGTTAAATTAAACCTCTTCATTAATGAAAAATTCAAATTAAGCTTTATTTAATTTGGGGAAATGCAAATAATTCATTTTTAAGCTTAAACATTCCAAAACTCAAATTTTTGGGATGTTACAAACCTTCCCCCTTAAATGAAATCTTGACCCCAAGATTCAGGCTAGCTAGGGAATAGGTGGGGAAACTCGAACTAAAGATCCTCTTCTCGCTCCCAAGTAGCTTCCTCTTTTGAATGGTGGCTCCACTGGACCTTGCAAAAATGGAGGATCTTACCCCTTGTAATACGCTCTGCCACATCCAAAATTTTCATAGACTTCTCCTTGTAGGTGAGGTCCTCTTGCAAATCAATGGCTTCCAATAGCATCTACTCCTTTAGCACTCGCAGACACTTCTTCAATTGTGACAAATGGAACACATCATGGATTTTGGCAAAAGACTGGGGCGACCCAAGTTTGTAGACAACCTCTCCTCTTCGTTCCAAGACTTTGAACGGTCCAACATATCTAGGGGCAAGCTTTCCTTTTACTTAGAATCTCTTAATTCATTTAAGATTGGTGACTCTAAGATAAACATAATCATTGGGCTCAAAAATCAAATCTCGATGACGATTATCTACATAGCTCTTTTGTCTGGTTTGAGCTATCATCAACCTATCTCGAATTAGCTGAACTTGCTCTTCGGCTTCTTCCAGTATGGCAGGGCCAAACAATGGTCTTTTGCTAGTCTCCTTCCACTTGAGAGGGGTTATACACTTTCTTCTATATAAGGCTTCAAATGGAGACATTTGCAAACTGGCTTGATTGCTATTATTGTAGGAAAACTCAGCATAGGGCACATACTTGTCCCACTTCGCACCACAAGTTAGAGCACAAGCTCTTAGCATGTTCTCAAGGATCTGATTCACACGCTTAATATGTCCATTAGTTTGAGGGTGATAGGCAATACTGAATCTGAGATGGGTGTCTATAGCTTCATGCAAACTCTGCCAAAAACAAGAGGTAAACTGGGTTCCTCTATCTGACACTATCTTTTTGGACACTCCGTGAAGACTAACAATCCTTGATATATACAATCCTATCAATTTATCTCCTATGTAGGTTGTCTTAACCGGAATGAAGTGAGCTACCTTAGTCAATCGATCCACTACTACCCAGATCGAATCATAACCTCCTTGGGTATTGGGAGGTCTGGTAATGAAATCCATACCAATTTCTTTCCACTTCCACTCTGGAATCTTCAATGGCTACAGTAATCTTGATGGCCACTGATGTTCTACTTTGACCTTCTGGCAGATATCACAAAGAGCAACATACTCTGCAATCTCACACTTCATGCTAGGCCACCAATACCCTTCCTTATGGTCTTAATACATCTTGTACTTCCAGAATGAATGGAGTATAAGGTCTCATGTGCTTCTTTGAGTAACAACTCCTTATGCTCTTTCTGATCTGGTACATGAAGGATCGAGATGGCGATCAGAGGGGGGTGAATGATCCCAAATAAAATTCTCTCCCACACAAAACAATCCACCCAAGCTTTCAAAGAGAATACTCTAAAGAAAGCAAACGAAATGACCTTGCTGTACTATCTGGCCGGTGCAAGGGCTAACCCAAAACCCACCAATAAACCAGGTTTTCTTGCACGGTTTTCAAAGCATACTAACTAGACCTGCTATTCTATCAACTAGACTGCGATCCGATAGCCCTCCTTGATCCATGCAGCGTCTAGATAGCATCTCATCTGTTCCTTCTCTTCTCGGCTTGCACCGACTCCATCTTCGATCATCTTCCAGTGATCCTCGACCGTTTGGACCTTCAACGCTCCTCGCCTAGTCCTGGTCATCCTCCACCTAACCATGATCAAAACCCAACGTCCTGCAACCATCAAAGACAAGGAAAATCCATCACATAGGCGAGGAGTATCCGGATAAAAATCTCATTTCGAGGTCGCCTAGAGGGAGGGTGAATAGGCGAATTAAAAACTTTATAACTAAATGCAGCGGAATAAAAAATTTGCAGCTAAATAAAATCTCCCGAGGGTCAAAGTCCAGAGTGTCCGGGATTTTTATCCGGATACTCCAAAATGTTCGGACTGTCCGGGTTCAAGAGTCCGGATACTCCGGATTGGATCCGAGGTACTCAGACCGGAGTGTCCAGGACTTATCTCTGGATACTCCGAAATGTCTGGACTATCCGGGTTCAGAAGTCCGGATACTCCGGATTTAAGACCTCGAAATGAGATTTTAAATCCCTGCAATTTTTCAACAATCTACTTGAATACAAAAGATCTAAATGCTATCAGGTACCTGGGGATGATGTAGATCTAGAGCCAAACACAACAAGAGAGTAGATCGTGCAATTTCAAGATTCAAAAACAAATACTAAAGCAAGAGTAAGAAGCAAACTTGGAGATGATGATTTTTCACCCGAAGTTCGGATCCTTGAGGGGATCCTACGTCTCCGTTGAGGCGACTCGGTCACACTTGAGCCGGGGTCTCTTTCAACCCTCTTCCTCCCGGTGTTGCACAAATGCACTCGCCGGTCTTCACTCCTTTGATTCCTTCCCTTACGGAGGCGGAACCGGCCTTCACAAACTTCCCACGGCCAACCACACAAAGCTCCGGTGGCTCGTAGGCGACCTCCTAGCCGTCTAGGAGTCCTCAACCTCCAAGAGTAACAAATGTTCACGAAGAACAAGCTTGGAGATGAAATCAAGTGCTCAAACAACTCAAAACTCACTCAACCTAGCACCTCACTCCTCAAACTCTTCCCAACCCTTCTCACCAAGGGGATCACTTAGATCTAAGGGTAAAGAGGTGTTTTGGGGGCTCAAGAACAAGGGTATAGCACCTCTAATCAGTGGGATCACCGCCTCTTTGAAGTGAGGAAGAAGGGGGCTTTAAATAAAGGTCCCAAAAAAACTAGCCGTTGGAGACGGCTGTACACAACCCGGAGACTCCGAAAAAAACCCCGGATACTCCGGACTATCTGAGAGCAGCCACCGAGGGTGTCAACCCAGAATGTCCGGACCAAATGTCCAGATACTCCGGATTGCACTGAGCAGCCCGACGAAAACGAGCATAACTTTTGACTCCGGACTCCGATTACATTGATTTTGGACTCTACCGAAAGCTAAGAACGAGGGCTTCACAACTAAAAAGGTCTGACTATCCAAATCTCAAAGGATAAATACAGATTTCACAAAGAATCCAAGGGAGACCTACAACCCTCACTTTCCGGCACCACCAACACCACTCTCTTTGTAAGATTCACAAGGATGGATCACTTGAGCACTTGACACATCTAAAAGTCATTCGACATCGCATCCCTCTTAATAGTACGGCAATCCTTAGACTCAAAATACATCAAAGATAATATAAGTCTAGAAATAGTCACTTGCCGTCTTCTTTCTTAATGCCGATGCATGAAAACTTTCACCATATAATTGATGACATCTTCGCCTTGTCCAACTCGATTCGATTCACCTCATGAGACTCTCGTCCTGTCAACCTTGACTTGATCATCCTCTCTGACGATCTCCACGCCAAGTCGATCTTGACTTAGTCCTCAACTCTTGGTGACACCGCCGTCTTGTTGACCTCGGCTTAACATCATCCTCCAAGATACCTTGGTCATCATACACATACGGGACCTAATTCTTTCCAAACTACTCATGAAAGACATTAGTCCCAAAAGCTCAATAGATATGAATAAATTGATATTTGTGAGCAGTTGATTTCAACAAGTGTTTCATATAAAGAAGCACAATATAAATGGAAACACTTGACATAAGAAATGTTCTCTACTAAGTACATCATGATGAATATGTAATTGATCTATATGCACTAGAGAGATAATTGCCAATATGATGAATCAATTAAATCATGGCAAGGATCACAGGCTTTACTTAAATGAAGCACATGATAGAATATACATGAATTGTACATGTGCAAATAATGTTTGGAATAAGAGTAAATATGTGATCCAACACTAGATTAAACTTCACTAAGAGAATTGCATGAGAAGATATACAACTAAAACATGCATGCACCAAGTCAATCTATAGCAATACGAAGTTTAACTCTAGTTAATACATGCATACTAAAAACAAAGCACATAATGAACTCAAATGAATATATATGCACAAATAAATATGACATGAACCAATGTGCATATATATAATCAACATGCTACTTGGAGTTCACTATGCATTTGCACGAAAGGAATGCAATAACAAATATAGAATAGATACCAAAATTGCATACCTTATCTTTGCTTAACCATCCCACTTGATTTTCCTCTAAATAGATGAGACTGATACTCAACTAGGCAATAACAAGTTAGTCTCATACCAATATAATCATATTAGAGGTTTGTCATTTGTTAAGCACTAAGTTAAGCATTTGCTTAATTACATAGATTGTCATTATATGCGTTTGTCATTAATCACCAAAATAACATAAGTGCCTAGATGCACTTTCAGTTTTCAAAGCATACTAACTAGACCCGCTATTCTATCAACTAGACTGCGATCCGATAGCCCTCCTTGATCCATGCAGCGTCTAGATAGCATCTCATCTGTTCCTTGTCTTCTCGGCTTGCACCGACTCCGTCTTCGATCATCTTCCAGTGATCCTCGACCGTTTGGACCTTCAACGCTCCTCGCCTAGTCCTGGTCATCCTCCACCTAACCATGATCAAAACCCAACGTCCTGCAACCATCAAAGACAAGGAAAACCCATTACATAGCAATGTCCAAAAAGATATACAATGTAATCCATCAAAATCACAAGATTTAATGCATTCTCGCTCATAAGGGCTGGTGCTACCACCCTGTAACATCCCAAAATTTGAGTTTTGGAATGTTTTAGTTTGAAAATAAACCATTTACATTTTCCTTGAATTAATCAAAGCTTAACTTGGATTTTCTATTAAGGAAAAGATTTAATTTGATTAATCTATACATCAAACAAAAGATTTCCAATCATAGTGGGGTTCATTGTACTTCAAGGAATTTTTTTGTATTTTTTGAGGTTTTTCTAAACTTATTTGAATTTCTTTGCTTTTATTTGAATTTCTTAAATTTTCTAAATTAGAAATTGTTTTATTTCTTCAAAAATTCTTCGGGCCGAATCTCCGGTGGCCTAGCCCACTGCCTTGGCCCATTGGCCCGCTCTGCTCGGCCTGCCAGCCCGCTTCGCGCATTGGACGGCCCAGCCATCTCGCATGCCACCACCGTTGGATGGGCGACGCGTGTGCGGCTCGAATTGCGCCGCCGCAACCCTAACCCTAACCGCCTTCGCGTCTGCCGCTACTCTCGGTTTCTGGATTTGGCACGCCTCCTGAGGGCTATAAAAGTACCACCGACCCCCATGCGAGCTTTCGCGTTGTCTGCCGCTCGACCATCCCATCTCTTGCCATTCGAGTCGCCGCCGTAGCCAAGTTCTTGCTCACCGAAGTTGCTCTGCCGCAACCGAAGCTTTCTGTCGCATGGATCTCCATCGTTGGTGCGTCTCGATCGTCATAGGTTGCATCGTTGTGACGCCCATGATGTCCTCTTCTAGATCCATGCTAGCCCATGCCCGATCTGTCACCTCTTCACTAGTTTTCGTGTCGTCTTCCTCAGCACTGGTAGGTTGCGCCACCATACGCCGCCGTCCCTTTTTCTTCGCCGAACGTTGGTCGTGCGATCCGTGGCACATGCTCTGGATCTTGCCATGTTCTCGCCACCTGCAGCCCTGGTTCCTCCGCCGATCTGATCGTGCCGCCGATGTGTGACACGTGGCCACTTGCGTCACCGCTGACATCATTCGTGACGTAAGCCCTAGCCCTATTCTGTGGACTTGGTCCACCGTAAACCCTAGCCCTCCTGTGGACTCAGTCCATGGACTGTGGGTTCCACCCGTCAGCCTCTCTCTATCTTTTCTGATTTATTTTTATTTTTTGAAAATCCCTGCTGACGTTAGTGTTGCTCAGTAAATCAATTTTTATTTAGAAAAATAATTCCAGAAAATATCTTTTTCTATTTTCCCTGGATTTAATCTTTCGGAGGCCCGTTCTCTATCATACGAACTCCGATTGCGGTGATTCAAGTTTCTAAATTTTTCTAAAATCAAGCTCTACATTCTAGAGTTATTTATTTTCAGTTTTGAGTTTGTTTGAGTCTCTGTTTGGTATTTATTTGGTTTCATTGCTTTCTTTTCCAGTAGATGCTAATTCCGAGGGAGCAAATGGGGACTTCGAAGGCCAAGACTCAGCACTAGAGCAGCAAGGCAATTCGTAACCTTTGATCATATTGATCTTATGTTTGCAAAGTAATTTGTTTTATACAATTGCATGCTATTTGAGTATCAATGATTATTTTATGGGAATAGCTATGCACCTAGTTGACATTATGCCACCTTGATTATTGGGATGCCATGTATCCATTGTTAGCCACTAGGTTGGGACATTACTAGTTGGACATGATCATATTACCAACACTGAGTTATCGTAGCTATGCTTAGACCTACTTAGTTTGACGATGGAATTCATATCACATGTGAATTAATGTTAATCTTGACTTAATGAGATATTGAATCGTGGCCGTTTGCCATTGTTGAAAATTTGTTGTACGATGGCAGGGTTGCCATTGGTCTTAGTTGAACAAAGTTGTTTTCCCTCGAGCAAATGATCGTGCAGTAAAGGGGGTGCTTTCTAGCACATTGGGATGTGGATGTCTTGCCTGAGACAACTTAAGGACTTAATCTTGTGTGCCATTGAACTGGGCCTAACCGTACTACCACATATCTGGTACGAGACAGGCCTAGCTGATTAATTTGCAATGTCTAACCTTGAGTACTGCCAATTGGTGGTGTGGGTTCCTGGATGGACGGGTAGATTCGCAAGGCGCAAGAGGGGGCCCTAAGGGACGAAACCTTAGTGGGCAGAGTACCGAGTTTAGACAGTGCATTGTAAAGTCTTTGTCATTATTCTCCATCGACACACCAAAGGAAGTGTGTTTATCGCACGGCAATATGAGAATATCATGTCTTGTGGGTAAAGTTGTACAACCTCTGTAGAGTATAAAACTATTCAAATAGCTATGTTTGCGGTCATGGACATGCCCTGGAATTTCACATAAGGTATAGAGTATTTCATGAAATGTTGGATGGTAGAATTATGGGATGTGAACGGGGAGTTCACTGTTGTTTTAATGTCTAAAGTTATACTGTTGAATTTAGTGGTTTGATAATTGTTTTCGATGGTGTAGGGTGATGTCTCGCCATTCTGTTCATGTTGTCTACCATTGATTTACCAGTTAATTATTTATCTTTTCATAAATGTGCTTTCAATCTATTTACTGTATTTCAATTCAAGTTATTGTTTTCTGCTAATGAACCATATGACTATCCTTTGTCAAGCCTTGCATGAATATATTGCATCATTTCCCTATGGCTTGCTGAGTATTTTTTGTACTCACGGTTTTATGCCTTTGTTGATTAGTTGCTGAGGAAGGACCAAGAAATAATGAGTATCGTGAGGAGGAATATTATGAAGACTACGTAGATTAGAAAGGTGTTTCCCCAGACGATTGTCTGTGGCATGTTATCTTATTTCTGCTGCAACAGTTTATTTGTTTCTTAAGCCCTTAAGGCATAATGGTGTAAACATTGACCATACGGTCCGCAGCTTTATTTAATGATAATTTGCTTCTTTCTTAGTTAATTCATTGTATGGAAGGATATTTCCTCTATGTTTTCACTGTATGCACTAGCGTGATTCTGGACTAGTACAGTATACACAGAGGGTTTCGAATTTGCAAATCTGGGTCCCGACATGCTCCCTGGCCGGTAGTACCGCCCTTCATCCTAAAACCAGAAGGGACCCTCTCTGGAATTTCCACACCAGGCATTTGGGCCGGTGCTACCGCTCGATCGGTAGCACCAGGCTGCCATTGCCGGTAGCACTGGCTTGCCTGATCCCCTAAAACACCCTCTCGGGATTTTACACACCGCTCTGGGGGTCGGTGATACCGCTCACCCAGTAGCATCGGGCTACCATGGCCGATAGCACCGCAAATTTCAAACAGAACTCAAATTACTTCAAATTAAAAATTCAATTCAAATCAAACTCAAACCAGAGCATACCAAGCTCAAATTTAGTCAAATACTCATCACAAACATGAGTAGACCTCCACATGGTCTTTCAATACGTAGATATGCTTCTCATACCAAACGGTACCTTGTTCATCCTCGGTGAAACCTAGGGCTTTTCCTTTCTTCTTATTGCTCTTAATCTCCTTGATATCAGTATCATCAAACTGTGCTTCTCGAATCTGATCCTCTAATGTAGGGCATAATTCCAAAGTGGCTAAGTAACCTTCTTGTACCAATTCCAAATTAAGCTTCTAGAATTCCTCGCAGAGTGCTGGTTGACTTTCTTTTATCATCAGGGTGTTGCAATAGCTTTTTCTACTAAAAGCATCAGCTATGACATTAGTTTAACCTAGATGATAATGAATTCCAATGTCATAGTCCTTGATCAACTCCAACCATCTTCTTTGTTTCATATTGAGATCAACTTGGGTAAAAATATACTTCAAACTCTTGTGATCAGTGTAAACCTCACAACGATTACCGATGAGGTAGTGGTGCCAAATCTTCAAAGCATGCACTACGACTGCCAATTCTATGTCATGGGTAGGATAGTTAACATCATGTGGCCTTAGCTGTTGTGAAGTACACGCTACAACCTTCTTGTCTTGTATTAGCACACAACCGAGTCCTTATCGGGATGCATCATAGAAGATCTCAAAAAATTTCAAATATCCGGCAAGATAAGCACTGGGGCTATTGTCAAATACTTTTTCAGCTCTTGGAAGATGTGCTTACACTCTGGTGTCCAAACGAATTACTTCTCCATTTTCAAGAGCTGAGTGAGCAGTCTAGCTTTTCTGGAAAATCCTTATATAAAACGGCGATAATATCTCGCCATTCCAAGAAGACTTCATACTTGGGGTACCGTCTTGGGTGACTCCCAACTGAGCACATCTTGTACCTTACTAGAGTCAATGGTGACTCCTTCTACCGATATGACATGTCCTAGGAAAGCAACTTTTATTTGATGTATAGATTACTCAAATTAAATCTCTTCATTAATGAAAATTCAAATTAAGCTTTATTTAATTTGGAAAAAATACAAATAATTCATTTTTAAGCTTATACATTCCAAAACTCAAATTTTGAGTTGTTACACGCAGCTGCTAGGGCAGGGCACAGGCCTTTCTACGAGATGCAAGGCCATTTAACTCTGACTCTGGGAGATCATCGTCATCATATTGGCCCTCAGGAGTTCCTTACATGCCATCATCTCCTCCCTCAGCGTGTCCTTGAGACGCTCCACACGTGCTTCCCATGATCTTGATCTGGCATTGGTAGCATTATCGTCTTGGAAGAAGGATCTCTTCGTATGCCCCACACCTGTGGCAAGCACCCGCCCTTTATGGTAGAGCTTCCCGATCGCCGAAGATAGGATGTCCTTCGACCCTTGACTCTAAAAGGACCCTACTCTTTCTACTGGCTTACCTCCTCCAGCAAGAAGTGAATATAAATTAGTGCTAAAATACAACGGGAATGGTCAATTTCAATGTACTAAGTTAGATGTCTTAGGATGGTGGAGATGATCCACGCAATCGTGGAGTTTGGAACTACAGGCCGACCGTCAGAGGTTTTCTTCATCCTGACAAATACCCAGTCGTGTGCTCACTCCTCACATATGTGGGAGTAAGGCATCGCTATCCCGAAGTGGGCACACTCCTTAGATAGTCGTGCCCACTCTACCTTCTTCCCTACATAGTCGGCGGAACCGAGGTGGTGCATGTGTGTGTTTTACCTCTGGATAGCAATGTTCTTCTCTCTCAGCTCCTCCGCCTCGGGCGTACTCTTCATCCTTGTGAACTCATCTCAAACATCGGGAGTCACAAATGGATACCTCTCAAAGGGAGTACGACCTTTCAGCACGTACTCACCATGCATGATAACCCTAAAGTGCCTCAAAGACACACCCATTCTCTTCAAGGCGTACCGCCTTGCATTGCTTTCATCTTCCTCTGGTATAATCTATTTCCCCTTAACTTCGTCCCACAGCCAATTCTTCTGCTCAACGCTGAATTCCTTCCTCTAGTCCTAAACTATGATCGACACTCTCTCCCTCATCAATTAGCTGAGAAAAGATCGATACCAACATTTATACTTGGGAGGACCCGTTTAAACCCTCGTGGCATCAAAGTGGAAAATCTGCGGCGTTCTCCCTGTGGCCCCTTTATTCGGTCCTCAGGCCTTTCTCAACTTACTCTGCCCCTCAACGTTTGTCACCTTACTCGGGCCCTCAGCATCACCTTCTATTTTTTTTGGCGATGAGCCGATGCTCTCTCTTTGCGACATTTCGAATATATATATCAAACCTAAACTTAATGAGAGAAAGCAATTCATATATTTGGCATGGTCATATATTTCAGGTAAGAGAAAGTAATTCATATCTATTATGTCGACTTGATAATGAATCATATAAATTAACAGATTAATGGGTAATTCATAGCATATTATTGTACTATCATATTGTAGTAAATTAGCAGATTAACAGATTAAGGATGATCTTAAAGAAACGTCTATTTGTTGATCCATGAACTAAGTACGTACCATGATGACTCCAAATCTCTAATTAGGTTAGGTCCTAATCCCATTCGAGGATATATGGTTCGTGCAAGTTCCTAAGCTGTTGTACAACTCCAAAGAGAATTTTGGCAGCATCTCCCTGCTGTTCTCCAAATACACGTCTTGACAACTAGTCAAGAGGATGTGTATCCGGAGAACACTAGGGAGATGCTGTCAAAATTTTCTCTGAAGTTGTACAACAGCTTAGGAATTTACCCGAACCACATATTCTCAAACTATCCAAAAAAAATGTAGACAATTCCAGAGTGTTTTTTAAAAAATATGCTATTTCAGCATATTTATAAACAAGCACTCTCAAACGGGAGACATAGGTTACGCAACCTGCACTCTAACATTCATCATATTACAGCAACAATAATGATATGTAAAGTAAAAACCGTTGTAAGCACATTGATCTTATTACAGTAATAATAAAGACAATAAAGATATTGTTTTGCTTGTAAGGACAGAGAGTATCGTATTGTTGGTAAAGTAATAAAAATGCTAGTAGCAAAGATGGTAACAATTTATTGTTAGCAATGATTGCAAGACAGTTCCGACGCATGATTTAGTTCAGCTACAGAGCTACATACTATTTACTGAAGTGCTAAGGTGAAGCGTATCGAGGAAAACACACCTCAAGCCACACAAGGCATAGAACCTATGGTATCACCACAAGAATATTATGCTTAAATTCTCCCAGCAGCCATAGCAGGCCACAACAAGAGCATAATCCCAAAAAAAATCAGTTCATGCTCTGAATTCCAAAACTAGAATTAGGAATGATGGAATATGGTAGTTAGCATTTTAAATGATTTCAGATTAGATCATGAAGGATTTTATTCTACAATTGCATAGAATGCCATGCAAAAGATATCAAGAATATGCTATGATAAAAAACAACAAAAATACAAAACCATGACGATAGGGTAGAAAAGAAAAAGGATTACTGGATCTATAACTTAGGCTCATAACATGTCAAAAAATACATAATTCTTTTAGAATAGATACTGTCGGTTATGCACTTGATGAAACATTAGCTAAGCTTAGAACATTTAATGAATGAGACAGCATAGTTAGGCTTATGAACAATGTGAGTGTGACACATCGAACTTGTTTGGGCAAGTTGTGGTCACTGACCAACATGCGCTAAGTCCATAACTGCTTTACATTGCTCAATAACTTATCCTACAGGCACTATCCTCTTCGTCTTCCAGTTGATGATGAAGATAGGACAGGAAGAAATGTTTGCACCAAGTTGGACTATTTGCAATACTTAAACCTTACAATCTTATATTCTAGCCCCAATTGTCACTTTTACAATGTACCATGAACATGATAGCAAGAATGACCATATAAACAATTCAAGCTAGAGTTAGTTCAACTCCTTAGCTCAAGATTTGTTTTATTTCCTAAATGAGCCTAACTACAATCTTAAGATTAAATATTGAATCATTTAATATTAAGCAAGGCTCTAGCAAGTAACAGATATCTTGCACGTGATGCATTTGCAAGAAAATGCACATGATGTAATCAAATCTATAAACAATAAAAAATCCTCATGCAAGGGTTCGTACTTCATACTAATCGAGGTATCAAGTGCATGCCAATATACTAGAATGTGCAGGAAAAATGTCGGGACCCGGATTTACAAATCCGAAACCCTCTGTGTATACTGCACTAGTCCAGGATCACATTAGTGCACACAGTGGAAACATAGATGAAATACCATTCCATACAACGAATTAACTAAGAAGAAGCAATTTATTACTGAATAAAGCAAACGACCTTATGGTCAATGTTTACACCATTATGCCTTAAGGGCTTAAGAAACAAATACTATTGCAGCGGAAAAGATAACTTGAGCCATTCGATATGCCACAGGCAATCGTCTGGGGAAACGCCTTCCTAATCCACGTAGTCTTCATAGAATTCCTCCTCATGATATTCATTATCTCCTTCAGCAACTGATCAACAAGGGCATAAAGCCGTGAGTACAAAGGTACTCAGCAAGCCGTAGGGAATTGATGCAATATATTCATGCACGGCTTGACAAGGATGGCTATATGGTTCATTTGGCAGAAAGCAATAACTTGAATTGAAATACAATAAATAGATTGAAAGCATATTTATAAAAAGCTAAATAAATAACTGGTAGATCAATGATAGACAACAAAACAACAGTGAACTCCCCGTTCACATCCCAACAATTCCACATTCCACATTTTATGAAATACTCTATACCCCATGTGAAATTCCCGGGCTTTGTCCATGACCGCGGACGCGGCTATTCGAATAGTTTTACACTCTGCAGAGGTTGTACAACTTTATCCACAAGACATGAACTTCTCTTTGTGCAAACGTTACTAACACACTTCCTTTGGTGTGTCGCAGAGATATCATGACAAAGCCTTTACAATGCACTGTCTAAACTCGGTACTGCCCGCTAAGGTTTTGCCCATTAGGGCCCCCTCTTGCGCCTTGCGAATCTACCCATCCATCCCGGAACCCACACCACCAACTGGCAGTACTCAAGGCTAGATATTGCAAATTAATCAGCTAAGTCTGTCCCATTCCAGACATGTGGTAGTACGGTTAGGCCCAGTTCAATGGCGCACAAGATTAAGTCCTTAAATTGTCTCAGGAAAGACATCCACATGCCAATGTGCTAGAAAGCACCCCCTTTACTGCACGATCACTTGCCCGAGGGAAAACAATTCGTTCAACCAAGACCAATGGCAACCCTCGCCATGGTACAACAAATTTTATAACAGTGGCTAACGGCCACGATTCAATATCTCATTAAGTCAAGATTAACATTATTCAATGTGTGACATGAATCCCAACGTATATCTAAGCATGTCTAAGCATAGCTACGTAACCCAATGTTGGTATAATGATTATGTCCAACTAGAAATGTCCCAACCTAGGTTTATCAATGGATACATAGCATACAATTAATCAAGGTGGCATAATGTCGACTAGGTATACATCTACTCCCATTAAATAAGAATTGATATACAAAATAGCATGCCATTGTAATAAAGTAAATTACTTTTGCAAACATAGGATCAACATGATCAAAGGATTACGACTTGCCTTGCTGATCTAGTGCTGGGTCTTAGTCTTCAAAGTCTTCGTTCGCTCCCTCGGAATTAGCGTCTACCGGAAAAGAAGCAACGAAACCAAATATATACAAAACAGAGACTCAAACAAGCTCAAAACTGAAAATAAATGGCTCTGGAAGATAGATCTTAATTTTATAAAAATTTAGAAACTTGAATCGCCTCAATCGGAGTTCGTATGAGGGAGAACGAGCTTCTGAAAAATTAAATTCAGAGAAAATACAGAAAATCGGGATTTCTGGATTTATTTTTGTACGGGAAAAGCGATTTATTGCGCAACGCTGACATCATCGGGTTCACGGTGGACTGGGTTCATGGCACTGCGCCGGTTCACCGTGCACCAGGTGCACGGCCGACGCCGTGGCCGACAGCGGCGGCCACGCGTCGCTCATCTGGCGAGAGGGCCAGATCGGACGGCCGAGAAGCTAGGCTGCAGCGGCGAAGGACGTGGCGCAATCTGGGGCAGACGCCACAGATCGGACGGCTGGGGTTCACGGCGAGGAACGACAGCGAGGCAGCGGCGCAAACTCACCGAACTTCGAGAAGAAGACACGGCCGACGGCGAGATGGCGACAGATCGGGCACGGCTCGGTGCGGATTGGGAAGAGCACGACGCGGGGAACTCAGGCGTGCAAACAACAACGGCGGAGGAGGACGGACGGCGGAGATCCGGGCGGCGGAAGGCGGCGGCACGCGAAGCTGTGGCGAAGCTTCAGCGAGCGACGGCGGCGGCTCGGGCAGCGAGAGATAGGGCAAACGAGGCGGTGCGGAGAGGTGAACCTCGGGAGGCGTGCGGCAGCTTATATAGGGGTCTCGGGAGGCGTGCGGCACGCGGACTCCGAGCTGGTGGCGGATGCGGTTTCCACGCGAGCGGCGCTAGGGTTTCGCGGCGCGAGACTAGGCCACCGGGCCGTCGTGTAGCGCAGCCGGGCCGAGCGGAGAGGGCTGGGAAGCGGGCCGCGGAGACCAGCTGGGCTGGGCCGAACGGGAGAAAAACGACCTGAGGCGATTTGAAATTTAAAAAACATTTTCCAATTTAAGAAATATCCAGAAATTCGTATAAATGCAACTAAATTCAAATAAATAACAAATAAATTCAGAAAAATCTCCAAAAATACAGAAAAATTCCTTGGAGCACAATGAACCCAACTAAAACTGAAAATCTTTAGTTTGATGAATAGTTTAGTCAAATTAAATCCGTTCATTAATGGAAAATTTAAATTAAGCTGGGATTAATTCAAGGAAAATGCACATGGTTTATTTTTGAATTCAAACATTCCAAAACTCAAATTTTGGGATGTTACAAACCTTCCCCCCTTAAATGGAATCTCGACCCCGAGATTCTGGCTGGCTAGGGAATAGGTGGGGAAACTCGGACTTCAGATCCTCTTCGCGCTCCCAAGTTGCTTCCTCTTCTGAATGATTGCTCTGTTGGACCTTGCAAAAACGAATGATCTTGCTCCTCGTGATACGCTCGGCTATATCTAAAATTTTCACTGGTTGCTCCTTGTAGGTAAGATCCTCCTGCAAATCAATGGCTTCTAATGGCATCTGTTCCTCTGGCACACGCAGGCATTTCTTCAACTGCGATACATGGAACACATCATGGATTCCGGCAAAAGACTGAGGCAATTCTAACTTGTAGGCAACCTCGTCTCTTCGTTCCAAGATCTTGAACGATCCCACATACCTAGGGGCAAGCTTTCCTTTTACTTGAAATCTCTTAACTCCTTTGAGAGGGGTGACTCTGAGATAAACATAATCATTGGGCTCGAAACTCAAATCTCGACGGCGGTTATCTGCATAACTCTTCTGTCTGCTTTGAGCGATCTTTAAACGGTCTCGAATTAATTGAACTTGCTCTTCGGCTTCTTGCAGTATGGCAGGGCCAAACAATTGACTTTCTCCCGACTCCTTCCAGTTGAGAGGGGTTCTGCACTTCCTTCCATATAAGGCTTCAAAAGGCGACATTTGCAGACTGGCTTGATAACTATTGTTGTACGAAAACTCAGCATAGGGCAAACACTTGTCCCACTTAGCACCATAAGTTAAGGCGCAAGCTCTTAACATATCCTCAAGAATCTGATTCACACGCCACCGTCCCATCGGTTTGTGGGTGATAGGCGATCAATCGAGATGAGTTCCCATGGCTTCATGCATCGCCAAAAACGAGAGGTAAACTGGCTTCCTCTATCAGACACTATCTTCTTAGGCACTCCGTGAAGACTGACGATCCTTGACATATATAATTCTGCTAATTTCTTAACTGGAATGAAGTGAGCTACCTTAGTCAGTCGATCCACTATTACCCAGATCGAGTCATAACCTGCTTGGGTCTTAGGAAATCCGGTGATGAAATCCATACCAATTTCTTCCCACTTCCACTCTGGAATCTTCAATGGCTGCAGCAATCCTGCTGGTCTCTGATGCTCTGTCTTGACCTTCTGGCAGACATCACAAAGTGCAACATATTCTGCAATCTCACGCTTCATACTAGGCCACCAATACCTTTCCTTGAGGTCTTGATACATCTTAGTACTTCCAGGATGAATGGAGTATAAAGTCTCATGCACTTCTTTGAGAATCAACTCCTTAAGCTCTTTCTGATCTGGTACGCAAATACGCTTCTCATACCAAATAGTGCCTTGTTCATCTTCGGTGAACCCTGAGGCTTTTCCTTTCTTCATATTACTCTTAATCTCCTTGACATCAGCATCATCTACCTGTGCTTCTCGAATCTGATCTTCCAATGTAGGGCATACTTCCAAAGTAGCTAAATACCCTTCCTGAACCAATTCCAAACTAAGCTTCTGAAATTCCTTATAAAGGGCGGGCTGACTTTCCTTAATCATCAGAGTATTGCAGTAGCTCTTTCTACTCAAAGCATCGGCTACGACATTGGCTTTGCCTGGATGATAATGAATCCCAATGTTATAGTCCTTGATCAATTCCAACCATCTTCTTTGTCTCATATTGAGGTCAGCTTGGGTAAAGATATACTTCAGACTCTTGTGATCCGTATAAACTTCACAACGATTACCAATGAGATAATGACGCCAAATCTTCAAAGCATGCACTACTGCTGCTAATTCCAAATCATGGGTAGGGTAATTAACTTCATGTGGCCTTAGTTGTCGCGAAGCATACGCTACAACCTTCTTATCTTGCATTAGCACACAACCGAGTCCTTGTCGGGATGCATCACAGAATATCTCAAAATCCTTCCTATTATCTGGCAGGATGAGCACTGGGGCAGTTGTCAAATATTTCTATAATTCTTGAAAACTTTGCTCACACTCTGGTGTCCAAACAAATTTCTTCTCCTTCTTTAAGAGTTGAGTGAGCGGTCTAGCTTTTCTAGAAAACCCTTCTATGAAACGTCGATAATATCCCGCCATTCCAAGAAAACTTCGGATTTAGGGTACCGTCTTGGGTGACTCCCAACTTAGCACATCTCGTACCTTACCAGGGTCAACAGCGACTCCTTCTGCTGATATGACATGTCTTAGGAAAGCAACTTCTTTCATCCAGAACTCACATTTACTAAACTTTGCATAAAGCTGATTCTCTCTTAGCTTCGTTAAAACTTCGCGCAAGTGATCCTCATGTTCTTCCTCACTCTTGGAGTAGATCAGAATGTCATCAATGAAAACAACAACAAACTTATCCAGATATTCCATGAATACCTTATTCATCATGGTCATGAAGTAGGCAGGGGCATTGGTCAATCCAAAAGACATCACAGTATACTCATACTGTCCATACCGAGTAACAAAAGCTGTTTTAGGTATATCCTCTTGACGAATCTTCAACTGGTGGTAACCCGATCTTAAGTCAATCTTCGAGAACACTCCGGCTCCTTGAAGTTGGTCAAACAAATCATCGATTCTTGGCAGAGGGTACTTATTCTTGATGGTGACCTCATTGAGTGAGCGATAATCTACACACATTCTCTGAGTTCCATCTTTCTTTTCAACTAAAAGAACTGGCGCTCCCCATGGCGAAGAACTTGGTCGAACAAAACCTTGATCCTGCAGCTCTTTAATCTGTCTCTTTACCTCAGCTAACTCATTAGCAGGCATTCTATAAGGTCTCTTAGAAATGGGCGGTGTTCCAGGAACTAGTTCTATCAAGAACTCTATATCTCGGTCCGGTGGCATCCCAGGCAACTCCTCTGGAAACACATCAGGAAATTCGCTGGCGACTGGCACATCTTCCAAACTTATTCCTTTGGCACTACAAACTTTAATCCTTTCGGAAGGATCTGAAACGGCTTGAACTTTTAACTTGGCTCCATCTGGACTGGTTAAGGTGATCTCTCTATTCCCACAATCCAAAACTGCTTGGTTCTTGGAAAGCCAATCCATTCCTAGGATCACATCTAGGGACTTGGTGTCTAGGACAATAAGGTTGGCCAGAAATTCTACCCCTCCAATTAATATATTAACTTCGGGGCAGCCTTGGTCCGTGCTCAAATCAGAACCAGGTGATTGCACTAATAAAATAGTCTTAAGAGGCATTGTCTTTAATTGATGATTTGCAGCAAAGCTCCGAGAAACAAATGAATACGTAGCTCCAGAATCAAACAAAACCATGGCAGATGCTGAGTTGACTAGGAGCTTACCTAGTATGACGTCCGTGCGATTAGGCGTCCTCGGTGGTGACGTGATTCACACGGCCTCTTCTCGCGGCGCGAGTCTGGTGGCTTGGTTGGGAGTCCGGGCACTCCACGCCCCGATCTCGGGCCGGATCTTGGTGGCGAGATCCCAAGTTGAAACAGATCAAGTCCACAGCTTGCTTCCTTGGGCAATTATTGGCATAATGACCGAGTTCATGACAGTTGAAACATGTGACTCCTACAGCTGGATTACTGTTCCTCTGAGGTGGATTGCTGTTGGTGTTGAGGTTGCGATTGCCTGAAGGAGCTGGGCGAGGTGCTGGTGCAGGGGTCCTGAATGTATTCGGAGGAGTGAAACGAGCAGGCTGTTGAGCATTGGTTCTGACTCTCTGCTGATTACTCTGATGGGCTCCATGCTGCATCATCTTCCTCTTACGGGATTCTTCCAATTCACGGCGAGATTCTTCAATGAGCATAGCTTTATCTACAAGGTGCTGAAAATCTGCATAGTCATTGCCAATGACTTGCACCTTTAGTCCTGGATTGAGTCCACGCTTGAATTTCCTCTGGCAAGCATCATTTGTGGCTACATCCTCTTGAGCGTAGCGAGCGAGTTGAGTGAACTTATTAAGGTATTCACTCACTGACATCCCTTCTTGCTTGAGCTCTCGGAACTCATTTTTCTTCATCTCCACTTTTCCATCTGGGATATGGGAGTGGCGAAAAGCAGTGGAAAACTCTACCCAAGTGATAGTCTGAGGGTCATCATGGGCAGCACTGTAGTTCTCCCATCATTCAGCGGCGGTGCCCTCCAGCTGATGAGCGGCATAGAGAACCTTCTCACGATCTGTGCACTGAGCAATTGCGAGTTTCTTCTCAATGGAGCGAATCCAGTCGTCTGCGTCCAATGGTTCTGAAGAGTTGGAGAAAGTTGGCGGGCGAGTCCTCATAAATTCTGCTAGCTTGGACTGGAGACGAGCTTGAGGAGGTGCAGCAGCAGCTTGGTTCTGTTGGTTCAATAGATTAGCTAGGGCAACTGCAGTCTGGTTCTGTTGATTCATTATGTTGTTCATGTTCTGCATCATTGTATTCATTAGCTGAGTCTGAGCTACCAGAAAATGTCCCATATTCTGATCTGTCACTGCTGGTGGTGGCGGTGGTGCATTGGGATTGGAGTTGGTGTTGGCACTGGCACTGGCATCCACGGGCGAACTACGATCGGCTCCAGAACGAGTGTCAACCATCTGAGATGCAGCACAAGGTTTGATAGGTAAGAGGGAAAAGCAGTAGACGAGTAGTAAGATCATCTAGGGAAGAAGGTAATACCCAAGGACAAAAGAACACAGCTGAAAGGCTTCAAATAAAGAGGCAAATAAAGCTTTTTTTTCTAAAGGTATGGTTGCAACACCGTGCTTGGGGCAAGGGTACAACATACCGGCAAACAAGCAAAGAAAATCTTATTATACACAGACTAAACGTAACTAAACTGAGAGGAAAAACATGCCCAAGCACCGTTGAGCACTAGGAACCTATCTTATATGGTAGTCTTCTTGGCATAATCTTGACAGATTGATCCTCACCTTCTTTGGTTGAATCCTTGCAGAAGACTCGAGGCTTTGAGAAGTTTCATGAGATAAGATCAATTTAAATTTCGAATCAAAGTTTTAGCAAAGGAGAGGAATAAGAACATAAGAATAAGGCGAGAGGAGACAAAAACTATTAAGTACCAATCTGTTGGTTCGATTTAGAAAATAATTTTGAAGACCATGCTAACTAGGATAGCGACCTACAGTCTATATGGCTCTGATACCATCTCTGTCGGGACCCGAATTTACAAATCCGAAACCCTCTGTGTATACTGCACTAGTCCAGGATCACGCTAGTGCACACAGTGGAAACATAGATGAAATACCATTCCATACAACGAATTAACTAAGAAGAAGCAATTTATTACTGAATAAAGCAAACGACTTTATGGTCAATGTTTACACCATTATGCCTTAAGGGCTTAAGAAACAAATACTATTGCAGCGAAAAAGATAACTTGAGCCATTCGATATGCCACAGGCAATCGTCTGGGGAAACGCCTTCCTAATCCACGTAGTCTTCGTAGAATTCCTCCTCATGATATTCATTATCTCCTTCAGCAACTGATCAACAAGGGCATAAAGCCGTGAGTACAAAGGTACTCAACAAGCCGTAGGGAATTGATGCAATATATTCATGCGCGGCTTGACAAGGATGGCTATATGGTTCATTTGGCAGAAAGCAATAACTTGAACTGAAATACAATAAATAGATTGAAAGCATATTTATAAAAAGCTAAATAAATAACTGGTAGATCAATGATAGACAACAAAACAACAGTGAACTCCTCGTTGACTATGAAATACTCTATACCCCATGTGAAATTCCCGGGCTTTGTCCATGACCGCGGACGCGGCTATTCGAATAGTTTTACACTCTGCAGAGGTTGTACAACTTTACCCACAAGACATGAACTTCTCTTTGTGCAAACGTTACTAACACACTTCCTTTGGTGTGTCGCAGAGATATCATGACAAAGCCTTTACAATGCACTGTCTAAACTCGGTACTGCCCGCTAAGGTTTCGCCCATTAGGGCCCCCTCTTGCGCCTTGCGAATCTACCCGTCCATCCCGGAACCCACACCACCAACTGGCAGTACTCAAGGCTAGATATTGCAAATTAATCAGCTAAGTCTGTCCCATTCCAGACATGTGGTAGTACGGTTAGGCCCAGTTCAATGGCGCACAAAATTAAGTCCTTAAATTGTCTCAGGCAAGACATCCACATGCCAATGTGCTAGAAATCACCCCCTTTACTGCACGATCACTTGCCCGAGGGAAAACAATTCGTTCAACCAAGACCAATGGCAACCCTCGCTATGGTACAACAAATTTTATAACAGTGGCTAACGGCCACGATTCAATATCTCATTAAGTCAAGATTAACATTATTTAATGTGTGACATGAATCCCAACATATATCTAAGCATGTCTATGCATAGCTACGTAACCTAATGTTGGTATAATGATTATGTCCAACTAGTAATGTCCCAACCTAGGTTTATCAATGGATACATGGCATACAATTAATCAAGGTGGCATAATGTCGACTAGGTATACATCTACTCCCATTAAATAAGAATTGATATACAAAATAGCATGCCATTGTAATAAAGTAAATTACTTTTGCAAACATAGGATCAACATGATCAAAGGATTACGACTTGCCTTGCTGATCTAGTGCTGGGTCTTAGTCTTCAAAGTCTTCGTTCGCTCCCTCGGAATTTGCGTCTGCCGGAAAAGAAGCAACGAAAACAAATAAATACAAAACAGAGACTCAAACAAGCTCAAAACTGAAAATAAATGGCTCTGGAAGATAGATCTTAATTTTATAAAAATTTAGAAACTTGAATCGCCTCAATCGGAGTTCGTATGAGGGAGAACGAGCTTCTGAAAAATTAAATTCAGAGAAAATACAGAAAATCAGAAAATCGGGATTTCTGGATTTATTTTTGTACGGGAAAAGCGATTTATCGCGCAACGCTGACATCATCGGGTTCACGGTGGACTGGGTTCATGGCACTGCGCCGGTTCACCGTGCACCGGGTGCACGGCCGACGTCAGCGCTGACGCAGGCGGCCACGCGTCGCTCATCTGGCGAGAGGGCCAGATCGGACGGCCGAGAAGCTAGGCTGCAGCGGCGAAGGACGTGGCGCAATCTGGGGCAGACGCCACAGATCGGATGGCTGGGGTTCACGGCGAGGAACGACGGCGAGGCGGCGACGCAAACTCACCGGACTTCGAGAAGAAGACACGGCCGACGGCGAGATGGCGACAGATCGGGCACGGCTCGGTGCGGATTGGGAAGAGCACGACGCGGGGAACTCAGGCGAGCAAACGACAACGATGGAGGAGGACGGACGGCGGAGATCCGGGCGGCGGAAGGCGTCGGGCACGGCGAAAGCAACGGCGAGCTCGCGCGGAGCGACGGCGGCGGCTCGGGCAGCGAGAGATAGGGCAAACGAGGTGACGCGGAGAGGTGAACCTCGGGAGGCGTGCGGCGGCTTATATAGGGGTCTCGGGAGGCGTGCGGCACGCGGACTCCGAGCTGGCGGCGGACGCGGTTTCCACGCGAGCGGCGCTAGGGTTTCGCGGCGGCGCGGGACTGGGCTAGCTGGGCCGTGCGTAGCAGAGTTGGGCCGAGCGGAGAGGGCTGGGAATCGGGCCGCGGAGACCAGCTGGGCTGGGCCGAACGGGAGAAAAACGACCTGAGGCGATTTGAAATTTAAAAAACATTTTCCAATTTAAAAAATATCCAGAAATTCGTATAAATGCAACTAAATTCAAATAAATAGCAAATAAATTCAGAAAAATTCCTTGGAGCACAATGAACCCAACTAAAACTGAAAATCTTTAGTTTGATGAATAGTTTAGTCAAATTAAATCCTTTCATTAATAAAAAATTCAAATTAAGCTGGGATTAATTCAAGGAAAATGCACATGGTTTATTTTTGAATTCAAACATTCCAAAACTCAAATTTTAGGATGTTACAAAAAATAACGACACACACCAAGTTACTGACATTTCAACGCAAATAGGCAATGTAACAGACAAATATAATACACTTACCTTGTCCCCTAACCCACACACGTAGGCATTCCTCCCGTAGGTACCCGGCAATGGCAATCACACTTCAGTTGTGGATACCATAATGGAAGAGAATCAACCACTACATACCATCACAATATTAGCGATACACTGTATGGCGTGAGATATTGCAAACTACAACTTATAAACATTATATGGACTTGAAACTTGACCGATCTACTACAAATAGCAGCAAGCAATTACAATCGATTCATCCAAATTTTCAAGTGAGGCAAAACCTTATCTCCCCCAAAATCGATGAAATGAATAGATCCAAACGAGAGGTCTTGGAAAGAGCATGCCGTGCTATCTGTTCTCCATGCAAAAAATAGGCTTCAAAGTGGCCTCCAAATGGGGGATGAGCAAGAGAGCCGGCGGCTATATTGGGAGGCGGGCAAGGGGCGAGTGAGGGCGAACGGGGGCGAGGGCACGGTGGGGAGAGAGCCGGTGGGTGTTGTGAGAGGCGGGCGAGGGGCTCGTGTGGGCGAAGGGGGCGAGGGCACAGTGGGGAGAGAGCCGACGGCTGCGGTGGAAGGCGGGCGAGCAGCACGTGCAGGCGAAGGTGCAAGTGAGGGAGCTGCAGTGAGGAGAGGGAGCTGCAGTGAAGATATAATGATATCTATCTGTGTTGGTTCTTCTAGGAACCGATTGCAATATTCAATACTTATATGTGTCGGTTCTATATAGGAACCGATTGCAATACTTATCAGTGTCGGTTCTATATAGGAATCGATTGCAATACTTATCAGTGTCGGTTCTATATAGGAACCAATTGCAATATTCAATACTTATCTGTGTCGGTTCTATATAGGAACCGACGGTTCTATATAGGAACCGATTGTAATACTTATCAACGTCGGTTCTTTCTGGCAACCAATTGCAATATTTATCAGTGTTGGTTCTTTATAGGAACCGATTGCAATACTTGTCAGTGTCAGTTCTATATAGGAACCGATTGCAATATTCAATATTATATGTGTCAGTTCTTTCTAGGAACCGATTGCAATACTCCGTAGTCTTCTTCTTTTACTCAAAAAACTAAAGAATAGGGAAAGCATAAGCCATGGCACTCACAAGAGCTGTACAACTGTAGTAAAAACGTAAATAAAGATTGTAAATAAAATTTCTTTATTACGCCAAATAAAATGCTCAAAATGAAACACATAGCATTATTTACATTGACGTAGTCCCTTTATTTACAATACAACTCTTCTTGATGATCTATATGCATGAATTTGTTCCATGTGTGTTGTCGTCATTGCTATGATATGCCTTATCTAGAAATTGAGGTATTTCATCGAATTGGTTGTACTCTTTTTCATCTACGATATTTTCAACTCTAATGATCCACCTCTTGCCATGAAGGATGATGTGCAATCTCGGATTGGCCGAATCACGCACATAGAAGACTTGAGTTGCTTGCTTCGTAAGGACAAACAGTTCATCTTTTTAGGCGAGTCTATTGAGATCCACAAGAGTAAAACCTCTCTTGTCGACCTTCACTTCATGTGAAAGTCCCACCCACTTATATCGGAACAATGGAACTTAGTATATTCTGTAATCAAGCTCCCAAATTTCTTCTATCATCCCTTAGTAGGAGTTCATCGCGGTTGAGGATCCTTTTTTCGAGTGATCATCAAACAAAGCATTTATGCTCACACCACTATTTTGAACTGTACTCTTTACATCTTAACTTTCAGTGTAAAAGGTATAGCCATTAATATCGTACCCCTGCCATGTCTGTATATTAAATATTAGTCCGTCAACCAAGCATTTGACATCCTCACTGATGGAGACCTTCACCTTTTCTTTGAACCATGTAAGGAATCGATCAGTGTGTTCTCGCGTGATGGAAAGCTCATCCATATGTAGATTCTCTTCCCGTAATATCAACTTGTGCTACTTGATGTATGGATGAACTTCTGCACTGTGCTGCAAGACTGTCAAATGCGCTCTATAATATATATCAAACCGTGGACTCGTTAGTTTGGACCTAATGGTTCTTTTGCCACCAAGTCTGTCCTCATGATGAGATACAGGAACACCAACTGTTTATCTTTTACTTAGATAGTCCACGCAGAACTCAATAACCTCTTCAATCCCACAACTTTCAACAATACTACCCTTAGGCTTCGACCGATTCCTCACGTATGACTTTAATATACCCATGTACCTCTCAAACGAATACATGTAACGTAGGAATGCAGGGCCACATATCTTAATCTCTCTAACAAGGTGAACAACAACGTGGACATGAGGTCGAAGAATGACGACAGAAATGCATCTCAAGCTGACATAGAGTCTACACCACCTCACTTTGTAAATTGTGTAGTACATCGGGATGAATAACCTTGCAAGAAATTGAATTGAAGAAATAACATAGCTTCTTGATTGCCAACCTAACATCCTCTGGCAAAATATTTCTGATTGCAATAGGGAGCATTTGGGTCATCAAGACATGACAGTCGTGGGACTTCATACCAGCCAACTTCAAATCATCGATGGACACAAGCTTCTTAATATTTGCGGAGTAGCTCGATGGAACTTTAATACCTTGGAGACATTTGGAGAGGTCTTCTTTCTCCTTCTTGGACAAGGTGTAACATGTAGCGGGGATGTCCGGACCTTTTTCATCCTCCTCTATTACTGCAAGCTTGGGCGTGATTTCCATGTAGACCATGTCGCAGTGAGCATTCACATCATTCTTGGTTTTTCCATGTATGTTCAGCAGGATGACAACCAAATTGTCGCAAACATTCTTCTCAACGTGCATGATATCAATACAATGCCGGATATCTAACTCCTTCCAGTATGTAAGTCACAAAATATAGACCTCTTCTTCCAAACAATTCTTGGACAAACAAATTTATGACTCTTTTCATACTGAACATCGATATTCTCCACGCGTGAATATACTTGCCTTCCACTAATAGGCTGTGGGGCCGAACGAACTTCCCTCGTCCCATCAAATTTGTCATCCATCTTAGATATCGATGACTTATAGGTAGAAAACTATGGTGACCCATGTACACAGTTTTCTTCGAATTCGGTTGCCACAAGCTCTCAGTCTCCTCTTCACAAATAAGACACGCTTTGTCTCCCATCGTACTATAGCCCACCAAATTACCAAGGGGCGGAAAATCATTTGTGGTGCAAAATATCATAGCCCACAGGGTGAAGTTCTCTCTTTTGTATGCATCCCACACCACGACTGTCGGGACCCGAATCTGCAAATCCGGACCCTCTGTGTATTCTGTGCCAGTCCAGGATCACGCTAGCACACACAGTCATACAGGGTTGCACATCACAGACATTCACAAGGATATAAGAATAAATAGTGCAAACATGTATATAAAACGAGTTGTACAACCTTATGGTCTCCTTACAGATAAGTCAGCCACGCAGGGCTTACATTATTCAAAACAAAGAAATAGCAGCGGAACATAAAAAGTCGTGGAAGCCTCCATCTTGCCACAGGCAACCGACTGGGCTTGCCCCCTAGTTGCTCGTGTCCTCGACGTACTCTCCTCCCATACTTGTGTAGTCTCCTCCACCGATGTTGGGGTTGATAAGCAAGGTGGGGTGAGTACACAAGGCACTCAACAAGTAATGCACGAATGCAACACTATTACTATATGCAAAGCTTATTCCAATGGATTGGCTTAAATTGATTCTTTTTGCATCAAGCAGCATTTTTAAACTAGTATCTTGTTTAGATTAAAGCAAAGAAATGTATATAAGTAATACTAATTTCAAATGGTTTTTTCTTCAAGATTCTCGCACACACCTTATCGGTTCATTTCCAACACCGCACACACCACCCCGCCATGTTTTGTTTATGAAAAACTACCCTTGACTGTAATCCCGAGCAATGCTCAATACCGTGAGCACGGCTATTCAATAGTTTTGACACTCTGCAGAGGTTGTACACTTTACCCACAAGATACTGACCGCCACCACAGTGATTGTCCGCAACAAAGCTTTTCAGAACTTCTACCTTAACCAAAGAACCTCTCCCAGATTGCCTTCACTATCACTTCCTCACACGTAACCAAGTATAGGACCGCCAATCACCGTTGGATGGGCACCAAGCCGTAGCACGTGCACGCCCCCATACAGATACACCCTGTATCTGTCACCCCGAGGTATCGGAGGAAAGATATCGAACCCTAGTCAACTAGGTCTGCCCCATGTCGGACATGTGGTTGTACGGTTGACTCGATCAAAGGCTTGCAAGGTGAAGTCCTTAATCGACCAAGGCAAGACTTTCAACACTCAACAATGGCACACACCCAATGTGGCACACAGACTCACATCACTCAACAACCCAATGCCACACAGCCCACCTGCACACATGCCTCTTGCCACTTGCCCCGCCTAAATCATTTTCCACCCAGCTTGATTATTGTGCAACACATGCCAAGAATAACTCAATATCGATGCGGAACCACACAAAGTTCTTTGTACCTCAATCTCAACATGTGGCATCATCACACCACTTTTCAAAATACATTCAATATGTCTTTAATCAATATTGTAGCATTTTTCCGAAAGATCATTCATGATTCGTTGCAAGGCTAAGCATCTACTCACGGTCTAGCCTCCGTGTTGGCACAATATTAACATCCAACTAATATAATCAAAACTTAGGGTGACAATGATCTAGGCATACAATTAATAAATCAAGGTGGCATAACAAAATGGGTTGATTAACTACATTATCCCAAATTAATTTAAATTCATTTTAAATAATTAGCATGCATAGTTTCAAAGCATAAATTACATTTTAAAATCTGGGATCAAAATGATCAAAGCATCACTTGCCTTCAAAGAGCTGCGGGTCGTGTTCCGAAGCTTGGTCTTGAGCGACGAATTCTTCTTCGAAACCTTCCGGTAAATTTGCGTCTACGCGTTCAAATAAAATATGCAATAAATAGCTAATACAGACGACTACATAATCTCAAAAATTCAAATAAAATTCATCATTAAATAGATCACAATTTTATGAATTTTTAGAAATTTGAATCACCCAAATCCGAGTTAAAATGCAAAAGTTATAGTCATTTGAAGTTTTGAATAAAATCTGAAAATACTGAAATTAGAGAATCCGATTTTTCCAAATTATTTTTATACTTGAAATTCGCATTTATGACGTCAGCATGCCTCATGATGACGTCAGCACCGAAATGAATTTCCGTCGAAATATTTTTATATATGAAAATATTTATGACGTCAGCGATGACGTCAGCACGACACGTGGCACGCCCAGAGGCTGCCACGTCGCTCTGGTCTATGGACTGGGTTCACGGCTCGGCTCTGGTCTAGCGTGGACTTGGTTCACGTAACAGTCTGAACCGCGCGCAAAATCCGCACCGTTCGCTAAAACCGACGGTCGATCCTCACGCGCGCCGCAACGCGACCGAGATGCGTCGCGACACGCGTCGCGCATCCAATGATCGACCACGCATCCAACAGGCGACGCCGGCTCCACGCCCACGCGTCGCACATCCGGTGGTCGGCCTAAATCCAACGGTTGGATTCCGCACCGACGCGGCGACGCCTCGATTTACTCGTAGCCACGCGCGACGCGATCGCGTGGCGCGCCAAAGCAACGGCGGATCGGTCTGCGCTGCGGTCAGCAACCACGCGTCGTGCGAGATTGGATGAAGGTGCGGCGCTACCACCGCCGCGCTCAAATCGAACGGCGCGATCCTAGGGCAAAACCAGATCCGAACTCAACCGCTTATATCCGATCCGACGGCTCAGTTACGGAGTGTTTACTATTCACGGCTTGACGTGGCTCAATCCTATGCATACACTAACGATCCAACTACCGAGATGTAACCAAGTTACGAGACTAGATCTAATCTCTATCGCTCAACCCGATCTAACGGTCAAGATCTACTAATAGCCCTAATGTCCAGATCTAATCTACGCCGCACATTACAGATCTAACGTCTATAATTTAAATCAAACGTAAACAGAGAAGTGGATACGTGGACTCACCAAAACCGAGCGATGAGGATCGGACGGCCGGCGGAAGTTGGCGAGGTCAACAACGGCGCGAAGGAACAGTCACGGAGTCGAGGAAGACGAGGATGTCGGCGGCGTTGCGGGGCGTTTCCGACGTGAAGAAGTGGCGCGTTCGACGCGTCTCGACGAGATCGGTACCCCGGTGACCTCAACAACGGCGGAAGTGGACCGGCGGCGACGCAAACGACGGAGAATAGTGGCAGTGCAGGGGAACAACTACGGCGAGCTCGTTCAGGCGCTAGAGAGGGTCTTGGCGTGCGTGCAAGGTGTCAAAAGACGCGGCGAGAAGAGTTCTGCCAGACGCGCTACTCGGTGCACTTTAAGGGGCCTCGACGTGCGCGCTACAGGTGGCGAAACAAGCGGTAACGGTCGGCGGCGTTAGCTCCGGTGATCTCGCGTAGACGACCGACGTGGCGCAATCCTGGACGTCCGCGCGGATTGGATCGGATGGCTCGCATCGCGAAACGACGTGGCACACGCGCAAGCGTTCGATCAAGATCGAACGGTTCAACTGGGGCGGCGCTAGGGTTTCGGCGCGGATGGGCTGGCGACGCGCACAGTAATGGGCTCGGCCCATTACTGTTCATAGCCATTTTTAAAACCTTTTTCAATAAAAATAATTCTAGAAATTCAGTTAATTCATTTGGGACTTTTTAAATAGCAGAAAAATTCTAGAGAAATTCCAGAAAATACCTTGAGATATTTGGAACTCAAATAAAATATTTTCAATAAAACTTTGCTAGAACTTATACATTATTTAATTGTTTTCAAGGAAGGCTAGTTTTGAGTAATTCCAAATAAATTTCGATAAATTCTCAAGAATTCACAAAAATCAAAAATACTCTCAAAATTTAAACTAGAGCAAAAATTAGGGTGTTACAACGACCCCATCGTTCCACAATTTTACCAAATCCTCAATCAGTGGTGATAGGTACACATCAATATCATTTCCCAGCTGTTTGGGTCCTGAGATGAGTAACAACATCATGATATACTTCCGCTTCATGCACAACCAAGGAAAGAGATTGTAGGTACACAAAAGAACTGACCAAGTGTTGTGACGACTGCTCATATTACCAAACGGATTCATTCCATTAGTAGTCAATTCAAATCTTATGTTCCTCATCTCGACACCAAACTCCTCATATTTTCAATCAATGGTTCTCCATTGAGTCGAATCAGCAGGGTGTTTCAGCTTGTCATCTTCCTTTCGAGATTCATAATGCCAACGTAAAAATTTTGCCTCTTTAGGATTTGCAAACAACCGCTCCAAATGGGAAATGATGGGCAAATACCATAATACCTTGGCCCATGCCCCTTTGTTCACCTCTTCACCGTCATCAGCTTGGCTCTTACGCTTCTCCTTTTGTTTGTACCGGGGTACACCAAAAACTACACAAACGTGCAATTCCTGATGTGCGTTGCGGTACAATATGCAATCATTCAGACATGCTTGTATAATTTATATTGCCATTCCGATGGGATGCTTCTTTGCTTCATAAATGCTTGTTGGCAACTCGTTTCCCTCCAGAAGCACATCCGATATAAGAACTAAAAGTGTATTAAAATTTGTATGTCCAACGGTATTTTTCCTTTTGTTCGAACAATGCAAGGACTAAACCCAACTTGATGTATTCCACTTTGCAACCCGAGAACAACGGTTTGGCGTCGTCTTTCCATCAAGCTTTTAAAATTTTCAAACTCTCTTTCCGTATATTTTCCCTCCACATCCAGTAACATTTGTTCTAAATTGTCCTCCTCAAACATATCACGTCGCAACTCGTGATCGAGTTCCAGCATGTCTTCGTTGTATACCGAACGGGTACTACCTGTCTCTCCATGGTGGATCCAACAAGTGTAATTCCTCACGAAGCCACGTCGAATCAAGTAGCCTTCAATTTGAGCTGAGTTGTTAAATCTCCTAAAATTGGTGTAATCAAAGCAAGGGCAATATATGATGTTTACACCCCTCTTCACATGTCTTCTTCTGCAATTTTTTTAAAACTCCTTAACACCCCTCTGAAATTCAGCACTCACACGGCTTTTCTGATACATCCATTCTTCACAGTCCATCTGCAATTAAACTACACATAATAAATTAAGAAAAAACTAGAGCAACAACTAGCTATTTTAAATATTGAGATATTATTTAATTACCTTTGCAAAATAGAGGATGGGTTCCAAGATATATAATTATACTCCTGATACCTTCTTCCCTAGTTAAGAAAATAAGGGTGAAAGCATTAACAAAGTTGACGAATTGAATGATCTTAAAGAAACATCAATCTGTTGACCAACTAAGTACATACCAACGATGACTCTAAATCTCTAATTAGGTTAGGTCCTAATCCCATTCGAGGATATGTGGTTTGGGCAAGTTTCTAAGCTGTTGTACAATACTAGAGAAAATTTCGGAGCATCTCCCTATTGTTCTTCAAATACACGTCTCGACAACAAGTCAAGAGGGTGTGTATCCGGAGAACACCAGAGAGATGCTTTCGAAACTTTCTCTGGAGTTATACAACAACTTAGGAACTTGGCCGAACCACATATCCCCAAACTGTCCAAAAAATATGGACAACTCGAAACTGCTTGTTTATAAATATGTCATTTTAGCATATTTATAAGCAAACATCCTTGAACAGGAGACGTAGGTTACGCAACCTAAACTCTAACATTGATCGTATTACAGCAACAATAATGACATGTAATACATTTACCAAATCAAAATCTAATTATCTAGTGCAAAATTGAAGGGATTTGAATGAATGCTCACCTTTTGAAGGAAACCACAAATGAGGGAAAATCTCCTCAAGCTAGGGCTTCAACTTTACCCTCTTAACACTAAACCTTGAGGATTTCATAATTTCTCATCCAAGTATTGCTTTCAACTAGAGTATGTTGTGTTTTTAGGGCGGTGGAGGTTTTTCTTTGCCTCTAGAACAACGACAAAGGAGAGTTCAGCCCGAAGGTTATATAACCTGCTACATCACAATCGATTCAAACCTGAGAACCGATTGTGATGATTCCCCACCAATTATTACACCATCGTCAAATCATCTATCACAATCGGTTTTTTCCTGAAAAGTTGAGAACTGACCCAGATGAAGCAATAGTGTACTTGTACAATTCTATTGTAGTGTAGAGCTCCTCAAAATTCATACCACGTGTAGTAGACATACACATATATGTACAACTAGGTATAGCTGCGCGCGATGCCGCGCCGCGCGAAAAAATCTAATCCGAATCGGTGTCCGTGTTGAATTTGTGGAAGAGCTTTCTTTTTTTTTAATAAAATAACCGGATCTAAACGTAATTTCAAATCTTTCGAGTCGAAAGAACCGACACCCGTGTCGAATTTGCGAAACTACGATTTTTTTTGCAAAATAACCGATGGAAGGACCTGTTCTCGATTTTTGAATCTTCCCGGTCGAAAGAACCGGATTTCGCAAAACTACGGGGTCCTTTTTACAAAATAAATGGTAGAAGGACCGGTTAGCGATTTCGGAATTCACGGGGTCCTTTTTGTAAAATAACAGTGGAAGGACCTGTTTGCGATTTCAAAATTTCCGAAGGACTTTTTCGCAAAAAAATGTACCTTGTAGCCTCTATGCTGGGCAAATCTTCCTGGCATAAGATATATATTATTTATGTGTCTCTCATTAGTAGAACGTGCGTCCTCCATGTACTCTAAAAAAAGTTTATCCGGTCTTAATTTCACCCCTCAACTAGCCATGAATATTTTTGTTTTCATCCCTCAACTAGCCATGAATATTTTTAATATGGCAAGCAAGATTCGATTAACTTTTGAGTGGCTTACTCTTCTGTGCAAGTCATTCTCTGTGATATCAATTTTTAATTTGAACAGGTGGCTTTTAGTTCCTATGGCAAAGAAATTAAAGATTCCTACTCTTCTCTCACCCTCAAAAAAGTAAACAAGTAATCCATCTTCCCTCTTGCACACACCTCTGAAAATATCTTGACAGAGGTGTTTTCCATCGGAATAACAACTTCACTAACAACACCAACAACAAACAACAAAGATGCCAACACGGCTGGCCACACTCATAAGAAATAACATGAGGTATCATTTGTCACTCGCACTATACAAAGACATGTCACACTGATCATATCACAAGTGCAATTTCTTTTAATTTGTTCATTTCGACACGTCAGTGAATAGATAAACACATACATATGCAGCCGCTAATGGTATAATGACCTGATACCCTACAGTGCTTTGGTGTAAAATGTGCTCTTAATAGTAATCCACAGTGCTAGTTCCAAGCAATGATGTGACCAGAGACCCAAACCAAAAGCCCATGCCATTAAAGTGACTCTGCACACTCAATCACTTGTTTAAAGGGCAATCAGTATGCATGATTACACACACCCTGATGCTGAGGCTCTCCTCTTTGCCCATTGCATCTTTGCATGGTTCTGTTCAAACTTTGCATCAAAGATATGATTAGCTGGAGTGGTCAATCTAACAACCAGGGTTAGGTCTAAAGGAGCTTTGGTTATTCTATTGTGAGGCACCAAGTGATGCAATCATTAGTCACTGCACTTATTTTGAAGCAAAAATATCTAATATTGGAAAAACAAAATTATTAGTCAGCTAGCACTTGATGGCTTTGATGCTAGGATGCCTAAGTGGGATAGTGGGGTTACTTAACAGAAAAAACTGAGTTATTTTATACCAGGTTATTTATGTTAGTCTGGGTTAATAGCTGGGACTTTTCCCTCGTTTTACGACATATGCATATCAGGGAAAAGCATTTAGTTCACTTTTGTTCTTCTGTGGTTAAATTTGTCCATGTTTAAATTGAGATAATTAATCAAGTGTCTCGATCAAGAAGTCAAGACACAGCAATATTTGGTTGGCAACGTTGACATAGGTGATAGAACAAAGCAAATTTTTGGAGGATTTCTACATTACATTCTACCGGTAGTAAAAGGTGATAGTATAAGTATCTTTCACCTCAACCCTAAATTGCAAAGCAGGATAACCCAAATTATCTTTACTTTCAGGAGGAAATCAACAGAAAAGATCTTCTCCTTTCCATCACTGGCTCGCTGCTTCACCGCGGCGCCCATTGCCACGCCATGGTGCTGGCGCCCAACATCTCGGCATAAACCAGTTAGCAGATGTTCCAGAGTTAAACTAAAATATTTGATTGGATTGTTGTTGTCAAGTACAAACGAAACAACTTTGAGTATAACTGAAATCTGATCTATCAAACGCAGAATTACCAAGTTCGTTCTTAACCGCTTCTTGCGTAGTCTCTTGTTAATTAGTTGTTAAGGATCAACTCCGCTTAATTTTTTTGTAATCACGCACGATGGATGCATACAGTGGTTTTAACGGGATCACTTCTTTTCTTGTGATCATCTGGATCAGTAAATTGCCTGCTACGAATTTGCGATCACTGAGGTCAAGGCTACCTGAGATCAGGGGATGTTGTGGCAACGGGATTAAAGGACAGGATGAGGGAGGCCAATTCAATTACAATTTTGCGCTTTTTGGGACGATACTTCTCCTACTTGATGGTGTAGGATAATTAAATCATTACTAATGTGATCCGTTGGATTGAAAAGAATGGATGGTCTATAGTAGTCAATGTGTACCGTAAAAGAGCTCTATTTTTATGTGCTGAACCAAAAAATGAGTTTGACAACAAACTTATCCAAATTTGCTGCAAACCTGCAATCAATAAGGAGATTTGGATTTTCTTGAGTAACAAATTAGCAGCTTCAAGCCGGGGAATTAGACCATAAAAATCTTTTAGAAATAAAAACTAGGAGGGAGAAAGGAAGCCATCTAGATCCTAGCAAACTTTCAAACTCAATCCCAAGTTCCTCCCAACCCATAGTGCCATTCGGTTACCAATGATCTTTTTTTTAGACTAGTTACTATTCATCTACGATTTGCATTATGTCGAAATCTTGGACGCATTTTTCTCGAGTCTACCCTGAAGATGCAGACCAGAAGGTGCAAGAGCAGATGTCGGCATGTATTTTTGGGCAGTAGCCGTCAGAGGTCCAAACGGCGGGTTCCTTCCACACAAAAGTGTATTCCTATTCCATACAATGGCACTGGTGGATACAGTTATGGTTGAATAGTAAGTGTGAGCACGAAATTGAAAACATTCAACAGGGAGGCAGAATGGGCTTAGAATGTGGTGGATCCAGGACGGGCACCGAAGACAGCTACCCAACTTTCTGTAGCTTCTACAGAGCTGCAACCAGAAATGGGCTACCCTGCGCAGCTGCAGATGGATGCTTGACTATTTTTTTGTACTGTATATGATATGAGTTTTCATGCAAATAATGTAAACACAAAATGATTATGTTCAATAGAACCAAGGAATCAATATAGCCAATCATAGGAGGACATGCAGAATAACTTCCCAGGAAGGAGTGACATGCTAAAACGTAGAGGGACACTGCTCAGCAGAGTTTCTCTGATCGTTATCGACCAACAGAAGGCAAGCATTAGCTTTCAGCTGCAGACGAACCGAAAAAGGATGAAAATGCACAAAGAAAGGAAATACCATGCGCTTGCCTGTCCTGCCAAACATGCAACCAAAATATCTCAGTGTTCCATTAACGGATTGACTCTCGTAATCACTTTAACTACTGGTTCGGAAGAGTTCTCCAAAAATTAAAAGCCAGTCCGTAAAGGTTTTACCCATTGGTATCACTTTTTATGAAACCTAATTTTAAATTGATTCCCCCGACAATTTTCAGATTATTTTTGCATGTAAGATATCCGTAGATTCACCATTTTCATTTTGAAAAGATCAACTCAATGCTTAACGAGTATTCTCAATTTCTTTGGAAGCTGACCGGCTTTTGGCTTTTTTTTATCATTGTTGCTGCTAGCTTTTTTTTTTTGGGTGGCTTTTAACACCGAATTTGGTTTCTGTATGCAGTACTGAATCAAAATCTGGAAATGACTGTTGAATATCATCTGATTTAGCACTGATTTTATTCTTTCAGGATTCCTGCTTGAATAACAGAGGAAACGGCATATCAGTGGATCAGTAGGCCTTACTCCTTAAGTCCTTATATCAGAGTGGAAATGACAAGAAGCATGGGAATGGTGTGGACCAACAGAGCTATTTGATAATCAACTTCATACAATGAAGCACTGCCGACTTCTAGGAGACATTAAGGCCCTGTTTGTTTGAGCTTTTTCACTAGCTTAAAAGCTAAAAAGCCAAAGTCCAAACAAACAGCCGAAAGTTGTTTGAAAGGGCTTACTGATTTTTCGGAAGCTGAAGCTGTCTTAAAGCCCCAACAGAACCAAACATATATTGTACATTTCCTTGAGTAATACGGGCCAAAAGAATTAACGATTAGTAATCACCAGACTCCAAATATCTCAAAAATATAGAATAAATGTGAAAAGCTAACAAACCTAACACACGATGGTTTAATTGGATCCAGTTATTTTTGGTCTCATCTATTTCATTATCATTGTACCGCAGGTCCTGTAGGCTGCATGTTACAAAAAGGCATGTCGATCATCGTGTTAATGAACGTTAGCTCATGGTGTGGTTTGAGAGAATAGCTTATGGTAGTTCTTGCTTGCAGGTCACCAACCAACCAAGTCGAAAAGTCCAGCAGATTACCTAGTCATTGCCAGCCTGCTTTCATGACAAATGAAGCTAGAGGCCTGACAATCATCAGGACCATTATGAACAGATGAGAGTAATTAATGAAATATTACACAGAATATAGTGTTAGGGAAAATGTGTGCGCTCTGAACCTTGAAACGACGTTGCCCTTACACAGACAGCAATTATTTCAGAAGAATAATCAGCTACAATAGGGTCCATTAAGTGGCACTTAATTTGTCGCGCCATTTTGACTGTGACGCAAATTCACCTTCATGAAAATCCTTCTTGCCTATGGATCTGACAGTAAAAATTGCAGAAGGTGTACTTCCATTTCATGCTCTTTTAAGACCAGACACAATCCTACCCTCCCATTTGTCCTGATCCGCAATCTGCAACGCCCACCGATTTTGGAATATGATACCCCAACAAAATAGATGAGAAAGCCTCTAGCATACTGATCCATCGTAGCACTGCAGACAAAAATATTGTGTATACCGTGTGCTCTTTGTGAAGTTATTTTGCCATTTGAGTGGCAGCATACTCAGAAACACTTCAGCCAGGGCTAGGACGGGCTGTAGAGAAGGGACCAGAACTCGACATGCATCATGGTAAATGCATCTGCAGCCTCTCTCTGAATTCGTACCAAAAAAGTGAAAACCAGCCCACGGACATACGCCGATTCAAGATGAACATGTAAAAAAAGAAATGAACTCTTGCAGTAATAACAGTTGAGAAAATTGCGAGTTCTTGTAACGAAAGGTATTCATCCATGGGACAGACACAAAAGGTAAGTTGCTGTCTGTAATCCTTTTCTTTGCACAGCATCCATGGCTGCTGATCCCTGTGTAATGAACTTCGTTGATACATAGATCATAACAATACGAATATGATATATGGACAAATTTGCTTGGTGTGGAAAAAAATTGTTACAAATGGTGCGTGATAACAATCGTATGATTGTAAGCTACACTGTCGAAACGCTAGAAAACAGTATAAAGTCTTGTAGTATTTCACTATGAATATTCGACAACAAAGCTCAGGAGGAAGAGATGGGCTCGCCTCGTACAACTATTCGGGCTGGGCCCCCAAAACAAAACAAATCTGAACTTCCTCGCAAAAAAAAAACAAAAACATCTGAACCGCGAAACAGGTAATCCACGGTCCAGATCATCTACAGCCCCACCTAAGGCGTGTGGCCCACTCTCCATGTCCACCCTTCGCAACTTCTCCGTAATTCCGGCTTCCAGAGTCCATAATTTCACTTCACCCCACCGCGCCTCGCACCGCGTTGCGTCCCCTCTGCCTCGCCGGCGCCGGCCACCGTCTGCCTACAGTCTCCGGCCAGCAATGTCCAAGTACGGCACCATCCCCACCTCATCCTCCTCCTCCTCCGCTCCCCCGCCGCCCCCCGGCTCCTCCCCGCTTGACTTCATCTCCCGCGCCAAGGCCCGCGGCGCGTCGGCGCTGGCGACGCGCCGGCCCTGGCGCGAGCTCGGGGACCCGCGGGTGCTCTCCGTGCCGCGGGGTCTCGGCGACGCCTACCTCCGCACGCGCGCCAACCTTGCGCACTTCGCCATGAACTACGCCATCGTCGTCCTCGGCATCGTCTTCATCTCCCTGCTCTGGCACCCCGTCTCCCTCATCGTCTTCCTCGCCTGCATGGTCGCCTGGCTCTTCCTCTACTTCCTCCGCGATGAGCCGATCGCCCTCTTCGGCCGCATCGTCGGGGACGGCGTCGTGCTCACCGTCCTCTCGGCGGTCACGCTCGTCCTGCTTCTGCTCACCGGCGCCACTGCCAACATCCTCACCTCACTGCTCGTGGGCCTCGTGCTCGTCCTGCTGCACGCCCTGCTGCACCGCCCAGCGGACAGCATCGACGTGGAGGCCGGGCGGTGGTACACGCCCGTCCCGCCGCAGCCCACGTACTAGTGTGAGCCGCTCCACATCCCCTTGCTTCTTGTTGGTTCTTGGTTTGTGATCCGTCGGAGCAGCTGCTAATTCTTTGCTGAATTAATTGCAGCTGTTCTTGATCCATTAGTGCACTTGTTAATAAATAATAATGTGATGAATTGGTGTTCTTGTTATGCTTTATCTTACAATTGGTTCGGTTGAATTCAAACATTTCTTATATTTAGATGATTTGTTAGTGAAATCAATAAATTGTCACCAATCATTCGGTTGTGTAGTAGATGAATTAGGCAAGAAGTGATCAATTTGGAGGCAATTTGGGCTCAATTATGTGGTACTTGCATAATGGTTCAGAATGTGTCCTGAAGAATGAATTGCATGGTCAAACTCAAAGAGCTTCTTAATTTGCCTTGTGTTACACGGAGTGGCCAGAAACCGACGTTCCCTAGTGGGATGGAGACGTCGTGTAACCCTATGAGCCGCTTAAACCAACTATACTTTGTTAATGGTCTCTGCCAATAACAATAGGACTCTTATGCTTATCCGCAGAAACCATCCAGAATGATCGGGTGAGTTTGAGGTTTATATTGCGAATTAGTTAGCTCGTATAATCTATCGCTGCTGTTAACATTATCCTTTTGGGAAGATCGCAGGATAGTCAATTTTTTTTTATCAAATCAATTCGTCTTCATATCCAGTTAGGCAGTAATTTCTCATCAGTCAGTTAACAAGGGGCATCAGACATCACAATGTAGTTATCTTTAGCCATCAAATCAACTCTTCGTACATAATGATTCATTTTCTAATTAGCTGGCAGTTTTCTTATTTCTTTTTTGTGAGCGTATATGATTGATGTGCCAGCCGTTGAAGAGAGAATAGTAGCATTTCGTCATGGGATTTTTATGATTGCATTATCTGTGTGGTTCATGTAGGACATCTAGGTGTGTCCATCCAATTGAAAATCGAGATCAAGATTCAGTTAAATGACATTCAGAGAAAAAAATCTTGCTGAAAATGGACATCTGCAGTTAGAACAGGTTAATTCCATTTGGATTGCACAGCGGAAAACCCAAATCTGTGATAATTCTAAAAAACGTGTGTCGAAATGCCCTTGCCGCAGGGCCTACTAATTTATGGAAGAATGGTTGGCTTTGTCACGAGTGGTGGGTAACAAGCTGACAATTATCTTGTGACATGTTCATTAATATCGCTTCTGCCCACTATCTGTCTGCTTGTGCCCGCGCATTAGAGAGTTACAGATAACTAATGATTGAAAGGTATTAGCTTCTGTATTTATTTGGGAGCATAATCATATGATGATCGGTATGATTTGTTTAGTTTTGCACATATTCTCAAAGTTCTTACTGCAAGTCAGTCATGTTGGGTACAATTTCTAATTTCCATATGATACCTGGACAGGCTGGACTTGTTAATAAAATTTATTTCTTTATTATTATAAATCTATAATTTGTTGAATCTGTTCTCTAAGCATCCAAATTACAATAATTCCCTCTCGTCTAACTGCTGTAGCCTATTGAATGTGAACTCCATGACATGTAGTTTCAGACTTTGTTTTGAAACCGATTTTGTTACTGATTACTTCATCCCAGGTCATCTGTTTCTGCATATTTGAATTGCAATCTTCCTGCGTCACACGCTCACACTGTCACTAAGAAACTGCTAAGCCTATTATTCATAATTCATATGTCATCTCCAAAAGTTGACGCTAAGAGTAGTTCAATTCATGATTGTTTTGCCCACTTTTCTGGCAACTGCAATGTTCTTGGAACATGTGAATTGCATATTTTCTTTGCCATAGTGCTGATGTCTTTCTACTAACAGTGCAACAGTGAAAATGTGAAACCACAGAATCTCATTCGTAATGACAAATACTGGGCCAATAGTCTCATTCTTACAGGTGAATTCTGAGTTAATTCAGTATTTCAGTCTCATTACAGATGAACTCTAAGCTCAAAGGGTTGACCTTGCATTCAGATGATAAAAGATAGGTGGTTTTAGTGTCATGTACAATTGTACATTTGGATTTTGGACAGATTAATATAGAAAGAGTAGTGTGGGGTCATTGAACTTCAAGAAAGGTTAACGTGGAAATGGATTCAGCCTGAAGAACAGAAATACCGTGATAGATACGAGTGGGAAGGTCAAGCGTGGAATTGCTTGCTGTTTGTTCCTTCACCGATTGTTTTCTATTAGGAATAGATAGAATTGATAATTGACATTTTTATTTGGAGACTGAACTTTGGCTTCAACAGATACAATAGAATGTATCAAATTTTCCATTTTTAGTTCGTATCTGTGTTCATGTTGGGCTACGATCAGTAAAAACCCTGCATTAACGGGTACGTAGCTGAAACTATGTCGTATATCCATTGTGCCGCAGTAAACTATTGTGGATTGAGATGTGCTCATTTTTCATTCTATTGTAACGTCTGAAGCATCCTCGTAGTTAAAGTTGGAGTTATTGTGCTAATAGGTGCCTTGTTCAGGGGCGCAGACTTTATGAAACGTTCCTTGTGGATGTTCTCTAGTTCATGGGACCTAGCGTGTGGTGACGGGTGAAGCCAATGCTTGTTGAGGATTCAATATGTAGCTGAGGTTTATCAGTATTGAACCTTTATTCATTAGAGTTTGAGAGGTTGATTGATGCGGATATGCATACATCTAATATTTTTCGGTTTAATATCTTAGTTAACTGAAAAAAATTACTAAGCCATATCAAATATCAACAAGTGAATCTTTTCCTTAAGCAGACTTCGCTATATTTACGTGAGAATTATATACTACCTAATAGTAGATGCTTAATTGTTTCTAGGTATAAAGATTGCACAAATGTTAATTAGAGTCAAATTATATCAATGTACTATGGTGAAACTTAGCGGGAGTTGAGGGAGTACGAGAGCCACATGGAAGGACTGCAAGGTAGGGACCATACAATAGGCCAAACCCATTCGGTCAAGATGGGAGGCATATGGGCCAGGTCACTTGACCAAGGTGCAAGGAGGCAAGATCTATGCCTAATTCAAACAAGATAAGAAAGCAAATGAAGAGATAAGGTCAAATTGGATTTAAAGAGTAAAAGGATCCCATTCGGAATACCAGACCAATCGAAATTAAAAAAATCATAATTCTCACATACGGACTCGGGATTATAGTGTTCTTAGACTTTTTTGAAACCTTGGAACGTCCTCTCTATTTCACTCAATTATGAGACGGCCAGAGTCAGCTTCCTTCTATCTTTAAATTAGCTGACAAGCATCAACTTCCAGATTGCCCGAATTAGATTAGTAATTTGAGTTAGAGATAGAGTCCAGAAGGGTGGAACCCACCTTGGCCAACCCTTGGCTAGGTTGCACGACCTCTTAGTCCCTTTTTATATATCTATGTTGTTTTCTATTGTAAACATAGACCACCTTATTTTTAAGATAGCTAATATTGTTTATTCTCGAGTTTATGCTACATGTTGCCTTTTGGGAATTGGGTGATTTTCTTGAAAATACATCCGTTGTCCTTGTGATTTCTTCATTTGATTGCAAGAACCGTGCGTCTACTTCTTGCGTTGTCGAGTAGATGTGGATCACGAGTTATTCTTAAGTGAACTCATTTGTCGCAGGTTGTTATATTGATACAGTGGTTAGCGTCATCATGTTTGTCAGGGTTCATGGATCCAAAATTATCCTTGATCCTACACCGTAAAGATTAGACACCCCGTATCATCTTGGTACCAGAGTGTATCCCACTTATCATTGATGCTTCACCGGTAGAGGTGGGTGTTGTGTCGGGCCGGGCTGGCCCGGCACGGTCCCATCGTGCTTCAGGACGGAACCGTGCTGGGCCGTGACGGCCCGTCGTGCTCCGCGGCGGCCGGCCGGCTTTCGAGCGAGCCTGCACGCCCATTTGCGCCGTGCTGCTTTCATGCCGTGCCGGCCTAGGTCTAGCCCATTTACACTATTGCGATGAGAGAAAAGTATCCGAAGACGCACGGAGTTGATTGTACATAAAATATGCCTTATGAACTGCTAGTAGTATTGTCGCAAAAAAATTGTTACTAGTAGTATTAGATTTTTTATTGTGTGCCAAAAATTTACATTAAGATACATTCACAAGAACAATAAAAAGACTCCTATGATTAACATGCATGCCTCGTAGATTACTATTTTGTCTATTCGGTACTACCTTTTCTTTAAAAAAATTGTGTGCGTGTGAATGTGTGATGAGTACATTCCCAACTGTAATTTTGCACGAACAGAAAACACACTCGTGAACAGCCAGTAAAAATTATGTGAAACAAAAGGTACAAGGCAGGTGAATGAATTAGATGGGCGTTGAATGTTCAAATAGATAAAATAACATATTCCACTGATTTCATGTTATGTGGCATGTAACAAAAAAAAAACAAAAATGAATCTTCTGTTTGCTTATTGATGTTGGCCTAGAAATCTCACGGGGCAAATAGCAAACGCCCAGAGCAAATATTGCTCGTGTAGCCGAGCATACAAGTGGGCAGGGTTTAAAATGCCGACGAAAACCGACCGTGCCGAGCCGGTTCGGCAAGTAAAACCGTTCGGAAAACCGTTCAGATGAATAGTAAATATAAAAAATTTGAAGAAATTTCGCAAAAAGTGTCAAAAAAATTTGAAAATTTTTTTGTGCGGTCCTGAGGCCATCCTAATGATTGTATAAAATTTTCAGATTATTATCAGATATGTACATTTTTTAAAAATTCTGACAGTGATACTGTCACAATATATGCTCTTTAGTTTTTTATTTTCTAGGGGCACAAAATGAAGTATAATATTTCTCAAACTTTTTTGTGATGTTATAACTTATTTGCAATGATTATGTAAAATTTTCGAAGATGATCGATATGTGTATTTTTAAAAATTCTGAAAGTGATATTATCATTGTATATGCTCTTCTATTTTTGATTTTATATAGGTACTAAATGAAGTCTAATATTTTTGAAAATTTTATTGCATAATACTTTGGAACTATTTATGGTTACATTAAATTTTCAGGATATAAAAAATCTTTTAAATATTTATAAAAATCTGACAATATCTTTGTTCCTTTTCCTTAATTGCTGTTTTGGATTTTTCAGAAGTAACAAATGATTTCAAAAATTATTTAAATTTCTCTGAGGTGTTTTATAGATTAATTGGGATTTTTTGTAATTTTTTCAAATTTTTTTGCATTTGTTTCAATTTTTCCTTTCATTTCCACCATTTTTCCTTAACAAAAACCGATCGGTTTTTGAGCTTTTCGACCGGTTTTCGTTTGTTTTGAATTGGTTTGACCACCTGTTTGACTTTCGCAAACCGATCGGTTTTTACCGAATTTCAACCGGTTTTCGCGAAAAACCGATGCCGAGCAATTCTCGAAATTCAGTTCGAAAACGAAATTGTTAACCCTGCAAGTGGGCACATGCATGCATGCTTCTTGGCTAACGTGCCACAATGCTAGAGACAATGGGCATATGGCACTCATTTCCAACCACATGGATACAATGAACACAAATATTAATATTGCTAGCAATGGATACAAATATTAGGAGAAAAAGAAGTAAATTTTATTAAATCTTGAACATGTACAGAGTTACTGCCTTATTAAAAATCTTATACCACGGTGTGGGGTACCCCGTAAGGAAAAGAGTACAGTAACCACATTTATATACATAGACTACTCAAGGATGAGATTGTCAAAATCGGCTACCGCGTTCGTGATCTCTGGATCCTGAAACTGATACTGTGTCCTGTCATCTACACGCTCCCAGTCTATGAGGCATGTAATTGCCTCAACTATCTCAGGTTTGAGCAAAGACCCTCGACATGCATGACACGCACGTCGGCACATAAAAGGGAACACCAGTCAGGTTGAATACTTGAATTCGGTACATGCACATGGCTGACAGCTTAATACTAACTAGTCATGTGCCCATGCGTTGCAATGTAAACTCAATTTGCAACAAAAAATCTATTTGCAAAAAGAACTAACTCTGTCTGAATGATACTGTTCACTATGAATGTGCAATGGTTGAATGTTTAAATCAATTCATCGAAGCATACAAAAATCCAAACACTTGTTTACAAACTCGAGTTTAAAATTATCTTTAATTTCACAATCTGAAGGCCCTCACGTTAATTTTTTTTTTTTGCAAATTTTAGATGCACATAAGTGCTGCTTATATACAAACACAATGAATAGCAGTGGTGAAGAGAACCAAACTGACAGTGCGAGCATAGCATCGAATAGGTGGTGGACAGATCTGGAAACCGTGGAGGGGAAGGAAGGGAACCTTGCTAAAGGTGTGAGACTATCGGGTTAAATCTCCCTTACATCTCAACTATTTATATCAGATCTAACGATCAGATACTCAAAAGAAGAGTGGACGACGGTCACTAACTTCTAATTAGAACTAGCAGAGATAATGTGTTGAGACCGACAATCTAACACACTTGTACCATTTTTAAATGAGGCATGCAATGCAATGTAATGCAGCCGTAGTGTTTTTAAATGAGGCATGCATTGCAATGTAATGCAGCCGTATGCTTTAAGATAATGCAGGGGTACAAGCAATCTCACAAATCAGTCATAGGAGGCCATTAGCTAGCTGCCTAGCTGGCTCCCGGCCAGTGCGCCCCGGTTACGAACTTTCACATCATCACATGACTCTCTTTTCCCGTCCCTCCCTCTCTCTCTCTCCTGGTCCCAGTCTCCTAGATGGCCCCTCGATTCCTTCACGCTTTCGCGGTTTGGCTTCGCCACCTCGCCTGAGAGGCCCGAGACCAATCGGTTCCCTCGCCAGTCGCCCCCCCACTGCCCCGCATAGCGCGCAAACTTCTCGTCGTCGTGCTCGTCCTCCTCTAGTTTCATGCGCAGCGTGGCGATCTTAGATCCCGCGCGCCGCAGCCCCTCCAGGACACGGAGCCGGTGCTCGTCGACCCGGTCGGTGTCGTCATCCTCCGACCCGGACTTGGACAGCAGTGCTTGATGTTGCTCGGCAGGTCGGCGGCAGCGACGTGGCCACCCGACAGCGCCGTCGCACGCGCGTGCTTGAAGAAGAGCACCTGCACCACGACGCGCAGCGCGAGAAGCTCGTTTTCCACCGCGTGCGTGCACGCCTTCTCCGACAGCTTACGGCAGTTGAGCACCCGACAGCATGGCTCCCTCTTCCCTCCTCCTCCCTCCCCATCGGTGGCCGGCTGCGGCCACTCCCTCCCCGCGAACTCCCCTCCCTCCTCGCGGGCCAGGCGGCTCGCCGGACGGCGGCCCGACGCGTGCGAGGCAGTGCGCAGCGTGTGAGGCGGCGACCGTGCGAGGCGGCACAAGCGCGGTGGCTCAGGGGCCCGACGCGGCGCGTGCTCGCGTGCCGACGTGCTGCCCGAAAAACTATGCGGGCCGTGCCGACTTGGGCACGGCCCATCTCGCCGTGCTGTGCCGGGCCGCTCGTCGTGCTCGGTAGACAAGACAGGCATGGCCCGAGCAAACGTGCCGGACTGGCACGGCCCAATCTCTATAATATCGTGTCGGGCCTTAGACTTGGTTGGATCGGGCGTGCCTCGTACTAGCTCGGTCTAGATGCCCACCTCTGTTCACCGGCATCCAATCTTCACGGTGCCGACTCTCGGTTCTTGCGCTTTCGGTCAAGAGCAAGTGTCGTCATAGGTTTGATTTTTTTCTTTTAATAGACATGATTTTTATATGAAAATCGAGTTGAAAATTCTCAAGAAAAAAATTTCACGAGTTAAAATTCCTTGATTTGATTTTTCGGAGTTGAAACTTCTCTATTTGAAATTTTCAAGTTGAAACTTTTGATTTGGAATTTTCCTAGTTGAAACTTCCAGATCAGAAATTTGCTGAGTTGAAACTTTCCGAATTTGAAATTTACGGAGTTAAAATTTTCATTTTTTTGGTATGTTTTTGTAAAAAGAATGGATTGCAAACAGGTGTAGTGGGAGAAGGGACGTTGGACATTATTGCGGCGTCAAAGAGCTTGAACTCCAGGCCCAAGCGCTCCACAGTCCACACATGAAGGGAAGAACACGGCTAGTGGCAGGAGAAACGAACATGTAGTGTTAGGAGGAATGATAGTAAATCCGGACGGCTTTGATAGCGAGCTCGATCAGATTAGTCGTTCCCATGAGAATTTGAAATTCCTGGCTTTTGTTCTAGCATTTGTTACTTGTGCTGGCCAAGAGCGAAGAAAATTTGTTGTTGCCAATTGCAAACTTGGAACCAGGTTTACATTATCGAACCACCGAGTCGGAAATGGTCAAAAATCGATAGAAATCTAACGAATTGCAAAGTCAAACCTTTTGAACTTGGCGGTCAAACAGCGGTGAAATAAATCGAAAATCGACTAGTTTTACCAATTTTCGACCGATTTATGTAACATTCCAAATTTTATCCTTTTAAAATTTCTCCTAAGTTTTAAAATTTTTGGTGAATTAAAATGAACTCTCAAGTGAAAGCAAACTAATTTAAATAAAATTAAAAGTCTAATTGTGTTCAAAATAATTTATTTGGGTTCTAAATGTTTAAAAGTAGTTTTGAGAATTTTCTGGGATTATCCCAATTCATTTGCTATTTATTTTGCCTTTTTGCTTTTTATGGAATTTCTCAAATTGCAAAACCCTTTTTATTTCTTAATTTTTGCGTGGGCCGCATTCCCTGTGGCCCACTCTTTTTCGGCCGCCTCAGCCCAACCTTTTTTCCCGCTCGGTCTCTTTTCTCTTTCATTTCGCTTTATTTCTTTCCATTTTCGCCTCCTTCTCGTTGGTCGCTCGCTTTCTGCTCACCAAGGTGGCCCGCCGAGTTCGCGCAACAGCCGCCATCGAATCCGTGCCTTCTCGTGCCGTATCCGTGCCGAACGCTTCATCGCCCGCCCCTATTTAATATGCCGCCTCGTCCCTCTCTCGTTTCCCGAGTTTTGCCGCCAAAATCCAAAACCCTAGCGCCGATGTCCCATGAAGCTCTCTTGCCACCATTCGTCGCATTCGATGAACTTCGGCTGCCTTTGTTTGCACCTTCGACTTCCTCACGATGCGTGCTGCATTTTGCCCCAAGCTCAGTGTGGATCCGTCACGTTTTTGTCCTCAGCCACTTTGTCTTCTTCCGCTCTGGCGTGCCGCGCCGCCCGTGCCATGTGTGGCTATTCAGCCAGCGCCACATGTGCCCTAGAACCCACGTGGCAGCCGCATCACCGACGCCCCCGTCAGCCGTTCTGCCACGTCACCCAAAATCCCTCTTGGTGCTCTCGGTTCACCGTAAGCCGTGTCGCTGACACGTGGACCCCACGTGTCAATGAAATTCCTTTTTCCTTTTTATCTTTTTTTGGAAATTCCAAAATTTCAGCCAATCACATCATACCATCTGTCACCCTTTTTCTTTTTCTCTGATTTTTTATCTGAGAATCTTCTAGGAGCCTGTTCTTCTTCGTTCGAGATGCGATTCCTGTGATTCAAAACTTTAAATTCTTCTAAATTCAAGATCACCTTATAGTACCATTCTTTTCAATTTTTGAATTTTCTTTGAATTTATTTTATTTATTTGTTCTCGTTTTGCGTGTAGACGACAACGTCGAAGCTCAGCCAAATCAGCAGTCGGAGGTAGAACCAGCAGGAGGTAGTGAAGGCAAGTTTTCCTAGAACATGTTGATCCCAAATTTATAAAATGCTTATGTTGTTTTAAATTATGCATGCTTACTTTATACAATGTACTTTAAATATAGTTTTAGGGTATAGTTAAATACTAGAATTTGTTATACCCTAATTGGTATTGAATATGTCGAACCTTTGTCACCCTAAACGATATTAGCTATTTTATTTGATGACAACCAGTAGAGTAGCATGGGACGGTAGAATTGCTTAGTCCAGTTTAAACGGTTCGGTATTATGCCATTATGGGGATCATTTCAAACATTGTTTAAACGTAATTGTGAAGTTGCAGTAATTGGTGTTACTGCTGTTATTTAAATAAAATAAAGTGGAAAATTAGTTTAGACCGGGGGATGGATGTTTGGTGAGTGCAGGAAGCACGAGACATTGAAAGTGAATGTTCTACCGTAGTCAATTAAGGTCCAAAGCGTATGTTATGATGGACCGAGCACTACCGTACAACCACAAGTCTATATGGCTACGACCTGACTAAATAATTTGTGCGACTCGTTATTAGCTTCACCAGTTGGTAGATGCCAGATGAAGGCAGGCGCAAAAGGGGGCTTCCGACTAGGCAGATTGAACTTTTTGACGGTGAAACCTTAGTGGGCGAGGTTAATAGCGGGGTTGTACATTGTAACATTGTAAAGGCTTTGTCATGATCTCTCTACCGACACACCAAAGGAAATGTGTTAATTGCATGGTAACAAGAGACGATCATGTTTTGTGGGTAAAGCTCTACACACTCTGTAGAGTAAAACTACTTAAGCAGCCGTGCTCACGGTCAAGGGCAGACGAGGTACGCTTGCACATTGTAGAATTTATGGTTTTGTTTTACATAAAAATAATGATTTGGTAATCCGTGAGTAGATGGAACTCTCGGGTTATGGTTTGGCAGATGGAGCTAGTCAGATAGATAGAACCTATTTTAGTTGTCATATCAAATTCAATTACTACTATTATATTTTGGTCAAATGATGCTTTGTGAAATTAGTAGATGTATTTAAAAGTTAAACTTTGCTTTATGCTAAAAAGCCATATTATGCTTTCAATTGTTTAGCCTTGCATATAGTTAACATGCATTATGTTTCCAAGACTTGCGGAGTACATTTTGTACTCACTCTTGCAACACCCCAACTTTTCACATAGGAGTGCACATAAGCTGAAGGTGACTACGAGTTCTTTACTTATGGTTACGACGAAGGCAATCTGAATTGCTAGGATACGTACCCTAGTCGATTGCCTGTTGGGCAAATGAATGGGTTTATCCTTCTGCTGTTATTTCATTTTCGCTGCTACTTTATTGAACTCAAGCCATGAGGCGGCTTATTTGTAATAATTGGGTATAAGGCTGACACCTTTTTGCTTAATTAATATTATTTGATTTGTGATATGGATGTGTTGTCATCACTGTTTTCACTGTGTGCGCTAGTTTTTCTTGAACTAGCACAGGTTAACACAGAGGGTTCGGATTTGGAAATCCTATATCGACAGTTTACATCGAAAATCGGCACACTCAGTGAAAATTGAAAAAATTTGCGAAAAATGCTTGATGTACAAGTAAAAGTAACATGAGAACTCAAAAATATGATCTCTTATACTAAAGTTCTGTTTTGTGATGACATGATAAAAAGTTCTGACATTTGTAGGACAATCAAAGATAGTCGATAAATGATTAACACTCCTAGGAAAAACAATTATTAACAACGCGAGATGTAGTCATTAAAAATCACTAACAACCATAGAATTATGGTCGTTAGCCGTCGTTAAAGACTCTATGGTTAATAGTACTAACGACCGCGTACAATTTTTTTAACAGCGGGATAGTGTGCTATAATTAATAATTAATGAAGAAACAACGACCACTTTTTTGTCACTGCTCTGATTGATATTGTTGAGTATTAATGACCACTTTATAGTATTAATAACAACAGATTCTTTCATCACATCTGGTACCACATTTATATTTAAAAAATAGCCTTGCTATTTTATCCCCATTCATTTCTTAGAAACAAAGACATAATTCTAATTCCATAAAAGCATCCTAGTCAATAGTATGAACCAAAAATTATATTATTGCATCTGAAATGTAGAATTAAAATGTATACGTATCCATATACATAAAAGTTTTACTTTTTTCCCTTTTCTATTAATTATATTCGGTTTTGCTCAAAAAAAGTCTCACAAATTCGGTTTTTCAAAAATATTCAGGTTAGATGTCAAAAAAATATATTAATACTAATTTTTAAAAAACTTTTAGGTAAGTTTTTTTTTCATTTTTTTAAATCTTTTGAATTTAAATTTGACCTGTTTAGACTGATTCCTTTACGAGCTGAACCGATAACGATAATCCACGATACTGTAAACCCGTTGGAACCAGTCAATTACCACTGTCCATACCCCTGGGCCCACTAACCTGTCGCGGTCCCGGGTCCCCTTAGACCTTTTTCTTTTTTGGCTGCCCAAATCTTCCCCATCCACCCGATCCATCTCCACCACATCCTCCTCCCTCCCTTCCCACAACCACGGAAGGAGGCGGAGGAGACGCCACGAACCGGCGAGAGCTCCGTACTTCCCCTGCGTGCGCCGTCTCCTCGCGGCCTCGGATGCTCCCGGCACTGGCGCCGAATACATCGGTGGCTGCGACGATCTAGCGCTGCTCGCTGGAGTTGTTGGCCCCGTCCCCTCCCGGAGCGAAGCGGACTGGAGCAGAGCACATGGCCGAGGCCCTCCTCCCCCTCCCCCGCCGCTTCGTCGCCTCCGCGGCGTCCTCCTCGTCCCCGTCGTTCAAGTGGGTCTTCTCACTCGCCTCGCGCGTCGAGCTGCGTCGGACGCGCTTGGCGGCTGCCCCGCGGCCTCGCCGGCTCAAGGTGCACGCTCGCTCCTGTCTCCTGTGCCTTCTGCACCGAGCTCTCGGGGGGTACGTAGAGATGCCACATACGTGGCTGATGGTTTTTGCGTTGTTGTTGTGCGGGGAGGACGGAGGTTACTTTGTTAGGGTTTTTGGGAGGCTGGGATGTGGGGTTGTAAAAAGCGTCTGCCAGCTTTGTAGGGTTTTGGTTCTGGATTATGGAATAGAGAGTGTATACTGATTAATTTGTTGAATCATGCGGAACCGCGGAGATCATTGATTCATTGTGATTCTAAAGCCCCAATAAGATGCATGTGCAAGCCGTAGCTTTGCAAATTGTGTTGCTTTTGGTATGGACTGTTGCAGGATAACATTGCTTTTGGGGCAAGAATTTTTGAGCCAGACAAGTTCGTTTTGTTTGGGATTAGATAAATGCCCACTGATTAATTCTTGATGTTGGGAAGTGTCTAGACTATGCCATTTATACACTATAAACTGCTTGCTTGATTTGGGTAATTGGATGATAGCAATCGCATTAATAATTAACACCCACACCCCTCTCCACTATGATTTTACACACCGATTTGGCAATTGTGAATGCCTGAATGGTATCAAACTTCAAACTGTGTTACTCCATCCATGTCTGAGGTTCTCGAGGATGTGCTAGAAACTAGAAAGGCTTCTTGAATTTACATGCTTGGGTTATCGCTCTTCTCAGTGTTTGATGGTTTTAGTTCTTCTTGTGACAGGCCCATGCGTCAGCCTCAGAGACTGGTGAGCAACCAAAATGGTGGGAAAAGAATGCTGGTCCAAATATGATTGACATCCACTCCACGCAGGAGTTCTTGGATGCACTAAGGGATGCAGGTGACAGGCTTGTTATTGTGGAGTTTTATGGAACGTGGTGTGGTTCTTGCCGGGCACTCTTCCCAAGGGTAACTGCCATTAGTCCTTGCTGATATATCTATAACTAAGTGGCATTTTGATTTTTGTCTTTCCTTGAATACATTTTCTTGCTAATCTGTTTCTCACATGGGTAGTTTTGACCTTATGCAGTTATGTCGATACATGAGATTTACTGCTGTATAGATTTATATAGACATTCTTTACCATGCTAGCTCTAAGCTCTAAAGAAGTGTGTGAAAGCATAATGTAGCATTAATAATTTTTTGAACTCATTGGCAAGAGATAAAAGTGTCATTGGGATCTCAACATGTTTCTGGTGAATTCTCAGATGTTACTGTGCTTTGAAATTTGAATAGAAGAGAAATGAGCAATTAATCACCAGAATACCATCAAGCGTGAATGATACTCAGTCAACAGAGGATGTGGACATATAGTAATACTGAGGAATCTAGAAATGTTTGCAATTATTGTAAGAACTATCCTGGATCCACCTTAAATTTTCCATTGCAACAACTTCGGATACAATCATTGGCAGTATTCCATGGCCTGCAATTTCTGGAGATATTGAAATAGGGTGCAAAGAAATATTTGAATCTTTGTAGAATGAGAAGTTGAATACTTGTATGTATGTATGTTATGTAACAACCCACCCACTCCAAGCACCTTTATTTTTGTACAATCTGTATTTCCGACACATTAGATGAGGTCACTAGCTAATAGATAACATTACTTACTCTGTTTCACATTATTTTTCCAGCACACATACTAAGGAGGAACAAAATTGAAATAATATTTAATGGAATTGGACCATACTTGTTCAAATGGGATAAAGTAGTACTATGTCTATCAAGCATGGTCTAATTTCATTAAAATTTACTTAAATTTTTATGCCTTCTTGGTATGTGTGCCCGAGAAGTATTTTGAAATGGAGGGAGTATTTAACCAATCATGAATGCATATGACCAACTTACGTCCTTAGCTAAACTCACCATTCTGTATAATAGGTATTTGCTCTGTACCATGCACAATTGAAATTTAGGTCTTGTATTATGGAGCACAGGTTACCTATTCGTCTAGATTTTCCACCCATGTCCCATCCCGTGCTTATTGATGTGTAACTCCACTTTCATTAGCTAATGTGCAAATATTATTGGTGAAAATGCTTGGGTGTGGGAACTCACCTGCAATTCAGTGATCTGCCATGCTTGTTAGTTGTTATGCATGTTGGCTAATGTGATAACTCATAACTCGCTCCTAATCTGTTAGGTGACTTCTATAAGATAGCACCATCTAGTTAGGATTGCTTAACTATTATATGAGCAATTACCACACACTTTTTGCTGCGGTGAAGTACCAAACTCCGCAGAAAAAACTAGGAGTAATCAATATCCTTTTTCCTCGATCATCAAGATTGTAGATATGGAGGATATGCTTGTAAACATAAAGTGTCACTAAAGGAAAGGGAAGAAACCGTATGAGAGTTGTATGGTTTCTAATCAGAACACATGCATGGGTTGAGTGTATAATCAATGTGCATGTCGAGTAAGGTTGTATAATTGCATCCATGTGCATGGTTTTATATCAATTGCACCAAATGAAATAGTGGCACATGTAATGGAAGGTGGCATACGTGAAATATTTGAGTCAGTATTATGAGTTTGATTGGTATAGGGCTTTTTTGGAAGTTTGTGATTGAGAGTTTATTGTGAGGAAATCCTTAGCCCTTGCAACTTGGATGCTTCTGAAGACGATTTTTTTAATAATACATTTTTAAATAATTTTACAAAAATAATACCCTGATTTTTTTTTACAAAAATATACATCCAGAAGCTTTGTCGCCAATTCATTTGGCGTCGACATGTCTGTTTTGTCGCTGATTGAATAGGCCAATAGATTATTTTGTTGCGGATTCATTTGATCGACAGGTTGTGGCTTTTATCGATAGAGCTTCTATCACCAATTCATTTGGTGACATAGGTATATTTTTGTTAATTTTTTGAGGTATTTTTTAAAATTATTAAAAAAATGTATTATTAACAAAATTCTTCTGAAGACACTCACTTTTTTCAAGTATATAGGCTTCTGGGCTTTCTTGTAGAAGCTTATGCCTCCATGGAGGCCCTGAACCCCTAAGGTCTGCATTCCAGGTTGTACAGGATTTATGAGAATACAATTTATTATGTTATTTCCTGTATCTCCTAAATCCGCCATCTTACCTCACATTAGGGTTCTCACATCTGTTTCACAATTAGGTCTCTTTCTTGTCTGCGTCATGATTAGGTATCCCATCTCCATGTGTGTATCCTCGTGACACTTGTGCAATTGGTAGGTTGTTCATCAACATCAGCGGTGGTAAGCATGTGTGGGCTGATTTTGCAAATTTTGTTAGTGCAGCAGGGCTTGCTTGTTGAATGGTGCTTCAGGCCTTCAGTGATTCGGCTGCATAGCTCACAACTCTTATTCGGGTTGCCCTAGCTAGAGAAAAAAGGCAACTCAGTTGCCATCAGGAGGCAACTTGCAATGCTCTGGCCATGTAACTGGTGGTGACCTCATTTCCATTGACCTCAGCAGCAGTTTTGGCATGGACTTTCTAGTTTATGATTGTACTATGAGCTGGTTAATAATCTGCTTTAGGCGGATCACAGCATATTTGGTGTGTTAGAGCAAAATATTTTTTCCCGGAGAGCACTTTTAGAAGCCATAATGTGGCATGTATAATTAATTTTGCCTCCCTTTTGACATTGCCATCTGACCCTCCTGACTTGCTTTTAAATTTTGAGGACTTCCTGAAAATCTGGTGTTCTAAAACAAATGCCTTCTCAATGATATTGCAGCTCTGCAGGACAGCTATGGAGAATCCTGATATCTTGGTTTTAAAAGTAAATTTTGATGAAAACAAACCCATGTGTAAACGACTGAATGTGAAAGTCCTTCCTTACTTCCATTTTTACCGTGGAGCTGACGGGCAACTAGAGGCGTTCTCATGTTCCTTAGCTAAGGTAAGCATACATCACCCCATTCATAGATTAATTATGGCTTCACCTTTTAAAGGCCCCATTTGGAGTGCGGGAGTTTTTCCTGATTCCTCTCGGAAATAAATTGTTTCTTGTGAAATTCCTGTGTACAAACAAGACCTAAAAAGGTAATCATCACAGTCATTAGTTCAGATGATTTAAATATTCATTTGGATAGATGGTCACTGTTAATGCTCCTGCACAAAATTTGATATGGGCAAAACAGGAAAGAAAAACGTCAGCAAATAAATGGGTTAGGCAGAAAAGCCTTGTCTAATGGAACACTCCGGTTTCATTGCTTCTGTGCGTGTTTACACGATCAAATTCGTTTTCTCCTCTGCAGTTTCAGAAGCTGAAGGATGCCATTGCCATTCACAACACTGCTCGCTGCAGCATCGGTCCGCCGGTCGGAGTTGGGGATGTGCTGGATAGCTCGAGCCCACAGGAGAAGCGTGCAGAAGCTAGCCCCCGGTAGATTGGTTCCCGTTATATGGGTCTCCCACACTGCATTGCTGTATCTACTCATTTTTTTGCCCCGATAGATCTCTACTGTAATCAGCTCGGGATAATCTTCAGTTTTCCTGGATAGGGGGTGTAAGCATCAGGTGTTGTAAGGATTACTGATTTACTTTTAAGAAAGGAAAATGTGTATTATATAGTGTGTCAACTTTTCCTAATGCTTTACAGAAGAATCCCATTAAACATCGTTCTGAGATTGTTTCTAAAATCAATCCAACCCACGATCAAATCATTTAAGGAGGGGCATTTGGTTGTTTTTTCTTGTTTTTTCTGCTTGATCACACCAGGGTACAAGTTCCTTATTTATTGGGACGCTATTTATAGTAAAACAAAACTTATCTCAATTAACAAGGAAATTTTGCTATTGGGGCTGTTTGGCCGCTATCCGTATTTTGCCACAAAAACTGGCAAGTGTGGCGTGCCACACATTTTTTGGCACATGATTCTTGTAGCATAACTAGGACACTTTGGAAAAGAACTGAATGTATGATGAGTCACTCAAGTGGCTAAGAAAGTATCACACACCACGATTGTGGCTACGAAAAATTTCCAGCCTCATTTGGTCAAAGTCGCTTGGCAAGTGTGGTAAACCTTGGCTTCCAACCAAACACCCCCAAAAACTAATCTCCAAGGTATGAAGTGTATCAAAAAAAGGAAATCAACCCAACTACAAATTAATTAAATAAACCATCTAATGATATTTGTAGCTTAAGTAAACTATTGATTGGATGCTGCGCTAAGTGGTGCTACAATGCCCGTGCCATAACTAGATCGGGGCAATGGGCCATACCATTTTGGGCTAGCCCTAAGCATGGCCACCGAATACGGTCCAAAGCACAGCAAGACATGAATATCTTTGTGCTAAGCCGGACTGACACGGTACGAATGATGGGCCAGCTAGGCTTGGAAACTCATTACAATAGACGACACAACCAACTGGGCGGTGCTTGGGATGGCTCGGCATGAAATCGGCCCTTTCGAAAAGAAATTCTATCTACAGCCCAGAACATCATCAACTACCTTACATCAGTGGCCCAGATTAGCATCAAATACTACCTCTTCCCTTCATCTCCTCCCCTGACCCATCTGGCACAGTCGCCATTTCCGCGTCGCTCTATCATCTCTTCTCTTTCTCCTTTCGCCCTCCTCCACCCCTGCTTCCTCCCTGCACTACCACCTCCCCACATCGTCCCACGCCACCACTCCTTAGTATCCTTAGCCGCCTCTGTGATAAATCCACCGGCCTTCGATCACACCGACGTCGGATACAGCCTTACGATACCGCACCACTAGCTTCGCCGACCGTCTCGAGGAGGAAGACGGTGGCGACCAGAGAGGAAGAAGAAGTCGACGGCGTTGGATTTCAATGATTCTCACCATCTCGGCGCAAGATCCAACCATCACCAATGGCGGCGACGTCCATAACATGGTGTACTCTGAACCTCATCGGAGACGAGTCGAACCGGCACAACACGGCATGGCACACCGCGGATCGAAACCTGTTGATGCCGTGCCGTGCCGGCACAGCCCAGCTCCCGCCGGCCCGTAACATCGATCAACAACGTTGCCTTGGTTGTCTTCTCCATTAATGATACAGGAGTCATATGAAAAACGGTAACTTTTGAGTTCATGCATTATTGCAATGGTCTCACTGCCCATCATTGACCAACACAAAAAAGGAATCCATTGACTTTTCCATGGAGTTGGAGATACCGCTAGCCATTTAATTCGATGATCTATTGATTCTTCTTTTTTGGTTGATGTCACTGTCCATCCGGGGTATTTTGGCAATGGAATTATTTTTTAAAAGAAAAATAGTAGAAAAAATCCTACGTATATACATTTATTAACATGAAATTCTTGATGGCTAGGTGCAGGACCTGCCTTACGGACTTACGGTATACTAGAAGATCGGTTGCTTCAAGTTGATAACACAATCTAGTACATGCATGTGAACCATATATGCAGATGCAGCCAATAGAAGGTCTTCAGCAACGGTGGGGTTCAAATGGGGAATTTGACTAGCTAGGCTGCTAGTAGTTTGCAATCTATCAGAAACAGTAATCATGCACCCGTTACGTGTAAGAAAGCACGGCACACCATAGCTTATTTAGATAACTGAACTTAGCTACACCCCACGTGTACACATCAGGCTGCTAAGAGATCGTCCCTCCGTTCAAATTTATTTGATGTATTTTTTTAATAATATTATCGTAAATATAGAGCGTATTTCATATTCCAATGTAATTTAATATGATATTCCCTTTTTACCCTAATATCAAGTGTGTGCGTGTATGTATGTGCGTATGTATATATACACACACGGTAGCGCTATTCTACGCTTGCGCGCAACACTGCCTATTCTACGCGCGAGCTATAACCACTGTGTCGCAGAACTAGCCGTCATCGTACGGCCAAAAACACATAACACCAGGCTAGCAGTAATTAATGAGTCGCAATATGTAAACCATTTACAACCAAACGCTTACTGTGAACGCAGATCGATAGTAAATTATATATACGTGCGCACGCGTGTTGACTAAACTACTCACCTACGTAGCCAACTAATAAATGCGTTTAATAGTTTGTACATAGATATGTTTTTTTTTTGATTTAGCCATAACTTTTTATTGACAACTCCGATTCACGGATGGTATTCACCAATAGCTTACTGACGACGAGGACAACACATTGATATAATTCTTGCTGCAAAAATCAGATTTTACTATATATATATATATATATATATATTACTATCCGTATATATAGATTTTACTATAATTCTAGAGGATTCAGCGGCTGCGTGGTAGTAAAATCTTACAACATGTTTGGTAAATTTGTAGTAAAATTTTATTCATGCAGCGTTTATTAGCGAGACTTATATTAGTGTATTGCTCTGGTCGTTAGTAAGCTACTGGTAAAAACCGTTCGTGAATAGGAGCTGTCAATAAAAAGTTAAAACTAAATCAAAGAAAAAATATATTTATATACAAACTAGAAAAGAGAGCGGCACAAGTTTATTCCCATGGATTACTCTCCTGGAAGGTAACATATAGGTGGCTTGAACAGTTGAACTTGTTCATGTCGATTAATGTAGTGCTAGCACCTAGTCAGTACATCAACAGCAAGAGACTTTCATGCATCCTTGCAAAACTCCACAAAGGAAGTTCAATTAACTGATCACCACTGCATATATAGTTGCATTACTGTGCACAGTTCGTATATTACTACTCTTGTAGTTTGTAATCATACATCTACAACTAGAAATTACTATCATACAGTATAATTAGAAAATGTTACAAAGATAAATCATATAGCATTAAAAATTCGTGAAAACTATATGTACAAGTTTTGAATTTTTTTTAAAAAATTATCATATGTAGAGGATGTGAGTTTCTACAGCCCTGTAAAATTTGAATATCAAACTCAGTCGCATTTGAAAGATATGAAAATGAAAAATCATTTTCATATCTTTCATATCACATTGATTTTGATCTTCAAATTTTACAGAGATGTAGAATCTCATCTCCCCTACTTATAGTACTTTTTTGAGAATTTTTTAAAACTTGTACATGTGATTTTCATTAATTTTACATGATAATAGTGGTTTACACAAGATATATTGCCTTTTACTATCCAGAAAATAGCATGTTACTTGCTATTATACAAGATGCTACTAAACCGAAATGAAGTGAACTGGCAGAACAAGAATTTAGCTCTGTTTGTTGATCCTGTAGTAAAATATTATATGGACGATCGTAAACGTTGCTGTAATAGATGATAAAATCAATTGAGAACCGTTCGTAAAAATATTAAGTGTCTGTTCAGTAGTAAAATCCTACACAGATCAGTCATTTGGCAGTATACCACCTTTATCATGTAAAGTCCATGAAAATCATATGTACAAATTCTGAAAAATTCCAAAACATTACCATATGTAGGGGATATAAGCTTCTACAACCCTGTAAAATTTGAAAACCAAACTCACTTGCATTTGAAAGATATGAAAATAACAATTTACTATTTATCATTGATTAGCACTTGTTAATTTCATATCTTTCAAATGAGTTTGGTTTTGGTCTTCAAATTTTACAGGGATGTAGAATCTCACCTCCTCTACTTATGGTATTTTTTGAGAATTTTTTAAAACTTGTATATATAGTTTTCATATATTTTACACAATAAGACTGGTTTACAAATGATCGTGGTGTTGAAGGTAGTAAAATATGTAGATGATAGTACAGCGTAAAGTGCATAGTAGTAAATTAAATGAAACAGCAAGTAAAAGATCATAAGAACTTTAGTAAAATCATGCATGTGTGTCACCCATGAAAAAAAATGATTGAATGCATGTAGGTAAAAATGTTATTTCGACAGTACTATCCGAGATGGCTTGTAAAGTTATGATTTTTTTACTGTAGTATAAGGTAAAAAGCACGATAGAAAAATCATGCATGTGCGACAATAGCATACAAAATATTACACGGTAGTAAACTTTGATGTCCGAGTTTGTAAAATCATCAAAGACCGTTAGTAAAAAAATACACAAAAGTGATCGTGGTGTTAAAAGGTAAGGTGTTTAGGTTCATCACTACCGACACATAATGCAGTGGGGTTCACAGACATAGCCTTACCCTTACTAACATTACACGTATCACTTTGATCGAGAGAACCATGCCAGTTTGGCAATATAAACAGGTATTGACGAACCTCTGTGAGCGATGTGGGACTAATTTCCTATCGTCAATGCTGTATAAAATGATGGGTCTGAGAAAATGGTCCTTTAGCCCATCAGCCTTATAGCGTACGAAAAAATTGGCAGTGTGCGCAACCGAACGAAAAAACGGTAGTAAATTATTCCAGAAATAATATCGGTAACACTACATGTACAACTCGTAATATCTTGCTCTATATGTATTAAATAAAAATATATTATATTGATCGACTAGTAAATCTACTCAACCCGTTTACATAAACATAACCGACTAGAAAATCTATCTCGTAGTTTGTACATGAATCTTGTGACCTTTTTTTAGCTATATCTTTTTATTGGCAGCTCCGATTTACGATCAGTTTTTACAAATAGTTTGCTGACAATGACATCAATATAATAATACAAGTCTCGCTAATAAACTCCGTGTGTATCAATAGTAAAATCTATGTATACCGATAGTAAAATCTATATATACGGATAGTAAAATCTGATTCATACGATGAGACTTATATCAGTGTGTTGTTCTCGTCGTCAGTAAGCTACTGGTAAAAATCGTTCGTAAATCAGAGCTATCAATAAAAAGTTATAGCCAAATCAAATAATACACAGATTCATGTACAACTAGGAAACACATTACAGAAACAATTTTACTATTCGGTAATGCGTCACTAGTAATGTGTTTACTTGTTTGAACATGAATCTATTTTTTCTTTGATATAGTCATAACTTTTTATTGATAGCTTCGTGCATGAACACTTTTTACTAGTAGCTTAATGACGACGACAACAACATAATGATACAAGTCTCGGTAATAAACAATAATTTTGCTGGCTAGTAACATATTTTACTACATCTATATATAGAAATTACTATATTTTTATATAGATTTTACTATCATACAGTAGTAAATTGATGTTTATTTGGTAGTAAAATTCGATTTATGCGATGTTTATTACTGAGACTTATATCATGTTATTCCTCTCGTCATCAATAATCTAATGGTGAAATTCATTCATGAATCGGAGCTGCGAATAAAAAGTTATGGCTAAAAAAATCAATTCATGTATAACTAGGAAACGCACGCAATGCATGCTGGTGTATACATCTTTTCATGTCTCGGTCACACACATGCATGCAAATTAATTCCGAACGATTAATCTTTCAAAATTTTCGAAATAAATGCTCCTATTCTTCCAGACGATTAATCTCCTAACCGTGCTACATGGTGGACGCGAATTCCATAGTGCTAACTAGTGGAACGGCTCGGCTCGGCCAAACTGCAAAATTGACCGGGGCTTAGAATCGTCTAAACTACATGCAGCTACATAATAGTACTTCTATATCTATCTATCTATCTATACATACACACATATATATATATATATATATATATATATATATATATATATATATATATATATATATATTTCTACACATATACATACATATACATATATACACATACACATATACATACATATATATATACATACATACATACATATATACATATATATACATACATACATACATATATACATATATACACATACATATATACATATATATATATATATACATATATACATATATAGACATGTATACACATACACATACAAACATGATATTCTCTCCATGCATGCATTTAATATAGTGATCAGAGATAAAAATTATGGCTGTTTACAGATAGGGCTGCTGCTGTGGCTGTTTACAGATTAGGACAGTTGTATCATTGTATTTGCACCTGTGGCTGTTTACAGACAGGGCTGCTGCTTGGAGTGCTCCGATCCAATTGATCATGCGATTATTTTCTTTCTTAATTCAAACAAGGGCTGCCAGGGCATGACTATTTGCTTCATTAATTGGTTGGCACGGTAGCGGCTGCCTTGGACTTGTTACCTCTAAATTCTAAAGGCATGTGCATTTTCTCCATTCTGGTTTAAACACCTTGCATTGCGAATGCCTGTCCTGCACTTACATGTACATTTCTTGCTTGCCCTCCTTCTTTGTAATATATGGGCGATGCCAAAAGATTAAATAAACATCAAAATCACTGTTGAAAGACAGGGCATGTTTGAAAATGCATCATTTAATATAATTAGATAGGATATGAGATTGTACTATTTGATACCATCGGAGTATCTCCGGTTTGATTCAATATCTTGATCTCGACAACGATGCACGCTATAGCTAATAGCTTGTAGCTAGCTGTCATTCGCAGACCATTTTGCAAGTATTTTTCCATTGTTTCTCACGTTGCTATATCAGGTCATGTTTAGAATACGACTCTATTTATTGTAATATTCCTTAAACATACCAATGGGCCAGGCCGGCCAGATCCGATTCGGCCTCGGCGTGTGTGTCTGACCCAAACTCGGTACCACCCGGCCATAAAAGGGGAGCGAGAGGGGGTCGAGGGAAAGCCCTAACTATAGGCGCCCACGGTGCTACCCTTTCGCTGTCTAGCCACGCCGTTGCGGTTGAGGATTGTCACCGCTCAAGCCATCGTCGTCACTAGGTCGCCGCCACCAAGCCGTCGGCAAGAGGTGAGCCATCATCGCCGTCGTATTGCGCCTGAGCCGTCGGGGCCGCACTATGCCCGTGTTTGGGGCCATGTTGCACTCTTGCTAGGGCTGTGCTGCACCACTCTAGCTGCACCCGTGTCGGGGCCACATCGGGCCAGAGCATGTTGCACCAGGATAGGGCTTGCACTGGGTGCGTTCGTGACTGCACTTTGTCATCCTGTTGCATTCCTCGTCAAACCATTCATCGTATTTGAGATCCATTTATGCACCATGTGCAGAACGTGTTGAGGATCTCGAGAGAGGGGGGACATGGTTCGGGAGTTTTGGAAAGTGCGGAGAAGTAGGGAATGTGCGGGGATTTCCACCTTCGACGTTTCCAATGAATCTTCGGGTTGCAGGTATAAACTCTACAGTGATGTTTGTCATGTTCTTGCTATAGTCGAGCGGTCATGTAGTCATATTATTGGTAGATAGAGTGGTAGGATAGCTACTCATCATTCCATCTCACGTGGTTAAAAAGGCAAGTGCATGGTAGAATGGTAGATAGTTGGATATCTTGATGATTAGTGGTTGTGGTTGATTTATCATGCTAATTATATGAGTACTTTCATAATGTTGTTTACTCTTGGTCGTTAAACGACGATAATTGGATGGTAGAACATGGCTATCAGTAATTTGTACAATGAAAGAAAAATATGGCATCATATGCATCCATGACATAGAATAGATGGTCTGAGTGGCATTTATAACCTACTTTATGTGGGCACTCCACGGGAGTGGAGATGAGGTCTCCATATGATAGTGTATAGGCTTGAGGTCCCCGCATGAAAGAAGGCATACTTGAGTACACACCGACAGGTGTTGAACTTCGCTATACCGGTATATGCTAAAGAATAAACATGTGCATAAGCATTAGCATTGCATTGAAGAAATATATAACTAATATTGAATAATGAGGAGAATAACATAAATGAGTTGATGACCATTGTTTTTTATTAGTGTTTACTATTTTATTACATACTTGCTAAGTCATGGACTCACCCTTACTTATTTAATATTTTAGGTGACCAATGAAGATGACGTGCATAGGATGGGAGTAGCATACTTGTAACACCCCAGCACCTCCAATGCCCCGAGTGTCACCAAAACAAGAATAAATAACTACACAAGGTAGAACCATAGGACAAAGGTGTCCTCAAACATACTACACTATAAAACAACTTTAATAAATTTTTGAAATCCAACTAAAGAATTTCGGCAGCACCTCCCCTAAAATAGTGGGCATCCACTCAACGGACAAGGTGGATAATAACCATACCAACACAAGCATAACAACTAATATCAACATTTAGCAACTAATAAGCTTAACTACACGATGAAGCTTACAATAACCGAAACCACAAATACAATATCACAAAGATCCCACACTAAACACCAATGTGAAACTTTATTCCAAACTATTATTTGATCATGGCATGAGAGTGAGTGTGGGTGATGCTATTTCCCATCCCGGCCTGGAGTCCTTAGAGTACCTAAAACCACACAAACAACAAGCGTGAGTCCAAGACTCAACAAGTACATCGAAGAACATAAACATAGCTAAATAGCATAGCTTGAGACGAATAATTTAACTACACAACTTACTTAAATTCAGCAAGTAGGCAAAGCGGTAATATCCTAATCATTTCCCAATTTCAACCCATTTATGAACTGTGATTGAGTTCACAACTCAATGTCTCAACCTTCTTCACATTATTCCTCAAACAATATTAACAATACAATGTAATGCTGTATGCTTTCATGCTCATGCACCTTTTCATCATTTATACCGATATACTGAGTGCACGCCCGTCAGCGTACACCCTCTCATCCCCTTCCATCCCGTGAGGGTGCCTACTCTTACTGACTCTCTCCCATCCATCTTTGTGGATGGGACTACGAGGTAGGACTTTTGTGCTCACTATGTGTGAGCACAGAGGCCCACATCAACATAGGTCGTCTCTTTCATCATGAATGCACATATGCAATTGACAATGTTTATAAGCATAAAACATGAACATGAATATAAACATGCACGTCATCATATACTTACATTCATCACCTTATCATTTGCACCATCATAAACATAATCACATGTAACAATCCATAATGCAATGCAACAATTGCAATTAAATACTCACTTTTCATTTGCTATCCTTCATCCATCCTCATCATCACAAGTTTGGAATACATTCTCTACCTGCATAATTCACGAAAACCACCCACGACAAATACGGGACTTCCGGGTGTACTCAAGTCAAACCGGAACTTTCGGTCTCCATACCGGAATATCCGATCCAACCAGTCGGAACTCCCGACCCAAACGGTCGGAACTTCCGATTCTTCCAGAGAGGGACCACTTTGGGACTAATTGCTACCTACAACTTCCATCATAGGCATTAAGATAGCAATTACACCCCTTTTTGATCCTAAAAACTGTACTAAACTTCTTATATACATAATCCCTAGAAAACATACTTGTTCATCTAATCTACACACCAAAACACTCAAATCAATCGCAAACATCACCCGATGTACTTGCTTTTAACCGCGAGGAGTAGAGTGGCATGAGGATGAAGTCACTCCCGAAGATACACCACCTGAAAATAACATTTAAATACTCATTTTTAAAGACTATATAGTTCATAATAACATACAACACTTCTACACCCAACCCCCAAAATAGCCCCAAAACCCAACAAATGGAATTCCGGACAGCAAGCGCGCAAATGAGCATATCTTCCAAATGGCTAAACCGAACTTTGAGTTCTTGTGCTCTAAATGACCACAAGAGGATGACCTACAATTACCCTATAGCCATTCATTCAGGATCTGACTCTAAAACCCTCAAATTTCACTCTGAATCTCAGTCCAAATTTCTAAACTTTCAGCAGATTCTAATTTCAGGACAGCGAGCTTCCAAATAGCATAACTTTTGATTCTTGAATACAAATCAAGCAAACAAGGATATTTTCTTAATCTACAGGAAATTTCCTAACTTTCTCTACGAAAATATAAATTCTCAATCGACATACATCTAATCTTAAACAGCAGTTCAAACTTTCAGTTACCAACACATGCAGATTCAGGACAGCCAACACTAAAATGATCATAACTTTTAAACCGCTAAACCAAAATTAGTGTTCTTGAGTTCTAATGAAACTTAAGATGAAGCTCTACAACTTTTGCAACAACCGACCCCTTTGGAACTGCACAAAATGACCCCAATTCTCGATCTGAACCTCGAATCAGCAAAATGCCCAATCTCTGAATTTTCAGCAAAGAGGCTGTTCTGGACAGCGCATTCAACAGAGCATAACTAATATTATACAACTCTAAATCATGCAAATGAAGACATTTTAAGTATCTACAGTAAATGTCCCATCTTTTCTAAGTATTGAAAAATTCCAACTCGGCCTCTAACGTCGCTTAATCAACAGATTACTATAACCACTTCGACTGTCAGCAGATCTAGTAAAGTCTACGGTAAAATGAGCATAACTTTCAAACAGTTGAACCAAATTGCGAGTTCTTGGTATCTATTGAATCGCAAGAAAGAGATCTACAACTTTATCTTCAGTAGTACCCTCAGGAAACGCCTCTAAAATCCTCAAAATCGAACCCTAACAGAGGGACAAAATCTGCCCGAAAACAGAACAATCCCTCTCAACTCAAATCCTTAACTAATCCTACCTCAAACTGAAGACCCCTAGCAAAGGAACTCCACCACCCAACAAGCAGGACCAAAACCCTAGGATTTACCTCAAGATCTCATCTCCATTTTAGTTTGGGTGGAAACCAAGAGGGAGGAGGAGGAGCAGCTTGGGCTGGGGGGAGCACCAAGGGGAGGCGCCTATGGAGGAGAGCTCCAAGGGGAGGAAGCCATGAGGGGAGGAGGAGGAGCCAGGAAATGGAGGAGAAATAGAGTGGGGTGGGGGAGGAGAGAAGAAATCGGGTGAGGGAGGGAGGAGCCAGGAAAAACTCCCACATAGAAAAAAATTGACTCTGCAGATCACAGGAAAGTCCACCAAATACACGCATGGAGAATTTCAAGACTTGGAGAAGAATCTGACACATTACAATACTCACTTCACATGTTTCAATGCTCACCAAATAAATTTAGTTATAATATTCACCAAATAAATTTAGTTATAATAGATCAATCATAAAGTTATACAATTATATAGTTAGATTTAGTTGTTAAATTAATACAGTATAACAATAGTCACATGGAACTTGGTTGTTGTTGGACTATTGCAAGAAGTTTAAATGTCTGTTTATCTCTTTTAGGAGTACTCCTGTCATCATCACCAAAGGCAAGTTTGCTCCCAGATACAAGGTTTCGGGTGTTCCCAAGCACGTGGACTTAGGCATTCCCGAGTGCATGGTCTCAGGCATTCATGTGCGTGTGGTACTAAGTTTGTTGTTGTTCATTATTCTTGTTCATATTATTATGTTTTTCTATTGACGTTGTCTATCGATTATGAGAATTATTTAGAGAAGTACAGCTAAATTTTGGTAAAAAAGTTTGTTAATCTTAGTGAAAAAAGTTGGATGCAGTAGCATTTTTTTGAGCACTTGGAATGTTGGGGTGTTACTGTTAGTATCAGACCGAGCATTAGGCCCGTGGTGTATTGTAACATCCCAATTTTTGACTTTTATAGTATTAATATTGTTATTTGTGCATCTTGTGAATTTTATGATTTTTTAGAATTTTTTGGAATATATTTGAAATTATTTTATCATTTTTGAATTATGATCAATATGGAAATTATTTAAATATTTGAAAATTTTAAATAACCTTTTACCAAAATTTTTTTATTTGAGTTCCAAATGTCTCAAAATATTTTTGGGATTTTTTTTGATTTTTTTACTATTTTATTCGAATTATTTTATTTTCTAAAATTATTTTAAATAGAAAAGCTTTGGAAAATTCTTTAAATAGTGCCAGCCTATTTTCACTGAGCTAGGTCCGGTTCGACCAATCGGCCTTTTCACCATGTGCCTTGGATCCGTGGCCATAGGATCATGATTGAACGGCTGCGGTGATCATAAAACCCTAATTTGTTTGGTCTCTCAGATTGAGCTAGCACGAACGTTTAGGATTCAGTAGTGTCTGATGCAATGGAGACCGTCGGATCTTGCAACGTGTCGTCTTCTTTGTCGTTGTCTCGGATTTGGTCTCTGCATCGCACAGTAGTGTTGGCCATGGATTCCAAAGCGGTGCCGGCCATGTCAGGGACACTTTCCGCTATTTAAGGCATGCATCCACACCGCTTGGACGTTGTGAACCCAAACCCTAAGTCGATTGCTAGATCTCTTAGTTGTTGTTTCATTGGATATCGTGAAGATCTCCGTGCACCGCCGTGAGTAAGAGTTCGCCAATTCGTCGCCGAGGAAGGTCAAGCCAGGTCATCTTCTACGCCGTGAAGTTCACTGTCACCTACCGCATCTGGTGCGCACACTTGATTGGTCAAGGAGTTGCCGTAGGACGATGAAACTGTGGAGGCCGAACCTGTCACTATTCTTGACATCGTTGCCACTGTTCTAGGTAGCTGGAGAAGAAACCAAGTGCGTCACCAGAACCATCTCATCGAGCTCTACACGTAGGTGCCTACTGTTCTCGCCGTCGACGACCCTAGGGGCTAGAGTGCCGCTGTCCAATGTGGCTGCCTCCACGTCTCGCCGTGTGTCGCGTGACGTCATCTGTCTTCAGTAGGGTTGACGTGTAGGGCCCACAAGTCGGTCTCTGCGGGAGGTTTTTCTTTTGAAAAATAATTCAACCGAAAACCTTTATTCTTTAATGACATCATAAATCGAGTTTTTCCAATATAAAAATAATTCAAGAAAATAGTGATTTTTCTTTTATTCAAATCTTTCGAGAGCCCGTTCTTCTTCATACAAGCTCCGATTGAGGCGATTCAAATTTTTAAAAATTTATAAAATTGGGATATATTTAATGGTAAATTTTATTTGATTTTGGAGTTTGTTTTCTCTCTAGTTTTGTATTTACTTTGTGTTTCACCTTGATTTACGTAGAAATCGAAGTGCCTGAATCGTGCGAGAGTGAAGAATTCTTCCAAGACCAAGGTCCAGAGTAGGAACAAGATCTTTTCTAAGGCAAATTATGCTTTGATCATATTGAACCTAGTTTTACTAATGCTATGTTGTTTTAAATTATTGCATGATATTTTATGCATAGAACTGTTTTCAATTAGTATGGGGTCTAGTTAATTTACCCAATTGGATTATTCCTACCTTGTCATTTGTATGTCATGATTATTTATCACCCTAAGATGGTTCAATATTAGTTGGTTGCTAATAGATGCCAGTGTGGGTTGGTTAGATCGTATGCAGCTGCTTAGCAATGCCACATATATATAACTCATGTCATTGGAAGTTCAAATTAATCTTGACTAATAGAATATGGACATGTTTATGAAATGTGTGTCATATGTTATCATACAATGATGTTGAGTTATTAATGGCATGTATTGCATGATAATCATCTGGGGTGGTAAATTATTTAGACTGGGGCAAGTGGCAAGAGTTGTGAGTTGTGGTGTGCTTGTATGGCAAAGGGTTGACATGTTGATATATGAATGGATGTGAGATGGTTCTATGAGTGATTGTTGGAAATCTTGCCATGGTCAGTTAAGGAATTAACCTTGCAAGCCTTTGAACTGAGCTAATCATACAACCACATGTCTGGAGTGGGACAGATCTAGCTGATTAATTTGTAATATCTTAGCTTGAGTGCAACCAGTTGGTGGTGCACGTGGCGCAAGAGGGGGCCCCTGACTGTGGTGGTGGAACCCTTAAGTGGTGAAACCTTAGTGGGTAGTACTGGGTTTAGACAGAGTATTATAAAGGCTTTGTTATGATCGCTCAATCGCATACTTTTGTATGACGAGTCACAACTGACGTGGTGAGTAGATTGTATCTTGCGGGTAAAGTGTATAACCTCTGCAGAGTATAATCTATTCGGATAGTCGTGTCTGCAGTTATGGACAATGCTCGAGAATTATAGTCAAGGGTAGATTTTATAAAATGAACTTGGGAAGGGAGGAAGTGCGCCATTAAAAGTTTGGAATATGATTTAGGGCTGTGAGCTAGTTTACTCTTGAGAAATACTTGAAATTTATTTATTACAGTTATTTGTTTCACAATCATTTCAATCTGATGATTTGAAGGACCATGTGGAGGTCCATCCATGTTTGTGATGAGTATTTGACTTTATTTGAGCAAGGTGCGCTCAAGTTTGAGTTTGATTTGGATTGATTTTCAAAATGAAGCATTTTGAGTTGTCTCTGCCAGGAGTGGCAGTACCGGTCATATGGACGCGGTAGTGATGAGTTGGATGGTTTATTGAACATCATTGTGGGCATTGCTATGTGAGGAGTTTCCTTGTTTTTAATGGTTGCAGGACGACGGTGCTAGGTTATGGTGAGGCGAAGGATGACCGGGACTAGGCGAGGAGCGTCGGAGGTCCAAACGGTTGGGAGATCGCCGGAAGATGATCGGAGACGGAGTCCGGGCAAGTCAAGAAGACAAGGAAAGGAGTTGATGCTAGCTAGATGCCGCGTGGATCAATGAGGGCCGTCGGATTGTGGTCTAGTTGATAGGTTAGCGGGTCTAGGTAGTATGCTTTGAAAACCGTGCAAGAAAACCCGGTATGTGTGTGGGTTTTGGGTTAGCCCTTGCATGGCTGTGTGTGTGGGTTAATCCTAACCCTTAGATGAGTGCTCTAGGGTTGAGGGACTCATCCAAGGGTGGTAGGTGGCCCAAGAGTAGTATAAATAGGGGTGGAGGGGTAGCCTCCTTCCCTTGAAGGTTTTGAGGTTTGTGAATGCTCCTTTGAGCTTTGCCCACATGAAAGTGAGGCTTTGTAACCTCCCCTTCGAGAAATGAAAGTTTTATTCATCCACCTCTGAATTTATTTTGCGCATTTACATTATGTCTTTACTTTACGCAATTTAAATTCAGCATTTACTTTCCCGCAATTACATTCTCGCAATTTACTTTCATGTAATTTGGATTTGCCTCCCCTCCTTCTAAATGCTGCTGATCTTGGATGTTTTGAGTGTGTTCATATGGTTCTACATCTCTTTTGCACTCTTGGATTGAGTAGAGAACATCTTTTCTTTCAAGTTCCAACTTTGTTCAGGACTTGTTCTTCACGCAGCAGTCAGTTTTTGATTTCTATAAAAATCTAGAAATTTTTTTTTCAAGTGATTCTTCTTGGAGGAGGTGCGGGACTCTTACATACACTTGCATAAAAATTTTGGAGTTCACTTCTTGCACCGTTTGGGCGCCATGGGGTGAAAACCGAGCCCCAAACTTTCTGCTCGAAGTTCTTGAGCAGACTGTTTTCTTAGATTTTTCCTGTTTTTTATGTAAGGATTTTTGAGGAAAAATTTGGTGGAGTTCTTCAAGACTCTGATTCTCATAGGGAGAAAAAGTCTCAAAATTTTGTGAGCTACAGAAACCCACCAACCTCCTACGCAAATTGAGGACAAGTTCTGGAAATTCTGCTTTTGCTTTTCTGAAAGTGACTTTTGTGATTTGAATTGATGTCCTTTCTAAAAGCAAGAGTTGGATTGATTCCTCTTTATCTTGGACACTAGACAACCAGGATCGAGATGGCGAACAGAGGGGGGGTGAATGGTCGAAAATAAAATTTCCCCCAAAATACTCCAACAAAAACCTCGACAAGATCGCTCAAAGGAAATCGTGAAAAACCCGAAAAACTAGACAACTATGTGTACCCCTAGTTTGCATGGATAAGTACCATAAAATATGTGGGGATTTTTGAGTCACAATCCTGGTTGTCTAGTGTCCAAGATAAAGAGGAATCAATCCAACTCTTGCTTTTAGAAAGAAAAGATGGAACTTGAAAGAAAAGTTTTGATAACCTAGCACCGTCGCCCTGCAACTATCAAAGACAAGGAAAAACCTTTCACATAGCAATGCCCACAATGATATGCAATAAACCATCCAACTCATCACTACCGCGCCCATACAGTCGGTACTGCCACTCCTGGCAGAGACAACTCAAATTGCTTCATTTTGAAAATCAATCCAAATCAAACTCAAACTTGAGCACACCTTGCTCAAATAAAGTCAAATACTCATCACAAACATGAATGGACCTCCACATGGTCCTTCATATTATAGTTTAGCCCTATATGGCTTAGTCATGTAAAGTCAACCATAAGGTCAGTCAACAGGTTTATCTTTAATATATGAAGTCTTTTGTTATATTTTTGTTGTGTATGATTGTGATATTCATCCATGTTAAACCTGTTTGCACTAGCGTAATCTTGGATTAGTGCGATGCACACAGAGGGTTCAGATTTGCATATTTAGGTTCCGATATATATGGAATTAGTGATTTACTTTAGGGTAAACCATTGAGAAATTTTTTTGTATTGGTTAATTGAACTAAAATTTGGCTTAAGATAATTAACTCCTAAAATTTCACTTAGGGTAATAAATTATTAAAATTTAACTTAGGTTGGTTAAATTAACTTAAAACTTGACACACTAGTGCATGGTAGGATGGGTGTGGGTCAATCATTGCATTTATGTTTTTGATATTAGATTTCTTTGTTGATGATTAATGATGTCATGAGATTGTTGCTTTTGAGTTGATCGAATGAATTCTGCTTGTGTGGAATAGATACGCCAAGGGGTAGAGGTTGTGGTCATCGTGGCTGTGGTGGACATGGTTGCAGAGTCCTTGGCCATGCTGGAGGATGTGGACTTGGCTGTGGGTGTGGTCAAGTGGATCCACCACAAGAGGTTGTGGAGTTTGTTGCTGAGGGGAGCGGTTCGCATAATGTACCATAGACACAGGAGCCAGGAGCAAAGCGAGGAGGTCGATCCTACTAGTTAGTCAAAGGCGAGAGATCAAGCTGTGTTAGTGGCCTTGCTTTGGGAGTTGCAGAGGGAGGTTCGCGATCTTGACAGCACACACAAGCATCTTCCCTTGTTGCTACTCCACCTGTTGTTGTTTTTGTTGTCACCCTTGTTGCATAGGAGCTAAGGACGAGCCTTCGTGAGTAGATGGCTCTATGCCTAGGCACTTTCGATGGTGCGTAAATGCTAGTTTAGGTAGTGGATTGCCTAGCTACACTAATGGAGAGGTAGTTCAGAGCTCTAGATATGACCACGTAGCTGAGGGCTCGTTTTGTGGCCTTTTAGCTGAAGGGTCAAGCTAAATCTTGTGGGAGGGGTGCTTTCCGCTAGGACACCCACCCAGCGAATGTCACTTAGGAGGACTTTGTCAAGCAATTCAAGGCAAAGCACTATCCAGAGTCCTTTCTGGAGAAGATAGAGCACAACCTATCCACTTTTGTGCAAGGGAAGAGGTCTATGGTAGTGTACAAAGCGAAGTTCAACAATCTAGTCCATTTCATACCGTCTGTGGAAAGTAATGATCACGAGAAGGCCAGAAGGTTCCACTTATGGCTCAATCAAGATTTCTGGCTTGTCATGCGAGCAACTATCCCATGTAACTTTAGCTTTGTGGTCGAGCAAGCCAAAGGTATGGAGTTTGACATGGAGCTCACTAAGGAGAGCCAAAACCTTGGTGGTTCTGGTGTTCCTAGAGGTTCAGGTGGTGGGTATAAGAGGAGTTTTGGTGAGGGGGTGGGCAGCATCCTCCATCCTCCTTCAAGGCTTAGAAGTTGAGATTGTTCTCCTCTTCAGTGCCTCATTATTTGTTAGTGATTTCTTTGGTCCATCTTGTCCTAGGGCAAGGCCTGAAGTGCTTCAAGTGAGGTGATGGGCACTACACCGTTGAGTACTCTGGACAGGGAGTTGCGTCACTGTGGCTAGGTGGGCCATAAGGCATTGGTGTGTCGACAAAACCCCACTACCATCATCAAGTGGGAACCAGTTCCACATGCGTTTCTTCCTAGAGGTTAGTCCAAATGCTGGTAGCTACTTCTGCACTACAACATCCTCCAGTATGGGTGCCACCTGCTAGTTACTACTGGCACCCTGCACTGTCTACTCCACTTCAGATTACTGTACCTCCACCAGCCTCTCTGCATCTGCATCTAAGTGTTAGAGTTTTACTACCCTAGTGCCATATGGAGTCTATGCCATCCTTTACTGAATTTACAAGCCATCCTGATGTGGTGACAAGTACATTACTTGTGGACTTACATGATACTTTTGTTCTCTTCAATTTTGGAGCCTCCTATTCATTTTTATCGCTAGAGTTTGCTAGAAGGACAAAGTTGGGTTTGTAGCAAATTCCTCAATATGTTCTTGTCAGCTCTCCTGAGGATCTCATTGCTAGTTCAACAGTTTGTCATGGTACATCATTTCTGTAGATGATGAGGATTTCACCGCTAACTTGATGATTAGTCAGTTAGGACCTTTTGATGTCATCCCGGGTATGGACTAGTTGCATCGCTATAAGGCCAATATTTGTTATTTCTAGAAAATAATTACCTTCTAGCTCAATTTGTGTTGGCCAATTTGTTCCCTAATCATCGAATGTTGAGATCTGTGATCCTGTTGGCCATTACAGAGAAGCCAAGCACTATTGTCCTTATTGACGCGATTCCTACGTTGCATGATTACTCATATATGTTCACTGTAGAGCTTCTAGGCATGCCCCGAGAGCAGAATGCGGAGTTGTGAATTAATCTGGTGCTGGGCACCCGACCTATTTCCTTGTCCCTATATTGTTTGGCTCATCCTTTTCAAGAAGAATTGAAGAATCAATTGAATGACATGCATTCCAAAGGGTTGATCTGGCGTAGTGTGTCACTATTGGGGACACATGTCCTATTCATAAAGAAGAATGGGAGTTGGAGCATGTCCATCAACTATCACACTCTTAATCAGGTGACCATAGTAAGGGTGTTCTCAAAGATTGATTTTCCGTCTGGGTACAACCAGATCATCATGAGGGAGCAGGATATTAAAAAGATGATATTCTCCACAAGGTATGGGCATTATGAATATAAAGTTATGACTTTTGGACTAACCAATGCCCACGCTGTTTTTATAGAGATGATCAACGTATGCTGCATAAGTATCTAGACAACTTCGTGGTAGTGTTAATCGATGATATTCTAATTTATTCCAAGATTGAGGAAGAACATTGGCAGAACTATCACACTCATGATTTAGAGCTAGCTGCAATAGTTTTTGCTCTAAAGATTTAGAGTCATTACCTGTACAGATAATCTTGTAATGTTTTCACTGATCCTAAGAACCTCAGATACATTTTCACCCAGAAAGATCTGAATTTACGGTAGAGGACGTGGTTGGAACTGATTAAAGATTATGATCTTACTATTCAGTATCATCATGGTAGTGCGAATGTAATAGCAAACATTCTTAGTCACAAGGCAACACCTTCCACTCTAGAATTTCCTATTGCTTTGCAAACACTGCACAAGTTGAAAATCAGTTGATTCTGGAGTCGATAGTCCCACAACGAGTGAGGGAGGCACAATGGCATGATCGGCTACTTTATCAAGTAAGAAAACATCTTGATGAGGGTAAATCTGGGGATTTTACCCTTGATGAGTCTGATGCATAGCAGTTTAAAGGCCACATTTTTGCACTACAAAAGGCTCAAGCCAAGGATGATATCTTAAAAGAAGCTCACCGTACCCCGTACATGGTACATCCTGGTGAGACCAAGATATATGGGGACTTGAAAAAGAGCTTATGGTATAAAAAATGAAGGTAGATATTGCTAGTATGTGGCTTCCTGTGAGATCGATCTGTCAGCAAGTGAAGGCCGAACATAAGCATCCAACAAGATTGTTACAACCTTTGGAAGTCCTATTGTGACCATGGGATGATATAACAATAGAATTTGTGGTTGGCTTGCCTCACACATAATGGGGAAAGGATGCTATTTGGGTAGTGGTGGACCGTTTTAGCAAGTCTAGACACTTTATTCATATCCACACGATGAATTCAATGAGTGATTGCTGCTATTTTTGTGCAGGAGATAGAGAGGTTGCATGGACTGCCCAAATCTATTATTTCTTATAGAGATACCAAATTTATTTCTATGTTTTGGGAAAGTATGCAGAGTTCTTTTGGCACACAGCTACACCTTAGTACCACTTTCTGCCCTCAAATAGATGGGCTGTTGGAGCATACTATTCAAACACTAGAGGATAAGCTTAGATCTTGTGTTTTGGCATGGAAGGGCAATTGGAAGGACCATTTGGCACTTGCTGAATTCGCCTACCACAATAGCTACAATGCCAGCATTCGAGCAACACCATACGAAGTGCTTTTTGGGCGAAAGTGTATATCACCCCTTTGTTGGAGTGCAGAGGGGGAGAAGGCAGTTTCTGGGTCCTAATTGGATCGAACAGATAGTTGATCAAGTGGCAGAGGTGAGGCAGAACCTTCTTGCAGCTCAAAGTAGACAGAAGAGCTATGTGGACGTGAGGAGGCGGCAGTTGGAATTCTAGGTGGGTGACCAAGTGCTCCTGAGAGTGTTCCCCACCAAGGGCATAGTACAGTTCGATACCAAGGAAAAGCTTAGTCCGAGGTATGTTATACCATTCTCGATAGTGGTGCGAGTTGGGAAGTTGGCCTATCGTTTGAATCTTCTTCACTCCATGCATGGAGTGCACAATGTGTTTCATGTTTCTATATTGAGGAAATTTTTGTGGGATCCAGAGTATGTAGTATTGTTAAAGCCATTGATAATTGAGCAAGACCTCACCTTCAAGTTCCACCCAGTGCAAATATCAAGGGAGTTAGAGATAGAATAGGTGTTGAGGCCTAAGATTCTGAAGTATATCAAGGTGTTGTGGTTGCATCAAACGGGAAGCAACATGGAAACTGGAGTCTCTCATGCGTGATAAATAGCTAGAGCTATTCACTCCAGGTATGTTTTGAAGTTCTTTCTCCATTTTTCATATTGTGGTTGTAGGGAGTTCGATAGCGGTAGAATTCGGGATTGAAATCTGTTAAGGGGGTAGAATGTAATATTCTTAAAAAATTAGTGGGCTAGGCGGGCTGGTGTCGATTCGACCTCAACATTCATGCCCAAGTAGGACTCAGCACCACCTAGCCATAAAAGGGGAGCAGGAGGGGGCAAGGGCAAGTCCTATCCCTAGCCGCCCATGCTACCACCCTCTCATTGTCGAGTCACACTGCTGCTGCCCTAGCCATTGTCGTCGCCAGGTTGCTGCCGCCTAGACATCATCATTGCACCACACCACGCCCACACCAAGGGTGCATCGTGCCTGGCCAAGAGCCACTTTGTGCTATGTCATGTCGACCATGCATACCAGATGTGCCCTACCAAGCTAGGGCATGCTTGGGGCGCATCTGCAACTGCACTTCGTCGTCCTATTGCATTCCTAGTCAAACTATGCTTTTTTTTCTTAGTTCCGTTAACATCACCGTGTGTATGAGGTGTCGAGGGTATCAAGGGACATAGTGTAGAAGTTTTTGGAAGTGAGGAACGTGCAGAGATCACGTAGGATCACCACCTTCGACTTTTCCTACAGATCTTCAGGTCATAGGTATAAACCCTAGGATGGTATGCCTCATGTTGGCGCTGTATTTGAGTGATTATTTGGTCATATTAGTGGTAGATAGAGTAGCTGGATAGCTCCAGGAAGGTGATTGATAGTGGTCAGGGACCGGTAAACTATGGTGTCTATTTTTGGGGTTAATTTTGGAGCATCTACGGTTTGTTTCATAGCTGGTAAAATTATGAAAAGTGTATTTAATTGTCTAAAGTTTATATAGAGTACAAGAACACTGAATTTGGTTAAGCTGTTAAAATGTTATGGCTAAGAGAAGGCTGTGTTCAGAAATTGGCCATTATTATTCGTAGTCGTGGTATTATGCTGATTGAGCTAGGAACACGACTGAATTAAAATGTGTTCATAACTAAAGAAAGATAGATAATATTCTATATATTTCACAAGTGGTATGGTTTTCTACTTTTGTAGTTGTATAAAAATAGATATAAAATTGATAAATCTGTTGTCCATCAACTTAGCAGAACAATCTTCGGTGTTGAAACGAGGGTTTAAATGAATTAATCAGAACCTTTAGCCAACCATACAATTATATGAAATTTTGTGTAGTTTCTGAACTAATATAGTTTTCTAGGTTTAGGCTCCTGAGTTAAGAGTTACGGCCATTCGATCATCAATGCAACGAAGGGAAAGTTGTCGAGTAGAGAAAGTTAGGTCTATGATTGTGCGCAGGGGTGGTATTGTCATGTTTAATGTTATATACTATTATGCCATATTGTTGAGTTGAGTTATCTATTGTAGGAGGTGTAACTTCAGGTTTGGCATCAGCTACTCATCACTCTGTCGCATGTGGTTAAAAAGGCAAGTGCGTGATAGAATAGTAGACGATTGGTTAACTTGATGATTAGTGAATGTGGTTCATTTATCATGTTAATTATATGAGTACTTTCATTATGTTGTTTACTCTTGATGGCTAAACAATGATAATTGGATGGTAGAACATGGCTATTGGTAATTTGTACAATGAAAGAAAAATATAGCATCATATGCATCCATAACATAGAGATAGATAACCTAAGTGGCATATGCAGCCTACTTTATATGGGCACTCCACAGGAGTGGAGATGAGGTACCTGTATGAAAGAGAACGGGCTTGAGGTCCCCACATGAAAGATTGAGTACAATCGATGGGTGTAGTACTATGCTATACTAGTATATGCTAAAGAGAAGAGATATGTGCATGAGCATTTGTATTGCATTGATGACCGTTGTTTTTGTTAATATTTATTGTTTTATTATGTACTTACCGAGCAGTGAACTCACCCTTGCTTATTTAAAGTTTTAGGTGACCAATGAAGACAACATGCATGGGTGGAAGTACCATACTCACTTCACCTATTTTAATGTTCACCAAATAAATTTAGTTATAGCATATCAATCATGGAGTCATAAAATTGTATAGTTGGATTTAGTTGTTAAATTAATATAGTATAACAATAGTCGCGTGGAACTTGATTGCTTTTAGACTATTGCAAGAAGTTTAAATTTTCATTCATCTCGTTTACGAGTACTCCTGTTTTCATCGCCAAAGGTAAGTTTTCTCTCGAAATGCAAGGTTATGGGAGTTTCTAAGTGTGTTGACATAGGAGTTTTGGGGCACACGGTTCCAAGATTATTGTTGCTCATTGTTCTTGTTCATATTATTATGTTGTTTCTATTGATGTTGTTTATCAGCTATGAGAATTGTTTAGAGAAGTGCTACTGAAATTTTGGTAATAAAGGTTGTTAATCTTAGCAAAAAAGTTGGATGCGGTAGCATTCTGAGCACTTGAAGTGTTGGGATGTTACATTTATATTAGGTTCCAAAAAGGAATTCTTTCTTGTGAAAATAAGGATGGTTCATGAGATTTTATTGAGTATTCAATATCTTTTAGTCTGTAATCCATTATTTTCTTTGTACATGTATTATTTTTAATGTTGTATTGGATTATTTTGTCCTTTCTTGCTTTATCTTATAGATTATTAAATTAAAAGATGATTATGCTGTCCATGCTTAATGGAAATGGCGCTTAGTATATGACATGGGACCCAAATTTTAGGATTCTATATTATTATATTCAATTTTTAAGTTATATCATCATAAATTTGTTTTGATAGCATTCTGTTGACGTAAAAAACTTGAAGTAGGGTTTACAGCAGCACACCAGACGAACACCTGGTTCAAGAGCGTACCAGTCGATTTGACCTGGAATCGACAAGGTAAAAAAAAATAAAAATTCACTCAAAAGCCGATCGTAAAGATCAATCGGCTTAGACTCAATCAGCTTGAAGCCGATCAAGATCGAGGTAACAAAGTAAATCTAATTAGCCGATTAAGGCTAATCAGAGGATAAAGGTAGATCGATTCTGAAGAAGGCGATGCGCAACAAAATCAGAACAAATCAAACCTAGAATGTAATTGACGAAGATCAACAATCGGCGATGCGCAACTTTATTGATCAAGATCGATTACAGAGACTAAATTACAAAAGCTACTCCTAGTCGACAGGAAGAAAGTAAAAGCTGGTTGATTGTATTGTGTTTGTTGTTCTTTGCAATTTGCTTTGGCCCTTCTTTTGTACCCTCCGGTCGATAGTGTCCTATTACAGCACGTTTCAAGTCCTGATCCGTATCGGCCTTATCTCATACGGTTGTTTTTCTTTAAAAATCTTGCAGTTACCAAAATATCTCCAAACTTTCCATCCTGTCCGTTAATTCCGTATCTATGACTTTATTGCCGATTTTGACCAAGCTTGCCAAATTTTGGTGCAAACATATGCCCTCCATTTTTGAGAGATGACTTGTCATGTGTCAAAAATTTCACTTATCGGCTTTTCCAATCGGCTAACCGTTAAACTTCACTCAATAACTGCTACTTTATTTGCGTCGTAATTCTTTGACACAAAGGTAGTGCGTTTTAACTGCTCGCGTCTTTTGAGATCCATTTCCCGCCTCTTCAAATTTTCACCACTCTATAAAATGCGGCCCCCACCTCAGTCAATCTTCACGCACACGAGCTCTGTAACTCTTAAAAATCGGCTTTATCGAGTCCGTTGCTCAACTCTTCCTTCATCAATCGGCTTGCTAAGATCAGCTGAAATGGATGCGAGTCAGGTACTTATTCCAATCCCTAACAGTAAAGACCAGTATTTCCTTGGCCCGATAGGAAATCTAGATGCTAGCACGGTTATTAGTCAAGACATTCCTCGCCTTCCTCTATCGGCTACCGGATTTAACATAGAAAGTTGGGAAAAAAGCTTTAGGGCATGGCCGACGGCGCTCAAAGGATGGATATCTTGGTTCATCCGCGTGGCTGCTCAGAAAAGAGAAGAGTGGGAAAGAATGGGTATAGCTGAATGCATCTCCCTCTCTTTAGCCGATCCAGAGGCCAATGAGCCCTTAGTGGCCACGGCTTGCTATTTCTGGTCGGAGACTTTCAACGCTTTCTTGTTCCGTACTGGTCCTATCGGCCCAACCCTTTTGGACATAACTCAATTGTGTTGTCTTAGGCCAGATGGAGAACAAATATCGGCTTATAGCGGCAAACCGAGACATAAGCTCATCCAATCCAAAGGAGAAGGTTGGCGCAAGTTTATTAGTAACAACAACAAAGTAAACGGGCCGGTATTAGATGAGGAGCATGTTGCTTTTTTGAACTTGTGGTTAGACCGATTCTTGTTTTGTGGTGCTGCTTTGGGACCGACACAAGTATACCAGTTAATAGCAGAACGATTGGTAGAGGGTCGTCGGATAGCCTTGGGGAAAATGCTTCTAGGAGCAGTCTATCAAATGATGCACGTGATTAGGAGTCGGCTATTTACTGGGTTTGCCAGATTTTGTGTTGGTAATGTAGGAGGCCCTCTTTGGTTCATTCAAGTATGGTTATACTGCTATTTTAGCCGATCCTTCAAGCTGGATCCCATGGAAGACTCAGCGTTTCCTCGCGAAGATACACCAGAAAATGCAGTCCCAGAATTCAGAGCTAGCTGATCTTATGGCGAAAGATTTATCACGTGTTCTGGCAGCAATAAGATTTCTCCAGTTGGCTTAAAGAAATACTTATCTTTCTTTCTGAACTTAGACAATAATGACTTTGGCCAACAAGACTTCTTCAGTTATACCAGCGCAGCCGATTTCGCATGGCCATCATTTCTTCATCTGGATTCCGATAGTTCTGAGATGCCTGAATCGACTTTAAACCTCTTCAAAATTTTCCTTTCTCCAAGTATTTTGCATGTTGGCTTTAATACAAGAAACCGTACCTACCAGCCCTCTTATGAATTCTACCTCCTTCTGCCTTTGCTAGACAATTGGGTTTCGCCAAATGATCCCAGATCTTCCACTCTGAGCGTAATTCACCTAGGACTGAAATACGATCTTCAATCGCAGCCAACATGGTCTTGGAAATAGCCGATGATTTGCAAATCAGATCCTTGCCGCACTTTATTTTGAATAATCGTCGATCTAGCCGATATTCTGCATGGTGGTCCTCAATTGCGGAAGCACTTCTCCTTGATCGTACTCCATCGGCTATTATCGAATCCCTTTTCCCAGACCTACCTGAGCCGATGGTATCTTCAGATACTAATTCCAGTGATGAATCAAGCCCTGGATATGATAATACGAGTCTCATAGACGTTACTGGCGAGGTATTAGTTATTCATTTTCTCTTGTTATCATAAGCCCATATGAACATATCTCATTGATTTTTATCTTTGCACACCAAAGCTGCTAGCAAGAAGCCGATTGACGCTCCTTTAGCCAGTAAAGAGAAACGACCGCATAAAGCAACTGCGCTCACAGGCTATACTTCCGGTTCTTTGGGCATTCAAAGTCCATCGTTGTCTGATTTGGAAAATCGAAAGCAACCAAGTAAGTCATGTTTAATCATCTTTTGTTTCTTTTCATTTTCCTTCATTAACTAACTTTCTAGCCGATTAACCACCAGAAAAGAAGAAGCCGAAGTCCACCAAGGTTCCTGCCAAGAAAAAATATCCCAAGCCACAAGAACAAAGTGGCGAAAGTTCACCGCACGGATCGGCTACCGCTCAGGTACTTTTCTACCTTTTAGAAGAATTCGCAAATCCAACTTATTCTACGGCCCTCATGATATTTTACTTCTGTTCAGACTACCAAATCTGCACAAGTAACCAACATTCTAGCCAGTCTACCAGACATATCGGCCAAGGAGTCATTTCCTCCTCGGTATACCGACGCTACAACCGCCGTAGCTCGAGTCTTGATCCATCCAACATCCTTGGCTTCAATCTATCTGACTTGGATGATCCAGAAATATTTGCAGCCGATGATTATATCTCTGAAATACAAAAAATCATCGCTGTCTCAAAAGACGCATCGGCTATAGTCTCGTCGGCTCCTGGAATGCAAGAACGCCTTAACAAGCTCTTTGATTTGGTGTCCAGACCGCAATCAGAGATTCTGAATAATAATCAGCCGATTCGAGATGCCATGGCTGCAGTCGAAACCGACTTGCCACCAGAGGCCATGGCCGCGCTGCTCGAGGTATGCCACTTAGATGAGAAGAAGGCTTTGGTGGAGGCGGCTCAAGACAGGAAAGAAAAGAGAGCAGCTCAGGAAGCCGACCAAAGGACTCTTGACAAAATGGTTGCAGAAACGAAGGCAAAGAAGAAGAAATTTGATGCCACCATGGAATCTCTGAAGGCTGCCTAGACTTCTCTCCAGAAACTGGAGACCACTAGGAAGTTCCTTGAGGAAGAACTATCCAAGACAATGAAGCTCATCACTGAAGGCCAAAACTCCTTAGAAAAAACCTCATCGCTGCCAAGGAGCAGAAGGTAGAGATAGCGTCGGCCGTGGCAGCCTTTAAAGAACAGTCGGCAAAACTTGTACCCATCCCAGGCAGCGCGACAGAAGATGACAGAATCTTGGATGAGGTACAGGAAACTATAGCCAAGGCAGCTGGGGCTCTATCGGCTTTAGGTGCACGTCTCCCAGGTTCTGGGATGTAAAACTTTATTGGTCGTTTCTTTCAGAAACATCCGCTCGAATACTTCGTAATTTTGTTATGCTTGTAATCGGCTGTTTAACCGATTTAATTTTACTTTCCTGTAATTTGTCTGCAACCCCTTCTAGCCAAACAACAGCATCGTGTTAACTTGGCCTTTTGGACGAAATTTTAGTCGGCTAGGCTCCAATCCACACGCTAGGATAGTACTTCTTCAAATACTTCCCGTTAATAGCTTTAGGCAATACATATCCTTCCAATGTCTCTAGTACGTACGAATTTCCACCGACTAGCCGATTGACTTTGTATGGTCCTTCTCACGTAGGTGACCATTTTCCAAATCGATTATCTTTCGAACCAACAGGCAATATCGTTTTCCATACTAAATCGGCTTGATCAAAAGATTTAGGTACAACCTTTTTATTATATGCTTTCGCCACTCTGATTTTATTCTTCTTAAGCCGATCCAGTGTGGACAATCGTAGCTCTGCTAATTCGTCTAAGTTATCAATCATCAGATCGTTGTATTCTTGAGCCGACAAATTATCCTGCTTGGCTATTCGTATGGACTCAATGTTGATCTCTACGGGCAAAACGGCTTCCTGACCATATACTAGCTGATAAGGTGAAAGCCGTTGCTCCATGATCGCTAGCCGATAAGCCCACGATTATTCGATAAAGTTGCATGCCGCCTTGGTCTCTCATCGATTTTTCTTTTGATCAGTTTAATTAACGTTTTATTAGACGACTCAGCTTGTCCATTAGCCTGAGCGTAGTACGGGGATGAATTCAACAATTTAATCCCCAAACTTGTCGCATAGCTCTGAAACTCGTTAGACATGAACACCGTGCCTTGATCGGTAGTGATTGTTTGTGGTAATCCAAACCGATAGACAATATGTTCATTAACAAAGTTGATAGCTTCAACACTTGTTACTTTCTTGAGCGGTATAGCTTCAACCCACTTTGAGAAATAATCAGTCGCGGCCAAGATGAACTTGTGGCCTTTGCTCGATGCAGAAAATATCTGTCCGATTATATCTATCCCCCAACCTCGGAACGGCCAAGGTTTGATAATTGGATGTAAAGCCGACGCTGGGGCTAGCTATATATGACCAAACTTCTAACATGTCTGACATCCTTTATAATACTTGAAACAATCTTCCAGCATCGTCGGCCAAAAATAACCTGTCCGTCTGAGCATCCATTTCATCTTATGTGCAGATTGATGAGAACCGCAAATGCCTTCGTGTACTTCACCCATTGCCACCCGCGCTTCTTCGGTCTCAAGACATCTTAACAACAAACCTTCCATAGTCCGATAATATAGCATATCGTCCATAACAATGTATTTCAATGCTTGTTGCTGTATCTTCCGTTCTGTCGGCTTGGATGGATCGACCAGATAATCTTTTATTTGCGTTCTCCAATCGACAATATCTGTGCACATGATTGCCTTATCTACCAGCTCAGTCTTCTGACTTTGCCAAAAATCTTTGTACCCTGATGCTTGCTGGGCTAAAGCGTTAGCTCTATCGTTCAATTCTCGAGGGATATGACCGATAGAAAATGACACAAAAGAGTCGATGATCTCTAAACATTGTTCTAAAACTTCAGTAGCACTTCATCTCGACATTGGTATTCTCCCTTTATTTGCTGTACAACTAACAGTGAGTCACCATATGCCTCAACAGCACTCACTCCAATATTTTCCAACAATTGCAAGCCTTTGAGTAATGCTTCGTACTCGGTCTGGTTATTCGAGCATCAGCTATTCAGCCGGAATGCAAATTCAATGCTATGCCCTTTGGGTGTGGTGAGTATAATGCCGATACCATCACCTTCTCCACATACTGATCCGTCAAAGAATAGTTGCCAAGGCGCGACTAAGATTAAATTTGCCACGATGTCGTGTCTGTTATAAAATCGGCTAGGACTTGTCCTTTGACCGCTGGCGATTCATATGACAAGTCGAACTCAACCAAGGCGTAAGCCCATTTGCCAAGTCGACCTCGCAAAATAGGAGCTGATAACATATATTTTATAACATCGGTTTTGCAGATTACTTTATAGGCCGATGCTAATATGTAGTGCCTTAACTTTGTGCACGAGAAATACAAAGATAAACATAATTTCTCGACAAAAGGGTACCTGACTTCTGCATCTAGCAACCGTCGGCTTAAGTAAAAGATAACTCTTTCCTTACCATGGACTTCTTGTGCCAGAACAGCTCCAATGGTATCCTCTTCAGCCGAAACATATAATCTGAAAGGAACCCCTTTTTGAGGTGCAGCCAAAACTGGGGGGTTGGACAAGTATCTCTTAACTTCGTCAAAAGCCTTCTGCTGATCAACTCCCCATCTGAATTCTTCATTGTCTTTTAATTTTAGCAATGGAGTAAAAGCACGAATCCTACCAGAGAGGTTTGAGATGAACCTGCGGAGATAGTTAATTTTGCCGATCAACTTTTGTAACTCGTTTTTGCATGTCGGTGGTTTGGTATTGGCTATAGCTTTCACCCTTGCCTGGTTGACTTCGATTCCTCTTTCATGCACCATGAAGCCCAAAAACTGTCCAGCCGACACGCCGAACGCACACTTGTAGGGATTCATCTTTAAGCCGTGCGATCTTATGTTCTGAAAAACCCTCTCTAAGTCGGCCAAGTGCTGCAAATCCTCTGCGGATTTTACTACTACATCATCAATATAGATTTCAACAATATGGCCAATTAAATCATGAAAGATCAGATTCATGGCCCGCTGATATGTTGCTCCAGCGTTTTTCAGGCCGAAAGTCATCACCGTCCACTCGAACAGTCCTATCGCTCCAGGACATCTGAAAGCAGTCTTTGGTATATCGGCTTCTGCCATGAATATCTGGTTATATCCGGCATTACCATCTAGAAAACTTATTATCTTATTCCCTGATGCAGCATCAATAAGCATATCGGCTATGGGCATCGGGTATTCATCTTTCGGCGTCGCTTTGTTCAAATCTCTAAAGTCAACACATACTCTAAGCTTTCCATTTTTCTTCATGACTGGAACGATGTTGGAAACCTATTCCGCATATCGGCAAGGCCTGATAAATTTCGCCTCTAACAATCGTTCTATTTCTTCCTTTATAATTTTGTACAAGGCCGGATTGAAATGCCTAGGATACTGTTTAAATGGCCGATAGCCCGATTTTATAGGTAGCCGATGTTCCACCAGTTGACGACTTAACCCGGGCATCTCATGATATTCCCAAGCAAAACAATCCTTATAATCCCTAAGGATTTTTATCAGTTTTTCTTTGTACTTTACATCTAAATTTGCGCTAACAAAAGTTGGTCTTTTTCTATCCCCACTACCTATATCGACTTCTTCCAAATTGATCGGTGAGATCTGAAACCTTGACCAAACTTTTCAACTTCTTCAAAGTCTTCTATGGCTTCGCAGCTATCTGTTATTTGCCGATAGCTTTGCATTTTATCCTGCAACACCTTTAGTGTTTCTCTTGTCTCCATCGGCGTAATACTTCGTTTGCCCGATCGAAAGTGCCTGGCTTGACGCTGATCGGCATGAGCCCTGATTTACTTACGCAAATGAAGTCATAGTCATCCGGTATATCGTCCCGATATGCAGCCAGCTTCTTCGTGTTGCCAATTCGCATCAGAGCTAGCCATGGCGATATGGGCCGATGTATCGGCTGTGACGACTTCGACTTCTTCTCCGTTCCACTACACAAGTGCTTGATGCATGGTCGATGGGATGCAACAGTTGGCATGAATCCAATCCCGACCGAGCAGTACGCTGTAATTACCTTTGGCATCGATTACAAAAAACGCTGTCGGCAAGGTCTTGCTACCGATAGTTAGTTACGTGACCATGACCCCTTCGCCTGCGTGGGTCGCTTTGTGAAGTCATTTAGAACCATGTTAGTTTTAATTAAGTCTTCATCAGACTTACCCAGTTTCTTGCATGTTGTGTACGGCATCAGGTTCACCGTGGCTCCTCCGTCTACCAGCATCCTCGATATCGACTTACCATTTATATATCCTTTTAGATATAATGGTTTCAGATGCCGATGGTCATCTCTAGGTTTCTCGAAGATGGCACTCTGAACGTCGGAACACAACTGAGTAACCGCCTCTTTGGCCGATTCGGTTCTGACTTTGAACTCGGCCGGCAACGTGAACACCATGTTAATATCCATGGGAGGTGTGTCATCTCGAATCATGGGGGAATCCAAGTCGTCAGCCAATTCAAAATCTTCTTCGATCTATTCTTTTCTTCTCCATTCTTTCTTAACGCTTTTGATCGGACGAAGTTCATTAAACATTTCGTCCCTCTGTTTTTCGGCATTGGCTTCGCGGATTTCTTGCATCCTTAGCCTCTGAAGTCGTCGACGCTGTGATCGGCTAAGACCAGATGGACACCACCTAGGTTTGGGCTCCACCGGCTTCCGTATTTGGCCAGCCAAATCCTCTTGATTAAAACTGGGCTTGTGCGTCTTGACTTGGCTTGGCTCCTGACTTGGTTTGGATATCCTTTCGTGGACGGGCCTCCTGTAATTTCTGCCCTGATCTTGAATTAGCTCTGACAGCTTATCTCTAGCCGACTGCCTTGGCCAATCGTCTTGGGGATAGTGCTCCATCGGGCAGGTGTATGGTGATGGCAACGCCACTCCCCTTTCCCAGCAAAACTGCCAAAAGGGACACCTTCTATGTGCCCTCTCCACATTCTTAGTGCGGTACAAATTATCCGACCGGCGAGTAGGGTATCGTGGTCGGCTCTTCATCCTTTGGTATTTCTCCATTAATTGTGAGAACGTTGGTCCTGACCTTTTTGCTGGCTGTCTCGATGAGGACTTTTCTGCTTTGTACCATTTACCCACCTGAGGATTCCCCTTGGGTTTAATGGTTCTCGAGTTTTTTCCTTCACGATCGGTTTCTATTTGTAAAGAACCGATTGTGTGCGCAAATAAGAAAGTGATGGTTTTCTCCCAACCCATTCCTCATATGGGGTTTTCTCCTTATTATTTATTGGAACACTATTTAGAACATGACATGAAGTCAATAAAGCCTCCCCACACCATGCCTTAGATAAACCCGCAGTGTCTAACATGGCATTCACCAAGTCAGTCAAAGTGCGATTCTTTCTTTCAGCAACCCCGTTTGATTGGGGTGAATAGGGAGGTGTTCTCTCATGTATAATCCCAAGTTCTGCACAGAATAAGTCGAACTCATTAAGGAAATACTCTCCACCATGATCTGACCTAAGTCTTTTGATCTTTCTTTCAAGTTGATTTTCAACTTCTGCCTTATAGATCTTAAAGTACTCTAGAGCCTCATCCTTAGATTTCAATAGGTAAACATAGCAAAATCTAGAAGCATCATCAATCAACGTCATGAAATATCTCTTTCCACCCTTTGTCAACACACCATTCATTTGACAAAGATCTGAATCTATGAGTTCTAGAGGTGCCAAATTTCTCTCCTCGGCTGCCTTGTGAGGCTTTCGAGGTTGCTTATATTGTACACAACTTTGGCACTTAGAACCTTTGGCAATGGATAGTTTTGGAATTAAACTCATACTGGATAACCTAAACATTGAACCAAAATTTAAATGACATAAACGTGAGTGCCACACACTGGCCTCATCTCCATTAGAATTGCCACAAATATGATTCACTGTATTATCACATAAATCAGAAAGAGAAAGACGGAACAAGCCTCCGCACTCATAGCCTTTACCAATAAACAATCCACGTTTAGACACGACTACTTTATTGGACTCAAATACCACTCTAAACCCATCTCTACAGAGAAGGAAGCTGCTCACTAGGTTCTTGTGAATAGAAACAACATGCTGCACGTTCCTTAGTTGCACGATCTTGTCCGAAATAAACTTCAGATCCACCGTGCCAACTCCATGAACTGAAGAATGCGACCCAATCCCCATTAGGACGGAGGAATTCCTAGTGACCTGATAAGAAGAAAACAACGTGATATCAGCACACACATGCACATTAGCTCCAGTATCAATCCACCAATTGGTAGATTGACTCACTGAAAAGACAGCAGGTACAATACCATACCCTCCAGATGCATCTCTAGTGTCACTGATGACCATGTTGGCAGACTTTGGATTCTGCCCCTTATGAGCCTTTTTGCCTTTGCGATTTGCACACTGGGCAGCCCAATGTCCAAGTTCACCACACACATAGCAAGGCTCCTCCTTAGGGTTCTTCATCTTCTTCTTCTTGAAATTGGTGGTTTTATTGGCCTTGTTGTTCCCTTTGTTCTTGAAGTGAGGATACTTCTGTACCATATTGGCGCTAGAATGTCCCTCAGCCCCTTATTTAGGTCCATCCTTAACCCGAGCTTTCTCCTCAACATCAAGAGACGCAATGAGACTCTCAACAAAGATCTCTTGTCTCTTGTGTTTGAGAACAGTGGCGAAACTCCTCCATGACGAAGGTAATTTTGCAATCATGCACCCAGCCACAAACTTGTCAGGTAAGGAACACTTAACGAGGTCGAGTTCCTTTACAATGCACTATATCTCATGAGCTTGTTCTACTACAGAACGGTTGTCAGCCATCTTGTAGTCATGGAACTGCTCTATAATATACAGTTCACTGCTAGCATCTGATGCACCGAATTTAGCATTCAGCGCATCCCACAGTTCCTTAATGTCTCTTATGTGCATATACACATCACATAGACGATCAGCAAGAACACTCAGAACGCATCCCACGAAGAGTGTAGTGGCTTCTGAGAACGCTTTCTCCTGTTCAGGAGTAAAGTCCCCCTCAGGTCTGCCACTAGACACCCAGAACACGTTCAAGGCAGTAAGCCACATATTGACTTTAACCTGCCATCTCTTGAAGTGCACACCGGTAAATTTATCCGGCCTCAGTGCATCGGTAAATCCAGCCATCGTTAAACCAAAGTGCCTAATATAAGGTTTTTGGATTGTTGGAATAATTAGCACTTTCAGGTTTATATAAATTCCGAGATAAAACATGAACATGAACAGATTGACTAACATGATCATATTGTGAGAGTATAATCTACACATGCATATCACAAAGCTACACATGAATAGATCTACTATACTCAGGAGTAAAACCACATGATTCTCACGTACCGATCTACTGTAGAGGAAGCAATAGCCGATGTAGATGGTACGTTGTTGATGACGAGAACGTGTTGGCACCGAGCGCGTCGACGACGAACCATTCACGCAGGTGCCGCGCGCCCGCCGCCCATGCCCATGCCCAAGCCCGGCGATGTGAGGCGAGCGAGCGCGCGTGTGGGTTCTTTCTCTTCCCTCCATTGCCATGTGTAATAGGGAGAGAACCAACTCCATATTTAAGTAGGTCTCGCCACCTCCACAAGCAATATGGTACTAAAGACATCCGACCCCTCTCCCTTCATGAATAGGCCTTTGAGATTTATTGGATTTTCATTTAAATGGGCTAAGCCCATATAATTTCAATAGAAGCAATGTCAGGCAATAGAGTGAAGCATCTGAAATTTAGCTAGAAGGGAACATTTCAGTTAATGGACTATGATACCGCTTCAATTATGAAGATCGTGAGGACCAGGACGATTAGGGCAAGTACAATAGTAAAGCCAACTACTCGCTAATAGTAAACTAAAAGCCAGTTTGTATAATAATTGTCTCTAAAGGTTGTCTTTAGATGTTGTGCAATAACTATCTTTTCTCTCTTGTATATAAATGATCTACCTATGCTCCCGTGCAAAGCTGGCTACTAAATAAGAGCCAGCTCTCTTCTCTCTCCTCTTTTCTCACTCCTCCACATAGACCAAAACTGATGTGTACAAGCTAAGAGCCGGCTGACGTAGTTTTATTGTACATGCCCTTATGATTATCTGACGGCTCTCAGTGATTCGTAGTATTTCCTTTGATCCCAGGGTTCGAGTTGTCTTAGTAATTACTGAAAGTCTTATTGAGTAATTGTCGGTTTTACTGTTTAGGTTTTACTTTTTGTCTGTATCGGGTTAAAGTTCAGCGTCGCTGACTATAAAAGCAAGAGAAGAACTGGATTCTGTTATGACTGAGAATTGAATACAATACTTTTTCATGCTTCCCCTTCCATTCTTGCGTCTTCCAGCGTTCCATTTTTATAAATTTGCAAATGTTTTGCTTTGATTTGGGTTCCGCGATTTTATCTAGAAGACGGACTCATGACAAGGGACTAGACGAATGTTTTAATTAATTACGAAGTCTTTCAACTCTAATCCAAGATAGTTGAGCTTAAATAAACTCTAATTCCACGGAGCTAGCTTTTATAAAATGAAGGTTTTAGGACGCCAATTAAAGCGGTATGGTAAAATTTGTTTAAGAAAAGAAAAAAAGATGTTGAGAGGCATGACTGGAAATATCTGTTACGAGAACAGCGCCACTGTACTCTAATGTTGCATACAGTCGGCACCAACCAAACTCGCATGGTACTTCTGCACGCGTAGGTTAAACTAGCTGGTGCTCTTCTTGCTGCATCCTTTTATAGCTGAGATCGATCACTAACCGACAGACGAAAAAAAAGATGAACCTTACGATAGATCATGCCTGAGCTAGCAGTGAGGTATTTGAAGTTTTCTTCTTCTTAAATGGGGAGAAAGTCGTTATTTTAATGATGTAGCCGTAGAGGTTTGATGAGTTGTTGCCGTGCTGCATGCGTGCAGGCGGGAAAGAGATTGATCTAATCTTGCCGTGCTGCTGCTTGCTAACCTCGTATTTTTGTTCCCATGCATGCGTCATCAAAGGTTATACGTTATCTAGTACGTATACTACCGTATATAAGCTAGGCGTCGCAACGAGACGCAACGGGGAAGCTGGCCCGAGCGACGCACCGGGCAAAACGAGACATGCATAAAAGGAGGAGCCGAAGCCTCTCCACCACGAAGGAGAAAAAAGCTGCACAAGAAGGGGAAGCCCTCGGCGATGGAGCCGAGCAGCGGAGGCGGAGACGGCAAAGGTATTATGCCGCAACGGAAAGGCAAACGGCAAACGACGACTAACCGGGGCACCGACCGCACCAAAGGCCGGATCCACGCACGCGCGAGTAATGTAATTAGGGAAAACCTAAGGATGTTTTTGCAAAACACGTGACGTGGTATGGTTCTCCTCGGGCGAAAGCTGCAAAGTTTAGGAAAGGTACTAGGTATGTAACTGCGGCGTGTCGTGTCGCGGCCGCCGTTATTCACATGAGCAAATCGAAAAAACGCGCTACCGCCGCTTCCTACGCGAGCAAATCGATGAGACACGTGTAACGGTTGAAAGGATACAAACGTAATCGCGTTTTTTTCGCATTTATTCGGCGGAACGGTGTGGAATATAAGAACCCAGGTGTCTTCATAACCGGCCCAGAAGTGCCTAAGGGAGAGAAAAGGCCGAATGGAAGGCCCAAAGGATAAGCTCCGCGCCAAGCCTTGCTGCCGTGCGCAAGAGGATATATCCTAGATACAGTTGAACAAATATTTAGATATAAGAGATATGATTGTAATCCGAGTTGTTAGCAGGATAAGATAAAGATGTAAACTCTATCCTGTAACCGATTAGAATCCAATAACCGATCGGAATTCCTTAACCGATCGGGACTCTGTAAACCGGCCCACCCTCATTATATAAGGGAGAGGGCGGGCAACAACAGGGAGATGAGCAATCCTAGATCCAAGAGATCCAAATAATCCCAGCACACAGGACTAGGGTATTACCTCCCCCGTCGAGGGCCTGAACACGCGCTATGGCACAATTGTCAACAACACCTGGAACATAGAACAGCTACGTCGTTTTTTCACTTGAACTCTGTAATTCAATTGCTTCTTTATGAATGAATGTTCACTCTTAAAGTTGTTCTCGTATAATCTTCTCGAAAATTATGCATCTGAGTGCTTCGCTCCTATGAATTTTAAGACTCTGAGACATGCGTCATGAATCATGCCCCAGAGCCTGGGGCTGAACTAGTCGGATATGATATTCAAGATGTCAAAACTACTCGGATAACCTGATCGAGCATAGCAGCATATTTAAAGAAAAAATACAAGGTCAAAGAAACACTTTCAAATATTTGTTCACAGGTCCAAAGTTTCTGCGACAGCCGAAGAAGCATCCTTAACTTTCTCCCAGAGTTCGGCGGCCCGGTCTTCATCCACATTGCAGGCATAGCCATCTTTAATGGCTTCAAGATCCACTCGGCGATAAAGCGACTTAGTGATCGCCAGAGCCTGGTTAGCACCGTTGGTCATCGTTTCCTTCAAGAGTCTCTTAAGCTCCTTGGGGGCTTTCTCCATTTGGGAGATAACGTGGTTCCTACTGAGCGGCCTCTCACCTCCGGGATGAAGCAACCTCAACAATGGCTCAATGGCCTCGCGAAGCTTAGCACAAGACATTTCAAGGGTCTCAACTTTCTCGTTATAAGCGACGTATTGCGCCCGCATATTGAACTTGTAGTCTGCAAGCAAAACAGTTTATTAAGAAACACCAAAAAGACAACGAAGGCAAGGGAGGGCCAAGCTGCTGAGCGTACCTTCTAACTCCTTCTCCGATTTCAAGTTGGAGGCCTCCGAGGCCTTAAGTTTCTCTTGGAGCTTTGCAATAGTAGAATCCCGAACTGACATGGAGATAAGGAAATCAGAAGACCAGACGATTAAATAAGAGCACGGGATGGTCCAGGAAATATCTACCTCGAAGGGAGCCAACAACATCTAGCTTCTCCTGCCACAGGATTTTCTTCTCTTCCCGCAAGGCCTGGACTTCTGACCGAAGATCCTGCAGCTCAGTTGCATGTCTAGCTTTGATCTGCTTCAAGTTGGCCAGATATTCCTGGTACGTCTTGAGCTCCGGGAGCATCTTTTGGAGGTATTCGGACTTTTTCGCAGAGCGTTCTCCCAATTTCTGTAACCATCACAGGGAAAGGTGACAACATTCTAATTGGCACAAGCAAAAAGGTGATAAGAGTAGTGAAAATATTACTCGGGCCAAGCGAGCACAAGCGGCGGCGTGACTATAAAAGTCATTCCTTTCTTTCTCCTCCGCCGGGTCGTCGAGGGACTTCAAGCAGTCTTCCTCCTCAACCCACGCGGTTTGTATTATGAGTTGGGGGCGAGCAAGAGTCGGCGGATCTCAGAGGATCTCTTCTACCTCGGGGGATGGACGGGAGATGGGCTCTCGAGCAGCGAGACCCGATGCTGAAGCACGAGGTGTCGATGAAGGCAGCTGTGGTTCGGAGGGCGCCCCTGTGTCTCCAGACGAGGCGGATTGTGGGGCCTTCTCAACCAGGTTAGGTATGTCCTAGGACTCAGTTCCTTCAGGGGCTCCAGATGGTGTCTCGACGGGAATATTATAAGAAGGATTCCTATAAGAACGATCGGTGAATAAGCCGGCAAAATGCGTCGAATAAGAGTCAATGGGACATCCAACCTGTAGGACTTCTTTCGAGTGGCAGAACCACTTTCGAGTCAACCTGTGGGACATCCAACCTGTAGGGCAAAATGCGTCGAATAAGAGTCAATGGGACATCAAAATGCATCGAATAAGAGTCACCGGGGGTTTCTTTCGATTGGCAGAACCACTTTCGGAGGGACCAGTCGGGGCGCTATGATCTGGAACCCTGGGCTCCTCCCGAATGCTCGAGTCACTCGGAGTTGGACTCGGCTGCACCACGGGCTTATGTGGAAGGGGAACTGAAAGCACCGGGGCTTATGCTGGTGGTTCTTGGATTTTGGGATCACCAGTCGGGCGCCGAGGCTTTAGAGGGTCCTTGATAATCGTTTTCTTCCCCTTCTTAGCGGCCGGGTCTCCGGCTTAGGAGCTTGCAGGTCGCTTCCAGTGGGCGCTCTTATGTATAGGCATTTCTGGGAGAGGCGCGTCACTAAAGAAAGCCAATCGATCCTGGAAAGGAGTATTAAAACTGTTAAAAGTCATTCAGAGACGAATGTGGAAGTCTATCAGCTAAACTTTCTTACCTCAGGAGGAGGATTTGATGCAGTAAAGGACTTGGGGCATCTGACGGTGGACATTTCTACGCTTGGAATGAAAAAGTCGCCTACCCAAGCATATACCTGCTCCTTCGATGCTGTTTCAGGCAGTTCCCGGGTCGGATCGTCCCTTACATCAAATTCATATCCCAGATAGACTCGCTACTTTAGAGGTTGTATCCGACAAGCGACAAAATGCATGGCCAGACCAACTCCCATGAGACCGTCTTCCATTAATTTATCAATCAGCACCAAGAGATCCTGCACCTGATCCATATCGCCAGCATTGGGAACAGATGTCCAAGAAAGGGACACCTTAGGCTGGCGCCCGACAAAAGAAGGGAGAGCAGGATCAGGATTGGCACAATAGAACCATTCCTGGTGCCAACCTTTATTTGAAGATTTGAAGGGAATGGCAAAGTAGTTTTTCTTTATTCCTTCCCGCAATTGAAATCCGGCTCCCCCAATTACCTTGGGGTTGCTTTTTGAGGGATAAGGCTTTAAAAGGTAAAAGTGGCGAAAGAGATCGAAATGAGGGCGGATGCCCAAGAATAACTCGCAGAGGTGAACGAAGATGGAGATTTGCAGGATAGAATTGGGATTCAAGTTCACTAATTCAATACCATAGAAAAAGAGAAGACCGCGAAGAAAAGCGCAGACAGGAAGGCCCAGCCCGCGTTGGAAGAAAGATTCGAAAACCACAATTTCTTCAGAACAAGGGGTAGGGATGGATTCACCTGCAGCCGGTCGTGCGAAAATTAAAGTCAGGGCTGGAAGAACCCCATCATCCGCCATGGACTTCAACCGCTCTTCTGTCGTTATCGAGGTGGTCCAATCTTGGGGCAAAGGTAGCAATGAGGTGTATTTGGAAGAATGAGAAGACATTTTCGAAGGAAAGATCAACGACAGCGCAAAAATGCGAGCGCAGCAGCAGTTAACCCTAGCGGCGGAGAAGTCGGAGGGACAGGGAAGCAGAAGGGGCAAGAGTGTGCGGTGGAAAAAATGAACCATCGATCAATGCACTGCTTAGTCTTAAAAGGGGGGGAAATCAGGTTTTCGCCGAGTTGGCGGGAAAAAGATTGCAGAACACCTAACCCTGCTCCATGCTTCGTAATGATTCGCTAGCTCGGCGTCCTGACATATGGAGGCAGTCATGGTTTGACCAAGTCATATTTGGGACACGTTACTACTCATGATGGGATGTTTAACCGCTTATCGAATTAAACGGGATGTGGGTATCCTCCAGTTTGGATTAAAAATATCTTCTTGTTATATAGCCCATGTTGGGTCGCTAGTTGGTTACTGCATGGTGGAATCATATATCACAGGTTGAGCCTGATAAGGCACGGTTCCAATGGTATGCCCCAAGATGGGTCAAAAAGCTGTGCATCGTAATAAACGAGTACGAATACCGTTCGGATAAACCTTGATATGTCCCAAGACGGACCAGAGTTATATCCTATAGCAGTCGTATATGGGTATCACTCGGCCAAGAGCCACGTAAATATGATACGCTCCAAGTCAAGCCTAAGCTATATCCTACAGCCGTCGGATATGGGTATCACTCGGCCAAGAGCCATGTAAATATGATACACTCCAAGTCGAGTCTAAACTATATCCTACAGCAGTCGGGTATGGGTATCACTCGGCCAAGAGCCACGTAAATATGATACGCTCCAAGTCGAGCCTAAGCTATATCCTACATCAGTCGGATACGAGTATCACTCGGCCAAGAGCCACGTAAATATGATATGCTCCAAGTCGAGCCTGAGCTATATCCTACAGCCGTCGGCTATGGGTATCACTCGGCCAAGAGCCATGTAAATATGATACACTCCAAGTCGAGCCTAAGCTATATCCTACAGTAGTCGGATATGGGTATCACTCGACCAAGAGCCGCGCAAATCTTAATATGTCCCAAGTCGGACCAGAGCTATATCCTACAACAGTCGGATATAGGTATCGCTCGGCCAAGAGCTGCGCAAATCTTAATATATCCCAAGTTGGACCTAAGATATATCCTGCGATAGTCCGATATGGATATCACCCAACCAAAGAACCATGCAAGCTTTGATATACCCCAAGTTGGGTCTAAGCTAAGTCTATCACTCGGAAGGTATTTCTTTATTATATAAATTCCCCAGGCACTATGTCTGGGAAAAGACTCTCTTACATTTACAGGAGTATTATACTTCTCCACGGCGCACGCGACCAAGCGCCTCCACGAGAGCCTCCTTAGCCCTATAAAGGGTGGGGACAATTTCGAGGAAGGCGTCAACGGCGGCGCGGTCGAGGGCAACAGCCTTTTCTTCAACCCATTCGGCCATGGAGAAGTCGAATAGCCCCCACTCCTCGGCAAGTTCTGGATCCCGGTTGTCCATGAAATCCCTCAGGAAGAAGGTGGAGCTTGGTGCAGGAAAATGGAGGACTAAGCATGAGAGAATAAATTCTAAAAGCACTTGTTCGCCTTTTATAGCTGATACGGTAAGGTTGAAGTAAATGCGAAGATGTAATGACATCAAAAGCCGAGGAGACTTGGAGTTAAGATAGTTTCAGAAGCCAAAGAGGTTTTTGGAAAATGAATTGTCACAGGAAGTCAAAAAAACTTTGAAGACTGTCCGGTATTGATCCTTGAAGAGGAAGGATATTAGGATTTCACCTCGAGCGGAAAGAAATATCTAATCTTCATATGAGATATGGGTCAGATCCACGAAGCTACCCATAATAAACCTGTCAGACGGAAGATTATAATCAATTGGAACAAAAACTGAGGGTTATATTCGAGTCCTTCATAATCCCCTTGTTGCAAGGAGAAGCATTCAAATCAAAGAAGAAACCAGTCAGAGGTTTATGCTGGAAGCTGAAAACATTGATCCAGAGTTGAGACCTAGATAAAGATATAGCAATCGGATCATGAATCACTCGGGGGCTACTGTGGAATATAAGAACCCAGGTGCCTTCATAACCGGTCCAGAAGTGCCTAAGGGAGAGACAGGGCCGAGTGGAAGGCCCAAAGGATAAGCTTCGCGCCAAGCCTTGCTGCCGTGCGGTAGGGGATACATCCTATAGACAGTTGAACATATATTTAGATATAAGAGATATGATTGTAATCCGAGTTGTTAGCAGGGTAAGATAAAGATGTAAACTCTATCCTGTAACCGATTAGTATCCAATAACCGATCAGAATCCCTTAACTGATCGGGACTCTATAAACTGCCCCACCCCCACTATATAAGGGAGAGGGCGGTCAACAACAAAAAGATCGAGCAACCTTAGATCCAAGAGATCGAAATAATCCCAGCACACAGGACTAGGGTATTACCTCCTCCGTCGATGGCCTGAACCTGTCTAAACCTTCGTCTTGTGTGACATTCGAGTTTGAGATCTAGCGCCTACCCCATAAAATTCATTACTGACCACAAAAGTCGACAGTGACCTTCGAGTTTTAGATCTAGCGCCTGCCCCATAAATTCATTGCTGACCACAAAAGTCGACAAACAGTTCAAAGGATATAAATATATCTGAGCTACCGCGACGTAGCATGCCGCGACTGCCACTCCGCACGTAAAAAATGAGAAAAATGATCTAAACGTTTTTCTTTACGAAAAAAGACATAAAAAGGACCTAAACGCTATTTTTTTTGGATAAGGACAAAATAGGACCTAAACGCAACGCTTAAAAAGGCCTAAAGGACTTAAATGTAATATAATATTTTTTTTAGAATAGGACCTAAACGTAACTTTTTTTCTTAAAAGGACCTAACCGTAATTTTTTCTTTCGAAAAAGGACCCAAATGCAAATCTTTTTTTAACCCCTCGGCTTGAGCCGCGAGCCGAGCCAGCTCAAATCAACCAGGAGGCCGGGATTCCACCAAGTTTAGTATGGGTAGGACTCAGCTCGCGAAACCTGCGAAGTTTAGTTAAGGTAGTATTATTAACATCATGAACAAGGCCGTGGAATTTTCAAGAAACTTTTTCTTTAGTAGCTCCCTGGACGCATTTTTTTTCGAAAATGGCCGGTCTGCCGAAAGAATTGCAGGAATAGCCCCCGACACGCAAATTCAGATGACTGGCACCGCTGGAATATTTTTTTCTTTATTTCCAGCGGACGGGAACAGCTAAAAATTAGTTTAAATTTTCTGCTCGCGAGAAATAGATTTTTTATTTTCCAACGGACGGCAAGCGCTGGAATCAGCGGGGAATCCAGCACACCCCAAGCGCAGGAATCGGTGGGCCCAGACGCAGGGGAATCCAGCGCTCCCCATGCGCTGGAATCGAGTGGGCCCGAAGAGGCAGCAATTTCCAGCAGTCTGGAACCGCTGGAATCAGCTGTGACGACGCGCGTCGCCACGCGATGGCCGGCCCACTGCGATGCCCACTCGATCCGCTGCACGCGTCGCACGGTGGACCCCAGGTTACTGCTAAGGGCTCACTTGATTTATCGCTTCGTTCTGTCTCGTCCGCGAGCCGAAAGCAGAGACAAATGACCGCTTCTTTGTAACATCCCAAAAAATTGAGTTTTGGAATGTTTGAATTTAAAAATGAACCATTTGCAATTTCCCTAAATTAATCCAAACTTAATTTGATTTTCTATTAATGAAATGATTTAATTTGACTAAATTATTCATCAAACTAAAGATTTTTAGTTTTATTTGGGTTCATTGTGCTTCAAGAATTTTTTCTGTATTTTTAGAGATTTTTCTAATTTTTTTGCTATTTATTTGAATTTATTTGCTTTTAATTGAATTTCTGGAAATTTACTAAATCGAAAAAAAAAGTTTTCATTTTCAAAACTGCTCGCGGGCTGAATCTTCCTCGGCCCGTTCCTATTCAGCGCCTCAGCCCATTCCTATTTTCCTTCGCGGCCCATTTTTTCCCGGCCTCTTCGCCCGCTTGCCAACCCGCCCCAGCCCGCTCCCTCGCGCATCGCCCAGCCCAGTCGTCTGCTCGGCCCAGCCATCCCACACCGCCGCCGCAAACCCTAACCACCAGGAGTTCGTGCGCCGCACGTCGTCGCTCTCAGATTCTGCGCCCTACATGCCTCCCCATGCTATTTAAGCCGCCACCAACCCCTGCCCGAGTTTGCCGAAGTTCGCCGCCGTGGTCGAAGCCTTCCATCGCTTCTATGTCCCCCACCGTTGCATCTCCGTCGCTTCCGTTGCCTTCTTTGTGTTCCTCGCGTCGAGCTCTTCAAGTTTCCCAAGGTTTTGTGCCAGATTCGGTAAACTTCCACCGCGTTCCATGTCATCTCCCTCGGCTCCGGCGGAATAGCACCACCGCTCGCCGTCATCCTTCTTCACTAGATTTCGACCGTTCGATCGCCCGCCAGTGCTCCGGATTTGGTCACGACGCCGCCGCTCGTGCCCTTGTCCTCCGCCGTCCGATCCGATCGCAGCTGCCGGATGCGCGACACGTGGTCTGCCTCATCAGCATCTACATGGCCACCTACGTCAGTGTCTCGTCACCACCACGTCAGCCCTAGCCTCTGTTCCGGTGAGCCCGGTCCACCGTGGACCAGCGCAAGCCTGTGGACTCGGTCCATAGACCGTAAGTCCCGCATGTCAGTGAAATAGGATTTTCTGATTTATTTTTATTTCGGAAAATTGGTTGCTGACGTTAGCAAATGCGTCATTAATTGATTTTCTAATAGAAAAATAAATCGGGAAATTCGAATTTTCTGAATTTCAGTCTTTTTCTCTGAATTTGATCTTTCGTAGGCCCGTTCTTTCTCATACGAACGCCGATTGAGACGATTCAAGTTTCTAATTTTTTTCTAATATCAAGCTTTACCTTCCAGAGCCATTTATTTTCAGTTTTGAGCATATTTGAGTCTCTGTTTGGTATTTATTTGATTTCGTTGCTTTCTTTTCCGGTAGACACAAATTCCGAGGGAGCAAGCGGAGACTTCGAAGACCAAGACTCAGCACTAGATCAGCAAGGCAAGTCGTAACCTTTGATCATATTGAACCTACATTCGCAAAAGTACTTTGCTTTATACAATTGCATGCTATTTCTGTACAATGATTATTTGCCGGGATTAGCTATGTACCTAGTTGACATTATAGCACCTTGATTATTGGGATACCATGTATCCATTGTTAAACCAAGGTTGGGACATTATTAGTTGGACATGAATATACTACCAACATTGGGTTACCGTAGCTATGCTTAGACATGCTTAGTTGTACAATGGGATTCATATCACATGTTGAATAATGTTAATCCTAACTTAATGAGATATTGAATTGTGGTCGATAGCCACTGTTGTAAAAATTTTTGTACCATGGCGGGGTTTGCCAATGGTCTTGGTTGAACAATGATGTTTTCCCTCAGGCAAGTGATCGTGCAGTAAAGGGAGTGCGTTCTAGCACATTGGGATGTGGATGTCTTGCCTGAGTTAACTTAAGGACTTAATCTTGTGCGTCATTGAACTGGGCCTAACCGTACTACCACATGTCTGGTATGGGACAAACTTAGCTGATTAATTTGCAATGTCTAGCCTTGAGTACTGCCAATTGGTGGTGTGGGTTCTGGGACAGACGGGTAGATTTGCAAGGCGCAAGAGGGCCCCAGCGGGGCGAAACCTTAGCGGGCAATACCGAGTTTAGACAGTGCATTGTAAAGGCTTTGTCGTGATCTCTCTGCTGACACACCAAAGGAAGTGTCTTAATAGCTTGGCAATAAGAGATGATCATGTCTTGTGGGTAAAGAAGTATAACCTCTGCAGAGTGTCAAACTATTCGAATAGCCGCATCTGCGGTCATGGACAAGCCCGGGAATTTCACACAGGGTATAGAGTGTTTCATGAAATGTAGAAATGTGGAATTGTTGGGATGTGAACGGGGAGTTCACTGTTGTTTTGTTGTCTAAATTAATACTGTTGAATTTATTGGTTGATACTTGTTTTAGATGGTGTAGGGTGATGCCTCGCCATTTTGTTCATGTTGTCTACCATTGATCTACCAGTTATTTATTTATCTTTTCATAAATATGCTTTCAATCTATTTACTGTATTTCAATTCAAGTTATTGCTTTCTGCAAATGAACCATATGGCTATCCTTTGTCAAGCCGTGCATGAATATATTGCATCATTTCTTAGTTAATTTGCCTCTTTCTTAGTTAATTCGTTGTATGGAATGATATTTCATCTATGTTTCCACCGTGTGCACTAGCGTGATCCTGGACTAATGCAGTATACACAGAGGGTTTCGGATTTGCAAATTCGGGTCCCGACATTCTTCGGTGCATGTGGGCAGAGAAACGCTATAAATCCCACCTCTTGCGATGGTTTCGCTGGGCATTCGATGAGAGAAACGAGAGGCTTCTGAGCTAGAGGTGGTAACCGAGAGGCTGAAGAGAGGAGAGGTGAGAAAAATAGTGAGAAAAAAGAGGTGGAGAAGGAAATTTGAAAGTGTATTTCTGACCATTTTTTTGCGGTGTTCATATTTTGTAGAAATTTGTTTGAAGTTTATATTTGCGATTGTTTAATGCGGGATATGTATTTTGTAGGTATTCTTTAGGAAGGTTTGTTCGTACATCGGTTGCGTTATTGTAATCTTCAGGAGAGCTTCACGAAGGTTAGTTTGAAATCTTGAGGAAGATTAGTGTTTGTTTTCTATATTAATAGAAGAACCAGTACAACATTAGTTTAATTATTAGTATACAAAACCATGGTATTAGTATAATTTGCAGCACATAAAGTAATGGTAATTGTGTAATGAGTACTATATAAAATGGTGGTAGTAGTGTGTTTAGTACATGAAATAACAATGCGAGGTGTACGAAAATAATGACATAATGTTAGTGAAATGTTAGTATGAAAATTGTAATATTATTGTAGTACAAGTAGGATAGGAGAGAATTAGTAGTTTGTGAATTTGTAGTATTACTACAAATAGTACGGTAATGTTATGTATTAGTGTAATGTTACTACTACAATTTGAATTAACTAGTGTGGTGTTAGGACAATATGAGTATATTCAGTATAGTATTTCTATGACAATAATGGAATATTAGTTCGGTGTAAAGAAATTTGTGTAGTATGAGACAATTAGTATAATTACACTATTATTAGTAAAAAAATTGTAATTGAGTATCACAAAATATGACGGTACTATTAACATTAGTGCAACGTAAAATTATGGTGTAAGGTGTAAATATTGTTGGACAATAGCAGGTGTACGAAAAGGGTATAATAGGTCTGATATTAGTTGTAAATACAGTATATTCATGTTTAATAATTGGTACGACAATACGACAATACAGTATGAGTATATTCACTATAGCATTTCTACGATATTAATGGAATATTAGTTTAATGTAACAAAATTTTTGTAGCATCAGAACAAATAGTAGAATAACATTGTTGTCACCACTAAATTGGTACAATTTAGTAGTACAAAATTCTCGACAGTACTAGTAACATCAGTGCTATGTAAAATTATGGTATTAGGCGCAAAAATTGTTGGGCAATTAATAAAACTGCAGTATGAATAGTTTAACATTTGTACAACGTTATTATCGAACTAGCACATGAAAATCATGTTTACGAGTTTGCTTTTATAACTATTAATTACGTTAGTGTTTAATTCGCATGCTTGCATCTTTTGCTATGGTAGATACTAAATGGCAGATATTCAAGATTTGTGTGTGTTTTTTGGTGACGGCGTTGTTCGAAAGAGTCCATATGGGATGGACCTTTCGAACTGCCAAAAGAAGGTGATCCAGGCTCTAGGTCTAACGGAGATGAGTCTGGATGCGCTCCGTAGTTGCATGACGAGCGCATTCGATGGGGAGACATCCCGAAAGAAGCTCATAATCAAGGTGGTACATGCCAGAGTCGTGGGAGGTTCCACCAACTACGTGTGGGACCTATGCAAGATCGTAAGAATTACAATGTGGGGGCAATAAATGCAAATTATGATGAACCCTGAAGTGCTGATACACCATCGACCATTGGTGATTGTGCACTTACGTAACATCCCAAAATTTGGGTTTTCAAAAATCTTTTGTTTAGTTCATTTTTCCAAAAATTCCCGCTGATTTTCTTGTTTTAATAAAGCTTAATATGGAATTTTCTAATGATAAAACAATTTAATTTGACTAATATAAACTTCAATTAAAATAAATTTAGTTTTATTTGAGTTCATTGTGCTTCAACGAATTTTTTGTAATTTTTTGAGATTTTTCGGAGTTCGTTTGCTATTCATTTGGATTTATTTGGAAATTAATTTAAATTAAGCCTTTTGTTAAATTTAATTAAATACTGCAAAAATTTAAATAAAGTTTGGTTAAAAATATTTTATTCGAGCTCCAAATGTCTTAAAATATTTTCTAGAATTTTTTTAGAATTTTTCTGGTATTTTTATTGCTCGAAATGAATTATTTTAATTGTTGGAATTATTTTAATTCGGACATTGGTTTAAATCCACGTGTCATCTCCCGAGCCAGCCACGTTGCCGCCCAGCCGCAGCCCTCTGATCCCCATCTGACGCACCACAATGAGCCACGTCATCAGTTACTGTTCATTGCGCGCCAGGTGTTCGATCCGATCCGTTTTCAATCCAAATCCGGTTTTCATCGTTTTTCCTTGTAGGGCATGACTCCCTAGCCTATATAAGTGTTCTAAGACCCCTCCCACGCAACCCTAATCCCGAGAGCACCTCCCAAACCCGAAAACCGTAGCCGTCCTCTTCCCGTGCGCCGCCATCGTCGGCCGAACTTGGTATCATGTTCCCCATCGTTTCATTGATTTTTTCTAAAATCCTCTCACGTCACCTTGTGCCTTATGGTCTAATCTATCTCTCCACCAAATTTTGTGCAGTTTCATCCGCAAAATCAAAAGTTACGGTCGTTCGAATCTCTAATCTTGTCGTCACCCGTTCTCCTTTGTTTTTGCGAATTTGACCGTGCCCTTTTTACTGTAGACTCATCTTGATATCCTCTACGCGGTGCTCACCCTAACTCAAGGTTTTGTCCACGGGATTTCTATAGAAAATTCAATCTTCCTCGATCAGACTGCGTACGTACAGCTGAAAACATCCTTGTGCGTTCCCTATTGATTCAGATGGTAAAGCTCTGATCCTTTCATATCATATTGTGCCTTAGGGTCCCAGATAGCTCTCTGTAAAATTTGGTTAGGTTTCATCCATTATTTTAATAGTTATGACCATTTGATCTATTAGCTTTAGCAGCCGTTCATTGGTAGTTTGTGATCTGTCCGTTGGGTTGCCGCCAAATCCACTTATATCGTTGAGCTCGTCTCGCCGTGTTCTACATGGTACTTACTTCTCCTTTGCTGTTCCATCAACCAAAATTTTTAATATTCGTTAGCCGCCACCTTTCGTCAGCGCCACGCGCCGTCTTTTGCCGCCAACCATCTTAGTTCGCCTTGGTCATGTCGTCATGTCCAGTAGACCATCATTCTCTGGTTTGCCCATCTTTAGAGTTCATTTGGTCTTCGGTTGCCATCAATGCCATATTCTAGAATCTACCCGTCGTCCTCGATTTAGTCCATTTCACTATCGGATCTTGTTTCGGTTAGCCACCCTTGGTAATATTTTATCGCAGAGCAACCCTACCTATCCTATCCTATCCCTATGCCAAGTGGATTTATCCGCGAGTCATTCCTCTCAAACCCTAACTTAACCTTGTGTCCAATCTGTCGTTGACGATGCATCATGTCATGTAAACCTCGCAACTCGCAGATCAATCCTGAGCCATATCATAACCTTGCTACCATATCATTGTACTGATAATCGACATCTTATCCTTGCATGAGTGTCCTGTCGTTACTTCGCTATCATCGCATGTGTGCATGCTCGTAAAAGCCGTAGTGTAATATCATCATCCTCTCTATCACCTTATTGTAATCTAACCCCATCACATATGAGTTTAGCCTTGTCTTTATTTTCTCGCTGCCTTGTCATCGTCAAGCCTCTTGATCGACGTATGACTGATCTCAGATCGAATCACATGAATGTCGACCCCTTGTCCATGTCCTATTCTTGAAAATCTAATCTGCTATTGACCTAGAAGTCATTCGTGGACTTGGTCGATAGACCATTGGCCATATGTCATATCCTTATGCCATATCTAATCTATTAGTCTATCTTTCTTTTGTTTCACTGTGTATCTGTGTAGTCAACAAAAGTCATCATTGAGCATCAGTTTAGTTCATTGCGAACTAATGTATCTTTATGGACCCGGTTTATAGATCGAGAGCCCATATGTCATAGTCTACCCAATCAAGATAATAACTTTAGAAGAAATATTCTTTGGAATATTATTCTTTCTTTCTCGCTTATCGCCTTTTCCTTTTGATTGTATTCAAAGCTCGTTCTCTTTTGTCTAATATCTGATCTTATCCATTCAAGTTCCTAAATTCATCTAAGCCTTTGTGATCCAATACTATCCGTTCTCAATTTGGATTTTATTTGATTTATATTTTGAGTTGGTTTGTATTTGCTTCTTTTTTAATCGTTAGACGCATCCTCCGGAAGTTGTTCTAAGGAGTTGAAGATCAAGAAGGTAAAGATTGAAGATCGAAGATCAAGAATCAAAGATAAAGAGTAAAGAACAGTAAAAATCTCAAGGGCTAGGCAAGTTGTGCTTTGATCATGATTGAACCCATGTTTATAAAGATGCTATATTATTTTACCTATTGCATATTATTTCAAGTATATACTGTTTCACATTAAATTGGGATCTAGTTAATCTACCAAATTGATCTATGCCCTACCTTGCCATTGTATGCCATGATCTAATTGTCACCCTAGGATGGTTAATTAATAGTTGGTTAATATTGAAAATCAACATGGGCTGGTTAGACCGTCATAGATTGCTTAGCCATGCCATGTCATCACATGTGTTGAATCATCACTGATTAATCTTGACTAATGGAATATGGAACAATATTATGAACTTGTGTGTCATGTGTGGTCACACAATGAGATTGCGTTGTGGTGACGAGTGGATGTCACGCAACAAGGTTGACTTGTTGATAGCATGTGGTGCTTGGTAATCAACTGTAAAGCCCCCATTTTTGATAATAAATATCAACCATGGGCTCCCTGTGCACACAGTACTAGTCCCATGATCAGTGGCTAGCACGCACAGATTACAAATTGAAATCACATCCATACACAATAATATTACATATGCTAAGTGTCTTGTAATTACACAGTATTATTAATACAAGCCAAAAGCTCAAAAAGCAGCAGCGAAAACATTATTTCTCTTGTAGTATGCCCATTCACCCTCAGGCAACAGACAAGGTAAAGCCTTAGAAAACATCGTCATCATAACCCCGAATCACAGATCGTCAGTAAAGATCATTGGGGTATTCGATATCTTCACCTAACACAATATTGATAGCAAGATTGAGTACATTGTGTACTCAGCAAGTCTTATAGTGTATCACAAATGCAATTATAAGTAAATGCAGGACATCGCAATGAAGTGGTTTCTATAGTTGTTTTTGCATTGGCAAAATAAAAAATAAGCACATATTAGATTGCAATCGAAGTTTGTAAAGAAGCACCTTACTATAGTAAGCAAGTAATAACTTAGCGTAAATCATTCTTCGCATCATAGTCTATCCGACTGACGCAATTCATTCCCATGTCATCCCCTGACATGAATCAAGCATATTCCAAAATACCATTTTCCTGTCAAATCATTTTGGAAATATTAAAACTCTAACCATGTGATGACTTTACCAAGTGCCTTTAACCGTAGGCGCGGCTAATTAATTAGGTTTACACTCTGCAGAGGTGTACAACTTTACCCACAAGAAATGATCTGCCACTTTTGCCAGGCCAGTTGACACTCTTCCTTTGGGGTGTCGGCATGGTGATCATGACATAACTGTTACATTGATTAAGCCTAACTTTGCACCAGCCCGATGACGTTAAATCCTTATTATGGAGAAGGAACATGACAGTGAATCCCTATCATTTAAAGTGGTAACACAAGCAGTAAATCCCTGCATTAAAGGTAGTAAATCCCTGTGATAAGGATTCCTTCCCATACTAAGGCGTACATTGTTATACCGATATGCATTTACCCACAACGAAGTGCGGAAGCCCCTCATAAGCAAACCTAGAAAGGATTGCTCATACTATCTCCCGCCTACCAATGTGCAAAGCTAGACCTAAGCAACTTAGTAGGTTAAGGCTGCCCCATCCCAGCACTTGTGGTTGTACGGAATTCTTGGCTTGAAAACAACCCATAGATCGGTCCTTAATTTGACACGGGCAATACTCCACCTTATACTACGTACAAGTCTAACCCTTGCACAACCGGCTATTGCCAATAATTGACCGCATCTAAACCATAGTTTTATTTTGGGGTTTTTAGTCAAAATACCCACAATTGACATTATGTCATAACCAACCTTTTTCAATTATCAAGAATCAATTTTGATCGAATCATACTCAACGTTGGTTCTAGAGCATGGCTAAGCATGGTTAATATTCGCATATACCCAAGTTGACATTAAGTATTGTCTAACCCATTTCTATGGTTATCAAGGTTCACACATTCATACTTATCAAGGAAGTTCCATGAACTGTCAGGCATAGCTACCAATATTCCAACATAGCATTTTTATGACAAGTACGCGCATGCATAATAATTTTGCAATCATTGAAAGTAAATATTTGAAGTATTAGGATCAAAATGATCAAGGGGTGCTGTAACATCCCAAAAATTTGCTTATATATTAGTTTATTGCTTAAAAGTGCATTTATGATTTTCTGGAATTTATTTGGATTTTTCTGGAGATATTTGAATTAATTTCAAATCAAGTTTATTGCCTTTTGTTCAAATCTATTTAAATCTGTGCAAAGTTAAAATAAAGTTTTGCCAAAAATATTTTATTTGAGTCTAGAATGTCTCAAAGTATTTTTGAGATTTTTCTGGGATTTTTCCTGATATTTTAATTGCCTAAAACAAATTAAATGAATTTTAGCAATTATTTTAAATGGAAAACCTTTCAAAATCGGCGTGAAAAGTAGTGGGCTTGGCCCATTTCCTTTGCGGGAGTGGCCCGGAGTGGCGTGGGCCGCTCAGCCCATCTTCTGGAAGTTTAATCCCGGCCGTTGAATCCAGATCAGAGGGTTGAGGGCAAAGCGTACCGGTTTGGGACTTTTGTTCTATCATCGTCGTCGGATTTGCCATGTGTCGCCGATCCGGTCATCTTCTTCGCGTGTCCGTGCCGGATTCTTTCCCGTGTTCGCCATGGACTCTGCGGAGCAATCGGGCAAAGCCGCCAGCCCTAGCGCTATAAAAGGCGAGCACGGGCTGCGCAATACCCCAAGCGACCGAAACCCAAGGTTTAGCCCGTGAGAGCGCTGCCGATTCGTTCTGATTTCGCGGAAGTTTGCCGAGCACCGCCGCGTCGAAGAACTGTCGATTCGTCGTCGTTAAGCCATCGCAAGGTCCGAGACCGCCCCAGCCGTTTCGCCTTCACCCGGAGCACCTCGTGCGCGCGTCAGATCTGCCGGAGCAGCGCCAGGGAGGAAGATCACCGAGGAAGCTGTCGCCGCCAGTGAAGAAGTCCTCGTCGCCATCGTTCTGGTGATCCAGAGAAACGTCCGACCACGTCATTAGTTTCGCCACGTTGAGACGTGCCCGAAGGTACTCCCCAACCTCGCCGCCGACGACCCAAGGTACCCGCACCACCGCCGTCGACGTGGTCTGCTAGTTCGTCGCCGTGTGTTGCTTGCGTGGCAGCCAGCTCGGATTGAGCGAGGTGGCGGCGGCGTGGCGTCGCCGCCGTAGCGGCGTGGCGATCCAGTCATCCGAGACGCGGGCCCGCATGTCAGTGACCAAAACCGCGTGAAACGGGTGCACCGTGGACCCGAGCAGATCTGTGGACGCAGTCCATGGACCGGTGGCCACGTGGCAGCGTTTGGTTGGTCTGAATCAGGGCTGATGTCACGCTGACGTCATAAGTCGCTTTTCGATTTAAAAATAAATCTATTAATTCTGATTTTCTTATTTTAGTAATTTCAGTATTTATTTCAAATTCAAAAGGCTATATCTTTTGCATCGTAACTCGGATTTGAGTGATTCCAATTTCTAAAATTTTTTAAAATTGAGATCTATTTAATGGTGAATTTTATTTGATTTTTGGAGTTCAATTGCTCTCTGTTTTGGCATTTATTTGCTTTTCTTCTTCGGTACGCGTAGACGTTGAATTGTGCGATGCTTCGGAGGAAGATCCAGCAACTCAAGAGCAAGTTCCAGAACCATACCAGGACCTATTCCAAGGCAAGTTGTGCTTTGATCATGTTGAATCCATGTTTACAAAATTGCTATGTTTGTTTTACCCTATTGCATATATTTCAAATATACAATTGTTTTAAATTAGATTGGGTTTAGCTAATATACCAGATTGTTCTACACCCTACCTTGTCATTGTATGCCATGATCCCTTGTCACCCTAGATTGGTTAAATATAGTTGGTTAATAATTATAATCAACATTGGAGGATTAGTTCGTATTAGTTGCTTAGTCATGCCACGTCATCACATGTGTTAGAATCATTGATAATTAATCTTGATTAATGGAATATGGAACAATGTTATGAACTTGTGTGTCATGTGGGATCACACGATGAGATTGACTTGTTGTGGCGAGTCATGTCACGCAACGATGTTGAATTGTTGATAGCATGTGGTGCTTGGTAATCAACTGGGTGATGATCATTTAGATTGGGGCAAGTGACAAGGGGCGAGTATGCCAAGGTGGGCCCGATGGGTAGAGGGTATGTGGATGTCTTGCCTTGATCACACTAAGGACTTAACCTTGCAAGCCTTTGACCTCAGTCAATCATGCAACCACATGTCTGGTATGGGCCAGCCTAGCTGAGTAATTTGCAATGTCTTGATTTTGGTACTATCGTGGTCGGTGTGAGTTCCCGAGTTATGTTGTAATTCACATGGCGCAAGAGGGGGGCCCTGGTTATGGTTTTCAGACCCACCAGTGTTGAAACCTTAGCGGGTAGTATCCGGTTAAGCCAGAGCATTGTAAAAGCTTTGTTATAATCACTCGCCTTGGTGGTGTTTGGTTGTATCACGTGGGTAAAGTGCATAACCTCTGCAGGGTGTGAAACTATTCGGATAGCCGTGCTCACGGTATTGAGCAATGCTCGGGAATTACAGTTAAGGGTTAGTTTAATTAATTGGACAACTTGGTTGGGATGGCGGAAGGCCATATGGAAGATGGAATTTGACATAGGATTGGAAACTTGGTTCACTTGAGAAATACTGAATTTATTTACTATTGATATTTGTTTCTGATCTTTACAATCTATTTATCAGATTCGTTCATAAATGTCGCTTATTGCAAAATAGCCATAATAGCCTATCCATTGGAATAAGCCCGCATATAGATACATAGAATTGCATTACATGCACAACTTGTTGAGTGCTTAAGTACTCACCCTTGCCAAACAACAATAATCAACAGCTGAAGAATCTACACTGTGTTGGAAGAGGAAGTCCAGGAAGACACGAGTCATTAGGGTCCGAGCCTTGTCGGTTGCTGTGGTGAACTGATAAGCTATCTACGTTTTCTACTTTCCACGCTTAATTATTAGCTTATATTTCAGTCTTTCCTGCGTGGCTTAATAATGTAAGTCGGTCATAAGATCATACATTTAGCTATATCAATAAATGAACTATTATTCTATTATCGTTGAGTATGATGTGATATGTACCGATGTTGAGCCGTGTGCACTAGCGTTGATCCCGGGACTAGTGCGGTAAACACGGTGGGTTGAATCGATGGATTCGGTCCTTCAGAGGTGGTATCGAGTATCTTGTTGTAGGTCTTGGCCCTAGGTAGCATGGAGGTGTCTTGGGTGTGTCCAAAATTATTTTCTAAAAGAAAAATCTGAACTTGACGAATAAAACACTCTCGACTCATCTCATTCTCTACTTCTCGCCTTTGCTGAATTTACCCATTTTACTTGCCGTTTCGGGTGGAGAACTTATTCAAAGTTCTTGTGAAGCAGATGCCGATCGTTCCTACCTTTGAGGAGTCAGCTGGTGGCTACGCCATGGAGCTGTGGAGAGTTCTTCAGACGCTGGGAGGCTTCTATCGTCCGCTTTACCGAGGAGGCAGCTAGTCAGTTAATGGTGTACACCGAGGATTTATTTGCAAGCTGATTATCTACGCTCGGGAGAACGAGGAAGCTAGCAGACCAATCAACATCTCCGCCAGAAGATTCTCGTACGAGGTTGCAATTCAGGAGGTCGCTCGACTTGCTCTTCGCCGTGTCTGCCGCGACTACGCCGACGAGCTTCACGACTCAGTGTTCCGGCTTCACCCAGACGTTCAAGCGTGCCGACGCCGACGGATCATGGAGGACGAGTGTGCCACTGCGGTACACCTTGCGGAGTTCACCCTTGCCCAGGAGGATCATATGAGAGATACTACTCAGGAGCTGGAGACTGTGTACGAGGCACTCAGAGTGGCAGAGCAGGAGCTTGAGGTGACCCGTGCTTCAGCCATCGGGATGATTACTGAACTGGGAGAGGCCACGAGGCGGTCGAGGGCGAGTTGGGCGCGTGACTCGCGGAGTTCAGGAGCCAGTTGGAGAGTCCGAGGAGGATCCAGAGGAGCGAGAGTGGGAGCCAGAGGAGAGTATAGACCCTGTTGTTGCGGAGGAGCCCGCAGTAGGTCATCAGGATAGGTTCGCTCCTATGCCCGCTCATCCGCCGGTGTATGCGCCGGATCAGCCTCAGCCAGGGTGGCTGGATGAGTGAGTGTCAGCCTTGGAGCTGTGTTGAGACTCGAGTGTGAGTCGCGTCTTTAAGTTAGTCTTTACCTCTTTAGTTGACGTTAAGGTTTCGTGTTTAGTTTGCTTCTTTGTGTGCTGAGTGTGCAGTATGTGATGCAAAGCTTGTAGGCTTAAATAAGCAGCCATACCAAGGATAAATAAAGAATTATTTCAGTTTGGGTATAACCTATCTTCCCGCTTTAGAAATTCTTGCTTCTTATCTATGCTACATCTACCTTTCCTAACCCAAGAGGCAATCATCAGATGGTGAATACTCGAGGGAACAACGATGCTTCAGAAGTGGATCGCGCTGAATGACAACCCCAACGACGGAGGCAGCCCTCAACCACCACCAATCGACATGCGAGAATGCGGGAGCGTTTACGGCGCGCGAGACTCAACTAATGCAGACCATGATGCAGCAAATGCAGCAGATGACCAACGCAGCAGCAACCAACAACAACCCTGCAGCTCAGAACAACCATGGTGGACCTCGATCTCACTCCAAGCTATCAGATTTTATGCGGACAAGGCCACCAACGTTTTCAGGGAATGTGAACCCTTTGGAAGCCGATGATTGGCTTAGGACTATTGAGAAGAAGCTGCACATCACTCAGTGTGAGGGCAATGAGAAGGTGCTCTACGCCTCTCATCAACTTGAAGGAACCGCCGCAGAATGGTGGGAGAATTACTGCGCCGCTCATGGAGCCCCACAAGAGATCACTTGGGAGGAGTTTACTACCGCTTTCCGCCAGTATCATGTCCCGGAGGGAATGATGGACCTTAAGAAGGAAGAGTTCAGGGCTCTGAAACAAGGAGGCCAACCAGTGGCCGAATACCTGAATAAATTTACTCAGTTAGCTCGCTATGCCCCTGAAGACGTAGCGACGGACAAGGCTAGGCAGTCTCGTTTCATGAAGGGACTGAATTCAGGACTGCAGGTGGGACTAATTACCCACAATTTTCCAGACTTTCAGGAACTAGTCAATAAAGCCTTGATCCTAGAGGATAAGCGCAAAGAGCTGGGTGAGAACCGTAAGCGCTTGATGACTAATCAGGGTGGACGTCCAAACCATCTACGTTTGAGGATGTCACCACAGCAATTTGCTAGATTCCAACCACCACTCGTGAATAAGACATCAACCCTGCGCCGCCTCGCCAATCGTAACTTCCAGACACCAGCACAGGGCAACAATGCACCAGGAGGGAATCAACAGTCTGCAGTGAAAAGATGCTATACATGCAATGAGCCAGGGCAGTTTTCTAATAGGTGTCCACAGAAGGGAGGAATTACACCAGTTCATTTCAACTTGGGAACAACACCTGCCAAGGCACCAACCTCAGGAGGAAATCGTGCGCCAGGTCAAGCTGGAGCAACCCGCAATCAACGGTCGTGGAAGGATCAACCACATCACCGTGATGGAGCTCGGGGAGGCTACTGACGCGTCGTCTTGGGTAAGTTCTGGTCAACTCGACTACACCTCTGATTTTGTTTGATTCTGGAGCTTCTCATTCGTTCGTTTCTCAAAGTTTTGCAACCAAGAATGGATTTAAAGTGGTGAATCTTAAGTGTGTGCTCTTAGTCCAAGCCCCGTGATCCGAGCTTAGATCTAGCCTTGGGTGTTTGGGAGCTAAGTTGCTTATGGATGGGATAAATTTCTAGCGAATCTTATCTTGATAGATGCACAATCCCTAGACGTCATCCTTGGAATGGATTGGCTATCTAAGCATAAGCCTGTTTTGGATTGTGGCCGAAGGATCGTAACTTTGGAAGGCCCTAGTGGCAAGAAAGTAGAATTTCAAGCAACCGCAGATTCGTGATGGGCGATTAGTGGTCAACAAATGAAAGCCATCGGATGGAAGATGTGCGATGAGTCGAGAAATACCCGGATGTGTTTCCAAAAGATTTGCGGGATCGCCGGATCGCGATATCGAGTTTGTCATTGAATTAGCATCAGGGACAGCACCGATATCAAAGAGACCATATCGGATGCCTACCGACGAGTTAGTGGAAATGAAGAAGCGATTGAGGAACCGCAAGAAAAAGGTTTCATTAGACCTAGTTCATCGCCGTAGGGAGCCCGGTTTTGTTTGTTCGTAAAAGGACGGAAGTCTTAGAATGTGCATCGATTATCGTGCCTTGAATGAAATAACGATCAAGAATAAGTATCCGTTGCCCGTGATCGATGACTTATTTGATCAATTAAGAGGAGCTGGAGTTTTCTCCAAGATAGATCTTCGTTCGGGATACCATCAGTTGAATATCCGAGCGGAGGATGTGCCTAAGACTGCGTTTTCTACGCGATATGGACATTATGAGTTCACAGTCATGTCATTTGGATTGACGAATGCCCTTGCATATTTCATGAACATGATGAATAAGGTTTTCATGGAATATTTGGATAAGTTCGTTGTAGTCTTTATAGACGATATCTTGGTTTACTCGAAGACTGAGGAAGAGCATGCAGAACATCTGAGGATGGTTCTAGAGAGGCTACGAGAGCATCAGCTGTATGCTAAGTTTAGCAAGTGTGAATTCTGGAAGGAGAAAGTTGAATTCTTGGGTCATGTAATGACTACTAAAGGAGTTGCGATTGACCCGAAAAAGTGGATGCGATGTTGCATTGGGAGCAACCGAAGTCTGTTACTCAGATCCGTAGTTTTCTGGGAATGGCGGGATACTACCGTCGGTTCATAGAAGGATTCTCGACAATTGCTAAACCCCTGACGCAGTTGTTGAAGAAGGAAAAGAAGTTTGCATGGACGCCAGAGTGCGAGAAAAGCTTTATGGAATTAAAGAAGTGTTTAATGACAGCCCCCGTATTAGTGTTGCCAGATGTGCAGAATGGATTTGACATTTATTGCGATGCTTCAAAGCAAGGCTTGGGATGCGTGTTAATGCAAGAAGGCAAAGTCGTTGCTTATGCGTCGAGACAGTTAGACCGCATGAAGTGAACTACCCAACGCATGATTTGGAGTTAGCTGCCGTAGTGCATGCCTTGATGATATGGCGTCATTATCTCATAGGAAATAGATGTGAGATATATACAGACCATAAGAGCACGAAATACATATTCACTCAAGCGGATCTGAATATGAGACAAATAAGATGGCTAGAGCTAATTAAGGATTATAATGTGGAATTCATTATCATCCGGAAAGCCAATGTGGTAGCGGATGCTCGAGTCGAAAGAGCCATAGTGCAAATCGCTAACAATGGAGGATCAACGAAACTATGCAAGGAATTTGAAACTAAGGTTGGAAGTCGTTCGCAAGGAATGGTAGTCTGATTGGAAGTGAGGCCAACACCGGAGGATCAGTTAGTGAAGGCCGTAAAGATGACGATAAAATTTCTAAGATCAAGGCTAAAAAGGAAGAAGGCCTAGCCGTAGATTTCACTCTAGATGAGCAAGGAACCATGTTTTTCAAAGGCCGAATTTGCGTGCCGGATAAAAAGGAACTGAAACAAATGATTCTTGAGGAAGCTCACGATTCTAAGTACTCGATTCATCCAGGAAGTGCCAAGATGTACCAGGATTTGAAAGAGAGATTTTGGTGGCCTAACATGAAGCGTGAAGTAGCTGAGCATGTTGCTTTATGCGACGTATGTCAGAGAGTAAAAGCCATGCATCAAAGACCCGCTGGTTTATTGCAGCCGTTGGAAATTCCAGAATGGAAGTGGGAGGAAATCGGAATGGACTTTATCACCGGTTTACCTAAGACTCAGAGAGGTTACGATTCCATTTGGGTTATTGTGGGTCGTCTAACCAAGGTCGCCCATTTTATCCCAGTAAAGACCACTTACTCGGGAGATCGTTTAGCGGAGTTGTACATGTCAAAGATTGTATGCTTGCATGGAGTGCCCAAGAAGATTGTGTCGGACAGAGGTACCCAATTTACCTCAAGGTTTTGGAACAAGTTGCATGAAGCAATGGGGACTCGTCTGAATTTTAGTCTGACATATCACCCGCACGGATGGTCGGTGAAAGAGTAAATTAGATTTTAGAGGATATGTTGAGAGCTTGTGCTTTAGCTTATGCTACATCTTGGGATAAAAGTTTGCCATATGCAGAATTCAGTTACAATAATAGTTATCAAGCTAGCCTGCAGATATCACCATTTGAGGCGTTGTATGGACGTGCTTGTCGTACTCCGTTAAATTGGAATGAAACAGGAGAGCGTTTGGTTTTCGGGCCAGATATTCTCGAGGAAGCCGAAAATCAAGTCGCAATGATCAGAGAAAGGTTGAAGATAGCACAGTCAAGACAGAAAAGCTACGCGGATAACCGTCGTCGAGATTTGAGTTTTGAACCAGAAGATCATGTGTATCTCAGGGTTACCCCTCTTAAGGGCGTTAAAAGATTTCACGTTAAAGGGAAGCTTGCGCCAAGATATATTGGTCCGTTCAAGATTCTGAGCCGTCGAGAGAGGTAGCGTATCAGTTAGAGTTGCCTCAGTCCTTGGCAGGAGTGCATGATGTATTCCATGTGTCGCAGCTTAAGAAATGTCTCAGAGTGCCAACGGAGCAAACCCCGTTGGATACAATAGAGCTGCAAGAAGATTTGACTTACAAAGAGCAACCGGTCAGAATTTTGGATGTTATGGAGCGCAAGACCAGAAACATGTCTATTCGCTTTTGTAGAGTTCAGTGGAGCAATCATTCCGAAAGTGAAGCCACTTGGGAGTGAAAAAAAGATTTGAAGTCAGAATTTCCGAACCTATTCTCTAGTTAGCCCGGAATCTCGGGTCGAGATTCTGTTAAGGGGGGAGGTTTGTAACATCCCAAAAATTTGCTTATATATTAGTTTATTGCTTAAAAGTGCATTTATGATTTTCTGGAATTTATTTGGATTTTTCTGGAGTTATTTGAATTAATTTCAAATCAAGTTTATTGCTTTTTGTTCAAATCTATTTAAATCTATGCAAAGTTAAAATAAAGTTTTGCCAAAAATATTTTATTTGAGTCTAGAATGTCTCAAAGTATTTTTGAGATTTTTCTGGGATTTTTCCTGATACTTTAATTGCCTAAAACAAATTAAATGAATTTTAGCAATTACTTTAAATGGAAAACCTTTTAAAATCGGCGTGAACAGTAGTGGGCTTGGCCCATTTCCTTTGCGGGAGTGGCCCGGAGTGGCGTGGGCCGCTCAGCCTATCTTCTGGAAGTTTAATCCCAGCCGTTGAATCCAGATCAGAGGGTTGAGGGCAAAGCGTACCGGTTTGGGACTTTTGTTCTATCATCGCCGTCGGATTTGCCACGTGTCGCCGATCCGGTCATCTTCTTCACGTGTCCGTGCCGGATTCCTTCCCGTGTTCGCCGTGGACTCCGCGGAGCAATCGGGCAAAGCCGCCGGCCCTAGCGCTATAAAAGGCGAGCACGGGCTGCGCAATACCCCAAGCGACCGAAACCCTAGGTTTAGCTCGTGAGAGCACTGCCGATTCGTTCTGATTTCGCGGAAGTTTGCCGAGCACCGCCGCGTCGAAGAACTGTCGATTCGTCGTCGTTAACCCATCGCAAGGTCCGAGACCGCCCCAGCCGTTTCGCCTTCACCCGGAGCACCTCGTGCGCGCGTCAGATCTGCCGGAGCTGCGCCAGGGAGGAAGATCACCGAGGAAGCCGCCGCCGCCAGTGAAGAAGTCCTCGTCGCCGTCGTTCTGGTGATCCAGAGAAACGTCCGACCGCGTCATTAGTTTCACCACGTTGAGACGTGCCCGAAGGTACTCCCCAACCTCGCCGCCGATGACCCTAGGTATCCGCGCCACCGCCGTCGACGTGGTCTGCTAGTTCGTTGCAGTGTATCGCTTGCATGGCAGCCAGCTCGGATCGAGCGCTGAGGTGGCGCTGGCGTGGCGTGCCGGTTAAGCAGCGCGTGGCGATCCAGTCAGCCGAGACGCGGGCCCGCATGTCAGTGACCAGAACCGCGTGAAACGGGTGCACCGTGGACCCGAGCAGATCTGTGGACGCAGTCCATGGACCGTACACGCGGGCAGCGTTTGGTTGGTCTGAATCAGGGCTGATGTCACGCTGACATCATAAGTCGCTTTTCGATTTAAAAATAAATCTGTTAATTCTGATTTTCTGATTTTAGCAATTTCAGTATTTATTTCAAACTTCAGAAGGCTATATGTTTTGCAACGTAACTCAGATTTGAGTGATTCCAATTTCTAAAAATTTGTAAAATTGAGATCTATTTAATGGTGAATTTTATTTGATTTTTGGAGTTCAATTGCTCTCTGTTTTGGCATTTATTTGCTTTTCTTCTGCGGTACGCGTAGACGTTGAATTGTGCGACGCTTCGAGGAAGATCCAAAGAACTCAAGAGCAAGTTCCGTAACAGATCAGACCTATTCCAAGGCAAGTTGTGCTTTGATCATGTTGAATCCATGTTTATAAAATTGCTATGTTTGTTTTACCCTATTGCATATATTTCAAATATACAATTGTTTTAAATTAGATTGGGTTTAGCTAATATACCAGATTGATCTACACCCTACCTTGTCATTGTATGCCATGATCCCTTGTCACCCTAGATTGGTTAAATATAGTTGGTTAATAATTATAATCAACATTGGAGGATTAGTTCGTATTAGTTGCTTAGTCATGCCACGTCATCACATGTGTCAGAATCATTGATAATTAATCTTGATTAATGGAATATGGAACAATGTTATGAACTTGTGTGTCATGTGGGATCACACGATGAGATTGAGTTGTTGTGGCGAGTCATGTCACGCAACGATGTTGAATTGTTGATAGCATGTGGTGCTTGGTAATCAACTGGGTGATGATCATTTAGATTGGGGCAAGTGACAAGGGGCGAGTATGCCAAGGTGGGCCCGATGGGCGAGAGGTATGTGGATGTCTTGCCTTGATCACACTAAGGACTTAACCTTGCAAGCCTTTGACTGAGTCAATCATGCAACCACATGTCCGTATGGGCCACCTTAGGTGAGTAATTTGCAATGTCTTGATTTTGGTACTATCGTGGTCGGTGTGAGTTCCCGAGTTATGGTGTAATTCACATGGCGCAAGAGGGGGCCCCGGTTATGGTTTTCGACCCACCAGTGTTGAAACCTTAGCGGGTAGTATCCGGTTAAGCGAGCATTGTAAAAGCTTTGTTATAATCACTGCCTTGGTGGTGTTTGGTTGTATCACGTGGGTAAAGTGCATAACCTCTGCAGGTGTGAAACTATTCGGATAGCCGTGCTCATGGTATTGAGCAATGCTCGGAATTACGATTAAGGGTTAGTTTAATTAATTGGACAACTTGGTTGGGATGGCGGAAGGCCATATGGAAGATGGAATTTGACTTAGGATTGGAAACTTGGTTCACTTGAGAAATCTGAATTTATTTACTATTGATATTTGTTTTACGCCTTTACAATCTATTTATCAGATTCGTTCATAAATGCTGCTTATTGCAAAATAGCCATAATAGCCTATCCATTGGAATAAGCCTGGCATATAGATACATAGAATTGCATTCTGTGCACAACTTGTCGAGTGCTTAAGTACTCACACTTGCCAAACAACAATAATCAACAGTTGAAGAATCTACACCTGTGTTGGAAGAGGAAGTCCAGGAAGACACGAGTCATTAGGGTCCGAGCCTTGTCGGTTGCCTGTGGTGAACTGATGAGCTATCTACATTTTCTACTTTCCGCTACTTAATTATTAGCTTATATTTCCAGTCTTGCCCTGCGTGGCTTAATAATGTAAGTCGGTCATAAGATCATACATTTAGCTATATCAATAAATGAACTATTATTCTATTATTGTTGAGTATGATGTGATATGTACCGATGTTGAGCTGTGTGCACTAGCGTTGATCCTGAGATTAGTGCGGTAAACACAGTGGGTTCGAATCAGTGGATTCGGGTCCTTACAGGTGCTTGCCTTGCTAATCGCAGTCGGGAATAAACTCCGGATCGTCGATGAGGTCATCGTCTGCTAATTCAGGCTCGTCAAAATCTACTCGTCGTCCATCATGAATAGCATACGACAAAAAGCAACAAGTATAAGGGCAAAAAGAAGGCAGACAGAAAATCATAGGAAACATACTATAAGAAACAGGCACATGTTCTTTTATAGATTACTAGTATAGTGCCTGTGCTAACGCTACGACGACAGTACACCCGCTTATCAATTAAATGAGAAGATAAGTATGAATACAACACTTAATAATAAAAGAGAAATTTAGAATTTTAAATGAATTTAGAAAGAAAAACGGAACTAAATGGAGGTCGAATGGGCAAAAACGGGCTCCCAAAATATTTTAAATCAAGAAAGAGAAAGAAAAAAGAAATTTCTGATTTTAGATTATTTTTTTGTAGCTTCCACAGAGAGCACAACAGGTGCTCTCTGGCTTGGCCAGCAGAAGGGGAGGAAGGCGGGGGTGGCCACCGGTCATGGGTCGGCATCAGTGCGGCGAGATCGCCGCAGACCGGCGCTGCTGGGGAGGAGTAACTGCGGTGAATTTCACGGGAAAGATGACATGATGGCTTGGGTTACCTCCAAAATCCAAAGAATCTTTACAAGAGGGAGAACTTGGGGATTTACGCAATGCGATGGGGTGGAGGAGAGCTCACGACTTTTATAGCCCCAAACAAGCATATTTATGGAAACCATAATTTGGGATCAAATCAGATTGGGAGGAAATTTTGGCAATAGAGCACGAAATTTGGGGAATTAACACCATAGATGTAAAGAGGAGATTTGGTGCAGGATTGATGGAGCTTTAGAGCTTCTTTCTTGCTTTAATGGAGGGAGGGAAGAGAAGAAGCTTCTGTCCTGGGTCTGCACACTAGAAGAAGCTACAGGTGAGTTGCCTTCATTTTTTTAAATATAGAAGGATTTTTGAAAATATAACACATTAGGTTAAGAAATTCTAGAAAAATTCTCAAAAAAACATTCGATTATTTTGTACTTAATAAAATTATTTTCAAAAAAATTTAAATTATAAATTTGCCGAGGCACGGCAGCCGCGAGGTCGCTGACCAGCAACCTCGCCGCGTCGGCAAAGCCACCGATGGCGACCGTGGAGCCATTGCAGACCTGCGTTCTCCCGACCGCGTTGCCCCATCTCTCGGTTTTCTTTTCCCAGCACGTAATGTATGGTCCTTTCCTTTTCCAGGACGTTTGTTTCCTTTTCCTTGATTCCAAGATGTTTGTTTCCTTTTCCTTGTTGATGCTGGAGGTGAGGAAGGTCATTTGTGGGCTACTGAGGATGATTTCAAGAATATGGAAAAATAAACTGCGCTTGCCGACCGCTGATCCGCAAGGAAAAAAGATAAAAATTAAACGGTGCTCGCCGGCCGCTGGTTTCGCGAGAAAAAATTGAAAATATTAAGCAGCACTCACAGACCGTTGGTTCCTTAGATAAAAAATAAAAACAAAAATTCAGCGCTTTCCGTGCGTTGAAATTAGGCTCTATGGGGCTAGATCCGTAAAAAAGTCTCGAGAAGGGTCATATTCGGAAAAAAATACGATCACAATGTCAGGACAATAAAAAATTCAAGTCTTGTTTCCTTGCATGCGGATCCTCCCTGTTTATTTCCTTGTTTGATTCACCCTCCTTCCAAATATGTAGTACGTACAATTTTGGCCAGTAAAAAAATTCAAGTCTGGTTTCCTTGCATGCGGATCCTCCTTATTTATTTCCTTATTTGATTCGCTCTCCTCCCAAATATGTAGGTGGGGGAGGTCTGTTGTGGGCCACAGGGATGATTAGACACACTAAATAATGGCCATCGGATGTGGGTGAGTAAAACTGAGGAAAGATCTGAGACGTTCATTTTGATGAATGCAAGTTTCTGGGGACGTTTTGCTAGGTGCACGAACATTGGGCCATCTCTAATGAGGTGCATTATTTAGGGTGGACGTAGCAAAAATTGATTAGGTGCATTATAAAGGGGTATAGATTTATTTTTGTTTTACGAATTCAAGAGGCTAAAATTATGTATTCTTGTATTTATAATTTTGAATTATAGATGCTAAAATTATTTGAAATAGTAAGATTTGTCTTATGGTGATATCGTAAAATAGTATGTTATTAATAGGATTCAGATGCAAAGCAATGTATTTAAGGACTTTTGAATTAAACATTTATTATTAAATTTCTAACTGCCATATTATGGGGCTTAGCACATTAAGTGACCTACCTCATTTTTGTGTCTATTTTCTAGTTGCAAGCAAGGTTTCAATGAACACATTCATATATATAAGATACTCCAAAGTGAGTTTCACGAAAAATTTCATTAAAGTCCACCCTTTATAGCATAATTTGTTTATATATTTGTTTTACATATAGAAAAGGGTATATAGCAAAGAAATAAAGTGCTCTGATAAAAAAATTTCAACCATGTCGCATTGGAGTATATTAGAATTATTATTAGAGTATACCGAAAGTGATAAAGGTGTAAAAAGCGTTCATTAAAGTGGTATATTAGAGGTGGGAGTATGTACTCCCGGGAGTGAAAAGGCTTCCTAATATAGGAAGTTTTTCACTCCTCGGAGATATATCTCACCTCTAATATACCACTTAAATGAACACTTTATACTCTTTTATCACTTTCGGTATGCTCCAATAATAATTCTAAAATACTCCAATGCAACATAGTTGAAAAAAATTCATCAGACCCTTTATTTTTTTGCTACTACCCCTTTCCATATGTAAAAGGAATATATAAACAAATTATGCTATAAAGGGTGGACTTTAATGAATTTTTTCGCGGAACTCACTTTGGAGTATCTTATAATCGGTATTAGAGTATACTCAAAAGGATAAAAAGGTATAACAACATCATTTAAACGGTATATTAGAGGTGGGAGTACATACACCCAGGAGTATGGAATCATTTTCCTATATATATATATATATGTGTGTGTGTGTGTGTGTGTGTACATACATACTTTTCATACTAAATTTCATTCTATTTACATAGTTCATTATTGGTTCAATATTTCTACCTAGCTTATCATTATACTTCCATTATTCTAAAAAGAAATACATATAGAAATTTACTAAAACTCTTTTCTTAACCATTAATCGTTATAGCATAGTTACCAATAATATTAACCTTCAATAGAAAAGACATAGAACAATTAGTTTTCCAAGTATTTTAATAGAAATGAGTTCATAGCAGTATAAAGCTCTTAATAAAATTGGTTTCAAACAATATTAACCTTATTTGCAAAATTCCCATACTTAGTCTATTTTCATATGTGCTACTCACCTTTATATTAAAATATTTTTTCGAAGTAGCTTTTCAAAATATTTTTGCATATTCTGGAAGTTCTTGATTTTAGATGAATTTATAAATTGGTTTCATCTCATTTGGATTTCAAATGCGAAAGATATTCAAGTTTGAATTTTTAACCGATTCAAAAATCAATGAAAATAGCGAAATAAGCTTTCACTATGCTGAAAGCGTCTTTTCGCTTCGCGCCATCACGCGCGCGTTCAAACCCGTCGCAGTCGCTGACATCCGGGTCCCAGCCATCAGCGACTCAAGGGAAATCACGGTGAGCCACTGACAGATCGGGCCCGCAAGTCATTCGGTCGAAGCAGAGCTTGGGGCTAAGCTCGCCGTCGGCGAGGATCCGGCGGTGCTCCGGTCCGGCCGATGGCATGGCTAGCATCAGGGCACCATTGCGCATCTAAGGGTGGTATCCATTCCTATCGGCGACTAGCCGAACCATCTCGCCACTGTGGACCTGCAGTGGCGAAGGAGGCGGCGAGCCGCGCCGGCGGCAGAAAGCCTCTCCGACGGAATCGGTTCCAGCTAAAGCATCAGGGAACCCTAAGCAATCCATTTTTACTAAGAGACAGCACAGGGGAATGTCGGGTTAGCTCACCACCGATCGCCGGTTTCGGAGAAGAAGGGGGCGTAGTGGCGGCGGAGCTCCGATCGGAATTTCCTGGAAATAGCATAGGGGTTTTGATTCATGAGAGTTGGTGATGCTATAGCTGAAAGCAATTGAGGAATGGGTGCTCATACCACCTTCAATCGTTCACGAACCGAGAGTTAGGGTTCTTCGGCTGATTCAAAGAAACGTGAAATTGGCAGCGATCAGTGGAGTATTTTGGATGAAACAAGAGGGTTTTGACGAGCACTCTCTGGCGATCAAGTTGTGGTATTTATAGACTGAGGGGAATGCTGTAGATGAGCTTGCATAGGATGTGAACTCGACGGGGTTTTGTGGCGCTAGAACAGGAGAAGGGATGGGCCAAATAGCGGGAAATCAGGGCGAGGACGGTGCGTGGCAAGGTCTTGATGAGGCGGTTTCCTCGGGAGGCACGAAGTTGCAGCGGTGGCGATGCTACAGTCGGCGAGCTGATCTCAACCACACACGAGCTCGTCTGCGGGAGGAAGAAGACTCAGGCCGAGGCTGACAGGTGGGACCACACAGTGAACTGGGCCAGCGCGTCAGAGAGAAAAGAAGAGAACTCCGGCTTGAACTGAAAATGGAGCCGGATTGATTCACTGAATCTGTTGCCTATCCAATCAGAAAATTAATGAGGAATTTACTGGGTGTACCTGAGATAGTTTAGGATCTACCATACAAATTTCAGACCTATTTGATGCCTGACGAATTTATAATAATTCTGACAGTGCACTGTGCACAAATTTCTACATTCTATTTTATATTTATTAAGATACCTATATCTTACTTAAAAATTTAGAAACTTTTTGAGAAGGCTCCTTCTATTCACATTATCCTCTTGTAAAACTTCCAGCTTCAAATTATTGACATATTATTTAATAAAATTCTGACATATAAATTTCCAGATTTCTAAATATTCAGTTTTTGAATTTTTATAAATATCAAACTTAAAGATCATCTCCTATATATTTTTACTGCAGATGACTCTATCTAGGGAGAAGATAATATAAATATTTTCCCATCGAAATTATGATCATTTAATTTCTAACATTTTCACTATTACCTGTCTTGTTTCATTAATTACCTTTCTTTTCATCATTTAATATTTTGTCATAATTTTAAAAATTATATTTTGAGTTCTGGATAGCTCCACGAATTTTTACAGTAATTTTTAATATATGTTGTTTCACAAATATTTTCTTGTTACTTAAGTGATGGTTGATTGATTAGGAAAAAGAATTTTCCTTACAAGCAATAATCAATAAAATTCATAGAAAATTCAGAAAAATCCAGAGAAACACAAATTAAAATTTCCTAAAATATATTATTTAAATTATTATTATTCATTTTTCAGGATGTTACATCAACTGGGGTGGTAATGATTTAGATTGGGGCAAGTGGCAAGGGGCAGTGTGCCAAGGTGGGCCAGATTTGGTAGAGGGTATGTGGAAGTCTTGCCCTAGTCACCCTAAGGACTTAACCTTGCAAGCCTTTGACCTGAGTCTTACTTGCAACCACACGTCTCGAATGGGACAGCCTAGCCGACTAATTTGTGATGTTAGATTTCGATACTATTGTGGTGTATAGTGAGTTTCGGGTGTACGGGTAGACTCACATGGCGCAAGAGGGGGGCCCGGAGTGTGGTAACCAGTCCCTTCCGTGTTGAAACCTCAGCGAGCAGTACAGGGTCTAGACAGAGCATTGTAAAGGCTTTGTCATGATTACCCTACTGGCACACCAAAGGAAGTGTTCTAATAACTTGGCAACAAGGGACGATCATGTCGTGTGGGTAAAGTGCATAACCTCTGCAGAGTGTAAAAACTATTCGAATAGCCGTGCTCGGGGTATTGAGCAATGCTTGGGTATTACAGTCAAGGGTTAAACTTTTGTTAAACAAAACTTATTGGGATGGCAGGATGCCATGGAAAGTGGAAATTGACATAGCATTGGAAACTTGGTTTACTTGTCAAATGTTGGATCTATCTATTATTATTATTTGTTTTACTACAATTTCAATATATTTACTATATTCTTTTATAAATGCTGCTTTACTGCAAAATAGCCAAGATAGCCATACCTTTTGTACTAAGCCATGCATATAGGATACTAGACTTGCATTCTGTGCACAACTTGTTGAGTGCTTTATGTACTCACCCCTTGCAACACACAAAATCATCAGTTGAGGAGAAGAATACAACTTTGAAGGAGGAGAAGTTCCACGGGGAGGCGAATATCTAGGAGTTGAACCTTGTCAATTGCCTGTGGCATATTGATGGGATTCGTCGACGTTCTTCATTCCGCCGCTGTTTATTTATTTTGAGTTGAAGCCACCAAGGCCTCACAAGTGTAAGTTTGACCTTAAGGTCGTTCAATAGTTCTATATTAATAGATGAAGTCTTTATTTATTATTCCGCTGTGTATGATTGTGATATTTCATCTATGTTGAGACTGTGTGCACTAGCGTGATCCTGGACTAGTGCTGAATACACAGAGGGTCCGGATTTGCATATTCGGGTCTCTACAGCTTTCTAGACAGATGCCAAACCTTTAGTCCCGTCGGTGGCGGTGGCGTCGTCGTCAAAGCATCCTCTGCGGCAATTAGTGAGGACATTGGTGCAGATGACTTTCAGGCGAATGAAGACATCGGGCGTTGATGGTCCGCTTGCATTGACTGCCACGAGCACTCGAAAGGAATGGCGTACGAAGCAATATCCGATGAAGACGAGGAAGTCGACACGGATAACAGTAGAGATGACGATGCAGCTCCAGTCGATGGCATTGTGTCCACTGATGTGGAGTACGTGTCTTCTCAGTTGGACGATCTGGCGATGACGTCTCTCGTGCTGCCAGACGAATTCGGCACTGAGTGGGCCTTCGATCAGGATGCTCTGCTGGTCAGACAACGCTTCCCTACGAAGAGTGCTACCCGGCAGGCAATTGCTAGATATACGGTAAACATCAACCGCACATACTGGGTGTACAGGTCGAACCAGGAGACCTACATTGTGAGGTGCATGGATGCTAAGTGTCTCGGCAAGATCCGTGCCCAGAAGTTCAAGGGCGCTAGTTTGGGGTTTAGGATAACTATCCTGACGGACCACACTTGTGTGCTTGCTGAGCCACTTAAGAAGCACAAAAATGTCACGTCCTCACATGTGGCCAGCCTGATTTCTCACCTGGTCACGACGGGTGTGACCGTTTCACCGAAGATACTAATGGCCGATGTGGTTAATATGGTGGGATATCTTGTTATCTATGGCAAGGTGTGGTGAGTAAAGAAGAAAGTTATAGAGATGATGTATAGCACATACGAAGAGGGGTACAACCTTGTTCCTCGCTTGCTTCACCAGATTACTAAAGCCAATCATGGGACCTACATCAACAAGATGGATAGGCCGCACCCCACGAAGGGTCCCAACTGTTTCATCCTCAACCGTATGCTTTGGACATTCGAACCAGCCGTTCAGGGCTTCAAGTACTGCTGGCCTGTGCTAACCATACTAATGGCACTTTCCTATCTGGCAAGTACAGGGGCACCATACTGATGGAGATCGTAGTGGACACTAACGGCCAGCTACTCCTAGTGGCCTATGCAATCGTGGAAAGCGAGAAAACGGAGAGCTAGCTATGGTTCCTAGAAAATGTGAAGCAAGCTGTTGTCCAAGACCGTCCGAACGTATGCCTCATCACGGATAGGTATACTGGGTTAATGTCCGCCGTCAGCAGCATTCAAAGAGGGACACAGCCACCATACCAATGGAATGATATCATCAATCGCTAGTGCATGAGACATCTTGCCGCGAACCTACATAGGAAGTTCCGTAGCAAGGAAGTCATGAAGACATTCAAGAGGCTTTGCATGCAAAACCGGAGGTGGAAGTTCGAGGCCATATGGAGAGTGCTTGATGAGGAGACCGCGAAACATACGATGCAGTTCGCAGAGGGCTAGATGAACAACTTCTCTCAGTGGGTGCAGTTGTACGCTCCAGAGCTAGAGAAGTGGTCCTTGCTACATGACACCGATGGCGCAAGGTACGACATAATGACAACTTACATGTCGGAGGTTTACAACGGTGTTCTAAAGGGTGTTTGATCCCTCCCAATCAGTGCCATCATGGAAGAGATTTGAAACAGGACCGTTGGATACTTCGTGAACAGGGGGATGAATGTAAGGAAGCATCTAGACGAGGAAAAGCAGTTCTCTGAATGTATGCATGCATACATAGAGAAGAAAATAGAGAAGGCTCGCTCCCATGACGCCCGCACCATGGATGGAGTCAGGTAGAAGTTTGAAGTGAGTCTACAAGAGAAGTTCATCGATGGACATTGCAGAGGCTACCGTAAACAAGTGTGCACAGTACGTGATGTGGCGTCATGCAGATGCAATAAGCCACAACTGTTGCACAAGCCATGCTCCCATGTATATGCGGCGTGCGCGGTTCTCCTTCAATCCTTCGTGGCCTAAATCTCTAAGTACTTCAGCACGGACCATCTGTTCAGGACATGGAGTTCGGAGTTCAACTCGTATGGCTTGAACATGCATTATAGGGAGCTGTGGTCGGGCCAAGTGACTTAGTCTCAGAATGACGCGTTGAAGTGGAGCGGCCGTAGACGGTGGCAGTCACGGCGAATACATAACGATATAGATGAAAGTTAGTGGGGAGATGGACTAGCTGCACGAAAGTGCCATATATGCAGGACAGTGGGGCATACAATGGCCCTAATAGGGCCAGCTCGTCGAGCTATCCATAGCAACCATGACAATGTACCTTCATATAATTTTTTTGTGTGAGTAGTACATTCATGTAATTTCATTTTTTTATGTAATGTTATGTACCGTGCTACCTATGTCATGTTACCTAATGGTATGTTGTCGCACGTTATGTATTGTTATATAATTTAATGTTATTTGTTTATGTTACCTATAATTTTATTTTTGTGTGCGGTTAGTACCTTCCTGTAATTTTATTATTTTATTATGTACTATCATATACTGTGCTATCTATGTCATGTTAAGTAATGTCAACGTCGTCACATTTTATTTGTTGTTATGTCCTGTCATGTTATTTTTTTATCTTACCTGTATTAATTTTTGTTTCTTTTTTTCTTCTCGCAGGACATGAATGGGCACCCACAGACTTTACTTGACCCATACTACGATGCCAAACATCGTAGTAGGCTCTGGCTTATAGGTGTCGGACCACCTTCTTTCGTTCTCAGGGCCCTGAAGGAGCACTGGCCCTTGGACGAGTGTTATGTGCCCATTCTACAGGACTCAGGGCTACTGTCGCTAGCCTGGATGATGGACATTGGACAATCCTTCATTTTCGCTGGGGCTCTCTTCTCCGCGCTAGTCAATCATTAGAGGCTAGAGACCCACACTTTCCATTTCCGCTGGGGGGAGATGACCGTCACCCTCCAGGACGTTGCCTACATTACCGGCTTGTCTATCCGGGGCAGGCCGATAGTTTTGCTATCGAAGAGCCCTGACTGGAAAATAAGGTTGCAGGACAGGTTTGGTTATGCAGTCCCAGAGCAGAGCCCGGGGGTTTCGCTGTCGTGGCTTCACCGCTACATCCGATGCCCCGATGAAGCGCCTTAGCACATGGTTAGGACTAACCTTATCGCTTACCTGATCTTCCTGTTCATCTAGGTGTTGTTCCCTACAGTACAGAGAGATGTTATCTACCCGAGCTACATCCACATCGAGGAGGCTTTGGCTGATGCACACCTTGACAATGTCCCTCATTTTAGTTTTGGGTCGACGGTGCTCTGCTCCACGTATAGGGGATTATGCGTGGCTTGCGTGAAGACAACGGGGGAGGAGTCCGTTCTTGCAGTGTGCTACTCATTCTTGCAGATCTAGTCTTGGGAGCTTTCCTATTGGGCACTCATACTTTCGAGAGCCTATTCACCCATATCCGTTAGAGGCTTAGTTATACGGTGGACACCCGATTGATGATCCCACCATGGGTACTCGGTGGACGGCTTTCTACTTAGGATGGGCAAGGGATAGACATCGGAGAGTCTACCCTGAGTTTCACAACTACTTTAAGACCCTGCATGAGGATGATATAATATGGTAACCCTGGACTTCTGATTTGTTGGTCACTACGACACCGCATAGATTGTCACAATAGTGCGGGCAGAATGGTGCTTACTAGTTGACAACATGCCACCTCGTGTTCTATCATATCGTGGAGGCATACTGCCTAGCTCGAGTAATGCGCCAATTTGGACTTTATCAGCAAATCCCCACCCCAGTTGGCCTATCTTTGCCATGAAAAGTGCATATGTACGTTTAATTCGTAAATATGAACAGTAATTTGTAATTATAATTTGTAACTTACAACTTTCATTCCCGCAGGCAAACTTGGAGGGGCCAAAGGAGCGACGACTGGTGTGAGAAGAGTTACCATGGACGACTGCAAGGGAGTAGTCCGCCACGGAGTAGGTAATAGTGGAGGGTCGACCATACGACCTTGAGTCGTACATCGCGTACTTGGAGTGGTACGTGCCTCGTTCACGTGCACGACTTACTGGGACACCTCCCTCAAGGCCCAAGGAGGTCACGCACGTCGAGCGGTTGGCCCTCAGCCGCCCTGTGCATCGTGCAACACGCCAGGATAACGTGGTACGAACATACATTATATTTCAATTCACATTTCTTTTACTAATCATGTTTTCGTCCAGTTCGATCATGCGAACCGTATCTTTGAGGAGAGTTCCACTACAGTACAGCATGGGAAGCACAACACAGTCTCGGACATAATTGGGGTTCTATGTTCTGTCATGGACGATGCCAAGGGCATCATGAAGGCATTGACATGCGACCGTCACAGTGACGTTGCCATACGGGGTGTTGAGCGAGGCGCTCGTCCTCCATCTCTCAGGTCGTCACACCCGAGCATGGCCGAAAGACGTTCGAGCTTTGAACGATCGTCTTCCTCTCAGCATGGCCTTCAGGATTCGTATGTACGATACGTACATTAAGTTATCATACTTTGAACTACTCACCCAAAGTAACCTATTTGGTAATGCCATATCCTTCTACAGTGCGAGCACAGAGAATAATCTCTCCTTCCTTCGTCGTCTAGGCCTTCATCGTCCAGGCTCGATCTAGACTTGCCTGAGTCCATGAGGGTACGTTTACCAAAAGATTTTGACTATGGCCAGGACTATACCCCACATGCCTTCCGCAGTTTCGATGCAGGCACGTCATCCACATAGGTGCCACATCAGGTACATTACCTTTGATTGAAGTTATTACCTGCTAATGAGCATCTTTCTCGGAGGTACCTAACATTTCCATTCGTATCACGTTCTTTTGCAGGACACGCACAGAGATCAAACTCTCCTTCAACCGTCGATAGCTGCAGAGGTACACACACCTGAAGGGATACGGGTAGGCTACACTAGCAAACAATTAAAATTTCTACCTCGTAAACCAGAAAGCCACGCAGGTAAATGATCATGGATCGTTACCACTAGACGCGCAGTGCAGCGGAAGGAAGTTGATGCAGCCCGAATCAACGAAGTGCGCATCTTGTTGCAGTGGTCGATCTTCCTCGTGCGGTGGCCGATCCTCCTCGCGCGGTGGTTGATTGTCCCGATCAGTGTCACAGTAGCAGCAACACCTCTGCTGGCGTCCAAATGTTCGGGAAAAGAATGCCGTGCGTCGGTGTGCCAGCACGAACATGCACGGGAAGGCTCAAGTAGAGATGGCTAGGGTTTCGGTGGCTACGCCCTCTCACGTACCCAATTGCAACCACGAACTCCCTTTATATATATCTGTCCCCTCCCCTGCGGTGGAACCTTACATTAGGGCCCAACTGAAGGACAAAGCCCACTTGGCCCATTAGTGACGGATCCAATCCACACCACTATATTCCAACCCCTTAAGTGTGTGACCATGTAGGTTCATGTATATTTGGATACGACTCGGAAACACCTTTCCGATCGATAGTCGATAGCGGTACCTAGCAGTATATATTGATTCCCAAATATCCATAAAGCATCGGACGAACCTACTATAATGTGATAATGTCATGTTCCCTTTGCTTCACAATATCAGATCAAGCTCAAGGCGAGAGTCGTGTCATCCTATGACAGCTCGATCTCTTCACTCAAACTGTAGTGGAGTAATTTATCTGGATTGACTCTCAATCACATCTGGCATGCCCATGCACTTACTTAATCCTCTACCTTGAGGGGCCCAGAGATATCTCTCCATTATATAGGAGGAGCAAATTTCATCTTGATCATTCATGTACCTCAGCATGTTTCATAGTAAACCCGAAAGCTTCCTTTATAACTACCTGGTTAAAGAGTAGTGTTTGGTAGCTCCTAAGTAAACCATTACACATCTAGGAAACCAATGACGATCTCAAGTCTAAGGAACATACATACACTATGCATGAGACCAACTGATGACACATAAGAATATATATAACAATTCTCGTAGTGTCTCATATGGGTCTATCCAACGCATGTTCTCTAACATGTGTCCACATTATTGATTACATATCTCCATATCTCTATGACCCGTAAAACATGGTCATCAATCAATACATGTGCTGATCTATGAAGCATAATCGTCCTATATTATGATAACCGATCAGGGATAACTTGAATAATATCAATGTATGAAAAAAGTTGAACGAACAAGTCACTTACTTGTTGATTAATCCAATCGATATTTATTCAAAGGACAAACAATTATATTGTTCCATAAACATAAAGCGTGATACAATCATCTCTATCATCGCCTCAAGGGCATATCACCAACAACACCGACTTACGTGGACACCCCCAATCAGGACTTGTCACCAGCAAGTTATGGTTGGGGTTGTCACCCCCAATCAAGACGAGTTCTCCCAGTGGGCACCGTAGTATACGACCCCGCGACCGTCATTGGTAAGTGTTTCGCGTAATTTAAGTACACTCCCTTTTCACTACGACACTAACAGTGCATTCCAATGCAGCCTCTAGGGCAGGTGGAACACATGTTGAGTGCAAAAAACCTGGGTCCCAGCCAGCTTGACGATGCCCCTCGCGTGACACAAGCCACACAGTACGATTTGAGCAGCACAACGCACGAGCCTGACCAGTTCACGTACCCAGAAGACCAACTCCGCCATCCGCGAAGGCAGCGACCGGATCAAAGTTGAGGTTTCGAGGAAGCTACCAGTCATATTGATGTAATGAACTTCGTCTGTGTAATTCTTGTATGCCTTCGGCGCATTCGTGGTGGTTTAAGAATGATAATCCTTATTACTATGTCGATATGGTATGTTGCTTTCAAAACATATGATCTTTTGCTTCCTCACATTGGCCTGGTACACAGCCTTTCTTAATATCCTGCTTTCTAACCTTCACTACAGCACTATGTGAAAATTACTTCTTCTTAGGCCAAAACAGGAATGTGCAAATGAAGTGTGCATTGAAAGAATTTTACCTTAAAACCATCTTTCTCAATAGCAATGACCACACCAAAAATTTCAGTACAAGTGGAAGCTTTAAGATTTGATACCTTGGAGTTGGAGCATTTCTCTTTAGAAGACGATGCCTTCATATCCCGTTCCTCTTCTTGGACCATAGATGGTGGAGACCCAATCCAAGTCATCAGGAGAACTTCTATTGCTTGGACTAGAAGAGAACTTGAGAAACTCATTCTCCGTTGGTTGTATCCCCCAGTAAATCAAAGAACTAAGAGCAACCCTTTTATACAGGAAACCATCCTTGAACATCAAATCATCAAGCACTTCAAAAACATCACCAGTTTGACGATCACGCCTCATTTCAATGGTAGGATAGCAAAAATAATAGATGTAGTTAAATTTAGATGTTACAGATAGATTTAGTATATTTTTAGTAATTTAGTTGGTTCGTATAAATACATTTACGTACATATATATACTTTTAGGATAAATAATTTAGTTGGACTGCACAGTCCGAAGTGACCACTCATTGCCTACTTTAAACTCTAAAGTGACCACTTATTACACAGTATATTTGTCAGTACTGACACTTTGCATGTATGACTGCCTTTTTAGCCCGACTTGACTACACACTCTAGCATTTTGCCGTTCGTGTGCACGCTTGAATCTTACCTTCCAATACTTTGTCCATACACCACCCCTTCGAGACTATAAAAGGCCAAACCGCAGACACACATACACAACTCACACTCACACTTCACCATGGCTAGATCCTCAAGTAGAGCATTCTCATGGACACCTGATATGAGCAGGTAGCCCTTCATTACACGTTGAAGGTTATGCGTAATGGGAAGGATAATCCGTTCAAGGAGAACCTGAGTGAAGTGGTGTCCAAATTGCAAGAGTGGCGTCCGACATTATCGAGGCATAAGGTGACATCGTCTGGCCTGAACCTTGTGACCTCCGACGACCTCAAGGCGCACTTTGAAAGGTGGAGTCAAAAGTATTTCAGGGCGTGCGAACTAGCCGACCACCCTTCTGCTATAGGTTTCTCTACGAGATCTTATAGGGTAATGATGCTGCCAAATCAGTATGCAGATCATATTAAGGTTAGTTATTTCTTATATTTTTAGCCTACTAATATTTTTATCATTATCCATAAGTTTACTAATTTGTATGCTCATCTTGTGTGTTAGTCATTCCCAGAGGATAATGAGTTCCTGAACAAAGATATACCAGAATTCCTAGTGATATATATGCTCTTCGGAGGGGGTGTGATGCCTGGTTCGTGCAGAAGATGCAGAAGAGGATCTAACTGGAGGGGTAGAGGTCCACCCAAAACTGTTGCAGCAAAAAGTTCAAGAGGACGTTCAACCGCCACTGAAGGAGGGCTTGCTCCTAACTATACAAATGAGGATGACGAGGATGATGATGATTTCATGTCACATAGACCTCGACGTTCCAGCACTATCACAGCACGCCATTCAAGCACTACTACAATAGGCCGTTCAGCCAACAATGCAAGAGGACGTTCAACCCACACCGAAGGAGGGCTAGCTCCTAACCATACAAATGACGATGATGATGACGATTTCATGGCACCTATGCCATGAACCTTACATCCTCGGAGTCTTCTGAATCTCGACGATGATATTACATTAAGCCCTATCTGGTATCCAAACGTAGTACCTCGTCAGGAACCAATTGGTAACTATTGTTATTTTGACTATAGCCTATTCCGACAACCATGGCCATAGAATATATGGTTTTGTGACTTAGTTCTTCACCAGAGGTATGTATCTATGTTGTATAGTCCTTCACCAGAGGTATGTATCTATGTTGTATTCCAGTTTTATGAATTCCCTAAAGCATGTACATAGTTCACATGCCATGCTATTGTAGTTGTTGTAATTACTGCACTTTATAATTTCCATGTCGGGTTTTATTCAATGTTTTACTATGATTTGTCATCAAAATTTTTGCACACCGAAAGAGAATGAGGAATAATGAAATCTAAATTTTTTGTCCAAAAAAAGTAAGTGACAAATTACCAGCTATTTTGTACAGAAAAATATGATGGCTAAACTAAAAAATGGCAAAAATAAAAGCCGATTTCCAAACCCACGGGGTAATTTCCAAATAAAAAACAAACGTAGATAATAATCAAGCGCTGGAAATGGCATAAAAAATTTTTAGCAGGCCCCGATAGCTGCAAATTATACAACGAATTTCTTGCCGGGCGGAAAAACATATACTAAACTCTGCAAGTATTTATTTAATTTTCCATTTAAAAAATAAAAATTCGCTATGCGCTGCAAATCATAAACAAATTTGCAGCACCTTGCAAAAACAACCATTTCGGGACCAACAGACAGCCAGTGCAAATTTTCCACCGCGGCAAAATATTTTTTAACTTCTCTCCAGTGGAATCGATGTGCTTACATTTTTTGCACGTAATCTGAATTTTCCGCGATCTCTCCAACGTAAAAAGAAAAACGAAAAGCCAAAAAAAATGCTGCACGAATTCCAGTAGTCTAAATCCACAGCATTCGGTGGCTGGGGCAAAATCCGCAATTTCGTCGTTAGAACGGCTACTTTCGAAAAAATATTATCAAAAAGGGCTAAAAGAATAAAAAATTCGCGTGTCGCGAGCGTGCAAACCAAGAATCCCGTCGGTCCCAACCGCCGGAAGTAATATTGCGCGCCGCTTCAAAATAATTGGAAAACAATTCTCGAATGAATGAAATAAAATTGCTTATTGTTTTGCTATTCGTACAATTTTTCACCTTGCAAAAAATGCCAGTCTGTCGCGATCGCGTAAAACAAGAATCCCACCAACCCTAACCACTTCAAATACTATTGCCCGCTAAGTCTTCTTAATTTTTAGAATTTCGTCATGACCAAATCTATTTCTGATAAAAATTATACGCAGAGGGCTACTGCACTAAAAATTTCGCAATATAGCTAAGGAAAAATACTTTTTTTTTACCTTTCTCCAGTTTTTTAAGCAAAAAAATCGCCATTTCGGTGATCCAAATCATTGGAATCGCCGCTTCGACGGAGAAGATTTCAGTGTTTCGCATCATTGAAATTGCCAGCTTCCCGAGGGAGCAGATTTCTAGCGCACCGTGTCCGCAGCTTTTTAACAAAATATTTTCCCACGCTGGAAATTTTAATTTAATAATCAGCTGATATGAACCGCGGGGAAAAAATACTACGGATTCGGTCTGCGGGAAACTGATTAAAATATTTTTCAGCTCTCCACGTCCCCTGAAATTCACTATTTAGGGGCTAATTTTGTTATTTTGTCGGATCGACAGCTATTTACGAAAAAAAATTAAACAGATTGGGTCATCGGGCCCGTCACATCCTGTGCTACTGTGTCATACCGGGCCGTGCCGCCTATCGTTCCCAATTCTCGGACCCGACACGGCCCGTACTACATTGTCGTACCGGCACGGTACGACCCACTTCGTGCCGAGTCAGACTTTGGACTGAACCATACCCGTCATGCCTTAGACCGACCAAAAAAACCCGACCCAAGTGCCCACCTCTACTCGTCGCTCAGTCTACAAATTCGTGGAATCCTCTTACCGCTGGGTTTTTGCAACGAGCTGCATGGCCCTGTACCTACTTACCAATGATGAGCTTGGTGAACTGAATACTAGCTGACATGATCATCGACGGCGGTGGCGGCAGATCGATCCGGACGTGCAGTGGTCTACTCCACTGTACACCTGCATATCTTCCAACACAAGAATCTTCCTTGTACGGCAATGAAACATCGCTACTACGCGCCTGGGCGGTAGCGGCCGCCGGAAGTCTTCAAACGTGTATGATAAGTACGCTGGTCTCTAATTCCAACCAGATATCGAATTTCGCAAAAAATAGATCCTTTCGATGGGTCCAAAATACATTTATCTCAATTATATTTCGGTGAATTCATTTCAATTTTATTTAAAAATTCAAAAGTGTGGACAACCATTTCGTCTCAAAATTCCACCGAAATTTCCGTGATTTAAGTGGGTGCCAACAAAATTTAAAACAAAATTCAAACCCTTGATTCCAACACGTCTACAGCTCTTGAATTTGGTTAATTTCTTGGGTCACATCTATGTTCGTTGGCCAGCTTAACTACTTGCCGGATGCCCACAGCACGGTGCAGTAGCCTGCACCTAAGCTTCGGCTTTCAACGTCGCCGTGCATGCCGGGTTGTTCTTGTTTATGTACGAGATAGTATATATTAATTGTTCACCCTCAACAAAAATAATATTTTAATATTTTGGGTTTTATGAACCGTCTGTAAGCATGTATGTCAGTGATAATATGGTGCATCACAGATGATTTTTGAATCGTCTATGAAGCACATATGACAGACAATTCATGGTATAAACCATCTATTATAATAGGCTATCACAGACAGTTTGTATCAAGAGCAATCTGTGATAATAGCCTATCACAGGCGGTTTGTTTAAAGAACCGTCTATGATCTAGATATTTTTCTTCCTCTCTTGGAAGAACTTCCATGATTAGTATTTGTTATTGAAAATTTTCTTCTTATTAGATATTTCTACACGACATTTATAAGGCACAAACAGTTATAGATTTTGTAATTAAATATCTAAACATCCAAGATACATCGATGCAACAGCTTGTCTAATCAGGATCGTGTTAAAAATATGAACATGTGTAGCACTTCAATCTCCTTTCTTATTCTAATGTTGATGGATTCTAAGGCAAAATCCAATTCCATCCATTGTTCGTCTTGAAAGTTGTCATGCTCTAATTTATCTTTCACTTCATCATTATCCTTGAATGAGAATACATGCACAAGATCAGAGTGAAAATAAGCTAACTATGGTATTCTCAATCGGGGATGAGGATGAAATGAAAAATAAATCAAAGGATGACAACTTTCAGGACGAATAATGGATGGAATTAGATTTTGCCTCAGAATCCATTAACATTAGAATAATAAAAGAGGTGAAAGTGCTACAAATATTCATATTTTAAGACGATCCAGATTAGACAAACTTTTATCTCAATGCATCTAGGATGTTTAGATATTCAATTACAAAATATATAACTAGTTGTGCCTTGTAAATGTCGTTGCAGAAATATCTAAGGAGAAGAAAATTTTCAAAAACAAATACTAATTATGGATGTTCTTCCAAGAGAGGAAGAAAAAAATGTGGATCACAGAGTTATCAATTCATGACAATTTTTTTTCCATCTCTTGTGCATAGAATATTCCTACAACAACATTTTGGTTTTCCAACACGTAAGATACTATTCAGTAATTGGAATAATTCAAGATGAGCAAATATTAAAAGCAAGACACTATTTAGTAATTGGAAAATTCAAGATGAGCAAATATTAAGGATAATTTTAGGTGACAATACATTGAGAAGATATGATACCATAAATATCAACAGACATACATTGAGAAACAACATTATTTGATAGATCAAGACAAGGAGACCTTAATTAGGGCTTTTTCATGTCTACCATCATATGTGCTATAACTTCCGCAATATAGGCTTTTCGGTTCTCCTTAAAGTTCCACAGCTCTGGTACAGTGTCCATTTGTTTGACACCAATAACTGATTGACTTTCAGTCGTATCTCTTAATCCATACAAAAGCGATCATGTTGTTATGAAATGGGTGTCTTGGTATATTAGCAGTAACCACGTCGAATTAAATACTAGAAACCTTTATATTACTTCTATAAGCTCAGCTTTGGCTTCTTCTAGCTCTGTATTCGCCCTGTGCTCCTTAATGATGAGTAACTTGTTAAGAGATTCAATATCATGCGATTTTTCATCTACGTCTTTCAATTTTTGTTCTATCTCATAAATCTTTTTTGTTAACTCAGAATCTTGTTCACTTCTGTTCTACTCTATTACATCAGACTTTCCCTTTAGTTGTTCTATCTCCACCTTAAATGTTTGTTTAGCATCCAACAACTTTTCCATGTCGTATATCTTGTTTGTAGACTCCATTTATGTCCTCTGAAAATTTTACACATCTCTAAAAATGTATACAATTTTGAACTATGAATATTTAAATAAATAAGACAACATCTTAACAATTAAAATCTAGATTTGTCAGATAGATCCAATAATTGTACTCAAAATCAACAGCAAGATCTAATTCTTGCCTACAGCTTCTAATTCAAACCATTGCCTGATGTTTGTTTGGTCTGTCCAAATTAAAAGTATGAATTTGTTAGGGTAGAAAGGAAAAGAAGGAGAATGATGACCATGATAGAGTTTTGCAATGAACAATAGGCATCCCTTGTTCCTAGCAGTCAACCTAGTGCTACCAAACTCCATCTTGATCCTTCTAATGAAAGTAAGCTACTGCAACCCTACAATGTCTGTGATGGCATTTTTGAGCATCGAGAAATAATCAATCATACAATTACAGAACAAAATCACAAATGGAGAAATAATCAAATAACAGATGTAGGCTTGAGATTTTTTTATATATGTACAAAATTGGTGCTGCAGCATGAACATACATCATGAACCTTTCTATAGATTTAACATCACGAACAATTACTTTATGACACATTTTAGAATCAAAAGCCTAAACAATCTTAGCAACAATACAACCAAAGAATAAACAATAAATAATGTCCAAACCATGTATATGGCCAAGGGCCAAGGGAGGAGGCAGCAACAGGCTACGTGGAGGTGGCGATGTGCTCAAGAAGGAGGTGCACGACGGGCTTGGGGAGGAGACATGCTGGCTTGGGGGCGACGGCAACAAGGATAGGCGGCGGTGACGAGCTCAAGATGGAGGCCGAGGTTGGTGAAAAAGATTTTGTTTGGGTGAGGAGTGCGGTGGGCACGAACCCTAGAACATATATTCCCTCCGTCCATGTTTATAAGGCTTATTTTTTTAATGATTTTATCCATAAATATAAGACTTGCATGTAGATTTTGAAGGATTGAAAAAGGTGACTAGAGGGGGTGAATAGGACCCAAATAAAAAAATCCCCCTTGGTCAGATGAACAGTAAAAACAGCAACTGATCGAATGGACAACACCCGATGAACACTAAAAACCCTAGTTAGATGAATAGTACCCGACGAACAGCAAAACTGCAACTAGTCGGATGAGCAAGAAAACAAAGACTGTCGATGAACAAGACTTCCCGACGAACAAGAAAACGCACTGGTTGAATGAACGGTAAAAATTAGCGACCGCCTAAGTGAATAGTGCTCAGATGAACATGTCAGGTGAATAGTGAAATCAACACGATCTCAAACCCAAGAATTGATGTAACTTTTGATCGGCGGATCCAAAATCTATGAAACTTTGCATGCACCATCCCAACATAGTTAGGAACCTATTCCAATCTTCAATCATAGAGATTGATTTCAAAGTTCTAACCTTTTTCCAATCTAAGGAATATTTCACCAAAACAGGGCAAAATCCAAAAACTTCACCCTGAGCTTACTCGTGGGGATTTGATAATCAAGATGACCCTAGATAGTCTCCCACACATCATAGCAAGCAAGAACCACCAAAAAGTAGCCCTCAAACTAACAAGAACATAATCTACCAAAGATCTTCCTCTTCTCTAACAAAAAGACTGGTTTCTTATGAGAAAATAGAAGAGGGAGCTATGGCTAGCCTAGATGATTGGTATATGATCTGTAGAAAGGTCATCTAACAATCATTCATCCTTGGCAACAAGAACATGAGAGAAAGAAATCAAAGAGAGATCAAAACTCAAAAGGGAAGGGCAACCAGAAGAGCATGAAAATGATTTTTATTTCTTCAAAAGAGGAATAGTAACAAAGCCTAACAACCAGGTAGACAAACCTCAAGAAAGTATAAGGAAACCAAAATCCTTCTCATAAACCCTAAAACCCTTTTCATAGCCCTTAGACAAAGGCGTCCCTCTTCCCCTCTATTTATAACCTAACCTAAGCAATCTCCACCCTTCGATTACTTCCTTCTCTCATAAGGAACCTCATCAAGGGCCGGGATTAACTTACTCAATCATATATGGGCTAACCTGAAACCCAATAACATAACAGGTTTTGAACCACATCTCAAAACACACTAACATAACCTCTACTTTCCCTGCAAACCTGCGATCCAATGATCCTCCTTTGCTTGAGTAGAGCTTAAGTTAGCATCTCCACCATCCAGTTGTCTTCTCGGCTTACAACTACTCCCTAGCCTTAGTAATCTTCAGCGCCACCTTGACCATCTGGACCACAGCTCTCCTAGCCTAGTTTTGGTCTCCTCCTACTCACCGTGACCTAGCTTCAAAGTCCTGCAACCATCACCGATGTAACATCCCGAAAAATACAATAAAATAAAAATGAATATTTTAAATTTGGATATGTTTATTTATGAGTTTTATTGGCATTATTGGTTCTTATTTGAATTGTCTTGGATTTTTGTATTGAAGGAAAATCAATCAAATGAGAATAAGAAAAGGGAAAAGGTAAAATGGTAAAAGTAAAAGTTAGAAAAATTTACCATGGTAACTCTAAGCATGCAGTGGATCAATTCAGCCAATAAATAATATTTTTATGTACAGGAATATGAATAAATGAAATGAAGGACAACACTTTTTGACTAAAAATAGTAGAAGTCAAGATACTAGAAAAACTTCAAAAAAATTACTGGAGCCATAAACATTACCATGACATCCTCAGAGCATAACCTACTTCTGGTAAAAATTTCAAGAATTATCATGTCATTTAAACCTTCTAAAAATTAAAAAACAGAGGCTTTGAAAATCTAAAAATTAACATGTAAGAATTTTTGTAAAATAATTAAACCATATTTTGACTTGAAATTTTTATAGAGACATTCCTAATCCAAACAAATCTATTAAAAAATGTTTCAAAAATAAATAATAAAATTTGAATCCTTAAATAAATCAAAATCCGAAATTAAAATTCTGAGCAGTGCACAGTGTCAGAATTTTAATTAATTAACCATTAGGTATTTTCATCCCAAAATTTTACTGGCAGCTAACTACTCCCATTAGACCATGGTCAAAAAGTTTCGTGATTTTTAACTTGATTGACAGCTGTTTAATGCTCAGCATGGTGCCATCCTGAAGCTTCATCCCATAAGATTGACAGCAACTCACTTGCATGTGGGCTCAGCCCCTATGCTTTGGAGACACCTTGCCAAAGTCCAAAATTTTCCATCGAACCAGCAAGTCCCAAGCCTTGTAAGCCTAACGCAAGAGCTAGCCAGCCATTGATTCATTCTCACGCCAAAGCACAAAGCCAGCAAGCTCCCAGTCGTTTGAGCAAAACTTCAGACATTCATCTCCTCCTTCGCATGAGTTTCATTCCAGTGAATCGAGTGGCCAGAGAAGATCAAGAAGGTCAAGCAATCTCAAGCCGAAGCTTCCTTCCTCCACTGCGCCATTGCCGCCACAAGTAAGCGAAGGGGAGAGATTGAAGATCAAGCAATCAGGTGAGCCATCTTCAAATTAATCGCATCCGTAGCACCTTAGTACCTCCCAGAGTACTCATCAGCCTTCACTTTCGTGTTTCTTTGCCTGAAGCACCGCCGCGCGCCATTTCTTCTTCTCCAACTCCGGCGCATGGTGGCGGAGCTCTCCGGTCAACTTCCGACCGAATCAACAGGTAAAATGAAACCCCTAGTACTCCTTGATGCTTGATTCGCTACCGATTCGAGCTGAGATTGACTTGTTCTCTTCCTCGGCGAGCTGGCATTTTCTCCGCCGCAAGCCCACAGTGGTAGCCATGTCCGGTTGCTGCTAGAAGTGAAGAGCTACACCGCCTTGTGCGCCGTGACGAGCCGGTGCTCGAGGTACCCTCGGCCGAGCTCCTCCGTTGCCGTAGCCTCGCCGGCGAGCTGCCCTAGCGCCTCCCTTCGGCTCACCGTCACCGGCCCGCTTTCGGCCAAGCAAAGGCGCGTGAGGGTTCATATAGGTGAATACGCCTCTCAACTCAGAAAACGTATTTTCAATTTTCTTTAGAATTTCATACCCGAGGCAATTCAATTAGATATATCTTTTGCATTATAATTCCAAATGGAATGAAACAAAGTTCTAAAATCATATAAAATCAAGTTTTTCCATAATATGCAAAAACATTTTGAAAAACAGTACTGGGTTAATTTGAAATTCCAATTCAAATAAAAGGACTCAATATATGCTACATATTAAGATGTTGTAGACAAACTTAGAATTTGATGAAAACAATTTTATTAGAATCTTTATACATCTAGGAACTCAAATATATAAAAATATTTGTATTTTACCTTTTGTTAAATCATTTCCCATTAAAGGTTATTCTCAATGGAATAAATAATCAAAAATGAATAATTGTGTAAAAGAAATTCTAAAATAAATAAGATTTATTTCTAAGCACTTGTATGTCAGTAGCCTACCTTAATATACTGAAATGATTAAAGTATGAATTTGATTTAGACTTGTTTATGAATAATAAATGGTTTAAATGGAAAAGATGTATGTATATATGTAAGTGCATATAGTAATCAATAACAATATATATATACATGTGAAAAGTGTCTAATAGCTGTACAAGAATAGGAATAGCTATCAGAATTAGCAAATTGTCACTATAGAAATGTTTTTAATGAAATGTCACATATGCACAAGTTTATATTGCATCAAGAGCATAAGCATTGTATATGTAGAAAAATGTATATAGGTATAGTTAATATAGAGCAAAGACGTGAAAAGAAACTGGATTCTAAATATCTAATGTGATCAAACTAAATGATTCAACAAGAATCATTATAACAAAGTTATAAATAACACTTAACCAAATAATTGAATTTCCAATACTTGTATAATTTGAATAGTTATAAATTTCACAAATGAACTTGAATTTGACAAAATTAAATCCTAGAATCTTGAGAAGTAATATCCTTACTAGTTATGCAAAAGTACTTCATGTTTATACAAGTTTGAACTAAGTCTATATTAGGCCCTAGTGATCGTTTATATGGAAAACATCTTGGATAAAAGCCAAATATCGCGGAACTAGCTTTAAAACACTCTTAGTGTCATCCCCTGCTAATGTCTGAAAAATGGATAGATTATCTTATAAGGCGTAGCCGCAAACTTATGTTGAAAACTGAATCTTTGTCGTGTAGTTATAGAAACACTTAAGCCTTTTCAGTGGCTCATAAAGCACCTCGTCTAAGTGTAAAACTTTATGAAAACAGAGTAGGAATACTCTCTAAAGTGCATGCTACTATGTTCTGAAGAAAGAATATTATTTCGTTAAGGTTTGTATATAAAAGAGTCTAGTAACTTAACCCTAAATGTTATGTTTTCTAAATAAAAGAAACACTTAAGCATTTTCAACAGTCCATAGAATATCTCGTCTAAATGCTAATATTATGAAGATCAGTTTAGAAATGATATTTGGGATATGTACTACCATATCCTAGAAAAATATTTTATTTATGGCTTACTTTTCGTCTAAAATCTGTTAGTGCAACAACCCTAAGTAATAATTGTTCACTACACACTTCTAATCCAATTCCTTATAACATAAACCTTATTATCATTTAAGCTTTTTCAACAATCAATATAATGTCTCATCCAAACCTAAAAACTTATGAAATCGGCCTAGGATTGCTATCCAAAGTATAGATTACCCTATTATGAAGAAATAATATTGTTCATCATGTTTTGCATATAAAACCTTTTAGCCAAATAACCTTAAGTAATATATTTTCTGAACTCTATATTGTGAATAAACGACCTCGGGAAGCAATGAAGAAATCCATAGTTAATATATTTGTATCACCAGAACCTTCTTAAAAACCATAAATAAGTCTAGTAACGTAACTTAACAGATGTACCTTATTCAAAATCATTCCTTGTGTAATATCACTTCAGATTAAGTACTATTCACATAACCCCTTTATCTAGTGTTTTAGTTCTATTAATCTAAATAATTTTAGCATCTATAATTCAAAGCTATAAATGCAAGAATTCATAATTTCAGCCTCTTGAATTCGTAATTCAAGAATAGATAAGCTATAAAATAAATTGTTTACTGCTCAATGTTAAAAGCTAATAACTATATGGATATTTAATCAACTAAAAACGATGTGAAATCATAATTCAAACCCTAAAGTATTCCTATTTTCTGCAGTGAATCTTTATTTTATTTGCTGTCTATTTTCTTTTTGTCCTTATTAAAGTTGGATATTTGCTTTATTTCCGATTGATCGACGTGTAGAATCCGACGTCTCTTCCTCCGTCTTTGCCTCCGTCAGCCGTGACCTCGTCTTCACTGTAAGCAATGTTTAAGCAAGGCAAGCGCCCCTTTGACCATCTTGATCCCAGTATTTGATTTGCATTGTGTTTACTAAAATGTTTCATGCATGCGTTTACTTTCTGTAAATTCGCTATTTTGTGGTATTGGTAGATATATCTGTTGTCACATGAAACTCCTTGATAATTATGGAAATGTGAACCTTGATAACCATATAATAGGGCTAAACATTACTTAATGTCATCTTGGGTATATGCGATCATATTAATCATGCTTAGCCATGCTTGTTTAGCAAGGAGTTAGATAATCATGATTAAAATATTTTCCTGAAATGTTTTATATGGAACCTAAATGGTCCTTTTTGGGAAAATGGTTTTTGGTAGTTTGATTAAAAACCCAAAATAAAACTATGGTTTTGATGCGGGCGATTATTGGCAATAGCCAGATGTGCAGAGGGATTTGCACATATTGTAGGGTGGAGTATCGCCCGTGTTGGGTTAAAGACCGAGCAAATGGGATGTTGTAGATCCATGTTTCCGTACAACCACAAGTGTTGGTGTGGGACAACCTTAAACCAATTAAGTTATCTAGTTTAACTTTGCATTTATGGAAGGCGGGAGATTGCACAAGCATTCCTTTCTAGGTCTGCTTGTAGGGGTTTCTACATATCAATGCAACGGTGTACGCCTTGCCATGAAAAGAAACGTGGTGTTGGGTGTGATGTGAATGGATCCAGGTCTTGGGTGAGTGTTTCTGTTTCTATGGCAAGGGCATAACATCCCGGGCTTATGCAAAGTTAACCTAGATAATGTAAAGGTTTTCGTCATGAACATTCTGGCCACACGCCCAAAGTGCGTGAAACTTGCGGCAAAAAGAAAAGGTCATGACTTGTGGGTAAAGTTGTACACCTCTGCAGAGTGTAAGATCTAATCGATTAGCCGCGCCCGCGGTTATGGGCACTTGGGGAAAATCCTCCCAATGTTAGAGTCTTTGGTATTTTCTAAAATGGGTTTGGTCTGAACTTGTTTTTAGCAACTGTTGCTTTATGTCGAAGTGCTGACATTGATGGACCTTATGGTCTGGTTTATTTCGAACTCACGTCATGGAGGACTGTGAGTATTACTTACTGTTGTATCTATTTTATGATCAATCAACTTGCTCTTATAAATTCCGTTTACAAATGATAACTTGTTTTTACAATTCAATTCTGCTTTATGCAAATTAACTGTATTAGCCTCTCCTTTGAAATGGCCTGTATATATTTTAGGTTTTACTCAAGTCTTGCTGAGTACGTAAAGTACTCACCCTTGCTTAATTATTATTTTAGGTGGATGAGTCAGCAAGGCTTCGAGTCTCTTTTCGTCGCAGGTTGCGGGATCTTCTTCGTCGTGTTCTATCTGGAGTTTATGCCTTGTCAGTTGCCTGTGGATCGGATGGGCAAACTACAAGATATTATTTCTTTTGCTGCTTTATTCTCTGAGTTGTAGCTTTTCCTTTATGTATTAGTTTCCGCTGTAATTAATTGTGGTGTGGTTGTGATTCCAATTGTTGTAAACATGTGAGTGCTAGCTACTGATCCAGGGAATAGCACCGTAATCACATGGAGGTTCCTGTTCATCAGAACGAGGTCTCACAACTGACAAGCAAACACATCACATAGCAATGTCCAACAACATATACAATATAATCACACTACTACAGAAAGGCTTATATTAGACACCTCAACATAGACGGTTAAAAAAATCATCAGTGATGAGGAACATCACTGATAGTTCTATAGTGAAACCGTCAGTGAGATAATCACAGACAGTACTCATCATAAACCGTCAGTGACATACATCAATATCACAGACGGTAAAAACCGTCTGTGATGCTATCACAGACAGTTCTAACTACGAACCGTCTGTGATAACTACCCATCACAGACGGTTCTAACTATAAACCATCTGTGATATGAACTGAGACGACTATAGAGGTTTGTAACGCAGACCTTGGCTCCCAAGGCATTTCATCTCCCCCAAACTCTAGCCTCCCGGCATCCTCTTATTGGGCGAACTCCTCCCTGGCATCCTCCTCCCTGGTGACCTCCTCCTCGATCGGCTACCTCTTCCCCGGTGACCTCCTCCTCGGCATCCTCCTCAACGGCGGACTCCTCCCTGACATCCTCCTCGGCTACCTCCTCAGCGATTGGCCTCCTCCTCGGCAACCAACCTCCTCCCAACCGGTCCTCCCCCTCGGCGACCTCCTTCTCCTCCCCTCGTGCCCGTGCTCCAGCCCGCGTCCTCCATTTTATTGGGTGAGACCCCTACATGCGTCCTTATGATTATCATGTTGTTAATAGATCAATGGTTGCATGGATGATTGTGATTGTTCAGAATGATGATTCAAAATTCTAAAATGCCATGGTGCATTGATTGCTAGCATATGTAGTTGCAGAGTACATGAAGATATTATATGGGATTTTGGATGGATTACAAATGCATGCAAATCAGAAGCTACATGTATTTTTTACCTCTGATGTTGTTCATACAGCAGCAAACACGATGTATCTTGACATATAGAACCACTATTGAGTCTTTAATGGTAATTTTGCTAAATATCACTATTATTTTCTCATCAATTTCAACACTACATGAAGTGAATTATGTCAAATGTGTATTGTTAATAAGGATGAAGATTCAATTAGGGTTACTATTGTTTGTATTATAGCTGCATATGCCCTAGGTTCTTAAACATGATTTTGTGATCCCTCATTATATATTTACATGTTTGTTAGTGATTGATCCGCTACTAGTGCATTATTCTCAGTGGTAGATCCACACAAAGGCCACAGTGAGTTTTCATGTATGCTTCTTTTGAACACAGCTAACAAGGAAACATGATAAAAAATTAGAAATTAATAAAAGAAACCTCCATCTTTGAGCAGTGCTTCTATTCCTTTCATCGTTACCTAGGGCATGCCTGCAAAGTTTAGTTTATCTGCAACTTTGATGCATGCATACTGTTCATGTGGTATGTCAATTTATTTTATGCAAAACATTGAAATTATCATTAATTGTCACTACTTTGATCAGCCCATTATTCTAATATGTGAGAACATCATTTTGTATTTGATCTAAATTAATTGACAAATTGAAATCTGATTTTGGTAAAATAGACGATATGGAAAAGCTATTAGAAGCTAAACAAAAACTTTAGGTGGAGATTGAATATCTGAAGGGCAAGTCTGAGATAACTGAAAAGATTTATGAAATGAATCAACAACTGAAAGACAAAGATGATAAATTGCAAGATATTGAGTCCTTAAAGACCGAAGGAAACAATATTGAGTCACTCATCATTAAAAACCGAAGGGCTATTGCAGAGCTGGAAGAAGCCAAAGTTGAGCTTATAGAGGTAATATAAAGGTTTTTAGTATTTAATTCGACATGGTTACTAATAATATATCAAGAAACTCTTTTCACAACAACATGTACATCCCAAAAATTGAGTTTTGGAATGTTTGAATCTGGAAATGAACCATTTGCATTTTTCTTTAATTAATTCAAGCTTAATTTGAAATTTATATGAATGAAAAGATTTAATTTGACTAAACTATTCATCAAACAAAGATTTTTAGTTTTAGTTGGGTTCATTGTGCTTTAAGGAATTTTTCTATATTTTTTGAGATTTTTCTAAATTTATTTGCTATTTATTTGAGTTTATTTATTTTTATTTGAATTTCTGGATTTTTCATAATTTGGAAATGTTTTTATTTTCTAAAAAAGTTTCAGGCCGAATTCTTCGCAGCCCATTATTTTTCTTCCGCCCAGCCTATTTTTCCCTCCGCCTGATTTTCCCTCCGATCCGGCCTCACCCATCTCCTGCAAGTCCCACTTCGCCCGCTCCGCTTGCCACACAATCCAAATGCCCATCGCCGTCACACGAACCCTAACCCTAGCTGCCACAGATCCGAACCGCGTCCGCCGCCATCTTGGTTTCCGCGTTTTGCATGCCACACGAGGGCTATTTAAGCACCACCAACCCCCTCCCGAGGTTCCCCTCTCCGCGCCGCTTCGTTTGCCCCCCTCTCCCGTCGCCCGAGCAGCCGCCATTGTCTCGTGCTCCCTCACTGGAGTTCATTTGCAACTCGAGGGCTTCTCCGCCGTCGTCTAGCCTTTTCGGTCCTCCTCCACCGCTGCCACTTGCGCGCTCGGGTTCGCCGCGTCTTCTCCTTCCCAATCCGCCAAGTCTCGCGCCCGATCCGGTCCACTCCCGCCGCGTTCCTCATTGTCTTCCTCGGCTCTGTCGGAATAACACCGTCGCCTCGCCGTCGATCTGGTCCGCCGGTTCGTGGCCATCCGATCTCGCGCCAGCACCCCAGATTGTGCCACGTCACCACCACCCGGGGTCTCGTCTTCCCGCCGTCCGATCCGACGCAGTCGCTGGATACGCAACGCGTGGCCATCCACGTGGCCGTTGCGTTAGCGCCGGGTCAGCGCCCACGTGTGCGTCGTGTCAGCGCCTCTACCGCGTTAGCCCTAGCACTGTTCCATGAGCTCAGTCCACCGTGGACTGAGCTGAGGCCGTGGACTCGGTCTATAGACCGTGGGTCCCGCATGTTAGTGAAATAAGAAATTTTGGATTTGTTTTTATTCGGAAAATTGATTGTTGACGTCAGAGTTGCACAATAAATCGATTTTCCAATAGAAAAATAAATCGGGAAATTCGGATTTTCTTAATTTTAGCCTTTTTCTCTGAATTTAATCTTTCGAAGGCCCGTTCTCGCTCATACGAACTCTGATTGAGACGATTCAAGTTTCTAAATTTTTCTAAAATCAAGCTCTACCTTCCAGAGCCATTTATTTTTAGTTTTGAGCTTGTTTAAGCCTTTGTTTGGTATTTATATGGTTTCATTGCTTTCTTTTCCGGTAGACGTTAATCCCGAAGGAGCGAACAGAGACATCAAAGACCAAGACTCAGCACTAGATCAGCAAGGCAAGTCATAACCTTTGATCATATTGAACTTATGTTTGCAAAAGTATTTTGCTTTATACAATTGCATGCTATTTCTGTACAATGATTATTTGCCAAGAGTAGCTATGTACCTAGTTGACATTATACCACCTTGATTATTGGGATGACATGTGCCCATTGTTAACCCTAGGTTAGGTCAGTACTAGCTGGACATAATCTTATTACCCACACTGGGTTACCGTAGCTATGCTTAGACATGCTTAGTTGTACGATAGGATTCATATCAAATGTTGAATAATGTTAATCTTGACTTAATGAGATTTTGAATTATGGTTGATAACCACTGTTGTAAAATTTATTGTACCATGGCGGGGTTTGCCATTGGTCTTGGTTGAACGAATTGTTTTCCCTTGGGCAAGTGATTATGCAATAAAGGGGTGCTTTCTAGCACATTGGGATGTGGATGTCTTTCGTGAGACAACTTAAGGACTTAATCTTGTGCGCCATTGAACTGGGCCTAACCGTACTACCACATGTCTAGTATGGGACAGACCTAGTTGATTAATTTGCAATGTCTAGCCTTGAGTAGTGCCAATTGGTGGTGTGGGTTCTGGGATGGACGGGTAGATTCGCAACGCGCAAGAGGGGGCCTAAGGGGCGAAACCTTAGCGGGCAGTACCGAGTTTAGACAATGCATTGTAAAAGCTTTGTCATGATTCTCCGCCAACACACCAATGGAAGTGTGTTTATCGTGTGGCAATATGAGAAATCATGTCTTGTGGATAATTTGTACAAACTCTACAGAGTGTAAAATTATTCGAATAACCGGGCCCGCGGTCATGGACAAGCCCGGGAATTTCACACAGGGTATAGAGTGTTTCATGAAATGTGGAATGTGGAATTGTTGGGATGTGAATGAGGAGTTCACTGTTGTTTTATTGTCTAAAGTAATACTGTTGAATTTATTGGTTGATACTTGTTTTAGATGGTGTAGGGTGATGCCTCGCCATTCTGTTCATGTTGTCTACCATTGATCTACCAGTTATTTATTTATCTTTTCATAAATACGCTCTCAATCTATTTACTGTATTTCAATTCAAGTTATTGCTTTATGCAAATGAACCATATGGCTATCCTTGTCAAGCCGTGCATGAATATATTGTATCAATTCCCTATGGCTTGCTGAGTACTTTTTGTACTCACGGCTATACGCCTTTGTTGATCAATTACTGAGGAAGGATCATGAAATGTTGAATATCATGAGGAGAAATATTATGAAGACTACGTGGATTAGGAAGGCGTTCCCCAGACGATTGCCTGTGGCATGTCGAATTGTCCAAGTTATCTTTTCTACTACAATAGTTATCTGTTTCTTAAGCCTTAAGGCATAATTGTGTAAACATTGACTATAAGGTCGTTTGCTTTATTTAATAATAATTTGCTTCTTTCTTAGTTAATTCGTTGTATGGAATGATATTTCATCTATGTTCCCACTGTGTTACTAGCGTGATCCTGGACTAGTGCAATATACACAGAGGGTTTCGGATTTGCAAATCCGGGTCCCGACACAACTTGATCGCTTTTGTAGGGATTAAGAAATATGACTGGAGATCAATCGGTTATTGGTGTCAAACAAATCGGCATTGTACTGGAGTTGTGGAACTTTAGAGAGAACCGAGAAGCCTCTGTTGCGAAATCTATGGCACATATGATGGTAGACATGAAAAATCCCTAAGGTCTTCTTGTACTATGAAATAACGTGGTTTCTCAATGTACGCTTGTTGATATTTGTGGTATATATCATATTTTGTTAATGTATTATCACCTAAACTTTGAAATATTTCGTTATCATATTTGTGGTAAGGTCTTCTTGTCTTGAACTATGAAATAATGTTTTTCCCTACTTCTCTTTGTAGAACTTCCATGATTAGTATCTATTGTTCGAAATTTTCTTCTCTTTAGATGTTTCTGCAACCACATTTACAAGACACAACCAGTTATAGATTTTATAATTGAATATCAAAACATCCTAGAAGCATTGAGGCAACAGCTTGTCTGATGAGGAGGGTCTTAAAATATGAATATTTGTAGCACTATCATCCCCTTTCTTATCCTAATGTTGATGGATTCCAAGGCAAAATCTATCGAATATCTAAACATAGGTTATGTATCCACAGAGGATATGTGAAGGATATGTTCTAACGACATGCAGAGATTCCAAATATCACGGGCCCAATTTTGAGGGATAAGATATGTGCAGAAATGATAACTCCATATTAGGAAGGACTTGATCATGTTCCCATTACGAGGAAACCGACTCGAGTACGCCTGATATTCAACGAAGTTTGGATACGCTGCGAAGATCACGCGATGATGGACTCCACATCGGCTACAATCTGGTACTCCAAATCGACTACAACTCGACTTGAGGCCAGGTTACCTCGACTATATAAGGCCGCGGTAGGGGTCCTCAAGAAAAAAGAGCGATTCTCAAGCAACTGGAAGCAATTATCCACCAAGCAAGAAGCTTTTTAGCATAGAGAGCCTAGAGCCGACGAAGCCTGTTTTGTCACCCTCTAGCATAGTATAGCATAGCCTTAGCCTAGGTGCAATCCGCATTGTAACTAGGGCTAGACACATTGCTCTGTACTTTGTTCATCAACTCCATACATTATCCATACAGGAGTAGGGTATTACTCTGCCCGGAGGCCCAAACCTGTCTACATCTGGTGTCCCCGATTTTGTGTTTGACTCTGCTCACCCGAAGGTACCCGAAGTATAAGTTTTATTGTCGATCTCTAACCTTCGACAAAATCCAATTCTATCAACAGTTAGTCTTGAATTTTTTCATGCTCTGATTTATCTTCACTTCATCCTCATCCCCAAATGAGAATACCGTATGCAGCCAATTTTCACTCTAATCCTGTTCCTATACAATATCAGAGTGAAAATAGGCTGCATACAGCATTCTCATTCGGGGATGAGGATGAAGTGGAAGATAAATCAGAGCATGACAAATTTCAGGACAAACTGTTGATGGAATTGGATTTTGCCTTAGAATCCATCAACGTTAGGATAAGAAAGGGGATGAAAGTGCTACAAATATTCATATTTTAAGACCCTCCTCATCAGATAAGCTGTTGCCTCAATGCATCTAGGATGTTTTGATATTCAATTGTAAAATCTATAACTGGCTGTGTCTTGTAAATGTCGTTGCTGAAATATCTAAAGAGAAGAAAATTTTCGAACAACAGATACTAATCATGGAAGTTCTACCAAGAGAGTTAGAGGAAAAAACATATCACAGAAGGTTCTATTTAAAAACCGTCTGTGATAAACTCATATCACAGACGGTTCTAGTTGAAAACCGTCTGTGATATGTGTTCTCACAGTTGGTTTTGAAACTGTCTGTGATATGTGTCGTATTGTCACTGACACATGATTACAGACAGGCCAGAAAACCGTCTGTGATGACATTTCCTAACCGTCTGTAATAGCCTTCTGGGTAGTAGTGTCAACACATAGCAAAAATGATACACAATTCGTCCTGACTCAAACCTGAGCACCACAAGCTCAAAAACAGACAATTACTCATCGCAAATATGGGTAGACCTCCACATGGTCTTTCAAATTCAATGAGGTCTTTCCTTCTATACCTATATTTATTCTCTCAACCATATGCATTTATTAATTACCACCCACATAAAATATTATCTCTCATCTTCCAAAACAATTAAGTGGAGGAATCTAAGTCATTTTCTCTTATACCTTTCTCAATTTCAATGCAATCTTAATTCTTGTGGAAATTCAAAATATGCCTTATATTCTTGAACGAAGGGAGTATATAAAAGGGAAGTGTTATCACAGTTGGTTCAAGTAAAAAACCATATGTGTCTATGATATTACACTACTGCACAACCCTACATCACAGACGGTTTTGCGAACCGTCTGTACCAAAGTGTCAGTGATAACAATAGGTCATCACAGACGGTTTTGCAACCGTCATTGAAAAAACTCATCCCAGATGATTCTTCTTTAGAACCGTCTGTGATGTTGATTTTTCATTTTTTACTAAATTTTGATTTATTGGTTAGCCTCAGGAAATGCTAGTCAGTCTATTCCAACGTAGATTCAGCACATTGCCAAGCCTGTCGATGGGAAGAGTAAAGTCTTTGGTGTATATAAATTTGTAGGTGGAAACAATTGTTTCAAGATTGACAATGGGTGTATATAAGAGTGATGTGTCAAGAGCGTTGAGGTTGTACAGATCGAATAGGTCATTTAAGATGACCACGAACAAGCCATCCAAAAACCATTGTAAGAAATGCTCCTTCTTGAAGCTGACTGAGATACTCGATGCCCGTTGTGCCATCGTCTTGTTGGCTTGTTCCATGCACCAATCTTGCAATCTAACACAGGCTAATGTAAGCGTCTCCTGGCGCTCTTTCGGTACGAATGGTTATCCTAGCTCGAATTGCTGTGCCAACGAGGCAATCAAAAAGTCATGGGCTAGCGTGGTCCTCCCTTTCGATTTGCCCTTGTTGCCGCCTCGCCGTCTACTAAATGTCGTCTTCACGGGAGACGACTCGGCTCGAACTACAGTATCAGCCTATGTATGTACATAGTTTTGCGCAAGTGATTCAGCCACACACTCTCAGTATCATCCAAGCAGTGAGTACATGCTTTTACTCCTTTTGTACTCTGCCCTGAAAGGTTAGCAAGGGCGGGATAATCATTTATTGTGCAGAACAATAGGCAGTGCAAAGTGAAGTACTCTGAGCATCCCATACCTGTACCCTAGGAGCCCATAGTGTGTTCAGATATTCCACCAATGGTGCTAGGTACGCATCAATAACGTTCCTAGGTTGCTTCGGGCCTTAGATAAGTATAGACATAAAAATGTACTTTCGCTTCATAGACAACCAAGGAGGAAGGTTGTAGATACAGAGATTCACAGGCCAAGTGCTATGACGGCTACTCATATTACCGAAAGGATTTATTTCGTTCGTACTCAATCCGAACCTTATATTTCTCAGATCCGCTGCGAATTTTTGAAACCTCCTATCGATGTTTCTCCACTAGGTGGAATCAGCAAGGTGCCTTATCATTCCATTGTTCTTACATTCATCTTAGTGCCACCGAAGCAGCCTTGCCTCTGTTGGATTCACAACAAATGCTTCAAACGGGGAATTACAGGTAGATACCATGCCACCTTGGTAGGAGGTCCTTTTTTCACCTCGATGCCCTCGTCGTCATCATCTGATCTATCTTTACACTTGTATTGGGATGCGTTGCACACCGAACATATATGCAAGTTTGCGTACTCTTTGCGATAGAGGATACAGTCGTTCGGGCAGACATGTATTATTTCTACTTCCATTCCCAAGGGAAAAAGAACCTTCTTGGCTTTATAGAGGATACACTCGTTTCCCTCTCGAAGCATGTCCGCTAACAGACCTAACAGCGTCGTGAAATTGTTGTCGGACCAACCGTTGCTTGTCTTTAATTTCAGCAGTTCCAGCATAGATGACAATCTTGTGTATTTGGACTTACAACTCGGGAACAAAGGTTTCTCTGAGTCGTCCATCAAGCCCCTGAATTTTACATACTCCCACTCATCACGGTTCCCTTCTGCATCCCGTAGCATCTGATCCAGATTTTTATCGTGAAACCTATCCTTATCGAAAGCACAGTCAATATAATCCAAGTATCATCGACTTTGTCGATGATATCCGGAGTATCATTTACTTCGTCAACAATGTTAGTACTACTTGCTTCTTGCATAATCTGCTCTTCACCGTAACTGCTCCAACATGTATACCCCTTTTGAAACCTCGTAGAATCAAGTGTGCTTCAATCTGCGCCGGGTTTCGAAACATCCTCAGATTCTCGCAGTCAATGCATGAAGAAGGCATAAATTCCACCCCCTTGTTCAACATATCTTCCTCTGTAGCTCTTCTAAAATCAGAGACGCCATTAATGTACTCGGCGGCTCGCACGGTTCTCAACGTACATCAAGGTTCGATTTATCTACGCTACGTATGTAACAATAGGTGTTAAATAATGAATTAAGTACACTAGGAGTGTACATGCACACATATGCTACATATAAGCTACATTTAAACTTGCGATTAACTTATACAGCTCCTTACATCACAAAGAACGAATGGATATATAAACATATGTAAGCTACATTGAAACTCAGCATCTTCAATTCTCTCTTTACATAGCTCTTACATCTTGAGTATAATGCAATTAGAACCAATTACTACTTTATATCAAAACGAACAAATGGATCTACACCAAGCTATATCAAAACCATCTTCAATTCTCTCTTTACCAAGCTAGATGTATATACCTTGAATACAATGCTATTATAACCAATTATTATAGCCTAGATCACCTTCTTTTAAGTAACTATCTACATATTGAGTATAATATAATTGGAACCAATTACTACTTTACATCACTGAGAACAAATGGATCTACACCAAGCTAGATCTCGAAACCATCTTTATTTCCCTCTTTACCAAGCTAGATCTTAGATGTAATGCAAATTTGAACCAATTACCAACCTTAGATGACCTAGAATAGAAGGATCTACAATCACACCTCTAAATCTAAGGTCTCTTTCCACCAGATCACCTTTCAATCGCAGCCACCTAAAAAATAGCTTGGAAAACCCTAAAATACAGAGAAGATCGAGGTTCTCTGTTCTTATTTACTAGAAATGGTCATCATAGATGTTTTTATGCTAAAATCGTGTGTGATGTGCTCCTCATCACCGACGGCTTTAGCCAAAAACCGTCGGTGATGCTCCTCATCACAGATGGTTTTTGGCTAAAACCGTCTATGATGTGCCCCTCATCACAGACGATTTTAGCCAAAAATCGTCTGTGATGTGCCCGTGACTCATTGCAGATGGTTTTTATAAAAAACAGTTAGTGATGACGTGTCTAATATAACCCCTTTTGTAGTAGTGTTGCCTTATCACATACGGTTCTTAACATATCCCCTAATTTTGATGGTCGTGCTAGCAAAACCGTCTATGATTAACTTTAACTCTATGATTTATATAGATATGATAGCTTGCAAGCAAGCAACACTACCTTGAAAAAGGCCATCAGTGGCGGTTCATAACTGCCATCAGTGGCGGTTTTTGAACCGCCATAGATTTAGTGCCACTGATAATCGAGGATTATCAGTGGCGGTTCTAGAACCGCCACAAATAATACTATCTGTGGCGGTTCGAGCCAAAAACCGCCACTAATAATAGTCCTATCAGTGGCGGTTTTTTAATAGAACCGCCACTGATACTCAAATATCAGTAGCGGTTCTATCCCAAAAACCGCCACTGATACTTGGATGATTAGTGGCGGTTTTTGGCTCGAACTGCTACTGATAAATCTATCAGTGGCGGTTGTATATAAAACCGCCACTGATAGGACTATTATCAGTGGCGGTTTTTTTTGATAGAACCGTCACTGATATTACGTCAGTAGTGGTTTTTGGCTAAAACCGCCGCTGATAATCCCACGAACGAAAATAAAAAAATGGCATTTGTGGCTAGCCTCAGGGAGCGCTAGCCATGCCAGTATTTATGTACATTGTTGTTTCAGTTGACATCACTAGTTCGAATGTAAGATTTATTAGCATAATCATTTTATAAAAATTGTCACATACAAGAGAGATAAAAACTGGATGCTGGGCATAGAAGACTTGGAGATAACACAAAATAGCTAAGATTCTATCTACTTACTAATCACTTGAAGGTTTTTATACAACTCTTTGGCAACTTCAAGGAACTGAAAACCACTCAACTCTTCCATGTGCACCGCTGCCAAAATGAAATCAACCCACTGCTAAGAAAAGGAGATACTCAGAAAAAGGGGTACTGATAGAAGTTCTGAATTTATAGAAAGAAACAATAAATAATCAATGACCAATGGATGAAAATAATATATCCAGAGCATAAGGGTCAATTAAAACTAGCTTCCCAAATTCTTTAGGCAACTCACGAGGTCTAAAAGAAAAGAAATCACCATCTTCATGTCAAAAAAGAACCAAAGCTAACTTTGTGGGTGCTGGTAACAAACCAAAAAATGATCAACCCACTCTAAAAATGGAAGGTCTAGATATTTACAACATTAAGAAACTACTGTGATTGCAATTTACAACATTAAGAAACTACTGTGCTAGCAATCAAACTAATGCATTTGCTAACAGCTTTATAGCACACAGCCCAAAATTGCATTCCTTTATATGATAGTTTTGACATATTACCATATATACACCGCAAATAAGCTATTTATTAAGGTATGACAATGATCGCTAATGGAACAAGTAGCCAACATAACCTGGACTACATCCGGATCATATGTGCTAACATGGAATGGTGCTGCTCATGATCCGATTATCCGTTCAGATTGATGAGGCGGTGGATACTAGCACCGACTTCTATCCAAGTTGATATTCTTAAAATGTCTGCTCATGTTATCACTCACTTCAATCAAAATTTCCTTTCTTAATGTTGTAAATTGCAATCACATGGTACATCCCTTCAATGTAGACTTGCCTTTTCCAAGCCACGATGATGATTCAATTGTTTCACGTAAGACAATTTGGACTAATCGGGGTAATAAATTATACTTTTACTTCAAAGATAGAAATTAGATAGGAATATGTTTTTCCATAACATACCTCTGTGTGGAGTTTTGCCATGGGCATCCAATCCCGTGACCACAGAGGTCGATAATCTGTCATAATGATGATACGACTTCCTTCTCTTCTGTTTGCAGGATGTGTTGGTTGTCCATCTCCCTGTCACCCCTTGATTTCATTTCTAATCTATTGTGTACACAAACAAAAGAAGCCACTTGAGGTCAGATCAAACAAATATCTCACCATGTGTGGTAAAAATAACAATTTTGGTCTTTCAATGGACATAGCACCAAACAAACAGAATACGGTAACAGTTTTCAAAATGGAAGATCCATAATTGCAAACAAGAACAAGGGATAGCAGACTTTACACCATACCATTTACTAATTTTAGTTCTTGATTTATACTGTTTTGCTATAGTGATAGGAGTAGCCTAGGTCATGCATTTAATTTATTGCTGGATAATCAGACTAAAAGAAACTTAGATGCAATTATATTTGCACATCGACACGCATGAAGATGTGTCCACTCGGATATAAAAGATATTGTTCTTACTGAATTGCTTTTTCACACGATTTGCGATAGCATGTAGATAATGCCATATTCTTGTGCCATGCATGTAATCGCTGCATCATGGGTGTACCATGCATCATTCGGAGTACGCCTTGGTCGCATCATTCGGGAGTACGCCTTGGTTTGATCGATCCATGTACCATGCATGTAATCGCTGCATCATGGGTGTTAGACTTTTAACTTCAAGTCGTGACTAAGAGCTTCCCTACATCTTGTGCATGATTCTCAAGACATGGATTGTCAAGCGAGAATTGATGGCGCTTATCATAAAAGTTGAGTTTACTGAGCATAGACCTTGCCAAATTTGCATGATGTTTATCTTCATCGATGACCATGACACTAAGCCCATCAGTAGTGCATCCTTCTGTTCTTCGAGCCATGAGTTTCTCCATGCTAGAGTTATTCTGGTTTTTGAGATTTATTTGTGTGTGAAGCACTTGATCCTGATGAGCAATTATTTCTAAGAAGAAACCAGCATGATAAGCAAGAAAAGCATGATTCACTCAGAAAGTACATGCTACACTAGCACAACCACTAAGAAAAGAAGTGGCATTGACGAAAGTACATGCTACACTCGTAAAGTATATTTAGAAGTGTCACTGCATGTGTGTGTGTTCTGAAGAAGACAAAAGTACATGCTACACTACCACAACCATCGACAAAATAAGTGACATTGGCAAAAGAAGGGGTTCCCATTTGAAAGGAACAAAGAGTTATTTACACTTTGTAATGAAATGCAATTGAAGTAAAAAGCCTAAACTAGTGGAGGTAAACTAGAAGCCTACGGGTCTTCAAGGTTGAAGACATGTGATTTGGGACAATAGTATGGATGATCTGGATCGTTGTTGTCTTCGTCATAAAACTCGCTATTTTTGTTGATTATTTCCTTCATGATGAAGTAGGCGAGCCGGCCCGAATGCCTTGGATTTGAAGGAAGCAATCCTACCGTAGACAACTTGAGGCGCTGTAAGTATAAAAACAAAATTAAGAGAGAATATAGAAATTAAGTGGTGTGAATCAATGTGTCATGTCAAGCATGACCGACCTCTACGCCATTGTCTTTTATTGTGCATGATAAGATTTCGCGCATGTCTTGGCACACGAAGTACCCACATAAATTTGTTCCTTTCTACCGCTTGTGACACCGCAAAAATCGAATGAACTAAGATGTCGTCGAAGGAGCTATTTACTATGAAATATGATATAAGAGTATTCCTTTCGTATGCACTGGAAACTTCGTGCGGATTGTAAGGGATTTGTGGTATGGGCGGTATCTCGAGCTCTTCCGACAATATCTTTTGAACGCCTCATTCACTAAATGTGTCATCTCTTCAAAGTCTTTTTAGGTTTATCCAAAGGATCCATGATCGAGATCTTGCTCTTTTCTCGATGAATTATTATGAGAATCCAATGGAAGCTACACACACATGCATGATGCCACCATTAGTCCTTACATCGAGTAAATAACTAAATAAACGAGTAATTTAACTAGCTAGTGAGCAACTTACATAAAATTGTATGGCAAAAGTATAAACTCCTTGTCTTGTAGTTTAATCAAGACTTTATATACGCATTCTCGACCTCCTTTGGTACTCTTTTGATTTCATGTTGGCAAACCGCTCCCGGGTCGAGGAATCCCACTGGCCCCTTGGTTCTTCGTACTTCAATCATCTTGTATCTATATAACGAATTAGTTAGACATGAAATTTATCGGTATTACGTGAATGTAGACCAAGATTAATATATTAGACACTTACAAAGTGACCAAAGATCTCAAAAAGATATGTCGAGGGCGTCGTGATAGAACAAGTTGTGCAAGTTATCGAATTCTATTAAGAAGTAGCCATGGCCCTCATGGTGAAAATGTTCCTCACGAAAAATTGCAGTGATCATCTTTGGGAGTACGTCTTGGTTGGATCGATCTAAGTACCATGCTTGTAATCGCTGCATCATGGGTGTTAGACTTTTTAACTTCAAGTGGTGACCAAGGGCTTCCTACCTCGAATTTCAATCTTTGTTGATCATCTTGGTCATCGATTGCGCTTGCCCTTACTTTTTGTCGCACAACATCATACTCGGTCCCGGCCTCGCCGATCCGGCCGATCTGACTTGTCTAATGTGCCAATTTTGGGATCGAGGTTGTAGGTTTGTCATTTGAAGTACCGTGTGTTATAGGTTTCGCTTTGGAGTACTAACGGGGCCATCTTGATGGGGTCCTCAATGCATTTCTTTTCTACCTCATTTTGCTTCTTCCCGCTTCACTCTCGGTCTTTGGTGACGGATGCGAGGATTGTATCGCAGAGAGGATGGCACCGCATGGTCCAAGACGATGTCACGCTTGCGCCATTGGATGAATGAGTGGACGGCACTTCCTAGAGTAGTTATCTCATCATTGGCGGGTTTTTCCAGTCCGATCTCAGCAAACTGTGCAAATACCGTGTCCACTTGGACCTTTGCATAACCTGGCGCTATCGGGGTATTGTGTAGGACACCCTCTTCTTGGCACGGATAGACTACCCCTGTAGCAGCCGGTACAAATATGTTCATCACGAGCACGTTGAGCTGACAGGGTGTGGGGTCCTGTATGTTGTCCACAGGATAATGGTTATTGTCCGCTTCTGCCAATGGCGTGGAAGCGCAACTGCTACGACGACCTGTAGGACTGGAGAAAACGTTGTGGGCCTGCGACTGACTCAAGGCTTGTTGTACTTGTCGTTCAACTTGTTCTTCAATGGTGCCTTGTATTTCTCGCAGAACCCTTTCCTTTATCATTTCCATTTCCTTCTCAGCCCGCTCATCTTTAGCTCTCTTCCAACTCCTATAAGAGTCTCCGTGCTCGTGGAATCCACTCCTCCTGGAACCTTGACCCGACGCCGTGTCCGACTGTGGTGCTCTTTGTTTCTAGGGCCGTTAGCTCGTCTTTCTCCTGTCTCGGGTGAAAAGATCCTTGGGTGGATCAAGCGTGAAACTCATGAACTCGTTGCGTCATTGCTTCATCTTCACTGCTCTTGAATGATAAACCCCCAGTAGACAACATATCTGCCCTCGCTAGCACGTAGTGCTTCACTCGGTCTGGTAGTCCGATCAAGGGACTTGTGCCAGCCAATTGGACCGCTTCTAATTCTTGCCTCTCCCATTGAGCAATTTTACCCGCGTACCCACTCGTGCCAAGTCTGTGGGGGTGAGTATTCCTTCTTGCGATGCTATTGTGGTCCTCACTGGACTTCCTTGCTGCTTCAGATTGCTTCATCGCCACAAACTCATCCCAATATGGCTCCAATCTTGGGTACTCTCCGATGGTTGACCGGTTTTGCTTCACATAATTTGTGTTCAGCCTCGCCTTGAAGTTTCTCCACGCCGCATCCATGGTCATCAATGCGTCGCGACGCACAAGATCTTCGGCTCCTTCGGGAATTCGAAGGTTTCTTTGAGCTCATCCACGATCCTCTTTGATGGCTCGGGGCACTATATGCCAATCCAAATAGGTGATTGGCACTTTATCCCTACGATGCACCCGCATGTTGACTCAGATTTGGTCGCCGATTTTCTCGGTACAACAGGGCCCCAGATCTAAGACCTCTAAGATGGTGTACCGCCTTGAGCTTCTTAGTTTTCCTCGTCCTCGGCGTCTTGCAACAGGAGCATCATCCGCAACAACGGTGGAGGCCTCGGCACCTTCGGTGGTTGGGTGGAGGGTAAGGTACCGCTGGGCTCTCCTCCACTATAGGATCGGTTTCGGCTCCATTAGAACTACAATTCGACCGAAACATAATTTCCATCAATTACTATAGAATCATCTCACGGAATTTCAAAGTACGTAATCATCTCATGAAAATTATTTTGCAAGTACAATTAATTGAGTAAACGAGCTTTGAAGCTAAGGTTGCCAATGGCAATGGTAAACATGACTAACTTACGTTGTATAACAGATTAAATACTTCGTTCTTTGCGAAATGGATTTCCCAAGTGTTGGAAACACATGGAAACTATTTAAACATCTGAATTATATATACCCACTAAAAGGGCACATCAAGCGGCATATAAAATTTGTATAGTTAAAACAATGTAGAAACAACTATGCACTAAGGGCACTCATAAACGTTCTTTTGCTTATTACTCTAGCCATATCAAATCACATGTGGAAGGGGGAGCTTTTTATTTGTATGTGTAACAAGTGGCGACTTGGGTCCTCTTTAATAATTAATTCATTTTGAGTCTTTTAAAACAACCTTTAGATCGTAACAAGTGGAAGAATGCACTGTCCTTTCATGTAAGTCGTCTCTTTGTGAACCACGCTTAGCAAAATGTAAATATACCAATTGTGTTAATTGCCTTGAATTCATTAAGAAGATAGCTCAAGTTAATTTGAATCACTTATGCGTTAATTTGAATTCCCTTGAATTCTTGTAAGAAGATAGCTCAAGTTAATGTAAATATACCAATTGTGTCTAATGATGTGTTCCTTTTCCAACAGGGAGTTTATTGCTAGCGGAAGTGATGATGGTAGATGGTTCATATGTGAGAAAAAACAGAAGGCTTATTAAGATGCTTGCGGGGATGGAGTGGTAATTATATTTTGATTTTACCACTGCAATCCCTTGAGTATTGCTTCTCATGTGCCTTATATTTTTTTAGTTGTGAATCAGATACGCCTCATCCCTACGATTGTGTTGTTGCAACAAGTGGAATTGACAATACAAGAAAGGTATATGATCCGATTTGTTTTTTGAAGTACTTTAAATATTTGGTTCTCAAGTCTTCTTGTCTTTGTTTCTTTCCTAGTTATGGACACGGATGCAAAAGCTACATCTATGGTTGCTGGACCGAAATTGATGTATTAAGTGCCAAAGAGAATAATCACTAAGTTATCCATAATCGTGAAATTTTGTCGTAAGTCACAAAACATTACTAAGGCATATCATATCATACTATGTTGTGTTGGAATTAAATTACCATAATTTGCGTTTGGCATCATGCTTTTTTCATCTGGCTGCCAATTTTGTAGGAAATAAGGCTATTAGTGAATTTTTCATTGTATGTTACAGTGCATGCTTAGTAAATTACTTCTATTTATGTAAGTATAGTAGCTTAGTGAATCGTGAAACTATTCCATTTTATTGTGGTAGGAAGAGATAAGCAAACTTAAAGAAAGAAATGCAATCTATTCAATAAAATATATATTGAATCGATTGCCGGATCTGCTTAGGACTTATGGAACAAATTATATGGAACTTTCGATGCTCTCTGAAAAGAGGCTCGACCTTGCCGGGATGGCGTCGCACAGCGGCGTCGTCGCGTGGGGCGTCGGGCAAGGGCGCGGGGCGGCGGCGTGGCGGCGTAGGCTAGTCTTGGCGTCGTCGGGCGAGGGTGTCGACGGGGGCGCGTCGTCGGGAGGGCGGCGCTCGTCGCGGGGCGCGTCGAGGATTTACGCCGGCGCGGCGCTGGGCGCGACGGGAAGGCGCCGAGCGGGAGTTTAAGGGTTTAGGCACGGAGAAGGCGGGAGTTTAAGGGTTTAGGTGAGTTAGAAGCGGTGGTATCTATTATTTATAGACGGGGCATTATCAGTGGCGGTTCTAAAAAAGAACCGCCACTGATACAGTTATCTGTGGCGGTTCTTTATACGAACCGCCACAGATAATTTATCAGTGGCGGTTCTTTGTACGAACCGCCACAGATATATATTATCTCGTAGCGGTTCTTTATACGAACCGCCACAGATAATCAGACGCTGGCGGTTCTTTTTAAGAACCGCCACTGATAAATATATTATCTATGGCGGTTCTTTATTTGAACCGCCACAGATAACTGTATCAGACGATGGCGGTTCTTTATACGAACCGCCACAGATATATTATCGATGGCGGTTCTTTTGAAGAACCGCCACCGATGTGCCTCTATACCAAATTTGTTTCGAATCTTATACTGTTGTATTGTCGAAAAGCAGCACTGAGTTCAGAAGACCTAGTTTTTGGTGCTGCGCAATTGCAAGATTTTCTCGATTTTGTCTAATACTTGTAAAGCAAATACATAACCGCTTATAGGAAAGAATCCGACTCCTTTCACCGACGGACTCAACAAACTCTCCAAACTTTCAACCGGATAGAACACTATTTTGTCATCCGGCAAAACAAACAAGTACTCTTCAGACACTGAAACAATCACCAAAACTAGCAAAGTCCGAAACTGACTCAAAGACTAGAAAAACTAGCACATAGCTAGGAAACAAAACCGAAAACAGACTTTAAACTACCATGCACAAGATTATCTTCAACAGTGGTCATCATTAGGGTTGATTACATAGAAGAAGACTTGTGCGGCCTGGTCATCGCCGGCGAATCCGGGAAGGCGCCCGCCCTGCCCAGGAGCTGGCTCCGCCTCTGATATTTTGCCATTACTCATATATAGCTAATTATTTTCTTTCACAATTTGCCCTTCTTCATGATCGTCGCGATGATAGGTAGCTTCCTGAGTGTTTTCTTCCTCGAGCCTGATGTTGCCATCTATGAAAGGAGACAACTCATCAAACTGGTTGTACTCTTCCTCATCCACGACATTCTCAACTCCGACGATCCTTCTTTTCCCCTGAAGAACTACATGGCGCTTCTTATCTGCCAAGTTGATTACATAGAAGACTTGTGCTACTTGCTTCGCAAGTACGAATGGTTCATCTCTGTATCCGACATGTTCGATGTCCAAAGTAGTGAAGCCGTACTTGTCCACCTTGACACCCTTTGGGAGTTGTACCCAACGACACCGAAACATTGGGACCTTAAAAATACAGTAGTCGAGCTCCCAAATCTCTTCTACGAACCCATAGAAGCTACTCTTCTTACTGTCTGTGTTGTCATAGGCATCTATGCGAACACCACTATTTTGGTAAGTGCTTTTGCTATCCTGAGATCTCGTGTAAAAGGTATATCCATTTATGTCGATCCTTGCCATGTCAAGATTGTACTGATGGCCCTTTGCCACCACCTCAACATGACACTCGCTTCTTTCCACCATATGCTCTTTGAACCAATGATTGAACAAACGGTTATGCTCTTTTGTTACCCAAACCTCTGATCATTCACGATTTTCCTCTCGTAGCTTATCCTTGTGCATGTCCATATACGAGGACACCTCAACTGACTGTTGCAAGACTGTGAAATGAGCTTTTTCGAACAATCCATGATTGTAAGAATTTGTTGATTTCCTTCCAATCATCCCTTTCCCAGCTAGCCTACCCTCATGTCGAGATACAGGCACTCCTACCGGTTCCACCCCCTCCATGTAATCCACGCAAAACTCGATAACCTCCTCAGTTGCATAACCTTCAACAATGCAGCCCTCCGGCCGAGATCGATTCGTACATACTTCTTCAGGGTACCCATGTACCTTTCGAACGGGTACATCTGATGCAGGAATATGGGGCCACATACATTTATCTCGTTCACAAGGTGAACAATGAGATGAACCATTATATCAAAAAATGATGGAGGGAAATACATCTCTAGCTGGCATAGTGTCTTGACCACATCATTCTCGAGCTCGAAAAGTCCGATGGGATCGACGACCTTCTGTGAAATCGTGTTGAAGAAGAAACACAACCTCATGATTGCCTCTCGGACCTTTTCTGGCAAAATACCTCTAATTGCAATAGGAAGCATTTGTGTCATCATCACATGACAATCATGAGACTTCATGCCAGTTAACTTCAAATCTTTCATCGAGACCAGTTTCTTGATGCTTGCGGAGTAACCGGACGGAACTTTCACACCATGCAAGCATTTGCAAAGGTCTGTTCTCTCTTTCTTCAAAAGAGTGTAGCAAGCTGGGGGAATGTAAAGTCGCCCTTTCCCGGTGTCCTGAGGATGTAGCTCAGCTCTGATTTTCATATCTTCCAGGTCCCTTCGTGCCTTCAGTCCGTCCTTAGTTTTGCTAGGAATGTTCAGCAAAAGACCAATCAAGCTATCACATACATTTTTCTCCACGTGCATGACGTCTATGCAGTGTCCAACTTCTAAGTCCTTCCAATAGGGCAAGTTCCAAAATATCGATCTCTTCTTCCATGTGGTCTTCTCAGTACGAGACCTCGATGTATTATTACTATATCCCTTTCTAAGTATGACATTAATATCCTTAACCATATCATATACCTCTTCCCCACGACGAGGCCTTAGGGCTATACCATCCTCTTTTGTCCCATCGAATTGTTTTTTCATATTGCGGTAGGGGTGATTCCTACGAAGGAACCTACGGTGATGCATGTACACGGTTTTCCTCGAGTTATTGAGCCACACACTAGCGGTTTCATCCATGCACTGGGGGCATGCTTTGGCCCCTTTACAAGACGACCGGATAGGTTACCAAGGGCAGGAAATCATTGATGGTGCAAACAACAATGCCCGTAGGATGAAGTACTCGCTTGTACTCATCCCATACCATACACCTTCGCTCCACAAGATCACAAGATCTTCCACCAATGGTTGTAGGTATACATCAATATCATTGTCGAGTTGTCTCGGCCCTTGGATAAGCAAATGACATCATAATGTACTTTCGTTTCATACACAACCAAGGAGGAAGGTTGTAGATACAGAGAGTTACGCCAAGTGCTATGAATACTACTCATGTTACCGAAAGGATTCATTCCATCCGCACTCAACCCAAACCTTACATTCCTCGGTTCATTCCTCAAGTCCATCTTAAAGAGCCTATCGATGGTTCTCCACCGGGTAGAATCAACAGGTGTCTCATTTTCCATCCTTTTACGCTCTTCCGAAAGTGCCATCGCATCGCTTGGGCATGCTTTTGTTTCCAAATAAACGCTTCAACCGAGGTATTACCGTAAATACCACACCACTTTAGCGGAGCTCCTTTCTTCACCACGGTGCCCTCATTGTCATGGCCTTTACGCTTGTATCGCGATGATTTGCACATCGGACATACATGCATGTCTCAGATACTCTTTGCGATAGAGTATACAATCGCTTGGACATGCATGTATTCTTTCTACTTCCAATCCCAATGGGCATACAACCTTCTTAGCTAAATAAGTGGTTATCGGCAATACGCTTCCATCCGAAGCATGTCCGCTAAGAGATGTAATAGCGCCGTGAAACTTTTATCGGACCAACCATTGCTTGCCTTCAATTTTAGAAGTGAAAGCACGGTGTGCAACTTTGTGTATTCCTCCTTGCAATCCAGAAGAAAGGTGTGTCCGAGTCGCCCAACAAACCCTTGAATTGATTAAACTCTCTCGACTAGTGTAGTTCCCTTCGATCGCGCAACATCCGAGCAAGATTATTATCGCCATCAATGTCCAACCTATCCTCATCGATCCATAACTAATGTCACCGCCATAATGCCTTCTCCATCATCTAATACGTTATCACCTTCATGTATGTTTTCCTCTTCACCGTGACTTGTCCAACGGTATAGCCAAGTACAAAACCTCTTCAATCACAACAAGAATCCAAAGAAATTAACATCGCCAAAGGCCGACGCAATTAGCCGCTTGTCGACGGTAGTACTAATTAACGCCGGCAAACGGTAATTAACGCCACCGCCAGCCCACGATAGTTAATCGACATTAATTAGACTAATTAACGCCGCCGCCGGCGGTAATTACTATTTAACGTCGGCGCACGCAGCCGACGTTACTTATCGCTCGACCCCAATAATTAACGCCGGCCTAGTCCTCGCCGACGTTAATTAGTGCTCGGTTAATTAACGCCGGCCAGGCCCGGCCGACGTTAATTAGTGCTCGAGCTAATTAACGCCGCCTAGGCCCGCCCACGCAATTAACGATTTGCCGGATTTCCAGACACTAATTATCGCCGGCCTAGGCCCGCCGACGCGTTAATTAACGATTTGCCGAATTTCTCAGACATTAATTATCGTCGGCGCGTTTAGGCCGACGTTAATTAGCCATATTAGGGCAACTTTACCCCTATTTTCATGCTTCGCCACACAATTCAATACATAATATAATCAACATTGACAAAGAATTCACACATCAACACAATACAATTCATGAATATAATCAATCCAAAGAAAGAACATGCATATAATCAAGTTATCGATCCATCATAATGTCCAAATTGTCATAACATTCAAAAAGGCCAAAGTGACACAACTACAAACACATCCAAAGTACAACTCGAATCAAACACGCCAAAAGTGACACAAGTATCAAACAAGCTACAACCATCGCCGCCATCCGTTGATTGGGGTTACGCCGCCATCCGTTGATTGGAGTTCGCCGCTTGATCCGAAGCAAAGAGCGCGTTAACAAAGGCGATTGCACCGTCGGTTCCCTACACAAGAAAATGCAACATTAGACAATAATATAAGAATGAATGTACCAAAAGGAAACAAGTAAGAAACGAACCGCCGGATCTGCGAGTCTTTTAAGCGCAAAAAGTGAGTATCTTTGTAAGACGAGGACCCATGTGCCGATGATCCCTACATAAGGCAACAATTATAGCTAGATTGATCAAATTTTAGTAGATTTACAAGTTTTGACAAAGTTTAGTGGTCATATTAGTAAGTGTAGCCATATTGAGTAAATTTAACTACATTTACACGCTTTAACTAGAACTAGGATGGCAATTGTCGGTACCTCCGGGTCCAACACAGTTGAACCCGGACCCGAGACCCGAAATATCAGACAAGACCCGAACCCGACAGTACCCATGGGTCCAAATTCAGACCCAGACCCGAACCCGATGGATACCGGGTACCCGAAAACACAAATATTCATTAGACAAGGAAAACTGGGTATGCAAAGACATTTACTAGGAAAGCGAAGACATGTAAACGAGTATATAGTAACAGAAGCTCATTAAGGAGCAACCATTCGCAAGATTCGCTCCCACTTACTTTATGCCATGTTTCGAGACACATAATCACAAAATGACCAAGTATCGATACCAAATGGCATTGATCAGAATGATGAATCAAATGAAAAGTAATAGTTACCTTTACAATATGCGTTGTATACAACAAAGAAGAACAATTGCACAAATTCCAAACAAAATCCACATTGAAAATATGAAATTCCTCTAACAACAGATCCATCAGCATAGCTATATATAAAAATTCAGGTTGAGTCGGCCTAACAGGCACAATTCATAAGATATCAAATCAGGCTTTAGAGATACAGAACACTAACAGATACAGATACAAAAACAGATTTGATACAAGTAAGCATTCGGTAAAGCAAGTAAGCATTTCAACAAGCACCCCGACCACAGGAGGTGTCGGAGGATACATCCCCCATTGTGGCGGTGGCGGCGGCTGGAACGGTGGAAAGACAATGTTTTGCCCCATCGCCTGGAACATTGCCTACAAATACAATGTATACGTATTTTGAATTAATAGATTCTCTAAATGCAATAGATTGAAGACTCGGACTTACTTGAATCGCGATTCTTTGTTGTGCATTATATGAAGCGTAGTACTCTTGACTAGCCCGCGATAATCATCACGCTGGCGCAGCTCCTCACGCAGCCTAGTAACCTCCAACTCTCTACCGAGGAGCGACGGCTACCAACCCCGAGCTCGGGACGAAGAAGATCCTCTCACCGCACCACCGCCGAGTCGATCACTCCAAAGGAACATGGAGTACCTTCAAAATGCGTGATCACAAAGGCTTGAGCACTTGAAATTATGACTTTATGAAATTTTAGAAGGTATGACATCTCACCGTCCATGGGCCTTGCCGCCTCCACTAGCATGCACAGCTACGCCGTCAAGCGGTTCCTTCCTCCAATCATAGTCTTCACCATGGCGCTTGACCATTTCGTCGCCATATTTCTCCTACATAACCAAATCAGACAATTTAAATGGGAACTGCAAATCAAACAACTTAATTTGAATTAAATCAAAATTTTGAGCACTAACCAGCCGATCAATAGCTGTCTGACTGCACAGCTGCTCAGGGTGTGTCGGGTCTCGACCTTTATGACCTTCCACGTACACTTCAATATCACTCGGCTGAACACCGGTCCGAGCCTCCTGTAGACATAAGTTAGGTGCATACATATACTTGGTAACATGTATTTTGCCAGACTTACCATGCGCTTAGCTTTACGCATATGTCCATCGGCGCCATACGTGTGCTTTGATTCTTTGCCTCGGCAGTCTCGGTTCTTTTTTGACTTGGCGATGAACTCAGGTGAAGCCCAACGCCGGCAAAGAGCCTGGTAAGCTTCTGGACGGTCCCCCAACCATGGAATCATGACCTGCATAAAGATATTAATACATTAAAACAACATTACCAAGAAACGTTAAACTCAAATAGCTCCAATATTTGTTGTTTTACCTGCCCGTACTGTTCCTCGGTCAAGTAACTTTCTGAAGACCCGCGAGTCCTGTTAATCCGTGTCTAAGGGGCAGGAAACGCCTATGGCAATCGAAGTAACAGATCTTTCCACCATTTACAAGGCGAAAACAATCAGTGTCTGAACCACAGATCGGACATGTCAACTTTCCATGACAGCCGGCCAAAGAAAATACCATAGGCCATGAAATCATGGATGCACCACAAATATGCAACACGAAGGTTGAATTTACTTTCTTAGCGATCGTGCGCCTCTACCCTGTCCATAATTTTTTCACTCTTCGATCAAGGGTTTGAGCATCACATTGAGACGCTTTCCGGGATGTTCGGGCCGTATGATGAGGCACAGAACATAAACTCATATTTCATGCAAAGGGAAGGTGGAAGGTTGTATGGAATAGCAAAGACCGCCAAAGACGAGTATGATGCGGCGGTTGTGTTGAAAGGCGTGAAACCATCGGCCGCCAACCCAATGCGAACATTTCTCGCATCCTCGCAAGTCCTCGTCAAAGCTATCCAGAGCCTTCCATGCCTCACTATCCGACGGTGCACCATTACTCCGTCGTTCTCACGCACACCTTCTTTGTGCCACCTCATGTGCCCTGCACTTCGCTTTGACATAAACAACCGCTTGGCCTAGGTGTGAGAGGCATGTACCGGTTGCTTGTGTGCAACATCGGTCGTTAACTTTTCACCTTCTTCGCTCACCACCTCGACAAATCTTGGTTTTTACACACTAAGCAATGCTTCTCTTTCTCATGCTCCTTCCGTAAAAGCATACAGCTATCCTTGCACACATCAATCTTCTCATACTTCATACCGAGACTGCATAACATCTTCTTAGACTGGTACATGTCTCTAGGCATCTTATGATTCACGGCGGATATCGTAGATCAACTCCACGAGATCATTGTAACAATTATTGGAAAAGAAATACTTGGACTTAATAGCCATGAGCCGCGTCACAAAAGCAAGTCGGGTCACTTTCGTGTTCGTGCAACACTCTTCGTGCTTTAAGTAGCTCAAAGAACTCCCGAACCTCACGTGTTGGCGGATCCTCCGAGTCTAGGTTAATCTCTGGGCGCAAAGCTTCTAGCATCTCATCCATCCTATCATCGCCCGCCCTATCATCTTCCTCTTCAACCGCAACTTGAGGTCCTTCAAAGACGTGACTCACCATGATGTACCCACAACTCAAAGCTTGGCATGAAACCGAACCGACACAGTGCGAGACATCGATTTCTTGTCACGGGGTGGAAATTACGGCACTTGCTGCATGGGCACTTCACCTTAATAACTTAGACATAGAGAAGGCACGGCCGACAAAAGCGGTAGCCTTGACCGTCCACTCACGAGTGAGCCCCACTTTTCTCCCAACCTTCATACATCCATCGACGGTCGTCACCCATACTTGAGGCTATACTATGGCGATACTTCCAAGAGCCCAAATGGGGAATAGGTTGCGGTAGTTGGGGTAATTGAAGAAAAGGGAGCAGTTGAAGCATCCAACACATGTTCCTATAATCAACACGCAAGGCACAATCGGATAATCAAACACCAACACCGCATAAATAATGCTCAAGCATGTGAGTTCAAACCGCGCTATATAGTTTCCAGCATGCCAAATAAAGCATGTTAGCTCAAGAACTGATTAATAGTGCTTACCAACCAGTTCAGGTCAGATTACATTAAAGAACTGATTATTGAATTTGAAATTGAGTTGTGGAGCATAAGTTGCCTTTAAACAAGAAGGGTCAATCAATCTTAACCTCCTATATCTCTTTCTATGGCATCAAGTATCCAATTCTAAATCTGTCTAGACTTATCCAATAGGTGCATATCAACTAAACAAGAGAGGAAAGCAAAGTGACATTTGCATATTGTAGCTAACTTCTCCACTTATACGTTGATCAGAATGATGAATCGATGAAAAGTAATAGTTACCTTTACAATATGCAAAGTAATAGTTACCTTTACAATATGGCATTGACTGTAATGATGAATCAAATGAAAAGTAATAGTTACCTTTACAATATGCAGTTGTATACAACAAAGAAGAACAATTGCACAAATTCCAAACAAAATCCACATTGAAAATATGAAATTCCTCTAACAATGATCCATCAAGATAGCTATATATAAAAATTCAGGTTGAGTCGGCCTAATGTGCACAATTCATAAGATATCAAATCAGGCTTTAAGTATATTGTAGTGATACATATACAGCTTTATATATTGAGGTAGCTAATACACTGGATCCGCTATAAACGCAACTTAATTACTGGTTGATCTCCTCCCACCATGCATAAAGATACACCATGCATCCGTATATAGATATGTGATATATATATATATATATATATATATATATATATATATATATATATATATATATATATATATATCTGTTTTTAGACCCATTATTTTCAATATAACTGCATGTATGTACATTATACGTCACTGTTTTTCTTGACATGCAAGCGGTGCATGGTTTCGTGTGGTAATGTCTTTTGAGCAATCAATTTAATTTCGTGAAGGATCTCCCCTCGATCCGCTGATTCCTAAAAAGTTCTGTGTGTCGCATGAACAAGCTAGATGCATATATGGTGGTATTCCATACATTGTGGCGCATAAATTTTCTTGTCTTTGGCTCGCACGATTAATTCAAAGTCGCCATGCACGAGCCGCTTAATTATACTAACTAACTAGATCCTCTTCCATAACATGCAAGTTGGTATTCAAAGGTACAGGGGCTCCCTCCTCTTAGGGTTTAGGCATCATCGCCTTGCTCTTTACATGCTATATATGGTGTAGAGAAAACATGGATAGGGTCATAGCTAGGCTTTCCCTTAAGCTAGGTCAAACATACAACATTATATTATCTCCAGCTCTTGTCTTGTTTCCCATTGCTTTCAACTTTTTAGCTGTGGTGCAAGCACAAAAGATACTTGGAACTTGTTATGCCCCCCGATTTTGTTATCCACCATCATTTCATATTTGTCCTAACTCCTAATCACATGCCTAAAGTTTCAGCAATGATTCAATGTATGTACCTTATCCCGTGAGGGGAGCCGGGCGCGCCGGGGCGGGCCGGAGGGGAGCCGGGCGTCGCCGCCGGAGGGGAGCCGGGCGGAGGGGAGCGGGCATCGCCGGGCGGGCGGAGGAGCCGGGCGTCGCGGGCCGAGGGGAGCCGGGCGAGGGGAGCCGGGCGCGCCGGGCGGGCGGAGAGGGGAGCGGCGGGCGGAGGGGAGCGGGCGACGGGCGAGCCGAGGGGAGCGGGCGCGACGGGCGGGCGGAGAGGAGCCGGGCGGCGACGGGCGGCCGAGGGGAGCCGGGCGCGCCGGGCGGGAGAGGCGCGGGCGTGACGGCGGCACGAGGAGCGGCGAGCGCGACGGGCGAGCGGCGGGCGCTGCCGCCGGGCGGGAGCGGCGCGGCGGCGGGCGCGGCGCGGCGATTAGCGACATGGCGCGCGCGGCGTGAGCAATTGGGCGGCGTGAGCGATTGGGCGGAGCAGGCAATTGGGCGCGGGTGCCGATTTCAAGATTTATCCCAAGACTAACGTCGGCCGAAGAATAAGCCGACGTTAATTAGTTAATTAACGCCGGTCCCATGTTAGCCGACGTTAATTAACTAATTAACGCCGGCTTATTCTTCGGCCGACGTTAATTAAAATGGCCGACGTTAAATTCCCTGTTTCCTGTAGTGAATCAAGTGCAAGTGGATGTGCTCTTTGTCTGAAAATATTTTCTCATTCTTGCAATCAATGCATGGACAATGTATGTACTCCGTCTTCTTGTGCAACTTGTTCTCCTCAATGCTCTTAGAAAAGCAGATACCCCATCGATGTAATCTCTACTGTAACGGTTCGCATTGTACATCCATCTCCGGTCCATCTAAAATTAATTAACATATAAAAATTGATTAAAAACTAATCTAATACTTATCATCTAAATGAGCTAGATAATAAATTCATCATCTAAAAATGATGAGCATCCACCTACCAAATTAGCTAAAATTTCATGTATATTAATATCCAATGATCTTAATTAAATAAATTTAATATATATCCGCACTAATGGAACCAAATTAATAGTAATTAAAAAACTAATCTGAATACTTTTCCTGTAAAGAAGCTAGATAATAAATTCATCATCTAAAAATGATGAGCACCCACCTACCAAATTAACTAAAATTTCATTTATATTAATACCCAATAATCTTAATTAAATAAATTTATTATATGCAAGATGTATATGTCCATACACTAATGGAACCAAATTAATAGTAATTAAAAAACTAATCTAATTACTTATCATCTAAAGGAGCTAGATAATAAATTCATATATATATATGCAAGATGTATATGTCCGTACACTAATAGAACCCAATTAATAGTAATTAAAAAACCAATCTAATTACTTATCATCTAAAGGAGCTAGATAATAAATTCATCATGTATCAAATTAACTTAAAATGCAATTAATATTAAATATATGCTTAATCATAATTCATCATCTATAAAAGGAACACAACATCATCTAATGAACCTAGCTAGGAAATAAATTCATCAACTACAAAATGGTAGCTAAATAAAAATAAACAAAATCTAAACTTTTCATCTCATCTACATATAAACACTAATTAAACTTGGTTTAAAAATTAAATTGCAACAAGATTAACACAAATCAAGAGAGGAGAAAAAATAACTCACCAAAGAACAACTAGAGGAAGTACAAGCACAAGAATTGGAGAAAACGAAATCAAATTTAGAAGTTTTGGTTTGCTCTCGGAGGAAGAAGACCAAGGTCATGCATCGACCACCTATTTATAGGTAATATTATCGAACGGTTTTTTAAATAGAACCGCCACGGATAATCCAATAGAATCAGTGGCGGTTGGAGGATAGCACCGTCACTGATAACCTAGTTATCAGTGACGGTTCTAGCCTCCAACCGCCACTGATAATGTATTTGTTATCAGTGGTGGTTCTATCCTCGAACCGCCACTGATAATGAATTATCAGTGGCGGTTCGAGGATAGAACCGCCACTGATATTTTTTCCGCCATTTTTGAAATAGAACCACCACTGATAATTATCTTTGTGGCGGTTCGAAAAAAACCGTCACAAATAGACCGTCACCTATTGCAGGTTTTGCATTATCAGTGGCGGTTCGAGGATAGAACCGCCACTGATATTTTTTCCGCCATTTTTGAAATAGAACCACCACTGATAATTATCTTTGTGGCGGTTCGAAAAAAACCGTCACAAATAGACCGTCACCTATTGCAGGTTTTGGCGTAGTGCAAAATCCCAATATCTCGCCGTGCTGGCGGCTAGCTAGCTAGATGGATGGACAAGCGGTCAAGACGATCGCGAGCAAGCAGAATTGGTGGATGTACGCAGCTAGAAGTAGCTGATCCATCGGCATCGATCGTCCGTCACTTCAGTTAATCAGTCCAGTCCAATCTTTATTTGACGTTGCGATATATCTCGATCGATCCTTACATGCGCAGCTATATAAAGGTGAACCAGGATTGCTCCCTTTTTGTGCCAAGCTAAGCTACTCGATCGATCTAGCTGACTAGTCACCGAATACATATACGACCTTCTTCCAAGCCGAGCGAGCTAGCTTTGCTTGATCATTGGGGATCGAGCTGCTAGCAACCAGCGAATTGAACTCGATCAACATGGACGACGGCTGCAGCTGGTTGCTGCTCCAGGGGGGCGGCGGAGGAGGCGACATGCGCCGGTACACCGCTAGGTACGACGACATGCGTTTGATTCGATCGTCGATCAAGTGTTGTGGTCACTTCATATGTAGATCGCTCCATCTTGACAGTTGTAGTTGTTGTGCGCGCGCATGCATGCAGCTGTGACGATTCTGCTGGGCTACACCACAAGCAGGAAGAGCAAGAGGTGATCAGCTCTCAAGCTTTGCATCAGCAGCTAAGCCAGGCAATTACTAACCAAATCACTTCAATTACATGTGCGATTGTTAATAACAATCTAGCTACGTACTCTCAAGCTTTGTTGCTTAGTTTCATCGTGTTCATGCGTGCGTGTTGAACGAGCAGATCTACATGCTGATGGACATGGAGAACGAGTACGCCGGCGCGCTGCCGTACCGCGCCAGCCTGCCATCGTCGTCGTTCCGCCCCTTCTCTGGGAGCCGCGACGAAAACTCGTCGCTCATGCTCACCGCGGCCAGCACCACCACTTCCTGCCAACACCACCCGGAGGTTTCCTCGCAGATACCCTTGTCTCAGATCGCCTACGGCGACGGCCATCATCAGTATACCAGCCATGACATGATCCCCAACCTGGACTTCACGTTCCAAGAAGTTCATCAGGAACAAGCACGGTGCACGAGCAGTCATGGCACCGCCGGCGCCGCCGGCGCGTTTAGGCCGTACTCCCGTAGCCTCAGCCCGAAGACGAAGCTCAAGCCAGGGGCCTGCGGCCAGAGGGCGATCAAGAAGGCCATATCTGTCCTATCGAGAATGCACATGGCGAGGCTCGCCCAGTACTACCAGATGGAGATGGCGGCGCAGACGCGGCCTTCGGTGCCGGCCCGCGGCAGCAACTGCAACCAGCTACAGAACGTCTTGTCGGAGCGCAAGCGCCGCGAGAAGCTCAACGACAGCTTCAAGGCTCTCCTGACAGTGCTCCCTCCTGCCTCCAAGGTACGTATGTTCAGTTCATCTCATCATATACATTCCTCGTGCATTCTAAATTCTATTTTTCAGCTAATTTTCTGTGTAAATTAATGTCGTTATCTTTGCAATGAATACAGAAAGATAAAGCATCCATACTGATCAGAGCAAAGGACTACGTGAACACTCTCAAGTCTATCGTATCTGAATTGGAGGAGAAGAACAGGATGCTGTTAGAATCGGAGCTCCACCGCGGCGGCGATGGCGACGACGGGAAACAAGACGATGATTCCAGCGATAAGATTGAAATCGATATCAGTAGGTCAGCAGCAGAAGTCAGCGCACTAGTGTGTCAAGAATTTCACCTCAAGATAGTGGCAAGGTCAGGGTGCTGCGCCATGGATGCCGTAGTTGGCATACTTCATTGTCTGAAAGAGAGAGGGAATGTCAGCTTGGTGGCCATGAACATAGACAGCAGCAGCAGCAGTGGTGTTCCTCTAGCGAAGGCTTTTCCAAGAGCCACCGTAACATTACAGCTGAAGGTATGTACTTACTACGATTTTCTGAGTTTTAAATATGATGAATTGACATCTTCGTAGAGTTTAGCTCATTAGGATGCTCTAATTAAGAAGGACAATGTTAATTTCAGTGCGTTTATGTGTAAAAGGAAAGGGCTTTTTGCCATAAGATAAATGGTGAAAAATAAGTTATTTATTCCTTGTCAGCGTGCAAGATTCTAAGCAAAGCAAACACATGATTTCATACTTGCCCTCTGTCAAAAACTGTCTTGAATAAACTGGTTCTGATAGCCTACTTTTCACAGGTTTCCGATGTGTCCTTAGATATCCAATGTCCTTTTCAGTTTTCAGCAAAGAGAATTCGTTTAGTCATGGATTTTCGCTCGGTTGCTATCAGCTGCAGGAGCAACTGTCACCAATTTGCATATCATGAAGTTCAATATATTATAGGACCAATAGTAAATATGTGAATTTATGTCAATTTAAACACATTACTAAAGCATTTATTAAATTTAATGAAAATGACTAGCTAGCAAGGACGATATTCTTCATTGACTCAGCAAGACAGTTGATTTGGAACTAGTACCTATGACCTATGCAATCCTTATCCACAAATATCATTTTTGAAAGACTGCATCTAATATTTCTTCCGAAATTTTGTTGATGCCGCAGTTCAGCAGCTGTGACGAGGATTTCCTGAAGGAATCTGTAATTAACGCTGTCAAGGATGTGATGCAGTCAGAAAAGACACCCTAAGCTTCGCTGATCGTTCACCCGGAAATGTTCATGGGCTTGAATTTCGTGATTGTTCAGGGATCGAGTTAAGCATTTTGGACCTAGCACTACTACAAAACAGTACATCACCGTCGGCTTCAAAACACCATCACTACCAGTTATTGGAGCCGGCAGTGATTGGTCGGCATTGATACTCAGGATTATCAGTGACGGCTCACGAACCGGCAGTGATAAGTGTATCACCGCTCGATTCGTATACAACCGCAAGTGATATTGAACTATCACCGCCGGTCAAACCAAAATCCGTAGTGATATTGAACTATCATTGCGGTTTAATAAAAATCCGCGTTGATAGTTCCATATCATCAAGGTTCAGATTACTGAACCAAAGAGTGATATATATATATATATATATTACTACGGTTATTGGACATACCGACGGTGATAAGCCATGCTCAAATGTTTCTATTGCATATTTTTTCGCATTATATATTTTTATACAATATTTTCTACAATGTATTAATATAGTATATAAAGCATCATTAAAACATAATTCAAATATATTAAAGCATCACAATATTTTGTTTTTATAATAGTTCATTTAAAAATATAGTTTGAGTATATCTCATTCACTTTGATTTTGCATCGACTCGATAAGATGTCAAGTAGGCATGTCACGAGTCGAGATTGAAGGAATGAGACAATGAGGCTACTCGTGGAACTCATCGTTTGGATTGATGACCTCATCATGAATGAATCCGGCGATCTGTTCTTGAATTGCTATAATTTTTGTCAGTAATAACTTATTGGTTCTCAGCTTGGAGCGCTGTTATTAAAGAAATGAGAAAGTTAATTAATGATTATATATGTTAAATGAAAGAAAATTAGGCATCAATGAGTAATTATATACCATGGCTTCGTTATAGTCGACACTCTCCGTGACAATTAAATATATATTTGTACATACATAGTATGCACATAAATTGTTTCTCTGGTCCTCCGTCATGCATGGAAAGTCAGTTATTATTTCAAAATGTTTTTTGTAGGGACGATACCGAATACTTTTCTTGCAATATCGTGTGAATGCCCTATGAATAATTTTGAATAGTAATTAAACTTAAGTGCAATAGAATTGAATATTGCTAGAGCAATAACGTAATGATCGAGTTTACCTGTTCAGCATATCCCAAAAGTCTTGATATAGATTAGTTGGTTTTCTCCTCGAGTCCAAGACAAAAATACTGGTAGCATCTAATTGGATGACGAGGACTCAGTGAAACCTGCACATATATGTCAACGTAGTCAATTATTCCTACATCGTGTTACGCAAATATAGTAAAACGATATTAGAAGTAGAGAAATACATACTTAAAGTTATAGGGTAAAAGTATGGAGGTTTTGTATTACAGCTTCAAGAAAGTATTAAATAAATAGTCTTCATTATACTGTGGATGGACTTTCACAAGCTTCTCGTTGAGAAGCCCCGGATCTAGAAATGCTAAGTTGTCATTGACATTTCCTCTACATGTCTGTACATCTATTCTACATAAGAAAGAAGTTAGACATGCCATTAAACGGTACAAGAATGTACAATAATATACATAGAGATATACAAAATCCACAGTCTGAGTATATTCACGTCGAGGGCATCTTGCTCGCACAACATATACAACTCCTCGAAACCCACCTAGAAGGTGTTATCCCCATTGTGAAAATCCGGCTCTCTATATCTGATCGCGAACGCCCATACCATCATTGATCGCTGCATGTGCCATCGATGGACGCACCGCAGTTGTGTTGTTAAATGGTCTAAATGAGCTGGTTTAACCAGCGGTTTCCCTATAATGAACTTCCACCTTAGACCTTGCTCGTGAGCAACATCTCCTTGAGCTTCCGACCTCAACGCGTCGGCACTAGCAGACTTCAAGTATTGCTTTCTGGAGATGCACTCGTAGTCTGACATTCCGCAAGGTTTAGAAGCCCGCCCAATCTTTTTCACTTTTCCCATACTCAAGAAAAACTTTTGTGCATTAGCATCAACCTTAGTCTTCTCAGGTGATGGCACCTTTTTGAAGTTAGATGTTACGCTGGCGCTTATTTGCTTTTTCCTTTCTTCTTTAGTCATCTCAGCTGGTAATTTCTTCTGAGGTTGTGCTGACGACACAGATGACTTAGATTTCTTAGACGACGGTGTCGACTTCTGAGATAGTGCTGGTGTTCGATTCTTTTTAGATGTCGGCGGAGGAGTTGGACTTTTTCTGGGTGGTGCCGACAGAGGTGTTGGACTTTTTCTGTGTGGTGGCGACAAGGGTGGGAGGTCTCTATGTGGAGAGTGCGGCTGATCATCATCTTCGTCGTCCTCATCGTCCGAGCCAAACTTAATCAAGCTTTTACGCCACGCAAGGAAGCCATACACGTTTTCTCCTAGTTTGTTGTTTTCGTCCTTGCTAGGGATCTCTACCTCCATTTTATGGTATTGGCGGACTACAATGTCCACTTTGACCCTAGCGAATCCCAGCGGTATCAGGCGATAGTGCAAAACGCGGGACTCCTTGCATGGCCAAACCCTACCCTCAGCCACCTTAATGGTAATGCCATGTGTGGACAAATGTAGCTTGCACGGTGTCAGTTCTATGATGTCATCTACAGGAAAATGGAGTCCATGCTATTCGGAAATCCCTATGGATGTGCAGCTGCTCTTACGAGCACAGGGACTGATGAGCTGAGGGCTATCATTGGGTGGCTGTCATGAGCTGAGAGCTTTCTATACTGCTTGCTCCACAGCCTTATCTAGTTTCGCTCTCTATTCCTCTAACTCTCTCGCCACAACAACTTTTATTTGACAGTCCAGTTGATCTTCTCTTATTCTCTTCGGACGCCTATACAACCATGCGTTAGCTGGGTAGCCTTCTTTCCATGGCACCAAACCAACTCTTAGGGTGCGACCAGGGTGCTCTTTGTTACTCAGGGCTACGGTTAGCTCATCATTCTCCTTCGTGGCCCGAAGAGCCTTAGGAAGACCGCACGTGAGCATCTGTGATTTTGCGTGACACTTACTAGCCTCTATCGCTTCTGAATCTTAAGCTGCCATCATCCGAGATAGAAGCACCCCTCCCAAGCAACCAGTGCTTCGATCATTCGTTCAACTCGGCCGTCGCAGGAATGACGCCGCAAGGGTTAGTTCTTCTTCAGACCTATCCCATGCTGGTATTTTCTTCATGTACCCACCTGTGCCTAGTGTGTGAGGGTAATATTCTTATCCGCATTTGCCTTGTTCTTTTGACTTACTATCCGGGCTTCTTCGCACTCTTGTACGCCACAAAGTCCTCTCAAAACTCTCTTAATTTTTGGTACGTGTCAAAATATGGCGTTTCATTTTCTTCACATAGTCTTTATTCAGTGTCGTCTTTCAATTCTTCCACGTTGTGCACATGATGCATAGTGCATGTTTCTTTGCAGCCTGCTCGGTCCTTTGGGGAAATTGGAACAATTCTTTTAGTTTGTCCCACAGCGAGTTTTTCAGGTCATTGGGAACCACCCATTAGTCACCTTGGCGTCTAGTCCATGATCTGTAACTGATGGGCACATCAACCCTAGCAAGAACCTCGCATGCTATCCTGTACGGCCCCAACAATGACTCAGGTATAGCAGGTTCTCCGAATACCGAGAGCTCCACCATGTTAAAAAGTCCCTTAGGTATCTTGCTTAGACCACGACCTGCGCGCTGCCTCCGTTCATTAGACGTTTGAGCCTACAATTTGATCTTCTTATTAGTCGTCTGACCCTACAATATTTTGGGAACCACAATCTACTAATACTTTATCTCGCCTACGTTAGTGACGTTAGGTTGATCCATGGCTGTGGCGTCAGGTTGCTCTATGTCAGGATGCTGTAAGTTTAGGTAGTACGTCGGGCTATGGTTCAAGCTACCCATTCATCTTTCGTACGTAGTTGCAGGCAACACGTTACCCTCTGAAAGCAAGTCTCCCAAGAGACATAACAGCTCAGTGAATCTCTTATCGGACCAACCATTGCTTGCCTTCAACTGCAGTAGTGTAAGCACGGTACACGCCAAAACCTGCAATAGGTGACGGTCTATTTGTGGCGGTTTTTTTCGAACCGCCACAAAGATAATTATCAGTGGCGGTTCAATTTCATAAATGGCGGGAAAAATATCAGTGGCGGTTCTATCCTCGAACCGCCATCGATATCGATTATCGATGGCGGTTCGAGGTAGAACCGCCATCGATAACAATACATTATTATCGATGGCGGTTGGAGGCTAGAACCGCCATCGATAACTAGGTTATCGATGGCGGTGCTATCCTCCAACCGCCATCGATTTATTGATTATCGTGGCGGTTCTATCCTCGAACCGCCATCGATAATGATTATCGCGCGGTTCGAGGATAGAACCGCCACGGATAATGTTATTAGTGGCGGTTCTAGTTAAAAACCGCCATCGATAATATTGCCTATAAATAGGTGGTCGATGCAAGACCGGTCTTCTTCCTCCCGAGAGCAAACCAAAACTTCTAAATTTGATTTCGCTTTCTCCAATTCTTGTGCTTGTACTTCCTCTAGTTGTTCCTTGGTGAGTTATTTTTCTCCTCTCTTGATTTGTGCTAATCTTGTTGCAATTTAATTTTTAAACCAAGTTTAATTAGGGTTTATATGTAGATGAGATGAAAAGTTTAGATTTTGTTTATTTTTATTTAGGTACCATTTTGTAGTTGATGAATTTATTTCTAGCTAGGTTCATTAGATGATGTTGTGTTCCTTTTATAGATGATGAATTATGATTAAGCATATATTTAATATTAATTGCATTTTAAGTTAATTTGATACATGATGAATTTATTATCTAGCTCCTTTAGATGATAAGTAATTAGATTGGTTTTTAATTACTATTAATTGGGTTCTATTAGTGTACTGACATGTACATCTTGCATATATATGAATTTATTATCTAGCTCCTTTAGATGATAAGTTATTAGATTAGTTTTTAATTACTATTAATTTGGTTCCATTAGTGTACTAACATATACATCTTGCATATAATAAATTTATTTAATTAAGATTATTGGGTATTAATATAAATGAAATTTTAGTTAATTTGGTAGGTGGGTGCTCATCATTTTTAGATGATGAATTTATTATCTAGCTTCTTTACAGAAAAGTATTCAGATTAGTTTTTAATTACTATTAATTTGGTTCCATTAGTGTGGACATATATTAAATTTATTTAATTAAGATTATTGGATATTGATATACATGAAATTTAAGCTAATTTGGTAGGTGGATGCTCATCATTTTTAGATGATGAATTTATTATCTAGCTCATTTAGATGATAAGTAATTAGATTAGTTTTTAATCAATTTTTATATGTTAATTAATTTTAGATGGACCGAGATGGATGTACAATGCGAACTGCTATACCGAGATTACATCGACGGGTATCTCTTTTAAGAGCCACGAGGAGAACAAATTGCATAAGAAGACGAGTACATACATTGTCCATGCATTGATTGCAAGAATGAGAAAATGTTTTGGACAAAGAGCACATCCACTTGCACTTGATTCAAGAGGTTTTGTACTTGGCTATACACGTTGGACAAGTCACGGTGAAGAGGAAAACATACATGAAGGTGATAACGTATTGGATGATGGAGAAGGCATTATGGCGGTGACATCGCTATGGATCCGATGAGGATAGGTTGGACATTGATGACGATAATAATCTTGCTCGATGTTGCGCGATGCGTAAGGAACTACACTAGTCGAGAGAGTTTAATCAATTCAAGGGTTTGTTGGACGACTCGACACACCTTTGTTCCCGGGTTGCAAGGAGGAATACACAAAGTTGCACACCGTGCTTTCACTTCTAAAATTGAAGGCAAGCAATGGTTGGTCCGATAAAAGTTTCACGGCGCTATTACATCTCTTAGCGGACATGCTTCCAGATGGAAACGTATTGCCGATAACCACTTATTTAGCTAAGAAGGTTGTATGTCCATTGGGATTGGAAGTAGAAAGAATACATGCATGTCCAAACGATTGTATACTCTATCGCAAAGAGTATACAGACATGCATGTATGTCCGGTGTGCAAATCATCGCGATACAAGCGTAAAGACCATGACAGCGAGGGCACCGTGGTGAAGAAAGGAGCTCCGCTAAAGTGGTGTGGTATTTACGGTAATACCTCGGTTGAAGCGCTTATTTGAAACAAAAGCATGCCCAATCGATGCGATGGCACTCGTAAGAGCGTAAAAAGGATGGAAAGTCGAGACACCTGCCGATTACGCCAAAGGAGAACCATCGATAGGCTCTTTAGGATGGACTTCGGAATGAACCGAGGAATGTAAGGTTTGGGTTGAGTACGGATGGAATGAATCCTTTCGGTAACATGAGTAGTATTCATAGCACTTGGCTCGTGACTCTCTGATCTACAACCTTCCTCCTTGGTTGTGTATGAAACGAAAGTACATTATGATGTCGCTTATCCAAGGGCCGAGACAACCGGCAATGATATTGATGTATACCTACAACCATTGGTGGAAGATCTTGTGATACTTGTGGAACGAAGGTGTATGGTATGGGATGAGTACAAGCGAGTACTTCACCCTACGCGCATTGTTGTTTTGCACCATCAATGATTTCCGCCCTTGGTAACCTATCCGTCGTCTCGTAAAGGGGCCAAAGCATGCCCCATTGCATGGATGAAACCGCAAGTGTGTGGCTCAATAACTCAAGGAAAACTGTGTACATGCATCACCGCAGTTCCTTCACAGAATCACCCCTACCGCAATATGAAGAAACAATTCGACGGGACAAAAGAGGATGGTATAGCTCCAAGGCCTCCTCGTGGGAAGAGGTATATGATATGGTTAAGGATATTAATGTTGTACTTGGAAAGGAGAGAGTAATAATAAATCGAGGTCTCGATCGAGAAGATCACATGGAAGAAGAGATCGATATTTTGGAACTTGCCCTATTGGAAGGACTTAGAAGTTCGACACTCGCATAGACGCCATGCATGTAGAGAAAATGTATGTGATACTTGATTGGTATTTTGTCAATATTCCTAGCAAAACTAAGGACTGATCAAGGCACGAAGGGACCCGGAAGATATGAAAATCGAGCTGAGCTACATCCTCGAGACAACGGAAAGGCCGACTTTACCTTCCCCACCTTGCTACACTCTATCCAAGAAAGAGAGAATGACCTCTGCAAATGCTTGCATGGTGTGAAAGTTCCATCCGGCTACTCCGCAAGCATCAAGAAACCGTGTCCATGAAAGATTTGAAGTTAATCGCATGAAGTCTCATGATTGTCATGTGATGATGACACAAATGCTTCCTATTGCAATTAGAGGTATTTTGCCCGAAAAGGTCCGAGAAGCAATCATGAGGTTGTGTTTCTTCTTCAACACGATTTCACGAAGGTCATCGATCCCATCGGACTTTCGAACTACGTAATGATGTGGTGAAGACACTATGCCGCCTAGAGATGTATTTCCCTCCATCATTTTTCGATATAATGGTTCATCTCATTGTTCACCTTGTGAATGAGATAAATGTATGTGGCCCGTATTCTCGCATCGATGTACCCGCTCGAAAGGTACATGGGTATCCCGAAGAAGTATGTACGCAATCGATCTCGGCGGAGGGTTGCATTGTGGAAGGTTATGCAACCGAGGAGGTTATCGAGTTTTGCGTGGATTACATGGAGGGTGGAACCGTAGGAGTGCTCAGATCTCGCCATGAGGGTAGGCTAGCCGGAAAGGGACGATTGGAAGGAAATCAACAAATTCTTACGATCATGGATTGTTCAAAAGCTCATTTCACGCCTTGCAACAATCGGTTGAGGTGTCCTCGTACATGGACATGCACAAGGATAAGCTACGAGAGGAAAATCGTGGACGATCGAGGCTTGGGTAACAAAAGAGCATAACCGCTTGTTCAATCATTGGTTCAAAGAGCATATGACTGGAAAGAAACGAGTGTTATGTTGAGGTGGTTGGCAAAAGGGCCATCAGGTACAATCTTGACATGGCAAGGATACGACATAAATGGATATACCTTTTACACGAGATCTCATGATAGCAAAAGCACTTACCAAAATAGTGGTGTCCGCATAGATGCCTATGACAACACAGCAAGAAGAAGAGTAGCTTCTATGGGTTCATAGAAGAGATTTGGGAGCTCGACTATTGTATTTTTAAGATCCCGATGTTTCGGTGTCGTTGGGTACAACTCCCAAAGGGTGTCAAGGTGGACAAGTACGGCTTCACTACTTTGGACATCGAACATGTCGGATCAGAGATTTAACCATTCGTGATTTCGAAGCAAGTAGCACAAGTCTTCTATGTAATCGACCCGACGGATAAGAAGCGGCATGTAGTTCTTCAGGAAAAAGAAGGATCGTCGGAGTTGAGAATGTCGTGGATGAGGATGAGTACAACCGGTTTGACGAGTTGCCTCCTTTCGTAGATGGCAACATCGTGCTCGAGGAAGAAACCACTCAAGAAACTACCTATCATCGCGACGATCATGAAGAAGGGCAAATTGTGAAAGAAAATAATTAGCTATATACGAGTAATGGCAATGTGATGTAAACAATATGCATTTGTATGGAGTAATGGAAATATGGTGTTATGCATTTGTGTGGAGTAATGGAAATGTGGGTCATTAATATATTACTATATTAGGATTATATAGGTAATTACTATATTCGATTACACAAGTTTTAATGGTTTCTCCTCCTGTATGAATTAAAACCAAATATATTGTACATAGTACATAAGGCATTTATGATATTAGAACATATTTAGAAATAATATTCTATTCTGGTATACATCCTAGAAGATATGAAAATAAACAAGAGAGATTATATAGGGTATATTACTATATTAGAAATATATATGGTCATTACTGTTTTTATTCACGCGGACCACTTGGAAGTAGTCCGGCAAAAGTTGTTCACGCCGACCACTTGAAGTAGTCCGCGCAAAGCTTATGTTAGGATAACTTTATCGCTGGCGGTTCTTAACGTAACCGCCACAGATATATTTATCGATGGCGGTTCGTATAAAGAACCGCCACGGATTATATATGTATCGCTGGCGGTTCTTGTGAAGAACCGCCACAGAGCAGGAATCTGTGGCGTTCGTATAAAGAACCGCCACAGATAATTATAGATCGCTGGCGGTTCTTGTGAAGAACCGCCACGATATAAAGATCGATGGCGGTTCGTATAAAGAACCGCCACGATAATTATGTATCACCGGCGGTTCTTTTGAAGAACCGCCACAGATAGTAGATCGATGGCGGTTCTTGTTAAGAACCGCCACGATAAGGCCCCACATATAAAAGTCGATATCATTCTTCTTCTCACCGCTGTTCTAACCCCTAAACTCCTGCCGCTTCACTCTTCGCCCGAGCCCGACGCCGCCACGGTCATCGCCCCGACGCCGTCCGACGCCACGCCCGCGCCGACGCCGTCCGACGCCTGTGCCGCTCCCGACGCCTCGACACCCGGACGCCGCGCCCTCCACCGACGCGCCTCGACGCCGCTTCGACGCGCCTGAAGCGCCCGCGCCCTCGAACGACGCCCGACCTCGCACGACGCCAAGATTCCTAGGTATGTTCTACCTTCATTCTACACACATGAGTTCCTTCAAAAAGAGAGTAAGGCTGTTCTTCTTGTTGTTTGGGTGTCGCATGCATAGGTGACCTCAACGTGTGTGTGCATGTTGTGGTGGGATTTGTGTAGGAAAGAGAGGAAGAATGTAAAGGTTGGGTCAAAATCAAATCACCAGGTGAAAAGTTAAGAGAATCTGGGAATAACTAGTTCTTGGCTTTGAGTTGGTGTTGGTGGTGAGGAGATTTGTACTATCGCATTGAATGCACGAGCTGAAGTTGTTTTGGTTTGAATTCTCATGCCAAGTACAGTTCTTCTGCAGCCCTCACCAACAGCTTCAGATTACTAATGAACTACTAATGATCTACCACTGCATGTTCCTCCTCTCTAAAAAAAGTGATGTTTCAGGCATTAGGCACGGTTTCTAAAATGTATCTTTGACCACAAAATTTGCATTACAATATATTTATAAAATCTAGTGATGTTGTAATATTGCTAATGTTTGTTTTTTAGACAAATCTGTTCATGTAATGTTCATATGAGTATTCTAGATGGTCCATAAGACACCTGGAACTTTGAACGAAAGTCCATATAGCACTTCAAACTATGAAATCAGACATTTGACTCTATCAAACTTTATAATCTGGTTCAAATAACATCTTGATCTGGTTTCACAAGATGGTATTGTTTATGTGGCGCAATGAGTTGCTAGCTGAAAAGTTTCACATTGACAAATTCATGAGTTGTCCAGCCCATGACAATGCGTTGGCAACCACATTCTCCTTACCCTTCTTGTAGACAATTCGGTACTTCAGGCCCATCAATTGAATGCCCAATTCTTCGATTACTTTTATTTCTAGTTCTCAGAGTTAAACTTCCGCACTTAACCCATCGGATCGCCAAATTCTAATGGTTCCATACTTTACCTCTTTCAGTTCGCACATCCAAGGCTGATATGGAGGAGCAATCCACCCGAGCCCGAGCCCTAGCCCTACCAGTTTCCTCAACCTCCACCCAACCACCGGTGTTGCCGCCGATCTTGACATACTGTGGCAAGACCTCGTGGCCGAGGAAGAAATAAGAAGCCCAAGGCCGTATACCATCTCGGAGGTCTCGGGTCGGGCCCCTAGTGCACCGCCAAAGTTCAGTAGCAAAGTACAGAACAACCTGCGGGTATATCGCAGGAGAGAGTGCCAATCACCTTTTGGATTGGCACAAAGTGCCCGATACCATCAAAGCGGATCTATGGATGAGTGAAACAAACCTTCAATTCTCAAGAAGATGAACACCGCGTCGTCGGGATGCGTTGATGACCATGGATGCGGCATGGAGGAACTTCAAGGCCAGTGAATACTACTTATGTAAAGAAAACCGATCGCCATCGGGACTACCCAAACTTAGAACCATATTGGGATGATTTCGTGTCGATGAAGCAAAGTGAAGCGAAAAGAAGTCCAATGAGGACCACATAAACATCGGAAGAAGGAACATCCATCCACACGACTTGAGTGCGGGTGGAGTGGGTACGGTAAAATCCTCAATGGGAGAGGCAGAAGCGAAATCACTACAATGATCGGTACAAGTCAATTGGCCGGACTACGGACCGAGTCAAGCACTACGTGCTAGCGAGGGCAAGTGTCACGTCCGTGGGGCTTATCCTTCGAAATAGCGACGACGAAGCAATGTCACAAAGGGTCCAGGAGTCAGACGTCGAGTCTTCCCAAGGAACATTCCAACCAGATAGGGAGAACGACGAACTAACACGTGCCACGGGAAACAAGGAGCATCCCGGGCGAACAAGAGGTGTCGGGTTAAGGTTCCGTGGAAGACAGATTCCCGAGCACCTTCACACTTACAAGAGCCGAAGAGAGCTAGAGAAGCGCTTTGCGAAATAGAAATGATGAAGGAAAAGATGCTTCGAGAATTACAAGGCACAATTGAACAACAAGTACAACGACAAGTACAACAAGCCATGAGCGGTCACAAGCCGAGAACATTATTACGACCAGCCCTCCGAATCGTCGCGGCGAGCTTAAGATCCGCCCCAATTGTAGAACAGACATGGGTCATTATCCCGTGGACGACATACATGACCCCACACCGTGCGGCCACTTTGCCCGTCATGAACATATTCATTCAGCCGGTACGAGCATAGCGCACCCATGCCAAGAAGGAGGTGTATTGCACAACTCGCGATAGCGCGGGATATGCAAAGGTTCGGTGGACACGGTTAATCCCGGTTCGCCAACCTCGGGCTAGAAATGCCCCGAACGACGAGGTTACAACTCTAGGAAGTGCCGCCCACACATTCATCCAAAGGCGCAAACGTGACATCACCTTGGACCATCATGAAGTGCTGTTCCTCCCGAGGTGAACTCGCCACCCCTCCCGAGGTGAACTCGCCACCTCTCCCGCAGTGAACTCCGCCGCCTCTCCTACAAGAAACCTCGCACGATCGCCACCAACACATCAACAGATGAAAGTTAGTGCGACAACTTCGCTTGACCGACTTAAAACCCTCCTCTCAAGGCATGGCGTAATAGACAAGCCATATCGGTAGGTCAGCGGCCGAACGGAGTATGATGTTGTGTGCGAGAAAAGTAAGGGTAAAGCGGTCTCCAAAGGACAAGGCTGTCAAGAAAGATCAAATACGAATTGGGAAGCCGCTTGTCACCCCTTCAAGCTTCATAGTCTAACAAAGGCAGCTAAGGCGATTACATGAATGGTATATGGAGCGATCGAACCAACATGTACTCCCGAAGGTGATCACTGCCATTTTCAGAGAGGAACATTTCCACCATGAGGGGACTGGCTGCTTCATGATAGAATTCAGCGAGTTGCACAACATGTACTATCAAGATGCCCTCGACGTGTCTCTTATGAGATGCTGGTCACTGTAAGTGTCCAATATAAAAATCATTGTCTACATTCATGTAATACCGATAAATGTGATGTCTAAATCATTTGTTATGTAGATTCGAGTTGATCGAACTAAAAGAACCAAAGGGCGATGGCGTGCCTCGATCCGGAACGGTTTGCCACCGAAATCAAAAGAGTACCAAAGGAGGTCGAGGACTACGATATAACGCCTCATCAAACTCTAAGACAAGGAGTTCATACTTTTACCATACAATTTCAAGTAAGTGGCTCACTAGCTAGTTCAATTACTTGTTGATCTCGTTCTTTGCTCAAAGTTAGGACTAATGACTACGGCATCATACATGTGTACGTAGTTTCCACTGGATTCTCGTAGTAATTCATCCAGATAAAAGCAAGATGCTGATCTTGGACCCGCGGGACAAAGATCCAAAAGACTACAAAGATATGACAAGTCTAGTGAATAGGGCCTTCAAAGCATATTGTAAAAGTGCTCAAGACACCGTCCTTTCCATAAATCACGACAATCCGTACTAAATTTCCGTGCGCACAAAAACAATTTGTCTATATCGCACTCGTAGTCAATAACTCCTTCAATGTCGTATAAGTTTATTCAATTTTTGCGATTACCACAAGCAAACCGCCAGAACAAATTTATGTGGGTACTTCGTGTGCCAATACATGCGCGAAATCTTAGGCTCTACAATAGTAAACAATGACGTAGAGGTTTGTCACGCTAACATCACACATTGATTTGCACATCTCATTCTCTATATAAGCTCTTAAGACAAACTTTTTCTATCTATAGCGTTTGAAGTTGCCTACGGAGGACTGGTTCCAAATGAAATCCAAGGCATTCGTGGACAGCTCGCCTACTTCATTATGAAGGAAGTACTCAACAAGAACGGCGAGTTTCATGACCCAGATAATAACGATGAAGTCTTCCATACTCATCTACCACCTCCTGAGGCCCCTACCAAAGTGAAGACTCGTAGGCTTATAGTTCACAAAACTAGTTAATTTTTTTCGTACGGTGGTGTAAATTGATGTTTCATTGAATGTCAAGTTTAGTATTGGATGGCATGGCTTGCATATGTTCTAATTTTTGTCATTTCATTTAAGAAGTTGTGATTGATCTGCGCTTGTGTTGTTGCCCTTCTCCGTGTGTGTGTGTGTTGATGGGTGGTGTGTGTGCGTGCGTGCGCTCTAGACGAGGAGCTCTCCTCTATTGCTTTTCTCTGTGCCCTTTCATGATGGCTAGTAGAGCTTTTATAGACGTGGGTGATGGATGAATACGAAAGAGCTCACCCCAAAACTGCACCATTACAGCAGGTTTATTTGATTGCTTGATTTAGTTGCCGAAGTTTCCTTTTGCATCTTTACCGTCCATTCATAAGAGATTTGATTACATGGTCCTTATAGTTTTAGATGGTGTGTTTTACTCTAATGTATGATAGTAAATGCCATTAAAAATAGCTAAATGGAGATTATAGAAGGAAAAATAGTAAAAGTAGGATCAAAATTGTAGAATGATATGTATTTAGGAATAAAAATTGAAAAAAGAATGTCACATATTCAAAAATAGAGGAGTATAAACTAGCTAATGCATGTACAACATATGAAGGATGCCACGGCATTCACATGGAATAAGACGACAATGGATCGGCTAGATTTGTGATACAACAAAAGTGATCTATTTAGCTTTCCATACTATGATATATAATAACTTCATTTACATACTCTGAGAAATATTGATGCAAAGATACTGAACTTGAGAAGGGAGCAGGTCCAGTGGGAGGCATGCCCTACACCATCACCATGATCGAGCGCCTCATGCATGAGACACTTTAATTGTACATTGTAATTGTGTATATGCAAAATCTGTGATTGTAATTGTGATTGATGTATTATATGTAATTGTGATTGATGTATTATATTGTAGTTGTGTATATGCAAAAGCTGTGATTGTTGTACATTATAATTGTGTATATGCAAAATTGCAATTGTGATTGATGTATTATATTGTAGTTGTGTATATGCGAAATATGTGATGATTATTGTATATTGTAACTGTGTATATGCAAAATCTGTGATTGATGTATTATATGTTTCAGAGGGCATGGCTAGTAGCACCTGAGGCTAGCCCAAAATGCAGTTTTTTATTTTTTCGGTCAGGTACTATCTGTGGCGGTTGGTGGATAGAACCGCCACAGATAATATAGATCTGTGGCGGTTGGTGTATAGAACCGCCACAGATAATATAGTTATCTGTGGCGGTTGGTGGAAAGAACCGCCACAGATAATATTGTTATCTGTGGCGGTTGTAGGAAAGAACCGCCACGTATAGTGTAGTTATCTGTGGCGGTTGGTGGATAGAACCGCCACGATAGTATTGTTATCTGTGGCGGTTAGTGTGTAGAACCGCCACGATAACACTTATCTGTGGCGGTTAGAAAACCGCCACCGATAATCCTCGATTATCAGTGGCACTATATCTGTGGCGGTTCAATAACCGCCACTGATGGCGGTTATGAACCGCCACTGATGACGTTTTTTAGTGTAGTGTCATGACATGATCCCCAACCTGGACTTCACGTTCCAAGAAGTTCATCAGGAACAAGCACGGTGCACGAGCAGTCATGGCACCGCCGGCGCCGCCGGCGCGTTTAGGCCGTACTCCCGTAGCCTCAGCCCGAAGACGAAGCTCAAGCCAGGGGCCTGCGGCCAGAGGGCGATCAAGAAGGCCATATCTGTCCTATCGAGAATGCACATGGCGAGGCTCGCCCAGTACTACCAGATGGAGATGGCGGCGCAGACGCGGCCTTCGGTGCCGGCCCGCGGCAGCAACTGCAACCAGCTACAGAACGTCTTGTCGGAGCGCAAGCGCCGCGAGAAGCTCAACGACAGCTTCAAGGCTCTCCTGACAGTGCTCCCTCCTGCCTCCAAGGTACGTATGTTCAGTTCATCTCATCATATACATTCCTCGTGCATTCTAAATTCTATTTTTCAGCTCATTTTCTGTGTAAATTAATGTCGTTATCTTTGCAATGAATACAGAAAGATAAAGCATCCATACTGATCAGAGCAAAGGACTACGTGAACACTCTCAAGTCTATCGTATCTGAATTGGAGGAGAAGAACAGGATGCTGTTAGAATCGGAGCTCCACCGCGGCGGCGATGGCGACGACGGGAAACAAGACGATGATTCCAGCGATAAGATTGAAATCGATATCAGTAGGTCAGCAGCAGAGGTCAGCGCACTAGTGTGTCAAGAATTTCACCTCAAGATAGTGGCAAGGTCAGGGTGCTGCGCCATGGATGCCGTAGTTGGCATACTTCATTGTCTGAAAGAGAGAGGGAATGTCAGCTTGGTGGCCATGAACATAGACAGCAGCAGCAGCAGTGGTGTTCCTCTAGCGAAGGCTTTTCCAAGAGCCACCGTAACATTACAGCTGAAGGTATGTACTTACTACGATTTTCTGAGTTTTAAATATGATGAATTGACATCTTCGTAGAGTTTAGCTCATTAGGATGCTCTAATTAAGAAGGACAATGTTAATTTCAGTGCGTTTATGTGTAAAAGGAAAGGGCTTTTTGCCATAAGATAAATGGTGAAAAATAAGTTATTTATTCCTTGTCAGCGTGCAAGATTCTAAGCAAAGCAAACACATGATTTCATACTTGCCTCTGTCAAAACTGTCTTGAATAAACTGGTTCTGATAGCCTACTTTTCACAGGTTTCCGATGTGTCCTTAGATATCCAATGTCCTTTTCAGTTTTCAGCAAAGAGAATTCGTTTAGTCATGGATTTTCGCTCGGTTGCTATCAGCTGCAGGAGCAACTGTCACCAATTTGCATATCATGAAGTTCAATATATTATAGGACCAATAGTAAATATGTGAATTTATGTCAATTTAAACACATTACTAAAGCATTTATTAAATTTAATGAAAATGACTAGCTAGCAAGGACGATATTCTTCATTGACTCAGCAAGACAGTTGATTTGGAACTAGTACCTATGACCTATGCAATCCTTATCCACAAATATCATTTTTGAATGACTGCATCTAATATTTCTTCCGAAATTTTGTTGATGCCGCAGTTCAGCAGCTGTGACGAGGATTTCCTGAAGGAATCTGTAATTAACGCTGTCAAGGATGTGATGCAGTCAGAAAAGACACCCTAAGCTTCGCTGATCGTTCACCCGGAAATGTTCATGGGCTTGAATTTCGTGATTGTTCAGGGATCGAGTTAAGCATTTTGGACCTAGCACTACTACAAAACAGTACATCACCGTCGGCTTCAAAACACCATCACTACCAGTTATTGGAGCCGGCAGTGATTGGTCGGCATTGATACTCAGGATTATCAGTGACGGCTCACGAACCGGCAGTGATAAGTGTATCACTGTCAGTTCGGTATACAACCGGCAGTGATATTGAACTATCACTGCCGGGTCAAACCAAAATCCGGTAGTGATATTGAACTATCATTGCCGGTTTAATAAAAATCCGGCAGTGATAGTTCCATATCACTGGCGGTTCGTACTACGAACCAGCAGTGATATATATATATATATATTACTACCGGTTATTGGACATACCGACAGTGATAAGCCATGCTCAAATGTTTCTATTGCATATTTTTTCTGCATTATATATTTTTATACAATATTTTCTACAATGTATTAATATAGTATATAAAGCATCATTAAAACATAATTCAAATATATTAAAGCATCACAATATTTTGTTTTTATAATAGTTCATTTAAAAATATAGTTTGAGTATATCTCATTCACTTTGATTTTGCACTGACTCCAGTCGAAGATGTCGAAGTAGGCATGTCACGAGTCGAGATTGAAGGAATGAGACAATGAGGCTACTCGTGGAACTCATCGTTTGGATTGATGACCTCATCATGAATGAATCCGGCGATCTGTTCTTGAATTGCTATAATTTTTGTCAGTAATAACTTATTGGTTCTCAGCTTGGAGCGCTGTTATTAAAGAAATGAGAAAGTTAATTAATGATTATATATGTTAAATGAAAGAAAATTAGGCATCAATGAGTAATTATATACCATGGCTTCGTTATAGTCGACACTCTCCGTGACAATTAAATATATATTTGTACATACATAGTATGCACATAAATTGTTTCTCTGGTCCTCCGTCATGCATGGAAAGTCAGTTATTATTTCAAAATGTTTTTTGTAGGGACGATACCGAATACTTTTCTTGCAATATCGTGTGAATGCCCTATGAATAATTTTGAATAGTAATTAAACTTAAGTGCAATAGAATTGAATATTGCTAGAGCAATAACGTAATGATCGAGTTTACCTGTTCAGCATATCCCAAAAGTCTTGATATAGATTAGTTGGTTTTCTCCTCGAGTCCAAGACAAAAATACTGGTAGCATCTAATTGGATGACGAGGACTCAGTGAAACCTGCACATATATGTCAACGTAGTCAATTATTCCTACATCGTGTTACGCAAATATAGTAAAACGATATTAGAAGTAGAGAAATACATACTTAAAGTTATAGGGTAAAAGTATGGAGGTTTTGTATTACAGCTTCAAGAAAGTATTAAATAAATAGTCTTCATTATACTGTGGATGGACTTTCACAAGCTTCTCGTTGAGAAGCCCCGGATCTAGAAATGCTAAGTTGTCATTGACATTTCCTCTACATGTCTGTACATCTATTCTACATAAGAAAGAAGTTAGACATGCCATTAAACGGTACAAGAATGTACAATAATATACATAGAGATATACAAAATCCACAGTCTGAGTATATTCACGTCGAGGGCATCTTGCTCGCACAACATATACAACTCCTCGAAACCCACCTAGAAGGTGTTATCCCCATTGTGAAAATCCGGCTCTCTATATCTGACTGCGAACGCCTCCATACCATCATTGGATCGCTGCATGTGCCACTGATGGACGCACCGCAGTTGTGTTGTTAAATGGTCTAAATGAGCTGGTTTAACCAGCGGTTTCCCTATAATGAACTTCCACCTTAGACCTTGCTCGTGAGCAACATCTCCTTGAGCTTCCGACCTCAACGCGTCGGCACTAGCAGACTTCAAGTATTGCTTTCTGGAGATGCACTCGTAGTCTGACATTCCGCAAGGTTTAGAAGCCCGCCCAATCTTTTTCACTTTTCCCATACTCAAGAAAAACTTTTGTGCATTAGCATCAACCTTAGTCTTCTCAGGTGATGGCACCTTTTTGAAGTTAGATGTTACGCTGGCGCTTATTTGCTTTTTCCTTTCTTCTTTAGTCATCTCAGCTGGTAATTTCTTCTGAGGTTGTGCTGACGACACAGATGACTTAGATTTCTTAGACGACGGTGTCGACTTCTGAGATAGTGCTGGTGTTCGATTCTTTTTAGATGTCGGCGGAGGAGTTGGACTTTTTCTGGGTGGTGCCGACAGAGGTGTTGGACTTTTTCTGTGTGGTGGCGACAAGGGTGGGAGGTCTCTATGTGGAGAGTGCGGCTGATCATCATCTTCGTCGTCCTCATCGTCCGAGCCAAACTTAATCAAGCTTTTACGCCACGCAAGGAAGCCATACACGTTTTCTCCTAGTTTGTTGTTTTCGTCCTTGCTAGGGATCTCTACCTCCATTTTATGGTATTGGCGGACTACAATGTCCACTTTGACCCTAGCGAATCCCAGCGGTATCAGGCGATAGTGCAAAACGCGGGACTCCTTGCATGGCCAAACCCTACCCTCAGCCACCTTAATGGTAATGCCATGTGTGGACAAATGTAGCTTGCACGGTGTCAGTTCTATGATGTCATCTACAGGAAAATGGAGTCCATGCTATTCGGAAATCCCTATAGATGTGCAGCTGCTCTTACGAGCACAGGGACTGATGAGCTGAGGGCTATCATTGGGTGGCTGTCATGAGCTGAGAGCTTTCTATACTGCTTGCTCCACAGCCTTATCTAGTTTCGCTCTCTATTCCTCTAACTCTCTCGCCACAACAACTTTTATTTGACAGTCCAGTTGATCTTCTCTTATTCTCTTCGGACGCCTATACAACCATGCGTTAGCTGGGTAGCCTTCTTTCCATGGCACCAAACCAACTCTTAGGGTGCGACCAGGGTGCTCTTTGTTACTCAGGGCTACGGTTAGCTCATCATTCTCCCTTCGTGGCCTGAAAGAGCCTTAGGAAGACTGCACGTGAGCATCTGTGATTTTGCGTGACACTTACTAGCCTCTATCGCTTCTGAATCTTAAGCTGCCATCATCCGAGATAGAAGCACCCCTCCCAAGCAACCAGTGCTTCGATCATTCGTTCAACTCGGCCGTCGCAGGAATGACGCCGCTGCGGGTTAGTTCTTCTTCAGACCTATCCCATGCTGGTATTTTCTTCATGTACCCACCTGTGCCTAGTGTGTGAGGGTAATATTCTTATCCGCATTTGCCTTGTTCTTTTGACTTACTATCCGGGCTTCTTCAGACCTCTTGTACGCCACAAAGTCCTCTCAAAACTCTCTTAATTTTTGGTACGTGTCAAAATATGGCGTTTCATTTTCTTCACATAGTCTTTATTCAGTGTCGTCTTTCAATTCTTCCACGTTGTGCACATGATGCATAGTGCATGTTTCTTTGCAGCCTGCTCGGTCCTTTGGGGAAATTGGAACAATTCTTTTAGTTTGTCCCACAGCGAGTTTTTCAGGTCATTGGGAACCACCCATTAGTCACCTTGGCGTCTAGTCCATGATCTGTAACTGATGGGCACATCAACCCTAGCAAGAACCTCGCATGCTATCCTGTACGGCCCCAACAATGACTCAGGTATAGCAGGTTCTCCGAATACCGAGAGCTCCACCATGTTAAAAAGTCCCTTAGGTATCTTGCTTAGACCACGACCTGCGCACGCCTCCGCTCATTAGGCGTTTGAGCCTACAATTTGATCTTCTTATTAGTCGTCTGACCCTACAATATTTTGGGAACCACAATCTACTAATACTTTATCTCGCCTACGTTAGTGACGTTAGGTTGATCCATGGCTGTGGCGTCAGGTTGCTCCATGTCAGGATGCTGTAAGTTTAGGTAGTACGTCGGGCTATGGTTCAAGCTACCCATTCATCTTTCGTACGTAGTTGCAGGCAACACGTTACCCTCTGAAAGCAAGTCTCCCAAGAGACATAACAGCTCAGTGAATCTCTTATCGGACCAACCATTGCTTGCCTTCAACTGCAGTAGTGTAAGCACGGTACACAGCTTTTTGTGCTCCTTCTTGCAGCTCGGGTACAATGATGTTGTAGAGTCCTCTACCATACGTTGGAACTTTCGAAACTCTCTTTCACTCGTGAAGTCCCCCTCCCCGTCATGCAACATTTGATCTAGTTCATCTTCGTGGCTATCAACGAACATATCTTCGACCGCTGTCATATCGTTGTATTCGTCATCTTCATCAATGTGTTGCCCTTCACGTACAATCTCATCTTCACCATGCTTGGTCCAACAGCTATAGCCTTCCTTAAAGCAAGTGTGCACGTATCAACTCTATGGTAGAAAATAACTTCTCATTTTTGCAATCAACGCATGGACAACACATATAGTCTGCCAGCTTCTTTGACTTGTGCGCCGCAGCCGTATTCAGAAAACAAGTCACACCATTAAAGAACTCTAGGCCACAACGGTCTATGTCATACATCCACCTTCGATCCATCTACAATTAATTATATCAACCAAAATTTTAGTAAATCAATCAACAATCACAAAATAATTTATTCTTTACATTAGTCATGCAGTGCTAATTAATTAAATCAATAAACATCAGATAAGCATATAATTGCAAATAACAATATAATTGTCAATGATTAGATTTAAAAATCCATCTAGCAATTTTGACTATATTAAAGTACATCAACCTTTTTTCATTATTTAAATATCATCCAGCAATTTTCACTATTTAAAATTCATCTAGCAATTTTCACTATTTAAAATTCCACTAAATCACTAAAATGAATAAGAATTGTAATTTATTCACTAAATTATCTAGATATTAATTTGAGCTCTACCGACCTAAAATGTTCACACCATACAATCACTAATTATCAAAAATCTAGAGCAATCTATAAAGTACAATCTAACTACAAATATAATGTAGATCAAGTTACTAACATTGGAGAGAAATTTGAGATGAATTTTGGTACAATTTTCCAACAGCAAGTTGCCAAAATCCTTGCCACCGAACAAAGACAGAGCTCCTCTCTGTTCTGCTCGATTGGGGAAGGGAATTTCACCTATATAAAGATACTTATCACTGCCGGTTCTACTCAGAACTGGCAATGTTATAAGTATTGCACGGGAAAATACTTATCACTTTGCGCAGGAAAATACTTATCACTGTCGGTTCTAGAATAGAATTGGCAATGACAATGCTGATATCACTGCCGGGTAGTAACCGAACCGCAGTGATGTATCACTGCCAGTTTTGGATATAAACCGGCAGTGATATCTTGTTATCACTGCCGGTTATATTCACGAACTGGTAGTGATATGTGCTTCCACCAGTCGGACTTTTAAACCGGCAATGATATGTTTGTCATTGCCGGCTTTAGCCCAACCGGCAGTGATATGCCGGTAAAGATGGCTTGTTCTGTAGTAGTGTAGCTCTGCAATGAATGAAAACGATAATGTCAAACATATAGACATTTCAAGGATAAGGAGTTGCTTGCTTTGAATCCTGAAGCTGAATAAGGGGGTCAACGGAGGACTGAAGAAAAAGCTTGTGATGTGATGACATTTAATCTGGACTGGCACCATGGGAAGACTATGTATGCAAAGTGCTGTAAACATCACAGCATTGAAATGTAATGAAAATATGTACAGACACAGTTATATATAAAAGAATTAAGCATACATGAAATAAAAAAAATATTTATCTATGTAGATTTATAGTAGTGTGTTTGTACAATTGTACTGGTAGCTTGTGCCTTTCACTGAGCTGTCTGTGTAGTTTGACAAGTTACAGCAATGATGATGAGATCACTCGGAAGATATCATGTTTTGAGCAGTATTGAGTTGCATCCACCACCCAAAAACTTAAGCTGATAAAAAAAGACTGGTAATTTACTTAGTCTTCAACACTCCTCCTCACGTGTAGGTTCACTCTACAATTATTATTTTTTAATTGCGCCAACCGGGTCTTGGACTCAAGACTTCTTGGTTCTGATACCATATTGAGTTACATGCACTAGCCAGTTCACCCAAAAGTTTAAACTGTTGAGGAAAAACGGGCAATTTACTTATACTTCAACGAGCACTTAGCCATCTTTTTCTCATGTCACTGTCAGATATTTGGAAGATGCTGAACGCTGTGTTGATTCATACCATATTTAATTTACATGATAACATTCATCATCTTATACGAGATATATACATCAGACGGTGAAAATCTCAAATTAATTACTGGGGTTGTGTCCTCAGGTGAATACCCTTCTATTTCAGCTCATGGAATGGTCAGTACTAGTACTACAGATCTTCAGATAGCCTTGAGGGCTTCATTTTCAGAAACAAATGCGCAAGTTGAAGTTTGAAACGTCAAACCTTATGATAGAATGCACACACATATAGACACACGCACATTAATAGTTACTAGGAACATAGTTCGTTCGACTCACAGTACGGGATTAGGGTTCACGGTTTACCACTTTTTATTCCAATTTTCAATGTGAACACGAACCCCATATTTTAAACCGGATTCGACGAATCTGGTTTGCGCTTTACGGGGATTTAGAGAGAATCCGGTAACTATATATATATACTAATTGGAGGCTCCTGATGAAGCCTTTATATTAATATTAGGTGGTGAAAAAGCTAAAATAACCATATTAACTGAAGAAAAAGAAAATAAAAAACTATCACATTAATCAAAGAAATGAAAAGCATGTGAAACATCAAGCCACGTTCAATTTCATATACCTCGCATATATAACACAAATACAACACATGCATGCAAGTCTGCATGTAATCGATTGCCTGCATGCATTTGTTACAAATACAACTCTTGCATGCACCGATTTATGCATGTATGGAGATATGATTAGGTAAGTAATCAGTATAGAGCCCTGCATATCTCCGAGTAGTGTTGCAATTGTGTAACATCCCATTTTTTGCACTTTGGAATTGGTTTTATGTATCTTAGCCTTTTTAAGAATTTTCATAATTTCCATTGCTAATTAAAGCTTCATATAGATTTCCGTAATTCAAAAAATATTTAATACGATGAATATTCAAGTGATTGTCAAAATTATTTTATTTGGGTTCTATGTGCTCTAAAGTATTTTATATAAATTTCTGGGATTTTTCTGAGCCAATTTGCTATTTATTTGGAACCCATTTGTATTTTCTAAAAACAAAAGTATATAAAAATCCTGAAAAGCTTTTGGGCCACAGCCCAGCCCGTTTGCCCAAGCGCTGCGCGTGAGTCGCTGACAAGTGGGGCCCACATGTTAGACTCATCGTCTCTATGTCCGGGCAGGACACTATATCGCGTCGTGTCCGCCGTAGAACCTGTCGTCGTTCTGTGCACAACACGAATGCCTAGACATATTTAAGGAGAGGACCGCCTTAAGCCAAGCAATCCATGCCCTAACCCTAGAAGCCTCGAGCTACCGTTGTTTCACTGGGATCTAGGAAGTTCAAGAGCACAGCCGCGGGAGAAGAAGACTCGATTCTCTGCCACCGATGAGTTCTTGTGCCCTTGGTTCACACCATTGTGTTCACCGTGTCGTGTTCTACCCGATGCACGCACTATTTAGTCAGGAGCATGCCCATCAGACGTCGTCGCCGTTGTAGCGTCATCAGCTTTGCTGCGTCCTGTGCTTTCAGATGGCATAACCAGGAGGTCGCCAAAGCCACCATAGATCGCCGTCAACGACCATAGGTCTCTGTGCCCAGCCACGCTGACGTGGCATTGATGTAGAGCTGACGTGGTGGGCCACGTGGTACCACGTTGCACCGAGTTGGCTACCAGGCAAGCGTCGATCTTTGCGTAGACAGTCTTCCATGAGTCGTGTCTCTGACACATTGTCAGGACCCGAATATGCAAATATGGAGCCTCTATGTATACTGCACAAGTCTGGGATCACGCTAGTGCATATAGTAGCGCCATAGATGAAATATCACAAACATACACAGCGAAAACATAATAAAAGCTCTATTTATTGAATAAAAGACAATTGATTTACCTTATGGTCGACTTTACATTACTAAGCCACACAGGCTTAAACTCTAAAAAAATAAAACAGCATTCTACCAAACGATGTGAACTCGCAACGAACTATAAGGCGCTATACACATACGGCGGTCCCGCTAGCCGGTTAGCGGGCGGGGTTTGGAAAACACAGATCAAATCCATGAATCCGACCATGGCAAACCTCTTCGGGTTAATCATATTAACTCTATTTTGGACCACAGATCCATGTTGATCAATCCTATTGATCTTCTTATGCTGCTTGTGGGTTTACGTTTCACAATCTACCCCGATAGCGGAAAACCGACCAGTAGGGGTAAGTAGTGGCGCGACCACAACAACATGATCATAGAGTAATTGACCTTGAACCCATCTAAGACCACCGAACATGAATTAATCTTTTTAACCAGTGCCAAAAAATGATCTATCAAATAGAATGACCAATAGAACAGCAATAGATCACATCTATTACTACCGCATATCATCATATGTGTCGGGACCCGGATTTGCAAATCCGAAACCCTCTGTGTATACTGCACTAGTCCAGGATCACGCTAGTGCACACAGTGGAAACATAGATGAAATACCATTCCATACAACGAATTAACTAGGAAGAAGCAATTTATTATTAAATAAAGCAAACGACCTTATGGTCAATGTTTACACGCTACGCCTTAAGGGCTTAAGAAACAAATACTATTGCAATGAAAAGATAACTTGAACCATTCGATATGCCACGAGCAATCGCCTAGGAACGCCTTCCTAATCCACGTAGTCTTCATAGAATTCCTCCTCATGATATTCATTATCTCCTTCAAAGAATCGATCAACAAGGGCATAAAGCCGTGAGTACAAAGGTACTCGACAAGTCGTAGGGAATTGATGCAATATATTCATGCACGGCTTGACAAGGATGGCTATATGGTTCAATTGCGAAAGCAATACTTGATTTGAAATACAATAAATAGATTGAAAGCATATTTATGAAAACATAAATAAATAAGCGATAGATCAATGATAGACTACAAAACAACGATGAACTCCCGTTCACATCCCAACATTCCACATTCCACATTTTATGAAACACTCTATACCCGTGTGAAATTCCGGGCTTTGTCCATGACCATGACGCGCTATTCAATAGTTTTACACTCGCAGAGGTTGTACAACTTTACCCACAAAACATGAGCATCTCTTTGTGCAAACGTTACTAACACACTTCCTTTGGTGTGTCGCAAAGATATCATGACAGAGCCTTTACAATGCACTGTCTAAACTCGGTACTGCCCGCTAAGGTTTCGCCCCATAGGGCCCCCTCTTGCGCCTTGCGAATTTACCCGTCCATCCCGGAACCCACACCACCAATTGGCAGTACTCAAGGCTAGACATTGCAAATTAATCAGCTAAGCCTGTCCCATTCCAGACATGTGGTAGTACGGTTAGACCCAGTTCAATGGCGCACAAGATTAAGTCCTTAATTTGTCTCAGGCAAGACATCCACATCCCAATGTGCTAGAAAGCACCCCCTTTACTGCACGATCACTTGCCCGAGGGAAAACAATTCGTTCAACCAAGACCAATGGCAAACCCCGCCATGGTACAACAAATTTTACAACAGTGGCTACCGGCCACGATTCAATATCTCATTAAGTCAAGATTAACATTATTCAATGTGTGACATGAATCCCAACGTATATCTAAGCATGTCTAAGCATTGCTACATAACCCAATGTTGGTATAATGATTATGTCCAACTAATAATGTCCCAACCTAGGTCTAGCAATGGATACATGGCATACAACTAATCAAGGTGGCATAATGTCAACTAGGTATACATCTACTCCCATTAAATAAGCATTGATACACAAAATAGCATGCAATTGTAATAAAGTAAATTACTTTTGCAAACATAGGATCAATATGATCAAAGGATTACGACTTGCCTTGCTGACCTAGTGCTGAATCTTGATCTTCGAAGTCTTCGTTCGCTCCCTCGGAATTAGCGTCTACCGGAAAAGAAAGCAACGAAACCAAATAAATACAAAACAGAGACGCAAACAAGCTCAAAACTGAAAATAAATGGCTCTGGAAGATAGATCTTGATTTTAGAAAAATTTAGAAACTTGAATCGCCTCAATCGGAGATCGTATGAGCGAGAACGGGCCTCCGAAAGATTAAATTCAGAGAAAATACAGAAAATCAGAATTTCTGGATTTATTTTTGTACTGAAAAAGCGATTTATTGCGCAATGCTGACGTCATCGGGTTCACGGTGGACTCGGTCCACGGCGCGGCTCGGTTCACGATGCACCGGCGCCTGGTAGCGTCGCCATCGCTAACGCGAGCGACTCGGCTGACGCAGCGGCTGACGCAAGCGGTGACGCAAGAGCTGACGCAGGCGGGCCACGTGTCGCTCATCCGGCCAATGGCGCGAGATCGGACGGCTACGAGCCAAGGATGCGGCGGAGGAGGCGTGGCACGATCTGAGCCACACATCAACGATAGAACGGCTGGGGTTGGGCGAAGGAGGACGGCGGCGAGATTTACCGGAGACAGGGAAGAAGACGAGGCCGACGGCGTTTTAGCGCCGGATCGAGCGCGAGGTGGCACGGATCCGAAAGGGGAAGGAGCGGCGAGCTCGGTGGTGCGACCAGTAGCGGCGGAGGAGGACCGACGGCGGAGATCCGTGTGGCGGAAGGCTTCGGCAAGGCGACGAACTCCGGCGAGGGCGCACGACGCGACGACGAGGCCTCGGGCGGTGAGAAGGAGGGCAAACGGGGCGGCGGAAAACGGCGAACCTCGGAGGGGGTGCGGCGGCTTAAATAGCAGCCTCGGAGGCCGTGTCCGACCCGGACTCCGAGGGCGGCGGCGGACGCAGTTTCCACGCGGCGGCGGCTAGGGTTAGGGCACGCGCGGCGGCGGCGACGTGGCCGCATCGTAGCCGCCCTCGCATGCAGATCCGACGGCGGCTTACAATGCGGCCGGTTGGCCAACAGGGTCGAGAAGCGAGCGAAGCGGCCGGGCGAAGCGGGCAGTTTGAGGAGGCGGATTGGGCCGCGTAGGAAAAAGAAAACGGCCCGCGGGCGTTTTGCAAATTAAAAACATTTTTCCGATTTTAAATAATTCCAGAAATCCGAATAAAACCAAATAAATTCAAATATATGTCAAATAAATTCAGAAAAATCCCAAAAATACAGAAAAATTCCTTGGAGCACAAGGAACCCAACTAAAACTGAAATTCTTTAGTTTGATGAATGGTTTAGCCAAATTAAATCCTTTCATTTATGGAAAATTCAAATTAATCTGGAATTAATTCGAAGAAATGCAAATGGTTCATTTTTGAATTCAAACATTCCAAAACTCAAATTTTGGGATGTTACAATATGCTTCTATTTCGAATCTAAAACTACGCAGCAAGGCTCTGATACCACTGCTGGGGAACGGGTAGGCTACTATAGCGAAAAACAAAATTTTCTACCGCGTAACTAAGGAACCACTTCAAGTTATAGATCACAGAATTACCACTAAACGCGCAGACATGTAGCAGAAGTAGAGTCAATGTAGCGCGGTGGTGCAGATGTAGTTGTACTAGCCTCGTGCCTCCCCAATAGCTCCTTGTGACTATAGCAGGTTGCGGATCATCCTAGCGTTGAAGCTTCGCAGCAACGCCTCCAAGGTATCCACACGTACGGGGCAGGAACACCACGTGCCGGAGTGCTAGCGCCGGCTGCGTGGTTCTGGATAGAGGAGGGGTGGCGGCTAGGGTTTCGGGAATTCCAAATCCCTGATATGTCTCTTCATGTGTCTCTCCCCTTATCACAAAGCCATCACCTCCTCCCTATATATAGACGTCTCATAACGGGTTTCAACCGTTGAAGCCCATTAGAAACTCTAAGCCCATTACAACTCAGATCTCTATCTAAATTGGTTACAGCTCCTTAAGCATGCGACCCTATAAGTTCACGTGCACTTGGACATAGCCGAAGTACCCCTATCGATCATTGAGTACTCCTACTCGACCGTCGGGTACACCTACTCGAACATCGAACATTGGACCAATAGTCGATAGCAGCCCCTAGCAGGACTTACCAACTCCCGAGTACAAGTAAAGATCGGACGAACCTCAACAATGTCCTATATGAATTTCCTTTTGCCTCACGATATCGGTCAAACCCAAAGCGAGTTGTTGTCATCTTTGTTTGGATGGCTCGACCACTCTTTCTCGATGCCTTGACTCAGATTCCTTGAATATATCAAGTTAACTCTTTAACTCGATGACTCAAGTAACTCTTTAATCGAGTAGCATGGCCATGTATTTCTGATATCCGACCACTCGAGAGACCTAGAGATATCTCTCCTGTTGTACGGAGGGGTAAATCATATCTTGATCTACCATGCCTCGCAGCATGTTTCATGACAAACCGAAGCCATCTTTATAACTACCCAGTTATGGAGTAGCGTTTGACGACCCCTAAGTAAGCCATTACGCATCTTCAGAACATGCGACAATCTCAAGTCAAAGGATATAGCATACACATCGTATATGAGACGAACTGATGACATGAAATAAAACAACGTTCTCGCAGTGTCTCGTAGTGGGTCGATGTCCAACACCATGTTCTCTAACATGTGTCTATATTATTAGTTTGATATCTCTATATCTATGACCCGTGAAACATGGTCATTGACCAATACATATGCTAGTCTACTCATACATGTCCTCATATGATTATCGACTAGGAACCCCATTTTTAGAATGAACATCATAAAGATTAACACAGAGTTTCACAAACAAGTCACGTACCTGTTAATCAATATCGATGATGTTATTCAAAGAACAATCTCATAGTTTATGAACATTTATGGAAATATAATCATCTCTATGGTTGCCTCTAGGGCATATTTCCAACAGACGCATGCACTCTTTTCGTCGGGAGCATGCCTATAGGCCGTCGTCGTTGTAGCCACACTGCCGCCTCCTTCCATGGTCGCGACCATTGCTGATGGTCGCCGTTGCCTGCGACGTTTGCGTCACCAGCTTTTCCATGTCATATGCTTTCGAATGGCATGACCTGGAGATCGCTGGAGTCATCGACTACCATAGGTCTCTGCACCCAGCCGTGCTGACATTTTTGGAATAAGCTTTGCATATAGTTATAATAGACTTGCAATATGTGCACAACTTATTAGGTGCTTTATGTAGTCACCTTACCAGAACAAATCCATCAGTTGAAGAGAAGTCTGCACCTACTATGGAGGATGTGTTTCACGAGGAGGTGAGTTACTAGGAATCGAATCTTGTCAGATGCCTGTGACATGTTGATGGGTTATCCACGAAGTTTTCTGTTCTGCTGCTGTTTTCATAAAGCCCTGAGAGGCGTAATAAACGTAAAGTCGACCTTAAGGTCATTCAACTATCTTTTATTCAATAAATATAATCTTTTATTATGTTTCAGCTGTATGATTGTGATATTACATCTATGTCGCCACTATGTTCACTAGCGTAATTCTGAATTAGTGCAGTATACATAGAGGGTCCTAATTTGCATATTCGGATCCTGAGAAATTGTCAGAGCTCTAATCGCTAATATTTTAAATAATCAGTATAGTATTAGATCAGAGGAAAAAATGGAATGCTTCTAATTTGATTTTGCCATCTGAGCTAAATTCAAATAGAATATTTGTAATTGCTGGTACAACATATACAACTCCTCGAAACCCACCCAGAAGATGTTATCCCCATTGTGAAAATCCAACTCAGTGTATCTGACTGCGAACGCCTCCATACCATCATTGGACCGCTGCATGTACCACTGATGGACACGCCGCAGTTGTGTTGTTAGGTGGTCTAAATGAGCTGGTTCAACTAGTGGTTTCCCCATAAAGAACTCCCACCTTAGACCTTGCTCGTGAGGACCATCTCGTTGAGCAGCTTCTCCTTGAACTTCCGACCTCAACGCGTCGGCACTAGCCGCCTTCAAGTATTGCTTTCTAGAGATGCGCTTGTAGTCTGATATTTCACAAGGTTCAGAAGCCTGCACCGACTTTTTCACTTTTCCCATACTCAAGAAAAACTTCTGCGCATTAGCATCAACTTTAGTCTTCTCAGGTGATGGAACCTTTTTGAAGTGAGATGTTACGCTAGCGCTTATTTCCTTTTTCCATTCTTCTGTCATCTCAGCTGGTAATTTCTTCTGAGGTTGTGCTGATGACACAGATGACTGAGATTTCTTAGACGACGGTGCAGACTTTCGAGATGGTGCTGGTGCTCGATTCTTTTTAGATGTCAGCGGAGGAGTTGGACTTTTTCTAGGTGGTGCCGGCGGAGGAGTTGGACTTTTTCTTCGTGGTGCCAGCGGAGGTGTTGGACTTTTTCTGTGTGGTGGCGACAAGGGCGAGTGGTCTCTGTGTGGAGAGTGTGGCTGATCATCTCTTCATCATCCTCATCGTCCGAGCCAAACTTAATCAAGATCTGGCGCCACGCGAGGAAGCCATGCACGTTTTCTCGTAGTTTGTTGTTTCTATCCTCGCTAGGGATCTCTACCTCTATTTTACGGTATTGGCGGACTACACTGTCCACTTCGACCCTGGCAAATCTCGGCAGTATCGAGCGACAGTGCAAAACCTGTGACTCCTCTCATGGCCAAGCTCTGCTCTCAACCACCTTGATGGTAATGCCATGTGTAGACAAATGTAGCTTGCACGGTGTCAGTTCTATGATGTCATCCATAGGAAAATGGAGTCCATGCTCTTCAAGAATCCCTGTGGACACGCAGCTGCTCTTACGAGCACCAGGACTAATGAGCTGAGGGCTATCATCGGGTGGCGATCGTGAGCTGAGAGCTTTTTGTACTGCTTGCTTGCTCCACAGCCTTATCTAGTTTCGCTCTCTGTTCCTCTAACGCTCTCGCCACAGCAACTTTTATTTGACAGTCCAGTTGATCTTCTCTTATTCTCTTCGGACGCCTATGCAGCCATGCGTTAGCTAGGAAGCCTTCTCTCCACGGCACCAAAACAACTCCTCGGGTGCGACCAGGGTGCTCTTTGTTACCCAAGGCTACGGTTAGCTCGTCATTCTCCCTTTGTGGCCAGAAAGAGCCTTGGGAAGACTGCACGTGAGCATCTGTGATTTTGGGCGACACTTCCTGGATTATCGCTTTTGATGCTTAAGCTGCCATCGTCCGAGATAAAAGCACGCCTCCCAAGCAACTAGTGCTTCGATCGTTTGCTCAACTTGGCCGTCGTAGAAATGACGCCGCTGCGGGTTAGTTCTTCTTCGCACCTATCCCATGTTGGTATTTTCTTCACGTACCCACTTGTGCCTAGTGTGTGAAGGTAAATATTCTTATCCGTGTTTGCCTTGTTCTTTTGACTTACTATCTGGGCTTCTTCAGACTTCTTGTACGCCACAAAGTCCTCCCAAAACTCCCTTAACTTTGGGTATGTGTCAAAATTTGGCGTTTCATTCTTCTTCAGATAGTCCTTATTTGGTTTCATCTTCCAATTCTTCCACGCTATGCACATGATGCATAGTGCACGTTTTTTTGCAACCAGATCCGTCCCTTGGGGGAACTGGAACACTTCTTTTAGCTTGTCCCACAACGAGTTCTTCAGGTCATTGGGAACCACCCACTGGTCACATTGGCGGCCAGTCCATGATCTGTAGCTGATGTGCACATAATCCCTAGCAAGAACCCCGCATGTTGTCCTGTACGGCCCCAACGATAATTCGGGTATAGCAGGTTCCCCGACTACCGAGAGCTCCACTATTTTATAAAGTCCCTTAGGCATCTTGCTCTGATCATGACCTACGCACTGCCTACGTTCATCAGACATCTAAGCTTGCAATTTGATCGTCTGACCCTGCAATGTTTTTGGAACCACAATCTACTAATACTTTACCTCGCCTACATTAGTGACATCAGGTTGGTCGATGGCAATGGCACTCGGTTGCTCCATGTCAGGATGCTCGAAGTTCAGGTAGTACGTTAGGCTATGGTTCGGGCTACCCGTTCCTCGTTTGTCCATATTTAAGGGCCCAATTCCTTACGACACTTGTCCTTGATCAGAGGCCATTCCTAGAAAGTTTATTAGAAATTTCAAATTAACAAAGTCATATTTGAAAGACATGTATACATCTTTCAAAAACATATACACATACAATGTTAATGAAGAAACACGTAACGAGGAAATGAAGATAGAAGTAACGAATGAACATAGACGTTAAAGTATATGAGCCTAAGTATAGCCGCGTTGCTGGCTATACTATTCTTCTACTCGTGATGCTGAACTTATCAATTCAAAGTGAAGGATCGGAATGGCGATCAGAGGGGGGTGAATGATTTCAATTAAATTTTCCCCCCACTCAATGGATCCAACAAAAATCTCACTTGAAACACTCAAAAGCAAAGGAGCAAACCAAAGAAAATCCTGGTCTTGAACTTGCTCGTGGGGTTGTGATGATCAAGATGATCTTAGATATTCTCCCACTTGTCACAGCAAGTAAGAACACAAGAAACAGAAACCTCAAACACAATCTACAAACATTTCTCAAGGATTAAACAAAGATATCGAGTTCTTGCAAAGGATTGCCTAGATGATGAGGATATGATCTAAAGAAGATTCATCAGTCAATCATACATCCTAGCACAAGAAGCACAAGCAAGTAGAAGGACGGGTGGCAAATCCAACTTGCGAGAATGTAAATTGCAAGAAATTAAATTTCGGAATTTAAAAGCAAGTAGAAGGAGGAGAGACAAATCCAACTTGCGAGAATGTAAATTGAAGAATTTAAATTTTGAATTTAAGACATAATGTATATGCTGAAATTAAATTCAAAAAAGTAAGGAAGTGAAATTTTATTTCCTGGAGGAAGGTTTACAGAGCTTCACAACAAGGTGGGCAAAGCTCAAAGGAGCACACAAAACCTTCAAGAGGGGAGAGCTACCCCTCCCCCTCTATTTATACTACTCATGAGTCATCCTCCACCTTTGGATGAGTTCCTTCAATCCTAAAGAACCTCACCAAGGGTTGAGATTGACTCACTCACTCATGCGTGGATGAAGAGTTCCTTCTACTATAAGGATCACCATCATACATGGATGAGGAGTTCCTTGTACCCTAAGGATCACCATTAAAGGCTAGGATTGACTCACTCATGCATGGATGAAGAGTTCCTTCTACCCTAAGGATCACCATCAAGGGCTAGGATTGACTCACTCACTCATGCATGGGTTAACCCGAAACCCACGCACATAACGGGCTTTGCACGCTTCTCAAAGCATACTAACTAGACCCGCTACTTTATCTTCTAGACCACGATCCGACGGCCCTCCTTGATCTGAGCAGGTCCTAGTTAGCATCTCAGCGATTCCCTTGTCTTCTAGGCTCGCTGCAACTCCATCTCCGATCATCCTTCGGCGATTCCTGACCGTGTGGACCTCCGGCGCACCTCGCCTAGTCTCGGTCATCCTCTGCCTCACCATGACCTAGCACCGTCATCCTGTAACCATAAAAAATAAGGAAACCCATCACATAGCAATGTCCACAATGATATACAATAATTATCCAATTGCTAAAAATAAATTGTATTTCTAACTAAAATACAGTCAAATACTCATCACCAATATAGGTAGATCTCCACATGGTCTTTCAATCTACCCTTTGATGAGTATATTGACAAAACACCCAAAAGGCATAAATTTGAGTTAGAAGAAGATGGAAGAAAGCAATTTGATTGCAAAGCCAAACATGGTCCAAGAATTAGAGAATGAAATCAGACCATGTTGACAAGAGGGTTTTTAGAGCAAAACCAAAGAAAGAGCAAGTTTTTCACAAACGCACTAAAAATCCAATAAGATGCATTCGCATTCTTACCTATTAATGATGCTTTTTCTACGTTTTGTCTCCCTTTTGGCAATATAGGCATCAAGAAGGCATTTTCTCCCCCTTTACATATGTATGCATGAAATTCATCCTAAAAGAGCTTTGAAGATTATCCAAGTGACCATAGAGACAAAGTATGACACCAAGTTACTCGAGTTCAGATTATGCTAAACTAAGATATGTCCAAATGCAAATGTCAATTTTGCTAGCTAGTACAAATAAGAATGTCATTTTTGCGTGATTTAACAAGTGCAACACTTAGCATAGTTTCCAAACTAGAAGCAAAGCCATTTAATGGATCAAATAGAAAACCTAGAGTTCAACCTACTCAACACTTTAGGAAAGCTAGATGTGCATACAAGGTCCTTCGTGCTCAAGTATCTTTAATGCAAACTTTTGTTTCAAAACTTTTAAAGCACATAGTGAGGTGCAAATGTTTGACATTATTTGCATTCTTTACCCACTTAATGTTTATTTGCATCTTTTTAAAATTTATTGACTCAAGCCATTGTTGACTGTCTCAAGAGAAACTCTTCAAAGAATGGTCTTGGCCATACACGATACATTCCAAGTTCATCCCAAGTGTAATGGCCAGAAGTAGTCTCATGAATGTAAAGTGTTGAGATCAATTTGAATAAAGAGAGTCATTTCCTTTTTTTTATTTTAGCACATAGATTTATGAGCATTTGAAGGACTCGAGTATGGATCAACCTAGCTTCACCCAAGTTGCTATAGGGACTCTAGTAGAAATCCAAAATTTCACAAATAATGGCATATGCACCTAGAGAGGAAACATAGCAAGTAAAAGCAACATGGTTCATCAAGTTTTCATTTAAAGCTTTAATTTTTAATTTTTAACAAGCTTAGCAAGATGAAACAAAATGAACTTGGACATATCTAAGCTATCAGTTTTCTTCATAAAAGTAGCAGGGTGCATAGCATGAATAGATTGATCATTTGCATAATAGACAAAGCTCATTAAAACAGAAGAAAAATTCTATATGCAATGCATGAAGTAGATTCTCAAACTCCTCCTCAACAAGTGAAGTTAATTTTAAGCACAAATCTGGTTTAAGTTGAGTTATTAGCAGAATTAAGATCAAAGAAGGTTCATATGAACTCAACCGAAACCAAAAACACAGAATGAGAAGAAGAGGTCGAGAAAACTGCAAACTGGGTGTCTATAGAGCATAGAATAGATAGTAGAGAACACTATGGCTCAGACTCGCTCTCATTTTCCCCAATGACTGACATAGGAAAGCTGACTCTAGATATCAAGCTAAGGAGTGCACACAGACTCTGTCTACCCAAGGAGCCCAACACCTGCTAGATTTATAAGACTATGAGGGAACTCAACCTAGAGAGAAGAGAAAACATCTAATTGTGCATGACAGCAACCTAAAGCATAAGATGAGAGGTCCATGTAAAGCATTCCAGAAGTCTAAGTGAAGTGAACTCAGAACTCTAGAAATAAGCCCAATAACACCTAGAAAATGCAAAAGAAAGAAAATACTGGAAGAAAACATATATAATACATAATATACAAACCAACTCCCCCTCGAGAAATACCGTAAAGGCACACAACTCCAAGCTCTCTACTCAAGGACACAAATCTAGAACTATCTAAAGGCTTGGTAAAGATATCGGCTAACTAGCGGTCACTCTCTACAAACTGAAGCGCGATATCTCCCTTCTCCGCATGGTCTCTAAGGAAGTGATATCTAACATCAATATGCTAGGTCCGGGAATGCTGCACTGGGTTCTGAGCAATGCAAATAGCAGAAGTGTTATCATAGAAAAATGGAACACTCGCTATCGCTAATCCAAAGTCCCGCAGAGTCAAACGCATCCAAAGCACTTGACTACAGCAACTCGTTGATGCAACATACTCGGTCTCTGCGGTAGACTGTGAAACCCCAGACTACTTCCTAGAAGACCAAGAAACAAGAGAAGTGCCAATGAATTGGTAGGTACCAGAAGTGCTCTTCCTATTTATCCTATAGCCAGCAAAATCTGCATCGGAAAAGGCTCGAAGAGACAAACAAGAAGAAGAAGAGTACAAAATACCATAATCAGTGGTAGCACTAAGGTACCTGAAGATGCGCTTCACCGCTTGGCAGTGAGAGACAAGAGGAGACTCCTGAAATCGAGCGCACAGATACACAGTGAAATGTACGTCCGGGCTCGAAGCAGTGAGGTATAAGAGGGAGCCGATCATGCTCCGAATCTCCTTTTGATCAGCAGGCTCACTATCCTCATCCGGCTCGAGGACAACAATGGTGGCCATAGGAGTCATCACCGGCTTCCCGTCAGACATATCGAAGTGCCTCAGGAGATCCCGGGTGTACTTGCCTTGATGCAAGAAGGTACCACCCCTATTTTGCTTGATTTGGAAGCCGAGGAAGTAGCTCAACTCGCCCATTATGCTCATATCAAACTCTGTGCTCATCACCTCAGAAAACTGAGACACAAGAGAGTGCAAAGAGCCACTAAAGATAATATCATTCACATAAATCTGGATGAGAAGGAAATGTGACTCATGGTGTCTGATAAACAGAGTCTTGTCTACTATGCCCATCTTGAAGGCATAGCTGAGAAGATAAGAGTTGAGCCTCTCAACCATGCTCTGGGGGCCTGCTTGAGTCCATACAAAGCTTTGGAAAGCTTGTATACGTGATTCGGAAACTTGGGGTTCTTGAATCATAGAGGCAACCTATTCATCAAAGCTTGGAAGGTGGCGGGGGCATTTGTCAAGCAAAAAGGCATAACCATACACTCATAATGACCAATGTGAATGCTAAAAGCTATTTTATAATTGTCTACATGATTCATTCGAATTTGATGATACCCCGACCTTAAGTTTATCTTGGAGAAATAATTGGCTTAATGTAATTCATCCAATAAATCTTCGATCACTGGAATAGGATATTTATTTTTATTAGTGTTGGAGTTTAACTATCGGTAATCTATGCACAACCTCCAAGTACCGTCCTTCTTTTTTACTAGAATAGGCGGAGAAGAATAGGGACTGACGCTAGGTCTAATCACCTTGGACTGTAGTAAACCTTCAATCAACTCCTCCATAGCATTTTTCTTAAAATGAGGCAATTTATGTGGTCTAGTATTAACTACCTTTGCCTCTGGCAGTAATGGGATAGTATGATCGCACTCCCTTGTTGGAGGCAATTCCACCGGTTTTGCAAAGACATCCCAGTACTGCTCCAACACTTCCTTGATCTCTGTAGCTTCAGAATCTGAGATCTGTTCACTAATTAGTATTGTCTTGGCATAGATGACTGCTCCAATCACCCCTTTCTCCATAAGCTTCATCAATTTCTGCTCATTGAAAACACAATTCTCTCCTGGTGCTGTTTCATCCCTGAAAACCACTAGCCTCTGTCCTTCCTTGTTAATTCTGAGTTCTCTTGTTTTCAAATCCAGATTTACATGGCTATGCTGAAAAATCCAATCAGATCCAAGTATAACATCATACCCTTTAATAGGTAATAATTTTGTTCCATTTGCTAATGCTACTTGTACTGGTAATTCACTGCTGGAAGCATACTTGGCTTTAACTGCAATTTCTGGTGTTATGAATGTAGCCGAACTTCCACTGTCTATCAGTGCTATTGCTTGAACCTTTCTAATTTGCATTTTTAAGGTAAAATTAGTTACTCCTGGTCTCTTGCCTGACATGGTATGTATGGATAATTGATTGACTTCTTCCTCTTTCACCTCATCCACAGGCTTCCTGGTGGAGTGGTAAACTCACCATCAGGCCCTTCTTCTTTGACTTCTTCCTCTTCCTCAATTACAATCAGGTGCAACTGTTTTTGAAAGTCGCATACTTTACTATGTCCAGGTACCCATGGCTCCAGACATTTAAAACATTTTCCCCCTATCCACTTGTTACCACCAGGTGCACTAAATTTATCACTGACATCCTTTTTGCTCAGTGCTACCTCTCCTTTTTGTTGTGAATGCCCTAACTGATTCAACTTACCATTAGCTCCACGAGTCCACACTGTACTTTTCTTAGAGAAATAACTACTGTCATAATTCCTGGCATGTGAATATGCATCTACTAAAGTCTTGGGATCCAGTGATTTCAGGGGCATCTCAATATGTGTTTTCAGACTTGGTATGAAATAATCTAAGAAGTAACCTTCTATTAGCCCGGGATCATTTCTTTTAACCAGGCTCATTTTAACATCCCAAAATTTGCTTATAATATTAATTTATTTCTATTAGTGCATTTTGTGATTTTTCTGAATTTATTGGATTTTTCTGGAATTTATTAGATTTATTTTAAATTAAGTATATTGGCTAAAAATATTTTATTTGAGTTCAAAATGTCTCAAAGTAGTTTTGAGAATTTTCTTGGATTTTTCCTAATATTTTTATTGCCTAAAACAAATTAAACTAATTTTTGGAATTATTTTAATTAAGAAAATCTGAGAAAACCCATTAAACAGTGTTGGGCCAGAGCACGTTACTGTTCTCGCGCACGGCCCATTTTCGTGTGGCCTATTTGGCCCGTTCTCTGGGAACCGGAGTGGTTACCGTCGATCTAAGATCAAACGGCTATCGTTAAGCCACGTTTGTTGTCCAGTGTCAACTGTTGGATCATGAAGGAGTGCCTGTGATTTAAAGATGGGGTCAGAAACACTAGTGCTCGTGAGACGTTGGATCAAGATCTAGCGGTGTGGATTATGCTACGTTGGATTAGGGTAAATTAGATCGTATCCGTTGGTTTTGGAAGGAGTGGATCTGATCGTGTCGCATCGGGAGTGTTCTCAGCCGTTGATCGTTGATCGGATGGCTGTGGGTCATCGTTTCCGATTGGGACTCGGAGTTTGCCACTAGCACGTCCCGCCGCCATGTCGACATAGGAATCCACATAGGGCGCGTTAGCTGGCACTATTTATGGCGTGGTGGGTCACCCGAGATTCGCCATCGCCCACCATCTCTGTTGATCCAAGCGTCGCTCGCCGAGTCACCGTGAACAAGCCGCAGGAGTTCGCCGGAGAAGGAGAAGGAGCCACCGTCGTTTTTGTGAAGTTTTGTCGCTGATACGTCTTCTCCGTAGCCTTGAGGACCAGACCTCATACCCTTGTTTCGAGTCACACCCGCACCACCAGAGAACGTCGTCGTTGGGTCGCCAGATCGCTACGCCACCGTCATCATCTCCAACGCTGGTGAAGACCCCCGCCGTCGCCTTACCTTCCGCATCGGGTGAACAGTCGCCCATTCGATCCGTGATGAACCAATAGGATTTCACCATATCGCGAGCAATTAGTTCTGCTCGTTTCGGCCAACCTCGTGGATGTGCGCCGTGTGTCGGTCATCAGCACGGGCGACGCTGCTGCCAGTTGCGACACGTGTCGAGCGTGTGATGCGAGGCGCCGTGGATCACGTCCACGGTGGAGTAGAGGAGCTCCCGTGAACCGAGTCTATGGACCACACCACATGGAGGCATGTGACTAGTTCGGTTGGCCGTGACGTCATGCTGACGCAATAATGCGATTTTTCTTTATAAAAATAATTTGATTTTTTATTTGATTTTCAATTTTCTGATTTTTTGAATTTTTAAATCTTCTTCGAGCTTGTTCTCCCTCATACGTGCTCCGATTGAGGTGATTAAAATTTCTAAAATTTTTTAAAATTGAGATCTATTTAACTGTGAATTTTATTTAATTTTTGGAGATTGTTTGCACTCTGTGTTTATTATTTATTTGGCTTTCTCTTTCGTTTCGCGTAGACGTCGAATTGTGCTAAGCGTCTGAGGAGGAATCGTTGATTCAAGACCAAGTCCGGAGCAAGAATAAGGGCTTTTCTAAGGCAAGTTGTGCTTTGATCATGTTGAACCCAAGTCTATAAAACTACTATGTTGTTTTACCCTATTGCATATTATTTCACGTATATAATTGTTTCAACTAAATTGGGACATAGTTAATCTACCAATTTGATCTATACCTTACCTTGTCATTTGTATGCCATGATCTAATTGTTACCCTAGATTGGTTCATTACTAGCTAGTTAATATAGTAATCAACATGGGTTGGTTAGACTGTGTTTAGCTTGCTTGGTCGTGCCATGTATACCCCACGTCTTTTGGAAACATCAAACTCAATCATAACTAATGGAATATGGAACATGTTTCTGAAAGGTGTGCCGGGTGCTGTCACACAATGATGTTGAGTTGCAGTGACGTTTGTCACGAAATGATGTTGACTTGTTGATAGCACATGGTGCATGATAATCAACTGCGGTGGTAAATAATTTAGATTGGGGCAAGTGGCAAGGGGTAGTGTGCCAAGGTGGGCCAGGAATGGTAGAGGATTTGTGGAAGTCTTGCCCTAGTCAATTAAGGACTTAACCTTGTGAGCCTTTGAACTGTGTCAATCATGCAACCACATGTCTGGAATGGGACGGACCTAACTAAGTAGGATTACCGACGTCCTGACATATAATTCCTCAGGTGGATAATCACACAGAAGCGTGCATACATGGAAGTGTGGTTATAGTGAAGGATGTGGCGTTACACATCAATCTAACGGTATGTCGGTCCTAACCTTCACCTCCGATGAGGGAAGGGTTAGAGTATGGCTTACTGGGAGGGGTCAATGTGGGGATATAGGTTTTCCAAAAGGTTTTGTCATGATCGCTCTACCGACAAACCAAAGGAAGTGTGTCAATAGCTTGGCAACAAGAGACGATCATGTTGTGTGGGTAAAGTGCATAACCTCTACAGAGTGTAAATCTATTCGGATAGCCGTGCTTGCGGTATTGAGCAATGCTCGGAGATTACAGTCAAGGGTTAGATTTTATAAAATGAAATCTTGGATGGGAAGGATGGATGGTATTGGAAGTTGGAACTTGACTTAGGACTTGATAACATGGTTTACCTGAAATGCTGAAATTACTATTTACTGTTATTTATTTTACTGTCTTTACAATATACTTATTGTACTTGTTCATAAATACTGCTTTACTGCAAAATAGCCATGTTAGCCATTCCTTTATAATAAGCCTTGCATATAGTTACATAGAATTGCATTCTGTGCACAACTTGTTGAGTGCTTTATGTACTCACCCTTGCCAAAAACATCACCAGTGAGGAGTCTACACCAGCTTTGAAGGAGATGTTCCAGGCGGAGACGAATATTTAGGGGCGAGCCTTGTTAGTTGTCTGTGGTATACTGAGGGGTTTATCTACGTTTTCATTCCGCTGCGGTTTAACTTGTTATTCAGAGTGTAGCCTTGTGAGGCATAGTCATGTAAGTTGGCTATAAGGTCATTCAACAGGTTAATATTTAATATATGATGTCTTTTATTATGTTTTCTTTGTGTGTGATTGTGATATTCATCTATGTTGAGCCTGTGTGCACTAGCGTGATTGTGGACTAGTGCAGTAACACAAAGAGTTCGGATTTGCATATTCGGGTCTCGACACTAATCAAGTACTCAAATTTGTCAATATAAGTTTCAATGGATCCCACTTAACTTAGGCCCCTAAAACTGTCAATAACCTCTACTTTGGTCTCAGATGCAAACCTCCTGCATAACATGTTATAGAATTGTGACCAAGTGATGTTGGCAGTATCAATGTTGTTGCTGTTAATCCATTGGTCTGCCCTACCAACCAAATAGATCTCCACTATGGCCACCTTTTGTTCCTCCGAAATCTTGCCCAACTCAAAACACTTTTTAGTTTTTCTAATCCAAGCTTCCGGGTTATCTCCATCGAATTTAGGAAATTCAACCTTTGAGCCTTTACTAAAACTTGTATGATAATGATTTCTATCTTCGTATTGCCAAGATGATCCATCCAGTGCCCTAGGCAGGAAACTTCCCTCTGGAGTTCTGGCCTATTATGATGTACATAATTCTGATTCTGAAATGAAGATCTGTAGGGTGGCACATATGGTAGTGTTGATGTTGTGAATTGTGGTGCAAAACTACCACCTGCTAACAATGAAGGATAAACACTAACCTCATAAGTACCAACCACATGACTATCAATTCCTCTCGTGGGTCCTAATATTGTGGACTGATGATTCATGTTCCCAAAAGGAGTACTGAGGGGTATAGGTGATTCCCCCTTGATGCTGTTAATGGCCTGGTGATTAGGAACATGAGAATATCCGCTTCCATGAGTGCCATAGAAATTTGCCCCTGAAGATGAAATTCTTGCTTCCGATTGCTCCATTTGCTGTGTCATTTTCCATCATAGCCAGTGTACTAGTGATCTCCTTTGTACTCGATCTGTCAAGTAAGGTGTTCAGCATTCCCATTATCTGATCTATCTTAACCAAGTTACCTTTCAATTGTGCCTGGAATTGATTCATTTGTTCTTTGACTGAAGCCGAATTTTCCCCCATCTAGTGATGCAAGTTGAACACCTCTTTCTTCAGTTCATCCACCTGTCCAGCAATCGCCAACCCGCTCTCGTCATCCGATTTCCTTCCAACCTTCGGCATCCTTCAAATTGATCGATTCAATCCTGCAGATTCAGAATTTTACAGGAAGAAATTCCCTTCCAAACCTTATCTGCAAATCAGATTGTTTTTTCGATCCACTCCACATCCGCAAACTCCAAGCCTTCTTGCACGAGATAAGGAATTTTATGAGGAAACAAGTTCCTCAACCTTCTTCTGCTCAAAGTAAAACCAAATCCACACTCCGCCGAGTAACTACTGGCTCTGATACCAAATGTAAGGACCCGCATGAGTCTGTCTTCTAGATCAAATCGTGGAACCCAAATCAAAGCAAAACATTTGCAAATTTATAAAAATGGAACGCTGGAAGATGCTAGACTGGAAGGGGAAGCAGGAAAAAGTATTGTATTCAATTCTCAATCATAACAGAATCCAGTTCATCTCTTGCTTTTATAGTCAGCGACTCTGGACTCTAATCCGATACAGAAAAGTAAAACTTCAACAGTAAAATCGACAATTACGCAATAAGACTTCCAGTAATTACTAAGACAACTTGAACCCTGGAATCAAAGGAAATACTACAATCACTGAGAGCCGTCAAATAATCATAATCGTCCTGGTCCTCACGAAATTCATAATTGAAGCGGTATCATCAGATCAGGACTGTCCATTAACTAAAATGTTCCCTTCTAGCTAAACTTCAGATGCTTCACTCTATTGCCTGACATCCCTTAGACACAATGTTTGTTGAATTATGTTTGGTAGAGTTTCTTAAGCAAGGGTGTATGTGGTTCTCATCATTAGACATTTGGCAAGTTAGCATAGTACAAGTTCTTTTTATTATGTTTTGGAAGTTCTTGTTTTAGTAAACAGAAAAGTAGATGCCAATAAATAGATATCATAAACCAAAAGCTATGATTAATTAACCATGTCAATTCCAATGTCTCTTAGCTCTTGTTGAACCCAACTAAAGTACTGGCCCGTGCAATTACAAGGTGTAGTGTGGTACAATATAGTGCATAACATTTTCTTTACGAATTCTAAATGTTGAAAATCTTATTTCGCAAGCCAAATACATTTGGGATATTTGATTTCATATTTAATTAGGTAATTTATTTTGATATCTACCCCTATGTACATGCAAGAGAGGATTGAGAGGCGAGCTCCTTTAACAAATTCAGACACTCCCTCCTATGTACATGCAAGAGAGGATTGGGAGGCGAGCACCTTTAACAAATTCAAACACTCTCGGTAATACTTGTTCATTTTCTATTTTTAAATTTAATATATCTCTAATGCAAAAAATATTTTTTTTATATTTTTAAGGCAACTATGAATTGAAGCCCTTAAAATTATAATCCACCAAATTAAAGGGTAGATGTAGTTGCCTCTGTGGAATTAATTTGAACTGGTACAAGTACAACATGATGATCCAAAACATTTCGAATGAAAGTGGGATGGGTAGCGGTCAGCTTGCACATGCCCGCACTAGCCGCCAAACGTTTACGAGGGCACCGCGACGGCTCGCCAAGCTTTTATGTGGGCAATGCGGCAGTCTCCAGTCTGAAACATCACTGCTGCCACATAGCATTAGCTTGTGAATGTAGACTTGGAAGTTACAATACAAGTATATGCTGCTGCTTTAGAAAAAATCCAAAAACAAAACCTAAAAAAATCAAAGAATCAACTCCGGCCTATTCTCATGGCCGCTGCTACCGACCTGCACCCCGGCCCCGATGTTGGCGACAACCTTCGCAAGTCAGCTTTATCTCCGACCTCCCTGCCAATACACCACCTCACCCATTTCTCTCCTTCCCCACTCCCTCCTTCCAAGCATCAGTTCATTCCAAAACTACCGAATCAAGAAACCCAAAAAAGTATATTGGCGCAGCCCTATAACTGTTGCTTCTTTGTGCAGCCCTACAACTGCTACTCCTTGCCGTCACCAATGGGCTACTACTACTCACCGACGCCATCCCTGGAGATTCAGTCGATTTTCTCCACAGTGCGCCCAAGCTGCACTGTGTCACGCCATCACTGTACTGCCAGATTGGCCTTCACTGCTATTCTTAGATCTGCGACCTCAAGACTTGCGGTAGGCCTTTTAGAGGCGATGGAGCTTTTTTGGCAGATACTATATTGGGGTGTGGAGACGCGCATAATTAGCCCAGGGTGTTGGAAACATACCCTAGAGGCAATCATAGAAATGATTATATTTCCATAAATATTCATAAACTATGAGATTGTTCTTTGAACTATGAAATGTTCACATCTATAAAGCTAGACTTATCGCAAAGGTTTTCAACAAGTTCAAGGAGTTGACTACGATGAGACTTTCTCGTCGGTAGCGATGTTTAAATCTGTATGGATCATTCTAGCTATTGCTGCATATTTTGATTATGAAATATGACAAATGGATGTTAAAACGGCTTTCCTTAATGGAAACCGAATTGAGGGTGTCTACGTTGATGAGACCATGCTGGCTCAGCAAGTCATGCTTCTATCTCAAGCCAAGAAAAGGGCCCAACAACTTAGGACGCTCCAATCCCAGCCCAAGATCAAGCCCAATTCGTTCATGAGTCCAGTTCGGCCCTCAGGAACAGTCCAACTAAACATGACCATATCTAGGTCATACGAAGTCCGTTTAAGGCGTTCTTGGACTCTACGGAGAAGCCCACGACCAGAGATTTCCAACGGAAGTTGATTCACATCCAAAATCCTTCTGGATCGACAGGAATCGTCAAATAAATATGACGAACATAATCTGCCATGTGCTGCGCCACCTCCACTTAGGCCCAAAGGCCTTATACAACCTAGGATTTTATGGCCAGCCCCTTGGCCGCCTCCCATGCCCTCTTCATCATATATATTCAGTAGCCGTCACTAGAATAGATGGGTTTTGCTTAGATTACAACTAGACACTTTGTCAGTTTTTCGCCGTTCATTGGTTTGTGGAACCTCAACTCGTGTGCTTAATATTATTTGCAATTTCAGATTGCATCTTCTACGTTCTTGCTTGTGTTCTCGATTCGCATGCAGGGATAAGCCTTCTTGGTGAGGTTAACCGTGTTTGTGCGTGGTTGATAACCAAAGGAGCCGTGGTGTAGCGATTGCAGGGTTCGAATCCGTTCTGATTGGAAGCCGGATCGTCAACGTCGAGTTCTCCAACAATCGACTTACTACTACCTGTCGGAAGATCGGGCCACCGTTCCCATCATGTGGTATCAGAGCCTCAGTTGCCTGATAGGTAATTTTTGTATCCCTACTTTTGTTTTGCCATCGTCCTAGAGTCCAGAAAAATTGCCCTACAAAAAGTTCTTCATCGGTTCCGTTGTCCTACGACCCCTTGTGCCTTAGCAATTTTTATTTCAGTTTCTCTTTGTTGAATTTGTGTCCATCATCATCGTCTCGTTGCTGGTTTGAGGTCGTGATCCTAGTTTCTAGTGGTCCTTTTTCCGTTGCCCTAGTTTTTGTTTTGCACCGTTAGTCATCCCACTACCGCCAACTTTAGAACCGAACTGAGTCCTACTCGGTTTGTCCCTACCGCCGCTCTGCATTATATATCCCGCTTCGCAAACCCTAGATAGGTCGCGAGCCGCCTTGTGTCAATTGCCCTGCACCGTTGGCCTCTATAATTGCCAAAGTGAAGAATTTTCTTTGGAAGAACGACATCTTGTCGAGTTTCCACTTGCTACTAACTTTTCAGAGGACATTGAGAACAAGAACGAGAAGGAAAACATGCAAGAGAACGAGGAGCAGGAGATACTTGATATCCCATGAATGCCTCAAGAATGTACAGATCATGATATGCCTAAATCGGCATAGATAGAAAACAAAGGTAACGACATAAGTGCTATTTTCACACGAGGAGAGAATTCTGTTGATTTGCCAAATTGGCCACTACTGGTGCTATGCTAGAACAGCAGTTAGTGGACACTCAAACTAAATCACCTTTTGTCACAATATGATTGTCTTGTCGTCCCTAGTGATAAAAAAGAGTTGTGTGATAATGTCTCATTTATATCCATACCTCAACTAGTAAATGAACATGTCAGTTTTATTTCTGATCTAAACACGTGTGCTGAAAATAAACATGTTATTCACCTTGCTAATGAAAAGGATGAGATTAAGTTGTTGCCTTTCCTTGAATACTTTGGGTTATATTGAATTTGATGTCATATGTGATCTTAATTGTTTAGAGGAGAGATTTTCTATGCTTGCTAATTTCTCATGGTCATCCAGTGTTAGTTTTCATGCTATTGGCAAACATACTGATAAAGGAAAGTACATGGTGCATTGATTTTATATTTGTACCATTTTGCAATCTTCTTTTAATGTGCCACACTGTCAACAACCAAAGAAAATGTTGGTTTCTTTGCCGCATCTTGTTACTAACCTTTTGCAGGCCAATGAGTTTGAGTCGAGGACGACTCAAAATCAAGAAGGGGAGGATGATGAGACCATGCTAGCCCAACAAGTCATGCTTCTATCTCAAGCAAAGACAAGGGCCCAACAACTTCGGACGCTCCAATCCCAGCCCAAGATCAATCCCAATTCGTTCACGAATCCAGTTCGGCCCTCAGGAGCAGTCCAACTAAAAATGACCATATCTGGGTCATACGAAGTCTGTTTGAGGCATTCTTGGACTCTACGGAGAAGCCCATGACCATAGTTTTCCAACGGAAGTAGTTTCACATCCAAAATCCTTCTGGATCGACAGGAATCGTCAAATCAATATGACAAAGATAATCTGCCAGATGTGCGCTACCTCCACTTGGGCCCAAAGGCCTTGTACGACCTAGGGTTTCACGGCCACCCCCTTGGCCGCCTCCCTTGCCCTCTTTGTCATATATATTCAATAGCTGTCACTAGAATAGATGGGTTTTGCTTAGATTACAACTAGACACTTTGTCAGTTTTTCGCCGTTCATCGGTTTGTGGAACCCCAACTCGTGTACTTAATATTATTTACAATTTCAGATTGCATCTTCTACGTTCTTGCTTGTGTTCTCGATTCGCATGAAGGGATAAGCCTTTTTGGCAAGGTCAACCGTGTTTGTGCGTGGTTGATAACCAAAGGAGCCATGGTGTAGCGATTGTAGGGTTCGAATTCGTTCTGACTGGAAGCCGGATCGTCAACGTCGAGTTCTGCACCAATCGACTTACTACTACCTATCGGAAGATCAGGCCACCGTTCCCATCATACATGACACAACCTGAGGGTTTTTTCGATCCAAAGAACACTAGTAAAATATGCAAACTTCAAAAATCCTGAGGGTTTTGATGAGGTAGTCAAAGGGTTTGGCTTCATCAAGAACGTAGAAGAATCTTGTGTTTACATGAAGGTTTGGTGGAGCGCACTTGTAATTCTAATCTTGTATGTGGATGACATATTATTGATTGGGAATGACATTCCTATGCTGGAATCTGTTAAGACCTCACTAAAAATAGTTTTTCTATGAAGGACTTAGGAGAAGCAACATATATCTTGGTCATAAAGATCTACAGAGATAGAGAGAAAAGGCTAATTGGATTAAGCTATAGTACTAACATCGACAAGGTGTTGAATCGGTTCAACATGCAGGATGCCAAGAAGGGGTTCTTGCCTATGTTGCATGGAATAACTCTTAGCAATACTCAATGTCCTTTCGACTATTGATGAACGAGACCGTATGAGTAAGATTCCATATCCTTTAGCTATTGGGTCTATCATGTACGCTATGTTATGTACTCGACCAGATATATCATATGCTTTAAGTGTTACGAGTAGATACTAGTCTGATCCAAGTGAAGGTCACTGGACAGCGGTTAAAAACAAGCTTAAGTACTTGATAAGGACTAAGGATGTGTTCCTAATTTATAGAGGTGACGAAAAGCTCATTGTAAACGGTTACACTGATGCAAGCTTCCAAACCGACAAGGATGATTGTCGTTCGCAATCTGGATTTGTATACATTTTAAATAGAGGGGCAGTGAGTTGGAAAAGTTCCAAACAAGACACGGTTGCTGATTCTACGACGGAGGTCGAGTACATTGCGACTTCTGAAGCTGCAAAAGAGTGTATTTGGATAAAGAAATTTATTTCTGAATTGGGTGCGATCCCTAGTGCCTCCAGCCCAATGAATCTCTTTTATGATAATAGTGGATCCATTGCGCAGGCTAAGGAACCAAGGTCCCATCAAAAGTTCAAACACATACTCAGGTGATATCATCTTATTCGCGAGATTGTGGATAGAGATGTAAAGATATGCAAAGTTCAAATGGATCCAAATGTTGCTGATCCGATGACAAAACCCCTCTCGCAGCGAAAGCATGAGGCGCACACAAGAGCTATGGGTATTAGATACCTGAATGATTGATTCTAGTGAAAGTGGGAGACTGTTGAAAATATGCCCTAGAGGCAATCATAGAAATGATTACATTTCTATAAATGTTCATGAACTATGAGATTGTTCTTTGAATAACATCATGGATATTGATTAACAAAGTGAGTAACTTGTTTGTGAAACTTTGTGTTCATCTTTATGATGTTCATTCTAAAAAGGGGTCCCTAGTCGATAATCATGAGGACACATATGAGTAGACTAGCATATGTATTGGTCGATAACCATGTTTCATGGATCATAGATATGGAGATATCAAACCAATAATATGGAAACATGTTAGAGAACATGGTGTTGAACATCGACCCACTATGAGACACTACGAGAACGTTGTTTTATTTTATGTCATCAGTTCGTCTCATATACGATGTGTACGCTATATCCTTCGACTTGAGATTGTCGCATGTTCTCAAGATGCGTAATGTCTTACTTAGGTCAAACGCTACTCCGTAACTGGGTAGTTATCAAGATAGCTTTCGGGTTTGTCATGAAACATGCTGCCAGGCGTGGTCGATCAAGATAGGAGTTGCCCCTCCATACAACGGGAGAGATATCTCTAGGTCTCTCGAGTGGTCGGATTCTATAAATGTATGGCCATGCTACTTGAGTAAAGAGTTACTCGAGTTAAAGACTTAACTCGATGTATTCAGGGAATCCGAGTCACGACATCGAGAAAGAGTGGTCGAGCCATCCAAATAAGGATGACAACAAATCACCTTGGGTTTGACCAATATCGTGAGGCAAAAGGAAATGCCCATAGGACATTGTTGAGGTTCGTCCGATCTTTGCATGTACTCGGGAGTCGGTACGTCCTGCTATGGGTCGTTATCGACTATTGGTCAATTACTCGATGGTCGAGTAGGTATACCCGATGGTCGAGTAAGAGTACTCAACAATCGATAGGGGTCCTCCAGCCGAGTGCACGTGAACCTATAGGGTCACACGCTTAAGGGGTTCTAACCAATTCGGATAGGGATCTGAGTTGTAATGGGCTTAAAGTTCCTAATGGGCTTCAAGGGTTGAAACCCGTTATGGGGCATCTATATAAAGGGAGGAGGTGGTGGCTTTGCGTATAGAGATATATACACGAAGAGACATATCAGGAATTTTGAATTTCCAAAACCATAGCCGCCACCCCTCCTCTGCCCAGAACTGTGCATCTAGAGCTAGCACTCCAGCGCGTGGTGTTCCTACCCCGTACGTGTGGATACCTTGGAGGCGTTGCTGCGAAGCTTCAACTCTAGGACGATCCGCAAACTGTGGCAGTCACAAGGAGTGTTGGGGAGGCACGAGGCTAGTACGACTACATCTGCACCACCGCGCTACATCAACTCTACTTTCACTACGGGTTTGCGCGTCTAGTGGTAATTCTGTGATCTATAACTTGAAGTGGTTCCTTGGTTATGCGGTAGAAAATTTTGTTTTTCGCTAGAGTAGCCTACCCGTTCCGCAGCCCAGGGTGATGACAGTAACACTACCATTACTCTGAGGTAATTATAATGATCTCGGCTTATTAGCTGACAAAATTTTGGGTGCACCCGACTGTACACTACTACAGGAATATACATCACAATCGGTTCTTTTTTGTCATCATAGTCGGTTCTAGTGGCGACACAAAGTTATTAGACAGTGATGAGATAGCGCTATCACAGTCGATTCTTGCCCGATTGTAATGAGGGGATAATCTCTATCGGTTCTTTGTAAGAAGAGATAGAAATGACCGCCTCATCTCTATCGGTTCTCATTACGAACTGATCGAGATGACAACATCATCTCTATCGGTTCTAAGAAGGAACCGATAGAGATGAACCTCTCATCTCTATCACTTCTTACAAAGAACCGAAAGAGATAACATTCTCATCTCTATCGCTTCCTTCTGAGAACCGATTGAGATGATATTATCGCTTCTTCCAAAGAACCAATTGAGATGAAGCCCTCATCTCTATCGGTTCCTTATTAGAACCGATAGTAAGGAACCGATAGAGGTGAGGTGGTCATCTCTATCGCTTCTTACAAAGAACCGATAGAGATGACCCCCTCACCTCTATCGCTTCCTTCTGAGAACCGATAGAGATGAGGGGGTGTGTTGTTAATTTTCCAATTCACCCTCCCACCACATATTTCACACAGTATGCACATATCACATTCACACAGCATAAATTACACACATTATGCACATATCACATTCACAGAACACAAACACTTTATTACAACACATATCACATTCGTTCACAAAATAGAACTCAAACATGCTTAACAATCAGTACACATGCAATTGAATTAACATATGTAATATTGTTCACATATTGACTAGTAGGAGCTTTCAGGATCTTTAAACCTACCCTCCTCCAAGATAACTTCCATCTAGTACCACTGGCATAAGTGGTCTCGTAACTTGTTGAGTGCAGAGCTTTCTAAGCTCTTCTTGAGATATTGATATGCTGCAAAATAGAAATGAGTGCTCTAATTTAAGTTTTGAAATTTCTATGTGAAAGGCTAAGTGTATTATTATGCATGTACATATGCCTTAGGTGAAAGGTCTGAGCCGTCGACCACGATCAGCATGTGTTGCATGACGTAGAAGTCGCAAAGGTCATCGCTGCCCTGTTGATGACACTGTGAAGAAATAAAAGAAATTACGGGACGAAGAATATATGTCAGAAAATATTAATCCTATTTATGGTAAGCGCACATACTCTAGATTGGAGCCCTTTTTATCATCGTGTGTCCCTCCTTCAGTGACGTATTCTGAGAAACCCCTATATATATTGGAGAGATGCCGTTGATTTAAAGAAATGAAAGTAGTCAAAAACAGAAAGTGTTAGGTAAGAGTAGTGCACTTACTTCTCTAAAGTAGGCTTGATCGTGTAGGCCATCGGTCTCTTCTCAATCGAGTTAAAAGTGTAGATTTTGTTGTCACTCGGAACGAGCACTAGTAGAACCCAATGGTTGCTTATTAATGGTATGCAGTGAATGAAATAAGTTCACATACGATTTAAGTGCGTACAAGTAATTGAAGGGTAAAGTAGTGCTTACTCCTCGTGGTACGGGAATAGAACAAAGTCCTTCTTCGACTCAGCTCTCAATGCCACCTAGATGTAGCCGGCAATGAACTCCGGATGAAGCCTAGCCATGGTCGCGGACACAACCTCAGGGTCGATGAACCTAACTAGTTGTTGATTCATCATGACTCGCTACCTCATTGTCCTGCAAGTCGTGTTGAATGTTAAAAAACATAATGCGAAATCCTATAGAAGTCATAAGCTCGGGCTGTATGGTGCGATACTCGCAGCGTCCAGGATCGTACAGTAGAAATATTGATGGCTATCAGTTGGTACAAACGGAACAGATCCTCAAAACTAACTGAAAATATCCCGTGGTAGTCACGGTGCAAATGTCCCTTTCTGTACTTCACATTGAAATTGACACGACGCTCGACCTCTTTCAATTTGTCAATGTAGCATCCATGGAGCTGTCGAGTTAACTTGCCTAGAGGATTCAATTTGCTCGGAGGCAAAAGGGGATTTCCATGTACGCAGGTCTTAGAGTCATAAGGGGTGTCTATGTCCTGTGCTGACTTTCATTTCTAGGCAGAAGGAGTCTTCGAGGTCGGGGTAGTGGGCTTTTCGTGTACCTCAGGGGGCACTGTGGCCTTTGTGAGCTTTGCCTTCTTAGCAGAAGGAGTCTCCGAGGCCTCGAGTGGTTCTGTGACTGTCGTGCTAGTCCTTTTACACACCAGCTCTGCACTCTACGCATGACTCATCACGGTGGTGGGAGCAGGAGCAGGTACGGTAGGAACCTACGTAGCACGCGCATATGTAACTTGTTGCAGTACTACTGGAATGGTAGAGAACACGCAAGGGATTTTTGCCTTGACCAGTATGACGCCTGTTGTGGGCCACTTGATGAACGACATCCGTGCTTGCCCGATAATGGTGATATCTTCGTTGGGGGGAACTCGAGCACATGTGATAAGAAGGCTTCGTGGACGTAGTCCACCTGCACCCTCAAATATTGAGACATCATTTCAATTAATATTACCTTTGCAAAATAGAGGACGGGTTTCAAGATATATAAATATACTCCCGATCGATACCTAGCTTCTTCCCTAGTTAAGAGCTTCCAATTCTCTAGTTAAGAGACATATATTTCAAACATCAACAATGATATCGAATAAACTAATTATATAGTGTAGTAGCTTGCAAATCTTTTGACTTCAATGAAAGAAAACAAGAGTACCAACGATGACTCCTAATCTCTAAATAGGTTAGGTCTTAAATATCCTATTCGAGGATATGTGGTTCACACAAGTTCCTAAGCCATTGTACAACTCTAGAGAAAATTTCGGCAGCATCTCCTCGCTATTTTCCATATACAAGCCTCGACAACAGGTCAAGAGGGGTGTACCCGGAGAACACCAGGGAGATGCTTCTACCCTGGAGTTGTACAACAGCTCAGGAACTTGCCCGAAACACATCCTCGAACTGTCCAAAAAACATGGACAATTCGAGACTACTTGCTTATAAATATACCATTTCGATTGACATATTTATAAACAAGCACCCTCGAACGGGAAATGTAGGTTACGCAGCCTAAACTCTAACATTCATCATATGACAACAGCAATAATTCCAGATTAACACGAGAGCACTATAAAGGTAATTAATGGATGTGTCCTTGTCAAATAAAGGGTGTGAAATCTGATATGAACTGATTTTGATGTGCCCAGTGCTACATCACAATCACTTCTAACCTAAGAACCGATAGTGATTATTATTAACACCCCTCCTAAGTTATCTATCACAATCATTTTTTCTTAAAACTTATGAACCGAACCAGATGAAGCGATAGTGATGTACCATTATGTAGTAGTGATACTTTATGAGTTCATATACCGTGCTCAGAGTGTTACAGCAGAACAATAATTCGAGACTAAAATGAAAACTTATTATAATCCATTGCTACATAGGGCTACAAGTCCAGTACATTAATTATACATACGATCCAAGTACAACAAAAATATAATACAAAAGTACTAATTACTCCGAAAGACTAACGAAGCTGATGTACGATCTACCTAAGAATCAAACCCTCCTGGTAGTCCACATCCTCATAGTTTTGATCCTACGGGTGACCCTCACCCCCTGCCTCGTCAGCGAGTCCATTCAGATCTATGTCCCGACCAGACACGTGACCACCGGATCAAATCTTTAAGCAAAGAAGGAGTTAAGCAAGAGTGAGTACAAAAGTACTCAACAAGCATTAATATCAAAATGCATCATATGAGTTTCTTCCACATCCATCTCATACATACCTTCCTCAAATCCATTTTTAGAAAATAGGTTTTATTAAGAAAATCGGCGTTTTCGATTTTTAATTTTGAAAATGCTACTAGCACTTGTATATGAGGCAAACTTAGCTTCTATAGCCTCCAATCCAGGAGACAGGTATGAATTTATGATTTAACCCTGAGCAGATTTGTACCACTTTATCCATTGCAATCCCAACCTCAGTTGAGAACCCAAAATGTTTATCACCAATCAGGTATTAGATCTCCAACCCTGGCAGCATGCCAGTTATACTCCACCTAACAATGGAGATACTCATCTCATGGCGTTGTAATAAAGCATCGTGGAATCATCAACCCACAGCTGAAGTTCCAAAATAGTGTCCCTCACTGGGACTCCTATCGTATCCAGCTTCACACGTGTAGTTATCTAATCATACCTAATGTGAAGATCATAACACCGTCATAGGACAACCTTTTCTGGTCGTTTCCACACACTATGGTAGTGGTTCATCCTTATGTGCTAGCCTATGTAGAGGGCCTCACTGGCAATGCTCATCTCTATGGCACCCTCTACCTACCATATATATATATACGTCACCAGCTCCATTCGCTGGATGAACCATTTCAACATATCAACAATTCAATCAATGCCACAACTATCATCATCAATTCCACATATTTATAACCAATCTCTGCCGCAGCAGTTCATCGTCATAACCATCTTTCCAACAGCATCTGATTTATGGTTTTCTTAAAAATTATTTCCCATGCATTGGTGATATCACATATAAGTAAATATGTTTGATTGAAAAATATTTAAATATGATTAAGAGATTGGTTGTCTGAATTTTGGTAAAAATAGTCGTCCTCACACAGTTGCTACTGAAGATCACTAGTTAGATTTGATTTAATTCCTAAAATTATAAAATATCATATCTTAGGTGGCTAGTAGATTTTTGGATGTTTTACGGTGTCCAATCTATTCTTAAAATTTTATTTAATATACGAATAATGTCGCTTACAAACTTTTGGATATTTTTAATTTAACATCTTTTATTTAAATGCCTGATAGCTTGGATTGTTAATTTATCATATTTTATTCAGGTCTATTTAATTTGGATGATGCACTGATTTTAGATAGTTTTTTCCTCTCCTTTTTAAATATTTTTTCTCTTTTTTGTTTGCCCTTTTTCTTTTCTTTTCCTTCACCTCTAGCCTTATCCATCTCCCCTTCTCTTCTTGCGCTATCCCCTTTCTCTTCTTTCTCCATGGTCTCCCCTTCTGGCTTCCTTATCTCGCCGACCACCGGCCCTAACAGTGACAACCTCTAGCCCTACCAGTGCCAGCCTCCAGCCCTGCCACCGTAGGCCCCTTTGTCGTCAGTCTACTCATCATCGGTCCTCTCCTTACACACAAGCGTGCGCGCCCAAGCTACCTGCGGCCCCTACCGCCAGCGCCGCGCCGTCCACCTTCTCGGCCATCTCCTCCTCCTCACTGGCCTCTGACTGTAGCTTCTAGTCCCGACTGCTTGTGCTCACTCGTGCACATGTTGGTCCACTGGCCCTGCCTAGTTCCTTCCCTAAGCTGCTGCCCCCAATAGGCTCCCAGGACACCGCCTCCCTGCTTGTGCCCCTTCCCCAAGGGCCGGCTACTCTAGGCCACAGTGCCTCTATCTGGTCTTCCCCCTCTCTCGGCTACCTCCACCTACCCAAGCCACTCGGTCTTTGGCCATGTCTTCGCCTGCTCGATTGACATCCCTTCTTCTTTACTATCCACTGATTTCATATTGTTGTTGGTTATGTGATTTCATATGGGGGATGTGATCGGGTTGATGATGAACATGGGTTGATGCTTGGGTTTGGCAGTGCGGTGATGACACCTGGGTCCTCCCGTATGTTGGGGAGTACGTGGAGGTTGACGGGCACACACGGCGCCAACCCTAGGCTGTTATACCCACTGAGACCGCTAATATGCTACTGTCATTATACTCTATACTGGTGTTTCTTTTGTGATCCCCTATGTTGGTGCTAATGGCCATGGATGGTTGCTTACCTGTGATTGAGAGGATGGAACAAGGGTTTGGGGATGTGATGCTGTGGATGGTGAGGATGCTAGTGGTGGTCTTGCTCTTGGCCTCCTTCTTGGTCCTATCGTCTTGGTGCTCCCTGGCTTGGTGCTCCCTAGCTCCCTGGCTCTTGCTTGCTTGAGCTTCTAGGGACTTGCTTGATGCCTTCTTGCTCCTAGTAGCTTGCTTCCTGGGGCGTGCCTTGCTTGCTCTTGGTGGCTTTGTGTGGCTTGGTGGTGTGGTGGTAATAAGCTGTGTGAGGGTTCGAATGGGTTGAGGTGTTCGGCTAGCTCTCTTTAACCTTGGTGACTTACCTTTTTACCTTGTGGTTTTTATCTTTTTACCATGAGATATTTTTGGGCACTATTTATACAATGCTATGGTTACCTGACAACTACTGGTTTGTTTTATGCCGAATGATGAAACCCGATCTAGCGAGAGGTGCCGACTGGCCCCAGACAATCTGGTATCTCGATAAGTGATACCATTCTCGTACGGGTCTAATGGCACTCCTAAACCTTTTTAAATCTTTTCTAATATTCTTATAAATTTTTCTTTTTGATGTAATTTGATATCCATGTACATTGTAATTTATACAAATTGTATGACATTATGGTTAATGAATGAGAATGATGATCAAACTTGTTGATTGTTTTAATTATATGCATCATTACTTTGCACATAATTAAATTTGTTATGATCCCTTTTTGCACTAATAAAAGTTTGGGTTGTTTTATGGGGCTTGCTGATAGACGGTGGCATCACTGTGGAGGAAGGAACCAAATCGATGAAGACCTCCGCCGCTGCCTCTAAGCCACGAATACAAAGGAGGAGATGGGTCAGGTTTTGTGATGCTTGCTTACTGGGGAAATGAGGTATGCGGGCTTAGTGGGTCGGCTGCAAAACTAAGTGGGACGCCCGCGTTTGCCCACTAAAGTCAATCACTAAACCACGAACGTCCACTTAGTGTTTTATGTGGAGCAGGCTATGTGGACTCGTAATAGCCTGCACCCACTTTCATCCCCAAAACACATGCATCGTTGCGAGGGTGTAAGTTATACAAGCCAAGTAGTAGGAGTGAAGTGTGTATTAAGCAAAGCTTAATTCCAAAGCAAACACTTGACTGCACTGTTGCTCACACACATAATACTACAGTCAGATCAGATCAAACCATCTCATCCTCCTACAGGACATGCTTACTCCTCTCCCACCTTCTAGAACCTTCCAGAACTGCCCAATGCCGCTCTACTACCACCGCCGCCACTACCACCACGACAGTGTCCTGCCCTACCACCGCCCCGATGACGAGACCAAGCCGCACCACCCCTACGCACCCTCTACCTTCCCCTCTTCCCCCATCTCCTCCGCCTTCGCCCACCGCCTCCTCCTCTTCGCCATCGCCTACCTCCTCACTGTGGACTCCCTTGCCTTCGCTGTCACCTCCTACCACCACCCCTTGCTACTTCAGCCGACCCCCGCCTCCATCGCCTTCCGCTGCGGCCACACCGAGGACTCCCTCCGATCCTTCCTCACCTCCTCTCGGAACTACTCTGTCGGTGACAGGGAGAAGGTGCTCGCCCTCGTTAGCGTCCACACGGAGCTCAGATCTGTCACCCGCCAGAGCACGCTCCGCGCCACCTGGTCCCGCCCAACCCCGAAGGCATCGTAAGGTTCCACATGCTTCCTCATTCCTACTACCTGGATCTGGTTATATGCTTGCTCTAGGTTGTTGCTACTTGTGCTAAGCTTATAGTAGAAAGCTGTGTGTGTAGCTTATAACCGCCATGGGGATCTATTGAGATGATGCTTCTAGGTTGTTGTCAGCTACGTTGTTCTTCTTGATGTCTATATGTAGCTTAAACCAATGCGGGATCTATTTCAATCGCTAAAGATGCCCGCACTCTTACAAACCTTTGAAATGTGCGGCTGCATTCTTTCGATAACCAGTGAATTTGATCTAATTTTTGTGATTGTGGTTGTTGCAAGCTTCAATGTGTCTAGTTTTTTGAAATGGCAGGTTGTGGTGGGTCGGTCTTACACATAGGGGCTGCCACAATTTGCTGCAATTTGGCTTAGGCAATTAAGCGGGTACCAAGTGTGGGATGTTCAGTTTGCGGCCTTTTTTTTGGTCTAGTATGTTTCACAAAGCAGTACTATTGTAAGATTACTTACATTAAGAATAGTGTAAGAAAAGTTGTAGGGAAACTACTCCTATCGATGGTTACTAACATGACCTACATCACAAGAGGTTATGGTGTTAAACCGAATAAAGCTGAACAGAGCAAATAAGAAGATTTGACAAATCAAAATTCCAATACTAATTTACAATTCCATCATTTGATTCACATTAACAGATTATGTTTGTACATTAGAATTGAAATTTCACATTTGCACCTCACATCAAATAAATCATATCCCAACCAAAAGTTCCAACGTGCTCACACATTACATACTGCAGTATATTAAAATTTCCATGAAACTCATAATGTTTGTATATACTCAACGATGGAAGTAAAATATAAATCCATTGAGCAAAAATCATTTCCTATTCAAGCTAGATCACGTACGAAACAATTTATTACTTTCTACATTGGAGAGATTGTATATCAGAGGCTTGTTACAAGGAAGGTGCTATGTCTAATTTTCAGCATTCAGTTCTAAAATTTGGTAACTAGAACTCAATTGGTCACTACACCTTGTAGTGAGTATATGGAAATTCGCTTTGTAGTGAGCCGTATAACAGGTTTTACTATTAAAATTATAGGTTTCTATTATTGTATATGTATATCCATATAGCAACAAAAGAAACATCAAATTCATCTTTTCTTTATGTGTATAAGATTCAAAACTAAGAGGTGTTCAACAATGGCTCTAGAAGGATGAAACGAAAACACACATACATGGACAATATTCAATCCACATATGTATACAGTTAGACAATGGTTATATACTTGACTACTTTCTATGCACAAATTTGAGCAAAGGTTGATGTAATCTTGTAAATATAATGCAACACATTGGCTTGGTGTGGAACTATGGAAGGAGATGTAATCAAGTGTCTGGCATGGGCTGGGTGTAAATGGGCCAACTAAGCCCACCTATTTATAACACCAAGTGAGCAACCCAGAATGCACTGATTATTTGGCCTAGTAATCCGTAACCATCCCACTTATCTACATAACCAGCCCATTTACTCAGGATTAGGACAACCTGTTAATTTTGCTCATTTTGCAATATTTGGTATGTGGAGGGTCCTAGTCCTGTAATGTTTCTGTCAGGACCCAGATTTTCAAATCTAAAACCCTCTGTGCATACTGCACTAGTCGAGGATCACGCTAGTGCACACAGTGGCAACATAGATGAGATACAATTCCATTCAACGAATAAACTAAGAAAGTAGCAAATTATTATTAAATAATAACAACGGACCTTATGGTCAAGCTTACACAACTATGCCTTAAGCACTTAAAAAACAAATAATCTATTGCAGTGGAAATAAGATAACTTCCTAGTTGACATAGTCTTCGTAATACTCATAGAATTATGTATTCCCTGGTCTTTCCTCAGCAACTAATCAACAAAGGCGTATAGTTGTGAGTACAAAAAGTATTTAGCAAGCTATAGGGAAATGATGCAAATACATTCATGCAAGACTTGACAAAGGAATAGTCATATGGTTCTTTTGCAGAAACCAATAACTTGAATTTAAATACAATATTTATATTCAAAGCATACTTATGAAAAGTTAATAAATAATTGGTAAATCAATGGTATACAACATGAACATATTGGTGAGGCTTCACCTAATCACCATCTAAAACCATCATCAAACCATAGAACTCATTAGTGTTAACTTTAGACATCAAAATCAACAGTGAACTCTCTGTTCACTTCCCAACAATTCCACCTTCCAATATTTTTCTAAAAACTCTATTTCTCATGTGAAATTCCCAGGCATGTCCATGACCGTGGAAATGGCTATTTGACTAGTTTTATACTCTGAAGAGGTTGTACTACTTTATCCACAAGATATGATCAATTTGTACTGCCTATTCACACTCAACAAGATAGAGCGCTGCTAAGATCACAACAAGGCCTTTACACTACCACACACTAGCACCACCCTACGTAGTGAGTACATCCCCTCAACCCTGGGACGTGACCTCGCCAGTCTACCCCCAGCACGCATCTCATGTCTTTAATGAGAGGCTCACCATTGTGAGAGAGAATAGAGTAACCCTCCAATCAGCATCGTACACCCGGTGTTTCATCGAGCCAGTGTAACCCTCTGCTCGTACGCCTAGTAGAGTACCCCTCCAATTCAACCATGCAGGGAGTATAAGTGTACGACAGGTTATTTAGCCAGGTCTATCCTATACCAGACATGTGGTTGTAAAGTTAAGCCCAGTTCAATGGCACACAAGATTAAGTCCTTTAGTAGTCTCGGGCGACATCCTAAATTGTAAAGCCCAGTTCAATCCACATCCTAAGTGTGCTAACCACACCCCTTTTATTGCACAATCATTTTCCCAAGGGAAAACTATTTTATTTAACCAAGACCAATGGCATACCCTACCATGGCATAACAAATTTTATGATAGTGGCTACATGATGAGACCATGCTAGCCCAGCAAGCCATGCTTCTATCTCACACCAAGACAAGGACCCAACAACTTCTGATGCTCCAGCCCCAACTCAAGATTAAGCCCAATTCGTTCACGAGTCTAGTTCGGCTCCCAGGAGTAGTCCAACTAAAAATGATAATATTTGGATTATAAGAAGTACGTTTGAGGCGTTCTTGGTGTGAAATCATGTGCTGAAAAATTGGCTTAGTAATGAAATTGGCTTTGCAAAGTGGTTGTCATTATGGCATGTGTGGTGCTTGCATGTGCTATGTCTGATGATTATTTGATATGCTGGTGATAGCATGATATTGGTTTTGCTTGATGCAATGCGCTCGTGTGAGTGTTTGCATGGACTGATGTTGAGTCAAGTCGTGGACTTGTGCTCGGAATTGTTTCTTGTTTATTCATGTCACAGTGTTGCTTGAGGGCGACGTGGTCGATGTGGGACCGGAACTAGGTTCATGGAGGAACTGAGGTTCGGGACTAGATTCAGAGAGGAATCGAGGTCTTGGTGGTCAAGGATGTCATGCGAAACGTTCGGGCTAGAGAACATGCACATGGAGGCTGGTTAGTCACATATTTATAGCATGTGGGCTGTACATACGTGCAAGAGTTGTTTTTGGCCGGTTTGGGCCAGGTTGAGATGTATACAAACTCTTTCCATGTGGGAAGTGGAGTTGTATTCAATCTCTTTATGTTTGCTCAGTATAAATAGGGGGAGGTGTCTCCTGTTTATGATGAGCGCTGAGTTTTCTTTTAGGGTTGTACTCTTTTGTTTGGAGTATCTTGTAACAGATTAGCAAAGGAAATAAAAATCAATTTCTAGTCCTTTTGGCTTGGTGGCGAGACCTCCTGCATGTTCCTTGCACCTGAAGTTCTGATGCGGCGACTTCTTTACGGCTTTTTTTTGTTTCACGCCACAGCGACGACACGAGCGAAGGAAAAGCGGCGCTCTGATGTTTCATGAAGCTTCTGATAACTTTGTGATTCTTGTTGAGTTGGTTTATGGTTTGTTTGCCGGTTTTGTTTTTATAGATTGATTCATTGTCTCTCTTGTTTCAACAAGTTTAATATTGATTTGATATATACAAAACCTTCCTAGAGTATCAACTTAGAGTTCCTAAAAGTTTCATTGGTTAATCTTTTGTAGATTGTGATTTATCACGAAATTAGGGTTTGGTCTGTTCTCGTCATAATCTGTCACAACATGCTTGCGAGGTTAATAACTTTTGATTCGTAGGTCCGATCGAGTTGATTCTTGCTGGGATAGATTCATAATTGAATCTAGTTTCTTCAGTTAGAATTTCACACTAATCCAACTGTGGGATCTTCGGTTAATTGTATTGTTTGAGTTTGGTCCGTCGCTAGTTTGATTTGGTCCGTCGCTGTTAGATCGGTTTTCGTTTTAGTCGTCTTGCAAAGAATATAACTCCATATCCATAAGTCCGATTGAGTTAATTCTTTTTGTGTTAGCTTCGGAATTGAATTTATTTTCTACAGTTAAAATTTCATATCAATCTAACGGTTAGATCTTCAGAAATCTTAGTTTTAGTGAACATATATCAGTCTATCTCGTTTGGTCCGGAGTGTATTGATTTGGTTTTGCTACAGTAGAAATTTGGTCCGTAGTACATGTGAAAATTTGGTCTGGCACGAAGTTTGGTCTGGAGTACAAGTAAAAGTTTGGTCCGATGCAATAAGGTTTCTGTTGAGTACAAATTAAGCGATCTAAGTTTGTTTGGGGTGTTTCAAAAATCACAAAAAATTTTATTTTAGCTTCTGCACAATCATTCACCCCCCTCTGATTGCTAGATCAGTATATTTCGATCCTACACTTGGACTCTAAAAAAAGCCCACGACGAGAGCTTTCCAACGGAGGTGGTTTCACATCCAAACCCCTTTTGGATCGACGGAAATCATCAAATCAATATGATGAACAGAATCTGTCAGGTGCTGCGCTACCTCCACTTGGGCCCAAAGGCCTTGTACGACCTAGGGTTTCATGGCCACCCCCTTGGCCGCCTCCCTTGCCCTCTCCCTCATACATATTTAGTAGCCATCGCTAGAATAGATGGGTTTTGCTTAGATTACAACTAGACACTTTGTCAGTTCTTCGCCGTTCATCAATTTGTGGAACCCCAACTCGTGTCACTACTACAGAAAACATCATCTGAGACGGTTCAAAATTGTCATCTCAGACAGTTTTATGAACCGTCACTAACAATGTGTCAGTGATGTAAGGGTACATCATAGACGGTTTTCGAACCGTCTGTGAAAATTCTCATCACAGGCGGTTCTACATTATAACCGTTTGTGATGAGTACTCATCACAGATGGTGTTCAAGTAGAACCGCCTGTGATACAGAAACATCACAGACGGTTTATAAATATAACCGTCTGTGATACAACATCATAGACGGTTTATGAATCGAACCGTCTGTGATCCTCTAGCAGAACTTCCATCATTAGTATACATTGTTGAAATGTTCTTACCTTAGGTATTTACGCATTGAAATTTACAAGGCACAACCAAGTTATAGATTTAGTAATTGAATATCTAAACTTCCAAGATGCATTGAGGAACGACATGCGATCGGGATCGTCTTAAAATATGAAGTTTTGTAGCACTTTCATCTCTTTCTTATTATAATATTGATGGATTCTAAGGTAAAATCCATTTCATTCCACAGTTCGTCATGAACGCTGTCAAGCTCTGATTTATCGATTCCACTTTATCCTCATCCCCGAATGAGAATATCATTGGCAGCCATGCTTCTTAAACTATAGAGTTGATTAAGTCATCATATTTAGTTGATTAAATTATCGTAACTCCATACAATAATTTAATCAACTCAATATGATGACTTAATCAACTCTATAGTTCAAGAAGCATGGTTGCCAATGATATTCTCATTCGGAGATGAGGATAAAGTGATAACGATAAATCAGCGCTTGACACCTTTCAGGACGAACTCTGGAATGAAATGGATTTTACCTTAGAATCCATCAATATTATAACAAGAAAGAGGTGAAAGTTCTACAAAACTTCATATTTTAAGACGATCCTGATCAGATAAGTTGTTGCCTCGATGCATCTAGGAAGTTTAGATATTCAATTACTAAATCTATAACTTGGTTGTGCCTTGTAAATTTCGTTGCAGAAATACTTAAGCAGAAGAACATTTCGAACAACAGATACTAATGATGGAAGTTCTTCTTGGGGTGTAGGGAAAAACAGAGGATCATAGTAGCGTGCTGAAGAATTGGATTAGGTAAGAAAGATAGTTTTGGATTAGGTAAGAATTGGAGTAGGTAAGAAAGAAGTGCAATAGTAGCCATGTGAAGAGGAGAAGAGAAGTTACAAGAAATTAATTTGGTGATCGACAATAATTATATTCTTGAACTAGTTTGATTTCACGTCATTATTATTTTTCGAGCAGGGACAATTGGCTAATGTAATAATCTTTCTCACAACCCATATGTCAAAGGTTTTAATCCAAAACTTAACATGTGGTTGCCTCTGTGATTACTTCACACAATATGTACTTCACATGATCACATATTCACATCAACAACACATGGTCACATAATCATTATAGCTTAATGCATGTTACGAACAATTATTTGATACTTGTCAATTAGTTTCAATTTCGATTCTACCAGTTTTACCCAAAGCTATGCTTTAGCAAGCTCCTCTTTCTTGATCAATCATCAAACACAACGACAAATATACCTACTGGTTCCATGGCTCTTTTTTCAAGTACATGAGTATACATAATCCATGTGAAATTGACAAGACAAATGCAAAGGTGTATGTTCTAAGAGATATTTATCTTCAGGAATCATGTATACAAATATTTATCTTCACGAATCATGTATGTTCTAAGATATACTTTGGTCACCCTTCGAATGATACATGGTATCAATCCTTGCAGCATGCATTTTTCTCCAGAATTCAATTACTAAATCTATAGCTTGGTTGTGCCTTGTAAATTTCGTTGCAGAAATACCTAAGCAGAAGAACATTTCGAACAACAGATACTAATGATGGAAGTTCTGCTCGGGGTGTAGGGAAAAACAAAGGATCATAGACAGTAGCATGCTGAAGAATTGGATTAGGTAATGAAGGACCATGTGGAGGTCCATCCATGTTTGTGATGAGTATTTGACTAAATTTGAGCTTGGGTTACTCTTGTTTGTGTTTGATTTGAATTGGATTTTCAATTGGAAGCAATTTGAGGTCTTCTCTATTTTCCCGGTGCTACCGGCTAGAACGAGAAAAATGAATTTTAATGAGTGTACTTTGATGGATTTATTTCACATTTTTGAGGGCATTGCTATGTGAGGAGTTTCTTTGTCTTTGATGGTTGCAGGGCGACGGTGCTAGGTCATGGTGAGGCGGAGGATGACCGGGACTAGGCGAGGAGCGTCGGAGGTCCAGACGGTTGGGAGATCGCCGAAAGATGATCGGAGAGGGAGTCGAGGCAAGTCAAGAAGACAAGGAAAGGAGATGATGCTAGCTAGATGCCGCGTGGATCAATGAGGGCCGTCGGATTGAGGTCTAGTTGATAGGTTAGCGGGTCTAGGTAGTATGCTTTGAAAACCGTGCAAGAAAACTCGGTATGTGTGTGGGTTTTGGGTTAGCCCTTGCATGGCTGTGTGTGTGGGTTAATCCTAGACCTTAGATGAGTGCTCTAGGGTTGAGGGACTCATCCAAGGGTGGTAGGTGGCCCAAGAGTAGTATAAATAGGGGTGGAGGGGTAGCCTCCTTCCCTTGAAGGTTTTGAGGTTTTTGATGCTCCTTTGAACTTTGCCCACATGAATGTGAGGCTTTGTAACCTCTCCTTCCAGAAATGAAATGTTTCCTCAAATCATTTCTTTTCTTTGTGCATTTACATTATGCATTTAAATTACGCAATTTACATTATGCACTTAAATTCCGCAATTAAATTCAGCACTTACATTCTTGCAATTTACATTTATGCAATTTGGATTTGCCTCCCCTCCTTCTAAATGCTGTTCTTATAGGATGTATTAAGGGTGTTCATTTGGTTTTACATCTTTCTTACACCCTTCGATAGACTAGAGATCAAATTTCTTATCAATTTGCAAATCTGTCCAGAACTTGTTCTTCACGCATTAGTCAGTATTTGATTTTTATAAAAATATATAAAAATAATTTTTAAGTGATTCTTTTTGGAGAAGGTGCAGGACTCATATATACATCTGTATAAATTTCTTGAGTCTACTGGTTGCACTGTTTGAGAGCTATGAAGTGAACACCGAGCCTCAAACTTTCTGGTCGAAGTTCCTGACCTTCTGTATTGCTTGATTTTTCATTCTTATTCTACAAAGCTTTCTGAGGTGATTTTTGGTGGAGTGTGTCAAGACTCTACTTCTCACAGGTAAATAAATTCCCAAAAATTTTAGAGCAACAGAAACTCACCAACCACCTGTTCCAACTTAGGACAATTTCTGAAAATCTGCTTTAACTTTTCTGAAAAGAGATTTTTGTATTTTAGCTTTATCTCTTTTAGAAAAGAAGTCTTTTGAATTGATTCCTCTTTTGTTTGGACACTTGACAACCAGGATTGTGATTAAAAAAACCCCTCATATGATTCGTGGTTGTTATCCATACAAGCTAGGGGTACACATAGTTGTCTAATTGTTCTGGGTTTTGGAGGGTGTGCGAATATGAGAAGCACCAGTTTGAACGAAAATATTTGGGTGCTTTAGATTTTTATTACAAGAGTGTTTGGAGTACTTTGAATGGGGGAAATTTTATTTGGGATCATTCACCCCCCCTCTGATCGCCATTTCGATCTTTTATTTGGTATCAGAGCTTGTTTTTCTCTTCCATAGATCTTGACCGGTCTCAAGAGCCATGGCGATGGACAAGTATTCCACCAAGCCTCCCATTTTTGCTGGAGTTGATTTTTCGTTTTGGAAATCGCGGATGGATTCATACATCACTGCCCAGGGCTACCTGATATGGCAGAAGGTGAAACTCCCGTATGAGGTTCCTACTGATGAAAATGTCACGGCCATCAATATGGTTGACGTTGAGGTGAATGCTAAGGCAAGGAACATTCTCATACAGGGTCTTAGCCACGGTGAGTATGATAGGATTTCTCACCTTCGCTCCGCTCACGAGATTTGGGTAACCCTCGATGCTTACCATGAGGGCTCTACTCAAATCAAGACTGTGAGGCAGGACCAGTTCAAGCGCGAGTACAACAAGTTTGATCAACGTGCTGGTGACAGTCTCGACGGGTGTTTTGGTCGGTTTACAAAGATTTTGAGTGACCTCCAAGTAGTTGGCTACATATACCCTGACTCGGACAATGCTCGGCATTTCTTAACCGCACTCGACCTTCGGGTTTGGGAGATGAAGGTGACCACCATCAAGGACACCACCGACTTATCGACTCTGACTCTTGACGGGCTTTATTCCCGCCTCAAGACTCATGAGATCGATGTCGTCTATCGAAAGACGAAATCTCAGTCGATGGATTTGGTCACCGATCCCATTGGATCTTCTTCTTCTGATCCTTCTATTGGTTTCTCTCTTTCCGCCCTTTTTGAGCTAAGCGATGACCAACTAGAAAAATTTCCAGAAAATGAGCTTGCTCTTCTCGCTCGCAAATTTTCTCATGCATACAAGAGGGTGAGAAAGAGGAAGAGAGGTGGCATGATCACATGCTTCGAGTGTGGTGGCCCCAACCACATTCGGGCTAATTGCCCCAAGCTGGAGAAGGGTAAGAACGATATTGGCGGTTCGGGCAAGAACGACTACATCGATAAGAACCGCAACAAGAAGCCTCCAGTTCGTGAATCGGCGCACGAGAAGAAGTACCGCAACTTCTCCAAGAACAAGAAGCTCTTCCACGCGTCCTCGCTGCAGCGACATCAACCTCTCCGACACGAAGACATGGAGCGACGAGGGCGAGGATGAACTGCAAGAGAAGAAGGGCGGCGACGACTTCTCCGGCATGTGCTTCATGGTCGACGCCAACGGCATCAGCGACTCCGAGCTCTACAGCGACTCGGACGATGTACCCTCCTATGACCAGCTCAATGAAGCTTTCTGTAAACTAGGAAGATTTCATGCTAGAGCTAGAGCTAGGTGTACGGAGCTTGAGAAGGAAGTAGGTACCTTGACTCGGTAGTTAGCTTCTCTTAGATCTTCTTCCTGCCGAGTCACTGATGATTGCTCTTTGCGTGATGCTATTCTTGTGGAGTTGGAGAACTTAAGGACTATGCATGATAGTGTGTTGACTGAATTAGAAAGTCTTAAGTTGAAGAATGCTAGCGATAATTCTGTTGATTCTATTCCACTAGATGCTAGTTTTCTTCATGCTCACTCTACTCCTTCTTGTGCTAATTGCCCTAAATTGCTTGCCGAAATTGATGCCATCAGCGATCACCTTAGGAAGCTTTCTTCTAGAAACGATGAACTTGAAATGCATGCTTCTAAGGACCCAGTCAGCTCATGTGAGGGCTGTAGGCAACTAAAACTTGACAATGAATTCTTAAGTGTCAAGTGTGCTAAACTTGCTAAGAACTTACTAGATAAGTCACAAAAAAGTTGCTTGCGATGTTCTGTGATTGAGGGGGACTTGGATAAAATCCATGTCGAGCTTAGGAAGAAATTAGAAGACCAAGCTCATAGAATTAGAAATGCGTCTTGCGTTTCTTGTGAGGCCCTCAAGATTGAGGCAGCCGTCTTTGAGGAGAAAAATGCACGTGCTGAGAGAGCTCATCTTTCTGGTTCTTCTTCTTCTTCTTCCCCCTGCTCTTCTTGTGCCTCTTTTTTTCGAGATTGCCAGTATCTTATGAGCACTCTCAAGAAGTTTGTTGGAGGCAAGAAGAAGCTCAATCTTATTCTAGACCAATCCAAGATTAGTAGATTCAATCAAGGTCTAGGATTTGATCCATTAGAGCACGCTCGGGCGCATCCTCCCACCATTGTGCGCGGCTCCAGGAGTGGTGAAATTGTGGTAGCTCCCAGAGTGAGTACCACCGTGTTTAGGTCTGCTGGGGTTGTCCATAGGACTTCGACTAGAAGGTGTTACTCCTATTATACGCCTCTAGCAAGGCGAAGTACACATGCACCTTCTGTAAGAAGGATGGTCACCTAGTAGATTTCTGCTTCAGGCACGCCAAGATCAATCGGCGTGAGCGTGTTGCTGCCCTTAAGAGTATTCAAGGTCATCCCCGGACTTTGAGTGCTCCTAAGGCACCTGCGCTTCTTGACGAGTTAGAAAGTCGCTTTGTTTTTGGCAGCGTCCAGGACTCGGTTTTCATGCTAATTCTTTGAGTTTTAGTCCTGGAGCTGTTCGTAGTCAGTCTTTCCACCGTCCTCTTAATATTCCGCATTTTTCTCATCGAGGTAGATATCAGTGGCGTGATGTGTTTTCTGGTAGGAGTTTTAGACAGCTTCACTGGGGTGGTTCGGCTTTTGCACCACGACATGCCAACCCAGTTTCAGCTCCTAGATCATCTACTAGAGTTGCTACTGATCTTGTTAGGGTTAAGCGTCGAGAGACACTCGAGTCCAGTCTTCTTCTGTGACTGGTACTCTGAGGTGTCGTATGGTTCAGTATTGGGTTCCTAAGTCTTCACTCTATCCCAGTACTAAGTCATCTTTCTCTCTTGTGTCTTGATCAGGTTCGTCGGATGGGGAAGGGAGATGTTTGGATTGTCGACTCCGGTTGTTCTCGTCATATGACCGGAGATTCTCGTTGGTTCTCTTCCCTAGTCCGAGCCCCGGGTGATAAGTTGATCACTTTCGGGGATGCTTCTTCAGGTAGAGTCATTGCTAAAGGTACCATCTGCATTAACCAAAATTTTATTCTTAAAGATGTTGCCTTAGTAAGTAAGCTGCAATACAATCTGCTCTCTGTTTCTCAACTTATCGATGACTCTTGCGAGGTAAGCTTCAAGAGTAATGCCTGTAGAATCCTTGATTCATCAGGAGGGTTAGTTTGTGGGATTTCTAGATTTGGGAGAGTCTTTCGTGCTGATTTTTCTGCTTCTTCTGGAGACTCTCTTCGATGTTTGATTGCTACGAGTCCGTGATCTCTCATACGCATAGGAGACTTGGTCACATTAGTTTTGATCATTTGACCCGAGTTAGCAGCCACGATCTCATTCGGGGTTTGCCCAAACTCAAGATGGTCAAAGACTTAGTTTGCTCTCCCTGCCGACATGGCAAGATGGTTGCTGCTTCTTATCCTCCGATCACCGTTGTGATGACTAATGCACCAGGACAGCTTTTACATATGGACACTGTTGGTCCAGCTAGAGTGCAGTCAGTGGGAGGAAAGTGGTATGTTCTTGTTATTGTTGATGATTTTTCGAGGTATTTTTTGGGTGTTCTTCATGTCCTCGAAGGATGAGACTTTTACCCATTTTAGGGGTTTGGTTCATAGGTTGTCTTTTGAGCTCCCTGGTGCTCTACGAGCTATACGCAGTGACAATGGCACGGAGTTCAAGAACTTCTATTTTGAGAGTCTCTGTGTGGAGTCTAGTTTAGAGCATCAGTTCTCCTCTCCCTACGTCCCTCAGCAAAATGGCTTAGTGGAAAGGAAGAACAGGACCCTGGTAGAAATGGCCAGGACGATGCTAGACGAGTACAGTACTCCTAGGAAGTTTTGGGCTGAGGCTATAGCTACTGCTTGCCATGTTTCTAATCGTGTATTCTTGAGAGCACATTTGCACTGCACTGCACTTCTTACGAGTTGAGGTATGGGCGAAAGCCTAGTGTTTCTCATTTTCGTGTGTTTGGTTACAAGTGTTTTATTTTGAAGTCTGGTAACCTGGATAAGTTTGAGTCTCATTCTTCTGATGTTTTCTTTCTGGGTTATTCGACTTCTTCTCGTAGCTATAGGATCTGAAGTTGCGATGCGCATAGGATCATAGAGACCTGTGAAGTGACCTTTGATGAGGCTAGCCCAGGAGCTAGACCCGATATTTCAGGCTCTTCTTCTTCCTCCGAGACCATCTTTGTAGAGGATGAGGATGATGGAGATGATGGTGTTCCACCTGATCCAGTCCCCTCTACACCTGAGGTGCCTCCTGTTTCCATTTCTGCACCTCAGGAAGGCCAGCCCTTGCCTTCTGACTCTCATTCAGTTAGTGGCTTTGCTCCTGCCTCTTCTGTGCATGAGGTAGAGGCCACTTTTGCTTCTGGACCTCCCCGTCATATTCAGTGTTCTCATCCACCTGATCAGATCATCGACTATCTGTTTGAATGAGTCACTCGCTCAAAATCAGGTTTGTCCAGTTTCTGCCTTCACTCTGCCTTTGTTGCCTTGTTTGAGCCGAAGGATGTGACTCATGCATTATCTGACGAGTCTTGGACTAATGCTATGCATGAGGAACTTGAAAACTTCAAGAGGAACAAGTCTGGCAGCTTGTAGAACGTCTATCTGGTCATAATGTCATTGGGACCAAGTGGGTGTTAAAAAACAAGCAGAGTGAGGATGGGGTTGTCATTCGCAACAAGGCTAGGCTAGTTGCACAGGGTTTTTCTCAGGTTGAGGGTCTTGATTTTGAGGAGACCTTTGCCTCTGTAGCTAGACTAGAGGCTATTTGGATCCTACTTGCATTCTCTGCATCCCGGGGCTTCAAGCTCTATCAAATGGATGTCAAGAGTGCATTCCTCAATGGCTATATTGAGGAAGAGGTTTATGTCAAACAACCTCCAGGATTTGAGAACCCCAAGTTTCCGAGTCATGTATACAAGCTCTCCAAAGCCCTGTATGGACTCAAGCGGGCCCCGAGCATGGTATGAGAGGCTCAAGTCTTATCTTCTCACCATGACTTCAAAATGGGCGTAGTAGACAAGACTCATTCATCGACACCATGAGTCGCATTTTCTTCTCGTCCGTTTTATGTGGGCGATATCATTTTGGTGGCTCATCTCATTCGCTTGTGTCTCGGTTTTACGAGGTGATGAGCATAGAGTTTGAGATGAGTATGATGGGCGAGTTGAGCTACTTTCTTGGCTTCCAAATCAAGCGGACTCGGGAGGTACATTCTTGCATCAAGGCAAGTATACAGTGACCTCTGAGCGCTTGATATGTCGATGGGAAGCGGTGATGACTCCTATGGCCACCACTACTGTCCTCAAGCCCGATGATGATGGTGAGCCTGCTGATCAAAAGGAGTTTCGGAGCATGATCGTCTCCCTCTTGTACCTCACTGCTTCGAGGCCGGACATACATTTTGCTGTGTGTCTGTGCGCTCGATTTCAAGCTTCTCCTCGTGCCTCTCACCGCCAGGCGGTCAAGCGCATCTTCAAGTACCTTCGTGCTACCACTAATTATGGTATTTGGTACTCTTCTTCTTCTTGTCTATCTCTTAGAGGCTTTTCCGATGCCGACTTTGCTGGCTGTAGGATAGATAGGAAGAGCACTTCTGGCACTTGCCAATTCATTGGCACTTCTCTTGGTTCTTGGTCATCTAGAAAGAAGTGCAGGGTTGCAGATCCTTCTTTGAGGCCGAGTATGTTCTTTGCGACCGATTCTTTGTAGCTGTGTTCTCTGGATGAGATCGACCTTGCGGGACTTTGGGTTAGAGATAGAGAGTGTGCCACTTTTACGTGACAACACTTCACTAATTGCATTGCTAAAAACCGATGCAACATTCCGGATCAAGCACATTGATATTAGATATCACTTCCTTAGAGACCATGTGGAGAAGGGAGATATCGCGCTTGTTCATAGAGTGACCTTGATTAGCGATATCTTCACCAAGCCTTTGTATAGCTCAGTTTGTTGCCTTGAGGAGTGAGCTTGGAGTCGTGAGCACTTACGGCCTTTCGTGAGGGAGCTGGTTTGTATATTATGTATTATATGTTTTCTTCGACTTTTCTTTTCTTTGTGTTTCTTCCGGGTGACTTTGGGCTTGTTTTCTTGAGTTGAGTTCACTCACTTAGACTTGGCATGCCTTGCATGGACCTCTTATCTTGTGTTTTAGGTTGCTATCATGCGTGATTAGGTGTTCTCTCTTCTCTCTAGGTTGAGTTCCCTCACAGTCTTATAAGTCTAGCGGTATTGGGCCTCCACAGGTAGGCAGAGTGCATGTGCACTCCTTAGTTGGGATCTAGAGTCGACTTCCCTATGTCGATCCTTTGGGAAGATAAGAGCGAGTCTGAGCTGTAGTGAGTCTCTTCTATCTTATCTATGCTCAATATCCATCCAGTTTTGCAGTTTCTCGACTTCCTCTCCTCATTCTGTTTTTTTTGTTGTTATTGAGTTCATTCGGTTTTTCTTTATGCCTAATCTTGATAATAACTCAACTTTAACCAGATTTAAGCTTAAAATTGATTCATTTGTTGAGGGGGAGTTTGGGAATCTGTTCATGCATTGCATTTAGACTGTATTTTCTGTTTTATGAGCTTTGTCTATTATGCAATTGACTCAATCTTCATGAAATACATCATGCTATATCTTTTGAAGAAAATCACTAGCTTAGATATGTCCAAGTCCATTTATCATGCTAAGCTTATTAAAATCTGAAAAATTTGAAAGATTTAAATGAAAACTTAACGAAACATGTTGCTTTTACTTACTAAGTTTCTTCTCTAGGGGTTTTTACCATGAATTGTGAAATTTTGGATTTCTCTAGAGTCCCTATAGCAACTTGGGTGAAATTTGTTTGATCCATATTTGAGTCTTTCAGAATTGCTCATATGTGCTAAATTAAAAAAAAAATTTGACTCTTTTGTGCAAAATTGATCTCAACACTTTATATTCACGAGATTGCTTCCCGTTGCACTTGGGATGAACTTGGAATATATTGTGTATGACCAAGATCTTTCTCTTAAGAGTTACTCTTGAGATGATCGAAAAAGGCTTGAGTCAATTTTTTTTTAAAAAATGCAAATATCAAACACATAAGTGGGTAAAGAATGCAAATAATGTCAAACATTTGCACCCCGCTATGTTTTTTAAAGTCTTAAAATTTTTTTGCATAAATTGAAAAATAAGCTTGAAGGACCTTATATGCACTTCAAAATTCCCCAAAGTGTTGAGTAGGTTGAACTCTAGGTTTTTCATTTGATCCTTGAGTGGTTTTGCTTCTAGCTTTGAAACTTTGCTAAGTTTTGCACTTGTCAAATCATGCTAAAATGAAATATTGTAAAACTCAGCTTTTTCATAAAATGTATTGGTCTTGGACATGTCTTAGTTCAGTCATATTCTGAAATTGACAAGCTTGGTGTAATATCTTTCCATTTTGATCAATTGGATAATCTTCAAAGCTCTTTAGATTGCATTTCATGCATACATAAAAAAAATTGATGCCTATATTGCCAAAAGGGGGAGAAAACGTAGAAAAGGCATCACTAAAAAGATAAAAATGTGAATGCTTATTTGGTTATTATGATCCTTGTAAATCTATGTTACTACTTCTTTTGGATCATAATTTCATAATCACAATTGACATGTTTAGTTGGATTTTAGAGTTTTTGTTGAAAACTTGCTCTTTGTTAAATTTAACTCTAAAATCTAAATTCCTCTTCATCAACTTGGTCATGATTTTATATCTTTCTCTCTGGACCAAGTTTGGCTTTGCAATCAAATTGCTTTCTTCTTCTCTCATTCAAACTCAAATTTATGCCTTTTGTGTGGTTTGTCAATATACTCATCAAGGGGGAGATTGAAGGACCATGTGGAGGTCCATCCATGTTTGTGATGAGTATTTGACTAAATTTGAGCTTGGGTTGCTCTTGTTTGAGTTTGATTTGAATTGGATTTTCAATTGGAAGCAATTTGAGATCTTCTCTGTTTTCCCGGTGCTACCGGCTAGAACGAGAAAAAATGAATTTTAATGAGTGTACTTTGATGGATTTATTTCATATCTTTGTGGGCATTGCTATGTGAGGAGTTTCCTTGTCTTTAATGGTTGCAGGGCGACGGTGCTAGGTCATAATGAGGCGGAGGATGACCGGGACTAGGCGAGGAGTGTCGAAGGTCCAGACAGTTGGAGATCGCCGGAAGATGATCGGAGACGGAGTCCGGGCAAGTCAAGAAGACAAGGAAAGGAGATGATGCTAGCTAGATACCGCGTGGATCAATGAGGGCCGTCGGATTGAGGTCTAGTTGATAGGTTAGTGTGGGTTTTGGGTTAGCCCTTGCATGGCTGTGTGTGTGGGTTAATCCTAGCCCTTAGATGAGTGCTCTAGGGTTGAGGGACTCATCCAAGGGTGGTAGGTGGCTCAAGAGTAGTATAAATAGGGGTGAAGGGGTAGCCTCCTTCCTTTGAAGGTTTTGAGGTTTTTGATGCTCCTTTGAGGTTTGCCCACATGAATGTGAGGCTTTATAACCTCTCCTTCCAGAAATGAAATGTTTACTCAAATCATTTCTTTTCTTTGTGCATTTACATTACGCATTTAAATTACGCAATTTACATTATGCACTTAAATTCCGCAATTAAATTCAGCACTTACATTCTTGCAATTTACATTTATGCAATTTGGATTTGCCTCCCCTCCTTCTAAGTTCTATTCTTCTAGGATGTATTAAGGGTGTTCATTTGGTTTTACATCTTTCTTACACACTTGGATAGACTAGAGATCAAGTTTTTTATCAATTTGCAAATCTGTCCAGAACTTGTTCTTCATGCAGTAGTCAGTATTTGACTTTTATAACAATATATAAAAATCGTTTTTAAGTGATTCTTTTTGGAGAAGGTGCAGGACTCATATATACATTTGTATAAAATTTCTTGAGTCCACTGGTTGCACCGTTTGAGAGCTATGAAGTGAAAACCGAGGCTCAAACTTTCTGGTCGAAGTTCCTGACCTTCTGTATTGCTTGATTTTTCGTTGTTATTATAAAAAGATTTCTGAAGTGATTTTTGGTGGAGTGTTTGAAGACTCTACTGCTCACAGTGAAAAAAATTCCCAAAAATTTTAGAGCAACAGAATCTCACCAACCACCTATTCCAACTGAGGACAATTTCTGAAAATCTGCTTTAACTTTTCTGAAAAGAGACTATGGTATTTTAGCTTTATCTCATTAGAAAAGAAGTCTTTTGAATTAATTCCTTTTTTGTTTGGACAATTGACAACCAGGATTTTGATTAAAAAAACCCCTCATATGATTCATGGTTCTTATCCATGCAAGCTAGGGGTACACATAGTTGTCTAATTGTTCTGGGTTTTGGAGGGTGTGCGAATATGGGAAGCACCAGTTTGAACGAAAATATTTGGGTTTTTTAGATTTTTATTGCAAGAGTGTTTGGAGTACTTTGAGTGGGGGAAATTTTATTTGGGATCATTCACCCCCCCTCTGATCGCCATTTCAATGTTTCAGGTAAGAAAGATAGTTTTGGATTAGGTAAGAATTGGAGTAGGTAAGAAAGAAGTGCAATAGTAGCCATGTGAAGAGGAGAAGAGAAGTTACAAGAAATTAATTTGGTGATCGACAATAATTATATTCTTGAACTAGTTTGATTTCACGTCATTATTATTTTTCGAGCAGGGACAATTGGCTAATGTAATAATCTTTCTCACAACCCATATGTCAAAGGTTTTAATCCAAAACTTAACATGTGGTTGCCTCTGTGATTACTTCACACAATATGTACTTCACATGATCACATATTCACATCAACAACACATGGTCACATAATCATTATAGCTTAATGCATGTTACGAACAATTATTTGATACTTGTCAATTAGTTTCAATTTCGATTTTACCAGTTTTACACAAAGCTATGCTTTAGCAAGCTCCTCTTTCTTGATCAATCATCAAACACAACGACAAATATACCTACTGGTTCCATGGCTCTTTTTTCAAGTACATGAGTATACATAATCCATGTGAAATTGACAAGACAAATGCAAAGGTGTATGTTCTAAGAGATATTTATCTTCAGGAATCATGTATACAAATATTTATCTTCACGAATCATGTATGTTCTAAGATATACTTTTGTCACCCTTCGAATGATACATGGTATCAATCCTTGCAGCATGCATTTTCCTCTAGAATTCAACGTAGTATTTCTAGATTATTTTGCTTTTACAATTTTATTTCATACTTTTGTATATAATATTTGTGTCATACACAAAAATATTCAGCATTCTCTTTGTGTTGCACCTTGTGAATCAGTGGGTTTTAATAACCTTAAACTAGTGGAGAATAGTGATCCACACAATACAAATACCAAATACAACCATGCAAGAACCGTATATCTTAGAACAAACATCAATATTAAACACTCAACATATATCATCAAAGAGTAATCTGGTAGCAACCCGCCCATTCGTTGGAGTTGGACACGACGACGTCCATGTGACGGCCGACGAAGGAGACGATGAGGCCAAGGACGGTGCCGAAGGGGTCACGGTTTCGCGAGGAGGGCGACGAAGGGGTACTCATGGTGAGCCTCGCGAGGAGGGCAACGAAGGGGTCACGGTCGAGGCCGCCAACGGTGTCCTTGAGTGGCGGCGTCGGAGATGCCATCTGAGACGTGCCCTCGAGCGGCGGGGAGGAGGCCGAAGCGCCAGGGAGGAGGTCGAGAATCGCTAGGGTTTGCGGGAGATGAAACACATAAGTCTGCGCTACGAACCTCAATCGATATGTTTATATAGTGGGCTGAGGTAATATCACAAACGGTTCGTAGTTAGAACCGTCTGTGCTATGACCTTATCACAGACGGCTCATATTCAAAACCGTATGAGATCATATCACAGACGGTTTTTAAATAAAACCGTCAGTTGATCTCAGACGGTTTTTAAATAAAACCGTCAGTGATATGGATGTATATCACTGACGGTTCATGAAGAGTACCGTCTGTAATTATATCACTAACGGTTTCACTATAGAACCGTCAGTGATGTTCTTTAGCACAGACGGTTTTTTCAAACCGTCTGTATTGGGGCGTCTACTATAAGCCTTTCTGTAGTATTGTGTGCTTAATATTATTCGCAATTTTAGATTGCATCTTCTACGTTCTTGCTTGTGTTCTCGATTCGCATGCAGGGATTAGCCTTCTTGGCGAGGTCAACCATGTTTGTGCATGGTTGATAACCAAAGGAGCCGTGGTGTAGCGATTGCAGGGTTCGAATCCATTCTGATTGGAAGCCGGATCGTCAACGTCGAGTTCTCCATCAATCGACTTACCAGTACCTTTCGGAAGATCGGGCTACCGTTCCCATCAAGTGGTATCAGAGCTTCGGTTGCCCGATAGGTAATTCTTGTATCCCCACTTTTGTTTTGCCATCAACTTAGAGTTCAGAAAAATTGCCCCACAAAAAGTTCATCATCGATTCCGCTGTGCTACAACCCCTTGTGCCTTTGCAATTTTCGTTTTTATTTCGCTTGTTGAGTTTGTGTCCATCGTCGTCATCTTGTTGCTAGTTTGAGGTCGTGATCCTAGTTTCTAGTTGTCCCTTTCCATTGCCCTAGTTCTTGTTTTGCACTGTTAGCCCTAACTGAAAGGAAGTAGTGAAGTAACAGGCAATTCTAGATTGCGCAGTGTTCAGTAAAACAGCCATAACTTTTGCATACGAACTCCGATCGGGGCTAATTTTTTTTTGTTTCGAAGAGAACGACGACGTGCATCTGAAAAATCCACAGGAAAAAAGACCTGTTCAACTTTGGACACACAAAATCAGCCTCTAATACCGAGTTTCGAGCCCCACAAGTTTCATGTGCTGTTTTTGCCTATTTTTCGGTCATCTGTTTAACATCTTCTCTTGTTCCAAAATGTGAGATTTTTGTTTTGCCTTTGAGTTAAAAGAAAGGAAAACAAAAGGCAAGTGCAAAAAGAAGCCGCACTGAAAAAAATTAAAGAGAAGAAAAGAATCAAAAAGAGGGAAAAAGAAGCAGATAATCAGAATTGCTTGCATCCTTTGAGTCCTATGTGCTTTGATATATCTCTTGCTAGGTTGAATTAGTTCTAGGAACACGTTTAGGCCAGCAACTGTGACAAGAACATTGGACATTTATTCAGCTTGCTAATCTGATTTCGATATTTCTTATTCCTTGCTACTAAATATTACCTTCCGAGCTCCACATACTTCTTATCAGTTCAGGTTCTCCTTTGCAATCGCTTTGCTCACGCCCTCAAGGTATCACGAACCAGCCACCAGTTGTGCTACCTGCTGCTTTGGTAAGAACCTTGCAAGAGCTCGGTAAGACGCGTGAGAGTTTGTGATCCCAATGTCCAGTACCTAGTAGTTGATAGGGATAATACTTTGTGCTATCTTCTGTTTTCTACTAGCAAAGGCAGGGGTACCGGAGGATCAAGATGGAAACTAGTGTGTTCTTCATAACGTGCTCCGAGAGATGCTTGGAGAGATGAATGAGACTATGAACAAGCAAATTCAAAACATGGAGAATGCACTTGATAGAAAAGAGCATAAGCACCAACCCAACTTTAATTCATCTCCTTCTGCTGGTAAAGGTAAGAATTTTCCAGTTCTTCCTTCTTATAACGGATTTGGTGTTGATGCTTATATTGATTGGGAAATAGAGGTAGATAAAACTCTTTCGCAATGTAAACTCTGTAATAAACGAAAAATTAAAGTTGCCGCTAGTGCTTTAACTCTCTATGCATCAATTTGGTGGAACAATTTTTGTACTTATAAGACAGTACCACAAATATGGAAACATATGAAACGACATATGAGAGATGAATTTGTTCCTGCTTATCATTCTAAAAAGTTACTTTATGAATTGCAATGTTTACAACAATGTGATAAAACTGTCAAGGAATATTACGAGGAATTAGAAACTTTATTGTTGCATTATGGATTAGATGAATATGAAGAAGCTAAGGAAATAAGATTTTTAAATGGACTTGACAAGAAAATTCAGAGTATTCTTGTTGATAGGGAATACAATTCTCTCTCTAGTTTATTTAATATTGCTTGTGAGGTTGAAACTCAAATTGAACATGAAAGACATCTTGCTGAAATTAATGTTTATAATTGCCAAAGTGAAGAATTTTCTTTGGAAGAACGGCATCTTGTCGAGTTTCCACTTGCTACTAACTTTTCACAGGACATTGAGAACAAGAACGAGAAGAAAAACACACAAGAGAAGGAGGAGTAGGTCATACTTGATATCCCATGCATGCCTCAAGAATGTACATATCATGATATGCCTAAATCGGCTGAGATAGAAAACAAAGGTAATGGCATATGTACTATTTTCACACGAGGAGAGAATTCTGTTGATGTGCTAAATTTGGCCACTACTGGTGCTATGCTAGAACAACAGTTAGTGGACACAAAAACTGAATCACCATTGTCACAATATGATTGTCTTGCTGTCCCTAGTGATAAAAAAGAGTTGTGTGATAATATCTCATTTATATCCATGCCTCAACTAGTGAATGAACATGTCAGTTTTATTTCTGATCTAAACATGTGTGCTGAAAATAAAGATGTTATTCACCTTGCTAATGAAAAGGATGAGATTAAACTGTTGTCTTCCTTGAATACTTTGGGTTACATTGAATTTGATGTCATATGCGATCTCAATTGTTTAGAGGAGAGATTTTTTATGCCTGCTAATTTTTCATGGTCATCCAGCGTTAGTTTTCATGCTATGGGCAAATATAATGATAAAGGAAAGTACATGGTGCATCGAGTTTATATTTGTACCATTTTGAAATCTTCTTTTAATGTGCCACACTATCAACAACCAAAGAATATGTTGGTTTCTTTGCCGCCTCTTGTTACTAACCTTTTGCAGACTAATGAGCTTGAGTCAAGGACGACTCAAAATCAAGAAGGGGAGGATGATGAGACCATGCCGGCCTAGCAAGCCATGCTTCGATCTCAAGCCAAGACAAGGGCCCAACAACTTCTGATGCTCTAGCCCCACCTCAAGATCAAGCCCAATTCGTTCACGAGTCCAGTTCGGCTCTGAGGAGAAGTCTAACTAAAAATAACCATATCTGGGTCATACAAAGTCCGTTTGAGGCGTTCTTGGACTCTACGGAGAAGCCCATGACGAGAGCTTTCCAACGGAAGTAGTTTGACATCCAAACTCCTTCTGAATCGATAGGAATCGTCAAATCAATATGACAAACAGAATCTGCCAGGTGCTGCGCCACCTCCACTTGGGCCCAAAGGCCTTGTATGACCTAGGGTTTCATGGCCACCCCCTTGGCCACCTCTCTTGCCCTCTCCCTCATACATATTTAGTAGCCGTCGCTAGAATAGATGGGTTTTGCTTAGATTACAACTAGACACTTTGTCAGTTCTTCGCCGTTCATCGGTTTGTGGAACCCCAACTCGTGTGCTTAATATTATTCACAATTTCAGATTGCATCTTCTACGTTCTTGATTGTGTTCTCGATTCACATACAGGGATTAGCCTTCTTGGTGAGGTCAACCGTGTTTGTACATGGTTGATAACCAAAGGAGCCGTGGTGTAGCGATTATAGGGTTCGAATCCATTTTGATTGGAAGCTAGATCGTCAACGTCGAGTTCTCCACTAATCGACTTACCAGTACCTATCGGAAGATTGGGCCACCGTTCCCATCACTACATGCGACAATTCCATATCTCATTAAGTCAAGATTATCAATTTTTATCATGTGATATAAACTCATCGTACAACTAAGCATGTCTAAGCATAGCTACAATAACACAATTATTGATATTACAATTATGTCCAACTAATAATGTCCCAACATTGGGTAACAATGGAAACATGGCATTCCAATAAACAAGGTGGCATAATGACAATTGGGTATTTAGCTATTCCCAGCAAATGATCGTTGGTACACAAACAACTTGCAATTTGTATAAGACAAATACTTTTGCAAATATAGGTTCAATATGATCAAAGGTTATGACTTACCTTGTTGATGTACACTTGTTGTTGAGTCTCTTATCTTCAAATCCTTCGTTCACTCTCTGGGATCAATGTCTATCGGAAAATAAAGCAACAAATACAAATAAAGAACAAATCGAGACTCAAACAAACTTTAAATGGAAAATAAATGGCTCTAAAATGAAGAGCTTGGTTTTAACAAAAATTAGAAATTTGAATTGCCTCAATCGGAACTCGTATAAAAGAGAATGGGCTACTGGAAGATTAAAATCAAAGAAATTGAGAGAGAAAGGATTTTCTAAAATTTTTGGAATTATTTATCTGGTTGCTAGGGTTGACGTGGACACTGACGGTGCACACGTGGACGACTGACATCATCGCTGATGTGGCGGTTGGCTTGACTGATGACATCTTGCTGATGTCTCACCTCGATGGCTCTGGCGACTTGGGCTGGCCAGTGATGGGGAACATGACGCGGCCGACAATGCAGAGGTGACAGATTGACGTTGAGGCTTAGTAGACTCAGGAGCGGGTGAGATGACAAAGCCAGAGAAGGTGATGAGGACGACCAGAACTCACCAGAGAAGGAGATCGGGCGCGGAGAAGAACTCCAGTGTCATGACGGCGCAGAAGAAAACTCCGGCAAGCTGGTGACGGTCGACATCGTGACGGTCGACGACGCTATCTCAGGTGAAGGCGAGGAGAGCGGTGTGTGCGGTGCGTCATGGGGAACTTGGAAGGCATGCTCGACTGGGACTCAAAGTTGGCGGCGAACGCGGCGACGATGCATCACAAACGTGGTAGCAGTAGCACGCTAGGGTTTTAGCGGTCGCGGGCTGGCTGGGCTAGGGAGGAAGACTAGCAAGGCAAGGGAGATGAACTAAGTGGCCGGGTGGGTAGGTGTAACACACCAATGTTTTCTTTAAGTTTAATTTTATGGTCATTTATGCAATTTGAGATTTATTGGGATTTTTCTGGATTTATTGGAATTTATTTTGAGAATTAAGTAATTAGCCTCTTTGAGAAAACTAATTAAATATCTGCATAGTCAAAATAATGTTTTCCCAAAAATATTTTATTTGAACTCAAAATGTCTCAAAGTATTTATGAGAATTTTCTTGGATTTTTCCTAATATTTCAATTGCCTTAAATAAATTAATCTAATTTTGGGAATTATTTTAAATCAAAAGGCTTTTGAAAAAAATCGGTGAACAATCTTGGGCAAGCTCCCGACCTTTGTCTTGTGTGACCCAAATACCGAAGCGGCCGTCAGCCGTTTCGCCACCGCCGCACGTGTGGACCGTTGGATCCAGATCAGCCGGCCGTTTCTTTCGCGAAACCCTAATACGATCGGCCGTTGGATCGAGATCGTGCAGTTGAGATCGTCCGGCGTTGTTTTGGAAAGAATTGATCGCTTCCGTTGATTTTGGAAAGTGCAGATTGGATCGGATCGGCCGAGATCTAATCGTGGCCATTAACCGCGAATCGGACGACTAGGCGTCTTCGTCTCCGATTCGCGTTTCCAAACCCGCCGCCGCACGCCGTCTCCACCGCGGAGTGCTAGGGTTGCCATTTGTGGGCGCAAGCCGAGGCTATAAAAGCCGTAGCCACACCCCGAGGTTCCTCACCGCCTTGCGCTTTCAGTCGTTCAAGTCTTCATCGTCGAGTCGCCGTCGTTTAGCCCCAAGAGCTAGCCGTAGTTTTCCGTAGCGCCGCCGATCGTTTTCTCGTCGTTCCGTCACCGTCAAGCATCCATCCGCCACTCGGGTTCCAGATCCAGACTCGTCGCGTCAAGTCGCGTCGAGGCCGCCACTTCATCTAGCCGGAGTCACACCGAAACGCTGTTCGTGTGGTCGTCTTCCTCCGCTTCGGTGCAAGCCCGCCGCCGTGCTTCGGAGCTTCGCGCAGCCGTTGGATCTTCGCCGGACTGTGCAGATCGAGCCACGTCTCCGCATTCAACAGTGTTCCGCTCGGGTAAGCCTTGGCCGTTAGATGTGCGATGAGCGTTCGAGATTGAGCCGCGTAAGTATAGAATGGTAGCCGTCGGATTCCCTTGCGGATGTGCGCCACGTGTCAGCGTGTGGCGCAGGGCGCCGTGTGCCGCGTCCACGGTGGACCAAAGTCGGTTCCGTGGACCTAGTCCATGGACAAGGGCTGACGTGTCGCCACCCGATTGGTCTGGGCCAGGGCTGACGTCAGCGTTGCGTAATAAAAATCTTTTCCAATAGAAAAATAATTCGGGAAAATCGGAAATTATATTTTCTGTATTTTCGGTATTTATTCAAACTTCAAAAGGCTATATCTTTTGCATCTTAACTCGGATTTGAGTGATTCAAATTTCTAAAAATTTGTAAAATCAAGATCTATTTATTGGGAAATTTTATTTTATTTTTGGAGTTTAGTTGATCTCTGTTTTGGTGTTTATTTGCTATTTTGGCATCGTTTCGCGTAGACGTTGAACTGCTCGGTGATCCGGAGGAAGATTCGTTGCTTCAAGACCCAAGTTCAGAGCAAGACCAGCACCTACTCCAAGGCAAGTTGTGCTTTGACCATGTTGCACCTGATTTCACAAAATTGCTATTTTGTCTTTTAGACTTTATGCATGATATTTTATGTGTATAAATGATTTCAATTAATCTGGGAATTAAATAATATGCCTATTTGAATTAAATCATACCTTGTCAATTATATGCCATGATCTAATTGTCACCCTAAGATGGTTAATTAATAATTGGTTAATATTGATAATCAACATGGGCTAGTTAGACAGTCATAGATTGCTTAGCCATGCCACGTCATCACATGTGTCCGAATGTTGATACTTAATCTTGACTAATGGAATATGGAACAATGTTTATGAATTGGTGTGTCATGTGTTTTCACACAGTGATATCAAGTTGTCGTGGCGAGGAGGTCACACAACTAGATTGAAATGTTGGTGGCATGTGGTGCTTGGTAATCAACTGGGGTGGTAATGATTTAGATTGGGGCAAGTGGCAAGGGGCAGTGTGCCAAGGTGGGCTAGGATTGGCAGGGGTATGTGGAAGTCTTGCCTTAATCACATTAAGGACTTAACCTTGCAAGCCTTTGACCAAAGTCTTTCTTGCAACCACATGTCTAGAGTGGGACAGCCTAGCTGAATAATTTGTGAAGCCTAGATTTCGGTGATGTTGTGGTGAATAGTGAGTCCCGGGTTTATGGTTTAACTCACATGGCACAAGAGGGGGGCCCTGTTGTGGTGGTTTAACCCTTTAATGTTGAAACCTTAGCGAACAATACTGGGTCTAGGTGTAGCATTGTAAAGGCTTTGTTATGATCACTCGCCTTGGTGGTGTTTGGTTGTATCGTGTGGGTAAAGTGCATAACCTCTGCAGAGTGTACAATCTATTCGAATAGCCTTGCTCACGGTATTGGGCAATGCTCGAGAATTACAGTTAAGGGTTAGACTTTTGTTAAACAAAAACCTATTGGGATGGCAAGGTGCCATGGAAAGTAGAAATTGATTTAGGATTGAAAACCTGGTTTACTTCAGAAATGTTGAATCTATCAATTACTGTATTTGTTTTACTGCTTTTCAATCTATTTATTGTATTCTTATTAAAATGCCGCTTTATTGCAAAATAGCCATATTAGCCATTTTTTTGGATTAAGCCAAGCATATAGAATATTAGACTTGCATTGCTGTGCATAACTAGTTGAGTGCTTTATGTACTCACCCCAACAACAACTTCAGAAGAAGGAGAATCTACGCCTTTCGTGGAGGAGGATTATATGGATACGAATGCTTAGGGTCCGAGCCTTGTCAGTTGCCTGCGGTGAACTAGGGAGCTGCTACGCTTATTTAATTTTCGCTGCTTCTTATTTGCTATTTCTTTTATAAGCCCGGTGTGGCAATAATCATGTAAGACAACAGTTATTGTTAATTATTAAAGTTATACTATATTCCGCTGTGTTTGACTGTGATAGCATCTATGTTGAGCCTGTGGGCATTAGCGTGATCCTGGACTAGTGCGGCATACACAGAGGGTCCGGATTTGCAAATTCGGGTCCCCACAGAGGTGATATCAGAGCCATACTGACTATAGGTCTTGGCCCTAGGTAGTTGGTATCTCTAAGTAGTGTCCAAAATTATTTTCTAAAGAAAAAGTAAAATTGACTAATAAGAAACTCTTGGCTTATCTCATTCTTCTACTCTCATCCTTGCTAAAATTACCTTCTTTTTGTTGCCGTTTCGAGTGGAGATCTTATTCAAAATTTGTTTTGAATAGATGCCAATCTTCCAGTCCTTCGAGTCGAGGCAGGGTGGCTATGCCATGGAGCTATGGAGAGTTCTTCAAGTGATTGGAGGCTTCGATCGTCTGCTCTACCGAGGAAGCAACTGGAACATCAACGGTGTGCAGTGGGGGTTCTTCTGTAAACTGACCATCTTCGCTCGAGAGTGCGACGAGACCACTAAACCGATCCACATCACCACCCGGATGTTCACGTATGAGGCTGGAATTCAGGAAGCTGCCAGACTTGCTCTACAATGGATCTGCCACGACTATGCCTACGAGCTTCACGACACCGTGTTCCGGCTTCACTGACGGTCTGGCGTGCGCAAGCGCCGACGGATCGTGGAGGGGAGTGTGCTCTGCAGATCTGACTTCTTGAGTTCGCCATTGCCAGAGGATCACACGAGGACACCGCCTCGAGCCGGAGACAGCTTCGAGGCGCCGAGGGTGATCGGCGAGAGCTTGAAGACCCGTGTACGCGATGAGCGAGTCATCGGCCGAGCTAGAGGAGGCCTTGCAGGTAGCTGAGGAGGTGGCGGACCAGGTCGTCCAGGAGCCAGAGGGGGTCGTCGAAGAAGAAGAAGACCCAGAGGAGTGTGAGTGGGAGCCTAAGGAGCCAGCAGAGGGTCATCAGGATAGGTTTGCACCCATGCCAGCCCACCCACCGGTGTATGCGCCGGATCAGTCTCAGCCAGGGTGGCTGGATGAGTGAGAGTCGGTCTTAGAGTTGTGTTGAGACTCGAGTGTTGAGTCGCGCCTGTAAGATAGTCTTTACCTTTTAGTAGACGTTAAGGTTGCATGTTTAGTTTGGTTCTTAATTGTTTGCTGAGTGTGCAGTATGTGTTGCAAAGCCCTTAGGCATTGTAAGCAACCATGTTGTCGGGACCCGAATTTGCAAATCCGGACCCTCTGTGTATACCGCACTAGTCCAGGATCACGCTAGTGCACACAGGCTCAACATAGATGCTATCATAGTCACACACAAATGAAATATAGCATAAACTTCATTAATTAATAATAACTGTTGTCTTACATGAATAATGCCTCACAGGGGCTTAAAAAGAGTATCAATGAGAAGCGGCGGAAATAGAATAAGCGCAGTGGCGCTCGATTCGCCACGAGCAACCGACGAGGCTCGGACCCTAAGCATTCGCATCCAAGTAATCCTCCTCCATGAATGGTATAGATTCCTCTTCTTACGAAGTTGTTGTTGTTGGGGTGAGTACATAAAGCACTCAACAAGTTGTGCACAACAATGCAAGTCTAATATTCTATATGCTTGGCTTAATCCAAAGGAATGGCTAGTAAGGGTATTTTGCAATAAAGCGACATTTAACAAGAATACAATAAATAGATTGGAAAGCGATAAAACAAATACGATAATTAATAAATTCAGCATTTACAAGTAACCAAGTTTCTCAATCCTAAATTATTTTCCACTTTCCATGGCACCTTGCCATCCCAATAGGTTTTGTTTAACAAAAGTCTAACCCTTAGCTGTAATTCCGAGCATTGCCCAATACTAGTGAGCACGGCTATTGAATAGATTGTACACTCTGCGGAGGTTATGCACTTTACCCACACGATACAACCAAACACCACCAAGGCGAGTGATCGTAACAAAGCCTTTACAATGCTACACCTAGACCCAAGATCTTGCTCGCTAAGGTTTCAACATCAAGGGTTAAACCACCACAACAGGCCCCCTCTTGCGCCATGTGAGTTAAACCGTAACCGGGACTCACTATTCACCACGACGATCAAATCTAGGTTTCACAAATTATTCACTAGGTTGTCCCATTCGAACATGTGGTTGCAAGAGAGACTCAGTCAAAGGCTTGCAAGGTTAAGTCCTTAAAGTGATTAAGGCAAGACTTCCACATACCCCGCCAAACTGGCCCACCTTGGCACACCGCCCTTGCCACTTGCCTCAATCTAAAATCATTACCACCCGGTTGATTACCAAGCACCACATGCCATCAACATTTCAATCCCGATGTGTGACCTCCTCGCCACGACAACTTGATATCATTCTGTGACAACACATGACACACCAATTCATAAACATTGTTCCATATTCCATTAGTCAAGATTAAGTATCAACATTCGGACACATGTGATGACGTGGCATGGCTAAGCAATCTATGACGGTCTAACTAGCCCAGGTTGATTATCAATATTAACCAACTATAATTCCACATCCTAGGGTGACAAATAGATCATGGCATAAAATTATCAAGGTATGATTTAATTCAAATAGGCATATTATCTAATTCCCAGATTAATTGAAATCATTTATACACATAAAATATCATGCATAAAGTTTAAGAGACAAAATAGCAATTTGGTGAAAATTAGGTGCAACATGATCAAAGCACAACTTGCCTTGGAGTAGGTGCTGGTCTTGCTCTGAGCTTGGGTCTTGAAGCGATGAATCTTCCTCCGGATCATCGAGCAGTTCAACGTCTACGCGAAACGATGCCAAAATAGCAAATAAACACCAAACCAGAGAGCAAACAAACTCCAAAAATAAAATAAAATTCACCAATAAATAGATATTGATTTTACAATTTTTTAGAAATTTGAATCACTCAAACCCGAGTTAAAATGCAAAAGATATAGCCTTTTGAAGTTTGAATAAATCAAAATACAGAAAATAGAATTTCGATTTTTCCAATTATTTTCTATTGGAAAAGATCTTTATTGCGCAACGATGTCACCGACTCGGACCAATCGGTGACGACACGTCGCTGGTCCATGGACACGGTCCACGGAACCGCCTCGTCCACCGTGGGCGCGCGCCCCGGCGCCTCGCACCACGCGCCCGACACGCGGCGCGCGATCGATTAGTCGCGGCGCCGCCCGTGCCGATGCTCGACACGCGGCGCGCGATCTGCGCGACGATCGGCGGCCACCGATCTACCCCTCGTGGCTCAATCCCGATCGTCTATTCGGATCTAACGGTTAGAAATTTACGGCGAAACAACGATGAAGAAGCGGCGTGGCTTGATTTGGGCGGTTGGCGAAGATCCAACGGATGCGCGGCTTCCGAGGCACGGCGGCGGCTTGCACGGAGCGGAGGAAGACGACCACCCGAGCGGCGTTTCGACGCGACTCCGGCGAGAAGAAGGCGGACTCGGCGCGACACGACGCGAGGAACTTCGGATCTGGAACCGATTCGGCGGGAGGATGCTCGACGGCGGCGGAATGGCGCAAAACTCGCGGCGGCACTGCAAAGAACTACGGCGAGCTCTGGCGATGATGGCGTGAAAGCAGCGAAGAGGCTAGAGCTCGGCTGCGCAAGGAACGAGGAACATCGGTGCGGGCTGCGGCTTTATAGCCTCGGCATGCGCCGGGGAAGGAAACCCTAAATCACGGGCGGCGGCAAGCGGCGGATTCGAAACCGAATCGGAGGCGGCGGCCGAGACCGTCCGATCCAAGATGGCGGCCAAGATTAGATCCGGCGATACGATCCGATCCGCTCTTTCCAAATCAACGGACGAGATCTAAACTTACCAAAACAACGCTGGCGTCCCGACCACTTGATCTCGATCCAGCGGCTCGCGGCACTAGGGTTTCGCGAAAGGAGGCGACCATCGATCTTCATCCAACGGTCACACGCGCGCGGCGAAGCGAGCTAACGGGCCGCCGCAAAGAATGGGCGCGCACGCGATCTTTGGGCTTGGCCCAGTACTGTTCACTCGATTTTCAAAAGCTTTTTTATTTAAAATAATTCCCGAAATTAGATTAATCTATTTTAAGTAATTAAAATATCAGGAAAAATCACAGAAAATTCTCATAAATACTTTGAGACATTCTGAGCTCAAATAAAATATTTTTGGTAAAACTTTATATTAACTTTATCTATATATATTTAGTTTTCACCAAAGGTTCAGTATACTTAATTAAAATAAATTTAGATAATTTCTGAAAAAATCCAATAAATTCAGAAAATCACAAAAATGCACGTGAGCGAAATTATAAGCCAAATTTTGGGATGTTACAAACCTCCCCCCTTAACAGAATCTCGACCCCGAGATTCAAGGCTGACTAGGGAATAGGTTTGGAAATTCCATCTTCAGGTTCTCTTCACGCTCCCAGGTTGCCTCATTCTCAGAATGGTTGCTCCACTGAACTCTGCAAAAACGAACTGACTTGTTCCTGGTTCTGCGGTCCATGACATCCAAAATTTTCATTGGATGTTCTTTGTAGGTCAAATCCTTCTACAACTCAATCTCTTCCATAGGTGTCTGCTCTGCTGGCACCCGAAGACACTTCTTGAGTTGTGACACATGGAACACATCATGCACGCCGCCAAAGCTGCGGCAATTCAAGCGATAAGCAACCTCCCTCGGCGGCTCAAAATTTTGAGCGGTCCAACATATCTTAGGGCGAGCTTTCCTTTAGCGTGGAACCTTTTAACTCCTTTGGAGGGTAACCTAAGATACACGAAATCATCGGGCTCGAAACTTAGATCACGGCGTCGATTATCGGTAGAACTCTTTTGCCTTGGTAGCGATTTTCAACCTCTCTCTTATCATAGCAACTTGCTCTTGACTTCCTTGAGAATATCGGGGCCAAATATCATACGCTCTCTGTCTCATTCCAATTGAGCGAGTACGACAGACACGACCATATAAAGCTTCAAATGGCGACATCGCAAACTAGCTTTGGTATTCGTTGTTATAATCGAACTCGCATATGGCAAACATTTATCCCATGATGTAGTGTAGGCTAAAGCACAAGCTCTTAACATATCTTCCAAAATCGATTTACTCTTTACTGTCGACCATCGATGCGAGGATGATATCTTGTGCTAAAGTTCAAGCGCGTTCCCATGGCTTCATGCAATTTATCCCAAAATCTCGAGGTGAACTGAGTACCTCATGCGACACTATTTTCTTTGGTACACCATGCAAACACACGATTCTGGCAATGTATAGTTCTGCTAACCGGTCTCCTGAGTAAGTTGTCTTGACTGGAATGAAGTGAGCAACTTTGGTCAGTCGATCCACGATAACCCATATAGAATCATACCCATTTTGAGTTCTTGGCAATCCGGTGATGAAATCCATACCGATTTCTTCCCACTTCCATTCTGGAACTTTTAACGGTTGTAGTAATCCTGCAGGTCTCTGGTGTATTGCCTTAACTCTCTGGCATACATCGCACAAGGCAACGTGCTCGGCGACTTCACGCTTCATATTCGGCCACCAAAACCTCTCCTTTAAGTCCTGGTACATCTTAGCGCTTCCTGGATGAATTGAATACTTGGAATCATGAGCCTCTTCCAAAATCAAGCTGCTTAAGTTCTAGTCATTTTGGCTTTTCGATCGACCCTTGAACCACATGGTACCTTGGTAGATCCACGGTAAAGTCCTTTGCTAATCCTTCATCCTTTTTAGCCTTGATTCGGTTGACTTTCTCATCATCTTTTTGTCCTTCCCGAATTTGACCTTGAGCATTGGCTTCACTTCCAAAGCAGCTAGGAATCCTTCTAAAACTACTTCCAATTTTAAATTTTGCAATTCTCTGCCTGATTCATTGTCCTTCTGCACCATCATATTCGCCACGTAGCTCTTGCGACTTAAGGCATCGGCTACCACATTTGCTTTTCGGATGGTAATGAATTCCCATGTTATAATCCTTGATTAATTCCAACCATCTCCTTTGCCTCATATTGAGATCGATTGAGTGAAAATATATTTCAAACTCTTATGGTCCGTATATATCTCACATCTATTTCCAATGAGATAATGATGCCACAATTTCAAGGCATGCACCACGGCCCAATTCCAAGTCATCGTAGGATAATTTCCTTCGTGCGGTCTTAAGCGCCTTGGCGCATATCGACCACTTTACCCTCTTGCATCAATACGCATCAAGACCTGTCTTGGCGCATCACAATATATATCGAAGCTATTACGAACATTAGGCAAAACTAACACTGGGCTGTTGTTAAGCGCTTCTTTAATTCCTCAAAACTCTTATCACAATCGGCGTCCATGAAAATTTCTTTTCCTTTTCAATAACTGAGTAAGAGGTCTATGAATCATCGAAAATCCTTCTATGAACCGCGATAATATCCTGCCATTCCCGAAAACTTGGACTTGAGTGATGGACTTTGGTTGCTCCCAATGCAACACTTGCCTCCACTTTGCTTGGGTCGACAACTCATTCTGCAGTCATGACATGACCGAGAAATTCCACCTTTTCCTTCCAAAAGTCGCATTTCTTGAATTTAGCATACAAATTGTTGCTCACGCACTTTTCCAACACTAGCCTCGGATGATTTGCGTGCTCTGCTTGGTCTTGAATATACCAAAATATCATCTATGAACACAACAACAAACTTGTCCAAGTATTCCATGAAAATCTTATTCATCAAGTTCATGAAATATCTTTGGTGCATTGGTCAATCAAAAGACATGACCGTGAACTCATAATGTCCATATCTTGAAGAGAATGCGGTCTTTGGAACATCTCCGCCCGAATCTTTAGTTGATGATATCCGGAGCGAAGGTCTATCTTGGAGAACACTCCGGCTCCTCTCAAGCGGTCGAGCGGATCATCAATCCTTGGCAGCGGATACTTATTCTTAATCGTCACTTCATTAAGTGCACGGTAATCAATACACATTCTAAGGCTTCCATCCTTTTCACGACAAACAAAGCGGCGCTCCCCATGGCGGCGAACTTGGTCTTATAAAACCTTTCTCTAATAACTCGTCGATCTGTTTCTTCATCTCTACTAACTCATCGGTAGGCATCCGATAAGGCCTTTTGCTATTAGTGCGGTTCCGGTGCTAACTCAATGCGAACTTCGATGTCACGGCACGCGGCATTCGGCGGATCTTAAAAAATACGTCCGGATATTCCACGACTCTTGCACGTCCTCTATGGCGACGGTTCTCATGCTATTAACCATTAATTGACCCTTACAGGCGATGTCGCTCGAATTCCACCTTTTCTCCTCTAGGGCTCTCAATGGATACAACCCTTCACCACAATCCAAAACTGTCTTATGCTTGGTTAACGGTCCATTCCCAATATGACATCTAAAACTTGGGCATCTAGAATAATCAAGTTAGCTAGGAACTCTACCCCATTAATTATTAGCTTCACCCCAAACACCCAAGGTTAGATCTTAACTCGGATCACGGGGCTTGTACTAGCATCACACACTTAAGATTTTTCATGCTCAAACCATTTTGGATGCAAAAGCTCGAGAGACAAAGGAATGCGAAGCTCTGAATCAAATAATCTTATTGCAGTCGAGTTTACAAAAACTTACCCGATCTGACGTCGATGCTTCACAGGCTCCATCGGCGGTGATGTGGTTGACTCGCCTCGAATAGTAGCTTGAGGCGTCACTCCTGCTGTCCGGCTCCTCGATTCGCTCCGTCATCGGTGCCTTAGCAGTGTCGTTCCAAGGTTGAAAGCGACTTTGGCGTGATTCCTCCTTTTGGGGACATCTATTAGCATAATGCCCCACTCATTGCAATCAGAGCACCTTACGGCGGTGTGTGCTGCACTCCCCCTATAGCATTGTTACCTTGGGCCGGCGTCTGATAACCTTGTCCTGATGGTCGCGGTGCAGGTGTTGCTGGCTTGTTAACAGCTTGTGGTTGGAACCTAGCAAACTGTTGCGGTGTCATCCTCATTCGCAGGTGGTTAGGGCGTCCACCTGGGTTAGTCATCAAGCGTTTGCGATTTTCCCCAAGCTCCTTGCACTTATCCTCCAGAATCAAAGCCTTGTTTACCAATTCTTGGAAATCTGGAAAAGTGTGGGTAATCAGCCCCACTTGCAGCCCTGAGTTTAGTCCTTTCATGAAGCGGGACTGCCTGGCCTTGTCCGTCGCTACGTCCTCAGAAGCATAGCGAGCTAACTGCGTGAATTTGTTTAAGTAATCGGCCACCGGTTGGCTTCCTTGCTTAAGCGCCCTGAACTCTTCCTTTTTCAGGTCCATCATCCCTTCCGGTACATGGTACTGGCGGAAGGCCGTTGCAAACTCTTCCCATGTGATTTCCATGGGTGCCTCGTGAGTAGCACAGTAGTTCTCCCACCATTCTGCAGCTGTTCCCTCAAGCTGATGAGATGCATAAAGAACCTTCTCATGCCCTTCACATTGCGTGATGTACAACTTCCTCTCAGTGGTTCTCAGCCAATCATCTGCTTCCAAGGGTTGACGTTGCGAGAATGTTGGTGGTCGGGTCCTCATAAAGTCCGACAATTTGGAATAAGGGCGAGGCCCGCCATTGTTGTTCGGCGGCGCGGGTTGTTGATCGCAGCCATATTGGTCATCTCTTGCATCATAGTCCGCATCAAGCCGAGTTTGCGCGAAAAAAAGCTCCCAAGTTCTCGCATATCCACCGGTGGTGGTGGTGCTCCTTCGTTGGGATTGTTGCGGCGCAGACCACTTCTGAAGCCCCATTGTTGCTTTGCGGTATTCACCATCCGCTTGATTGCTTCTTGGGTTAGGAAAGGTAGATGTAGCATAGATAAGATGCAAGAATTTCTAAGGCGGGGAAACAGGTTAAACCCAACTTAAATAATCTTTATTAATACTTGGTATGGTTGCTTACAATGCCTAAGGGCTTTGCAACACATACTGCACACTCAGCAAACAATTAAGAACCAAACTAAACATGCAACCTTAACGTCTACTAAAAGGTAAAGGCTAACTTAAAGACGCGACTCAACACTCGAGTCTCAACACAACTCTAAGACCGACTCTCACTCATCCAGCCACCCTGGCTGAGACTGATCCGGTGCATACACCGGTGGGTGGGCTGGCATGGGTGCGAACCTATCCTGGTGACCCTCTGCTGGCTCCTCAGGCTCCCACTCACGCTCTTCCGGGTCTTCTTCTTCCTCCTCGGCGACCTCATCCGGCTCCTGGACGACCTGGTCCGCTAGCTCCTCGGCCACCTGCAAGGCTTCCTCCAGCTCGCCGATGACTCTGGCTGCGGCGTCACGGGTCTTTTGAAGCTCTCGCTCCGCCACTCTCAGCGCCTCACACGCTGTCTCCAGCTCCTGCGCAGTGTCCCTCAGGTGATCCTCTGGCGGTGGCGAACTCGGCAAGGTGTCTGCGATGCACACTCTCCCTCCACGATCCGTCGGCGCTGCACGCTTTCGCCTTTGTCGGGTGAAGCCGAAACTGCGTGTCGCTGGCTTCGTAGGCGTAGTCGTGGCGGATCCGTCGTGAAACAAGTCTAGCGCCTCTGAACTCCACCTCGTAAGTGAACCTCCGGCGGTGATGTGGATCGATCAGGTGGTCTCGTCGCACTCGGCGAAGATAATCGACTGCGAAAGAATCCCGATGCACACCGTTGGCGTTCAGATTGCTTCCTCGGTGAGAGCGGACGATCAAAGCCTCCAATCACTTGAAGAACTCTCCACGGCTCCATGGCATAGCCACCTGTCTTGACTCGAAGGCGGAAGATCGGCATCTATTCAAAACAAAATTTTGAATAAGATCTCCACTCAAACGACAGCGAAAAGAAGGTAATTTAGCAAGGATGAGAGTAGGAGGATGAGATAAGCCAAGAGTTTCATATTAGTCAATTTTACCGTTTCCTTTAGAAAATAATTTTGGACACTCCTAAGAGATACCAACTACCTAGGGCCAAGACCTATAGTCAGTATGGCTCTGATACCACCTCTGTCGGGACCCGAATTTGCAAATCCGGACCCTCTGTGTATACCGCACTAGTCCAGGATCACGCTAGTGCACACAGGCTCAACATAGATGCTATCATAGTCACACACAGCGAAATATAGCATAAACTTCATTAATTAATAATAACTGTTGTCTTACATGAATAATGCCTCACAGGGCTTAAAAAGAGTATCAATGAGAAGCAGCGGAAATAGAATAAACGCAGTGGCGCTCCAGTTCGCCACAGGCAACTGACGAGGCTCGGACCCTAAGCATTCGCATCCAAGTAATCCTCCTCCATGAATGGTATAGATTCCTCTTCTTCTGAAGTTGTTGTTGTTGGGGTGAGTACATAAAGCACTCAACAAGTTGTGCACAACAATGCAAGTCTAATATTCTATATGCTTGGCTTAATCCAAAGGAATGGCTAGTAAGGGTATTTTGCAATAAGCGACATTTAACAAGAATACAATAAATAGATTGGAAAGCGATAAAACAAATACGATAATTAATAAATTCAGTATTTACAAATAACCAAGTTTCTCAATCCTAAATTATTTTCCACTTTCCATGGCACCTTGCCATCCCAATAGGTTTTGTTTAACAAAAGTCTAACCCTTAATCTGTAATTCCGAGCATTGCCCAATACCGTGAGCACGGCTATTGAATAGATTGTACACTCTGCGGAGGTTATGCACTTTACCCACACGATACAACCAAACACCACCAAGGCGAGTGATCATAACAAAGCCTTTACAATGCTACACCTAGACCCGATCTTTGCTCGCTAAGGTTTCAACATGAAGGGTTAAACCACCACAACAGGCCCCCTCTTGCGCCATGTGAGTTAAACCGTAACCGGGACTCACTATTCACCACGACGATGCGAAATCTAGGTTTCACAAATTATTCACTAAGTGTCCCATTCGGACATGTGGTTGCAAGAGAGACTCGGTCAAAGGCTTGCAAGGTTAAGTCCTTAAAGTGATTAAGGCAAGACTTCCACATACCCTGCCAAACTGGCCCACCTTGGCACACCGCCCCTTGCCACTTGCCTCAATCTAAAATCATTACCACCCAGGTTGATTACCAAGCACCACATGCCATCAACATTTCAATCCCGATGTGTGACCTCCTCGCCACGACAACTTGATATCATTGTGTGACAACACATGACACACCAATTCATAAACATTGTTCCATATTCCATTAGTCAAGATTAAGTATCAACATTCGGACACATGTGATGGCGTGGCATGGCTAAGCAATCTATGACGATCTAACTAGCCCATTGATTATCAATATTAACCAACTATAATTCCACATCCTAGGGTGACAAATAGATCATGGCATAAAATTGACAAGGTATGATTTAATTCAAATAGGCATATTATCTAATTCCCAGTTAATTGAAATCATTTATACACATAAAATATCATGCATAAAGTTTAAAAGACAAAATAGCAATTTGGTGAAAATTAGGTGCAACATGATCAAAGCACAACTTGCCTTGGAGTAGGTGCTGGTCTTGATCTGAGCTTGGGTCTTGAAGCGATGAATCTTCCTCCGGATCACCGAGCGGTTCAACGTCTCACGCTAAACGATGCCAAAATAGCAAATAAACACCAAACCAGAGAGCAAACAAACTCCAAAAATAAAATAAAATTCACCAATAAATAGATATTGATTTTACAATTTTTAGAAATTTGAATCACTCAAACCCGAGTTAAAATGCAAAAGATATAGCCTTTTGAAGTTTGAATAAATCTCAAAATACAGAAAATAGAATTTCGATTTTTCGAATTATTTTCTATTGGAAAAGATCTTTATTGCGCAACGCGATGTCAGCCACGACTCGGACCAATCGGTGACGACGTCGCTGGTCCATGGACTCGGTCCACGGAACGCCTCGTCCACCGTGGGCGCGCCCACGGCGCCTCGCACCACGCGCCGACACGCGCGGCGCGCGATCGATTGGCTGCGACGCCGCCGTGCCGATGCTCGACATGCGGCGCGCATCTGCGCGACGATCGACGGCCACCGATCTACCCCTCGTGGCTCAATCCGATCGTCTATTCGGATCTAATGGTTAGAAATTTACCCTAGCGAAACAACGATGAAGAAGCGGCGTGGCTTGATCTGGGCGGTTGGCGAAGATCCAGCGGATCTGCCAAGCTCCGAGACACGGCGGCGGGCTTGCCGGAGCGGAGGAAGGCGACCACCGAGCGGCGTTTGGCGCGACTCCGGCGAAGAAGGCGCGACTCGGCGACACGACGCGAGGAACTTCGGATCTGGAACCGATTCGGCGGGAGGATGCTCGGCGGCGGCGGAATGGCGCAAAAACTTCGCGGCGGCACTGCAAAGAACTACGGCGAGCTCTGGCGATGATGGCGTGCGAAAGCGGCGAAGAGGCTAGAGCTACTGGGCTGCGCAAGGGAGCGAGGAACATCGGTGCGGGCTGCGGCTTTATAGCCTCGGCATGCGCCGCGAGGAAGGAAACCCTAAATCACGCGGCGGCGGCGGCAAGCGGCGGATTGAAACCGAATCGGAGGCGGCGGCGGAGACCGTCCGATCCAAGATGGCGGCCAAGATTAGATCCGAGCGATACGATCCGATCCGCTCTTTCCAAATCAGCGGACGAGATCTAAACTTACCAAAACAACGCGAAGCGTCCGACCACTTGATCTCGATCCAGCGGCTCGCGGCACTAGGGTTTCGCGAAAGGAGGCGACCATCGATCTTCATCCAACGGTCACCAGCAGCGGCGGCGAAGCGGTGACGGGCCGCCGGCAATGGGCAGCGCCGCATACGATCTTTGGGCTTGGCCAATCTTGTTCACTCGATTTTCAAAAGCTTTTTGATTTAAAATAATTCCGAAATTAGATTAATCTATTTTAAGTAATTAAAATATCAGGAAAAATCACAGAAAATTCTCATAAATACTTTGAGACATTCTGAGCTCAAATAAAATATTTTTGGTAAAACTTTATATTAACTTTATCTATATATATTTAGTTTTCACCAAAGGTTCAATATACTTAATTAAAATAAATTTAGATAATTTCTAGAAAAATCCAATAAATTCAGAAAATCACAAAAATGCATGTGAGCGAAATTATAAGCCAAATTTTGGGATGTTACAAACCTCCCCCTTATGAGAATCTTGACCAGAGATTCAAGGTGACTAGGAATAGGTTTGGAAATTCCATCTTGAGTCCTCTTCACGCTCCCGGTTTGCCTCATTCTCGAATGGTTGCTCCTTGAACTCTGCAAAAGCAGGCGACTTGTTCACAGTTCTGCGGTCCATGACATCAAAATTTTCATTGGATGTTCTTTGTAGAGTCAAATCATACGCAACTCAATCTCTTCCATAGGTGTCTGCTCTGCTGGCACCCGAAGACACTTCTTGAGTTGTGACACATGGAACACATCATGCCGCTGCCCGACAATGCGGCAATTCAAGCGATAAGCAACCTCCCTCGGCGGCTCAAAATTTTGAGCGGTCCAACATATCTTAGGCGAGCTTTCCTTTAGCGTGGAACCTTTTAACTCCTTTCAGAGGGGTAACCTAAGATACACGAAATCATCGGGCTCGAAACTTAGATCACGACGTCGATTATCAGCGTAACTCTTTTGCCTTGACTGCGCGATTTTCAACCTCTCTCTTATCATAGCAACTTGCTCTTCAGCTTCCTTGAGAATATCAGGGCCAAATATCATACGCTCTCCTGTCTCATTCCAATTTAGCGGGGTACGACAGGCACGACCATATAAAGCTTCAAATGGCGACATCTGCAAACTAGCCTGGTGACTGTTGTTATAACTGAACTCTGCATATGGCAAACATTTATCCCATGATGTAGTGTAGGCTAAAGCACAAGCTCTTAACATATCTTCCAAAATCTGATTTACTCTTTACAGCCGACCATCGATTACGAGGATGATATCTTTGTGCTAAAGTTCAAGCAGCGTTCCCATGGCTTCATGCAATTTATCCCAAAATCTCGAGGTGAACTGAGTACCTCATGCGACACTATTTTCTTTGGTACACCATGCAAACACGATTACGGCAATGTATAGTTACGCTAACGGTCTCTGAGTAAGTTGTCTTGGTGGAATGAAGTGAGCAACTTTGGTCAATCGATCCACAATGACCCATATAGAATCATACCCATTTTGAGTTCTTGGCAATCCGGTGATGAAATCCATACCGATTTCTTCCCACTTCCATTCTGGGACTTTTAGCGGTTGTTGCAAACCTGCTGGTCTCTGATGTATTGCCTTAACTCTCGGCATACATCGCACAAGGCAGCGTGCTCGCGACTTCACGCTTCATATTCGGCCACCAAAACCTCTCCTTTAAGTCCTAGTACATCTTAGCGCTTCCTGGATGAATTGAATACTTGGAATCATGAGCCTCTTCCAAAATCAACTGCTTAAGTTCTAGTCTATTTGGCACACAAATGCGACCCTTGAACCACATGGTACCTTGGTCGTCCACGGTAAAGTCCTTTGCTAATCCTTCATCCTTTTTAGCCTTGATTCGGTTGACTTTCTCATCATCTTTTTGTCCTTCCTGAATTTGATCTTCGAGCATTGGCTTCACTTCCAAAGCAGCTAGGAATCCTTCTGAAACTACTTCCAATTTTAAATTTTGCAATTCTCTGCCTGATTCATTGTCCTTCTGCACCATCATATTCGCCACGTAGCTCTTGCGACTTAAGGCATCGGCTACCACATTTGCTTTTCCGGATGGTAATGAATTCCCATATTATAATCCTTGATTAATTCCAACCATCTCCTTTGCCTCATATTGAGATCGATTGAGTGAAAATATATTTCAAACTCTTATGGTCCGTATATATCTCACATCTATTTCCAATGAGATAATGGCGCCACAATTTCAAGGCATGCACCACGGCGGCCAATTCCAAGTCATCGTAGGATAATTTCCTTCGTGCGGTCTTAAGCGCCTTGGCGCATATCGACCACTTTACCCTCTTGCATCAATCGCATCCAAGACCTGTCTTGACTCATCACAATATATATCAAGTATTTTGAACATTAGGCAAAACCAACACTTGGGCTGTTGTTAAACGCTTCTTTAATTCCTCAAAACTCTTATCACAATCGGCGTCCATGAAAATTTCTTTTCCTTTTCAATAACTGAGTAAGAGGTCTATGAATCGTCGAAAATCCTTCTATGAACCGGCGATAATATCCTGCCATTCCCGAAAACTTGGACTTGAGTGCGGACTTTGGTTGCTCCCAATGCAACACTCGCCTCCACTTTGCTTGGGTCGTGACAACTCCTTCTGCAGATCATGACATGATCGAGAAATTCCACCTTTTCCTTCCAAAAGTCGCATTTCTTGAATTTAGCATACAATTTGTTGCTCACGCAGACTTTTCCAACACTAGCCTCGGATGATTTGCGTGCTCTGCTTGGTCTTGAATATACCAAAATATCATCTATGAACACAACAACAAACTTGTCCAAGTATTCCATGAAAATCTTATTCATCAAGTTCATGAAATATCTTTGGCGCATTGGTCAATCAAAAGACATGACCGTGAACTCATAATGTCCATATCTTGAAGAGAATGCGGTCTTTGGAACATCTCCGCCCGAATCTTTAGTTGATGATATCCGGAACGAAGGTCTATCTTGGAGAACACTCCAACTCCTCTCAACTGGTCGAGCAGATCATCAATCCTTGGCAGCGGATACTTATTCTTAATCGTCACTTCATTAAGTGCACGGTAATCAATACACATTCTAAGGCTTCCATCCTTTTCACGACAAACAAAGCGGCGCTCCCCATGGCGGCGAACTTGGTCTTATAAAACCTTTCTCTAATAACTCGTCGATCTGTTTCTTCATCTCTACTAACTCATCGGTAGGCATCCGATAAGGTCTTTTTGCTATTGGTGCGGTTCCCGGTGCTAACTCAATGACGAACTCGATGTCACGGTGCAGCGGCATTCGGCAGATCTTAAAAATACGTCTGGATATTCCCTGACTACTGGCATGTCCTCTATGACGACGGTTCTCATGCTATTAACCATTAATTGACCCTTACAAACTGATGTCGCTCGGAATTCCACATTTTCTCCTCTAGGGCTCTCAATGGATACAACCCTTCGACCACAATCCAAAACTGTCTTATGCTTGGTTAACCAGTCCATTCCCAAAATGACATCTAAAACTTGGGCATCTAGAATAATCAAGTTCGCTAGGAACTCTACCCCATTAATTATTAGCTTCACCCCCAAACACCCAAGGTTAGATCTTAACTCGGATCACGGGCTTGTACTAGCATCACACACTTAAGATTTTCATGCTCAAACCATTTTCGGATGCAAAAGCTCGAGAGACAAAGGAATGCGAAGCTCTGAATCAAATAATCTTTATTGCAGGTCTTGAGTTTACAAAAACTTACCCGATCTGACGTCGATGCTTCTGGGCTCCATCGGCGGTGATGTGGTTGACTCGCCTCGAATAGTAGCTTGAGGCGTCACTCCTGCTGTCCGGCTCCTCGATTCGCTCCGTCGCCGGTGCCTTAGCGAGTGTCGTTCCAAGGTTGAAAGCGACCGGCGTGATTCCTCCTTTCTGGGGACATCTATTAGCATAATGCCCCAGCTCATTGCAACTGTAGCACCTTCTGGCGGCTGACTGCTGCACTCCCCCTTGAGCATTGTTACCTTGGGCCGGCGTCTGATAACCTTGTCCTGATGGTCGCGGTGCGGTGTTGCTGGCTTGTTAACAGCTTGTGGTTGGAACCTAGCAAGCCGTTGCGGTGTCATCCTCATTCGCGGTGGTTAGGCGTCCACAGGTTAGTCATCAGCGTTTGCGATTTTCCCCAAGCTCCTTGCGCTTATCCTCCAGAATCAAAGCCTTGTTTACCAATTCTTGGAAATCTGGAAAAGTGTGGGTAATCAGCCACCACTTGCAGCCCTGAGTTTAGTCCTTTCATGAAGCGGGACGGCCTGGCCTTGTCCGTCGCTACGTCCTCAGAAGCATAGCGAGCTAACTGCGTGAATTTGTTTAAGTAATCGGCCACCGGTTGGCTTCCTTGCTTAAGCGCCCTGAACTCTTCCTTTTGGGTCCATCATCCCTTCCGGTACATGAATGCTGGCGGAATGCCGTTGCAAACTCTTCCCATGTGATTTCCATGGGTGCTTCATGAGCGACACAATAGTTCTCCCACCATTCTGCATTTGTCCCTCTAGGCGATGGGATGCGTAAAGAACCTTCTCATGGCCTTCACATTGAGTGATGTACAATTTCCTCTCAATGGTTCTCGACCAATCATCCGCTTCAAGGGATTGACATTTCACGAGAATGTTGGTGGTCGGGTCCTCATGAAGTCCGACAACTTGGAGTAAGGGCGAGGCCCGCCATTGTTGTTACGAAAGCGTGGGTTGTTGATTGCAGCCATATTGGTCATCTGCGCATCATAGTGCGCATCAAGCGAGTTTGTGCAGCGAGAAAAGCTCCCAAGTTACGCATATCCTTTGGCGGTGCTTGCTGCGGTGGTGCTCCTTCATTGGGATTGTTGCTGGCGCGAGACCACTTCACGAAGCCCCATTGTTGCTGCGAGTGTTCACCATCCGCTTGATTGCTTCTTGGGTTAGGAAAGATAGATGTAGCATAGATAAGATGCAAGAATTTCTAAAGGCGGAAACATGTTAAACCCAACTTAAATAATCTTTATTATTATTACTTGGTATGGTTGCTTACAATGCCTAAGGGCTTTGCAACACATCTTGCACACTCGACAAACAATTAAGAACCAAACTAAACATGCAACCTTAACGTCTACTAAAGGTAAAGGCTAACTTAAAACGCGACTCAACACTCGAGTCTCAACACAACTCTAAGACCAACTCTCACTCATCCACCACCTGGTGAGGCGATCCGGTGCATACACGGTGGGTGGGCGGCATGGGTGCGAACCTATCACAGTGACCCTCTGCTGGCTCCTCGGGCTCCCACTCACGCTCTTGGGTCTTCTTCTTCCTCCTCGGCGACCTCATCCGGCTCTGGGCGACCTGGTCCGCTAGCTCCTCGGCCACCGCAAGGCTTCCTCCACTTCGCCGATGACTCAGGCTGCGGCGTCACGGGTCTTTGAAGCTCTCGCTCCGCCACTCTCGGCGCCTCACCGCTGTCTCCGGCTCTGCGCAGTGTCCCTCGGTGATCCTCTGGGCGGTGGCGAACTCGGCAAGGTGTCTGCGATAGCACACTCTCCTCCACGATCCGTCGACCTTGCGCTTTCGCCTTTGTCGGGTGAAGTCGAAACACGGTGTCGTGAAGCTCGTAGGCGTAGTCGTGGCGAGATCCGTCGTGAAACAAGTCTAGCGCCCTCTGAACTCCGGTCTCGTAAGTGAACCTCCGGCGGTGATGTGGATCGATCTGGTGGTCTCGTCGCACTCTCGGCGAAGATGATCAGCTTGAGAAGAACCCCGATGCACACCGTTGGCGTTCGGTTGCTTCCTCGGGAGAGCGGACGATCAAAGCCTCCAATCACTTGAAGAACTCTCCACGGCTCCATGGCATAGCCACCTTGTCTTGACTCGAAGGATGGAAGATCGGCATCTATTCAAAACAAAATTTTGAATAAGATCTCCACTCAACGGCAACGAAAAGAAGGTAATTTAGCAAGGATGAGAGTAGATGGATGAGATAAGCCAAGAGTTTCATATTAGTCAATTTTACCGTTTTCTTTAGAAAATAATTTTGGACACTCTAAGAGATACCAACTACCTAGGGCCAAGACCTATAGTCGGTATGGCTCGATACCACCTCTGTCGGGACCCGAATTTGCAAATCCGGACCCTCTGTGTATACCGCACTAGTCGAGGATCACGCTAGTACACACAGCTCAACATAGATGCTATCATAGTCACACACAGTGAAATATAGCATAAACTTCATTAATTAATAATAACTGTTGTCTTACATGAATAATGCCTCACGGGGCTTAAAAAGAGTATCAATGAGAAGCGCGGAAATAGAATAAGCGGTGGCGCTCGATTCGCCACGAGCAACCGCGAGGCTCGGACCCTAAGCATTCGCATCCAAGTAATCCTCCTCCATGAATGGTATAGATTCCTCTTCTTACGAAGTTGTTGTTGTTGGGGTGAGTACATAAAGCACTCAACAAGTTGTGCACAACAATGCAAGTCTAATATTCTATATGCTTGGCTTAATCCAAAGGAATGGCTAGTAAGGGTATTTTGCAATAAGCGACATTTAACAAGAATACAATAAATAGATTGGAAAGCGATAAAACAAATACATAATTAATAAATTCAGTATTTTACGAAATACACCAAGTTTCCAATCCTAAATTAATTTTCCACTTTCCATGGCACCTTGCCATCCCAACAAGTTTTGTTTAACAAAAGTCTAACCCTTAATCTGTAATTCCGAGCATTGCCCAATACAGTGAGCACGGCTATTCGAATAGATTGTACACTCTGCAGAGGTTATGCACTTTACCCACACAATACAACCAAACACCACCAAGGCGAGTGATCATAACAAAGCCTTTACAATGCTACACCTAGACCCGATCTTGCTCGCTAAGGTTTCAACACTTGAAGGGTTAAACCACCACAGCAGAGCCCCCTCTTGCGCCATGTGAGTTAAACCGTAACCGGGACTCACTATTCACCACGACGATGCAAATCTAGGTTTCACAAATTATTCACTAAGGTTGTCCCATTCGGACATGTGGTTGCAAGAGAGACTCGGTCAAAGGCTTGCAAGGTTAAGTCCTTAAAGTGATTAAGGCAAGACTTCCACATACCCACCCAAACTGGCCCACCTTGGCACACTGCCCTTGCCACAATCTAAAATCATTACCACCCCATTGATTACCAAGCACCACATGCCATCAACATTTCAATCCCGATGTGTGACCTCCTCGCCACGACAACTTGATATCATTGTGTGACAACACATGACACACCAATTCATAAACATTGTTCCATATTCCATTAGTCAAGATTAAGTATCGACATTCGGACACATGTGATGACGTGGCATGGCTAAGCAATCTATGACGATCTAACTAGCCCATGTTGATTATCAACTATAATTCCACATCCTAGGGTGACAAATAGATCATGGCATATAATTGACAAGGTATGGTTTAATTCAAATAGGCATATTATCTAATTCCCAGATTAATTGAAATCATTTATACACATAAAATATCATGCATAAAGTTTAAAAGACAAAATAGCGATTTGGTGAAAATTAGGTGCAACATGATCAAAGCACAACTTGCCTTGGAGTAGGTGCTGGTCTTGATCTGAGTTTGGGTCTTGGGCGGCGAATCTTCCTCCGGATCACCGAGCGATTCAACGTCTACGCTTGATGCCAAAATAGCAAATAAACACCAAACCAAAGAGCAAACAAACTCCAAAAATAAAATAAAATTCACCAATAAATAGATATTGATTTTACAATTTTTAGAAATTTGAATCACTCAAATCCGAGTTAAAATGCAAAAGATATAGCCTTTTGAAGTTTGAATAAATCATCAAAATACAGAAAATAGAATTTCGATTTTTCGAATTATTTTCTATTGGAAAAGATCTTTTTTGCGCATGGCGACGTCAGCCCGACTCGGACCAATCGGTGACGACGTCGCTGGTCCATGGACTCGGTCCACGGAACCGCCTCAGTCCACCGTGGGCGCGGCCACGGCGCCTCGCACCACGCCCGACACGCGGCGCGCGCATCGATTGGTTGCGGCGCGCCGTGCGATGCTCGACACGCGCGCGCGCATCTGCGCTCGATCGGCGGCCACCGATCTACCCCAACGTGGCTCAATCCCGATCGTCTATTCGGATCTAACGGTTAGAAATTTACGGCGAAACAACGATGAAGAAGCGGCGTGGCTTGATCTGGGCGGTTGGCGAAGATCCAACGGATCGCGGCTCCGAGACACGGCGGGCTTGCCGGAGCGGAGGAAGGCGACCACCGAGCGGCATTTCGGCGCGACTCGGCGAGAAGAAGGGCGGACTCGGCGCGACACGACGCGAGGAACTCGGATCTGGAACCGATTCGGCGGGAGGATGCTCGGCGGCGCGGAATGGCGCAAAAACTTCGGCGGCAACTGCAAAGAACTACGGCGAGCTCTGGCGATGATGGCGTGAAAGCAGCGAAGAGGCTAGAGCTCTCGGGCTGCGCAAGGGAGCGAGGAACATCGGTCGCGGTGCGGCTTTATAGCCTCGGCATGCGCCGGGAAAGAAACCCTAAATCACGCGGCGGCGGCGGCAAGCGGTGGCGGATTCGAAACCGAATCGGAGGCGACGGCGGAGACCGTCCGATCCAAGATGGCGGCCAAGATTAGATCCGAGCGATACGATCCGATCCGCTCTTTCCAAATCAACGGACGAGATCTAAACTTACCAAAACAACGCGAAGCGTCCGACCACTTGATCTCGATCCAGCGGCTCGCGGCACTAGGGTTTCGCGAAAGGAGGCGACCATCGATCTTCATCCAACGGTCACACGCAAGCAAGCGAAAGCGGTGACGGGCGCCAAACAATGGGCAGCGCAAGCGCGCGATCTTGGGCTTGGCCCGATCTTGTTCACTCGATTTTCAAAAGCTTTTGATTTAAAATAATTCGAAATTAGATTAATCTATTTTAAGTAATTAAAATATCGGAAAAATCCTAAAATTCTCATAAACACTTTGAGACATTACGAGCTCAAATAAAATATTTTTGGTAAAACGTTATATTAACTTTATCTATATATATTTAGTTTTCACCAAAGGTTCAATATACTTAATTAAAATAAATTTAGATAATTTCTGGAAAAATCCAATAAATTCAGAAAATCACAAAAATGCACGTGAGCGAAATTATAAGCCAAATTTTGGGATGTTACACACCAGCAGCCAAAGGGCACTGACCTATGTGGATTCTACGTTTGCCACAATATGGCACTCCTTGTTGGTTCACAGAAGACCAATGTCATACAGGTCTGTCAATCTTGCAACAAGTGTGTCCACTTATCAATTTATATACACGCAAGACTTTACTCTTCTCATCGACAGGCTTGGCAATACGCTGAATCTACGTTGGAATATGCTGATCTACTAAGTATTCGAGGACATCTCTGTGCCTTCTTGTTGCGTAAGGTCTTAAATCCGAAGGGCAGATGCCACTCATGGTTCAACTGATGAGTTGTGAATTTGTTACTTACCATGCATTCAGATTAATGTATGAACCTTGTGCTGTGAATTTATCATTTGTACTTCTAAATCCAATTGTTTAGTATATATGCGAGTTGATTTACAAATGGATGCATACTGTACATATGTTGTAATTTGCGATCCGAGTTGACTTATGAAATGGATGTGTTGTATGTTGTGTAACATGTGATTGTAGTTCATTTTTTAAATGTATGTCATAATAATATGCTGGAGATGATGTGTACTATCTTTTGTTTCAAAGGGCATGGCTAGCATTTCCTGAGGCTAGCCAATAAATTAAAATTTAGTAAAAAATAGAAAATCAACATCAAAGACGGTTCTAAAGAAGAACCGTGTCTGTGATGTGGGCCTCTTCATAGACGGTTCTTCTTTAGAACCATCTGGGATGAGTCCATCATCACAGACGGTTCCAAAGTCGAACTGTCTGAGATGATACTACATCACAGACGGTTCCATTTTGGAACCGTTTGTGATGAGTTTTTTCACTGACGGTTGGAAAACTGTCTGTGATGACTCTTTGTATCACTGACACTTTGATACAGACGGTTCACAAAACCGTTTGTGATGTGGTTTGTGAACCATCTGTAATGTAGGCATGTGCAGTAGTGCCAACTCGATTCGTAAGAGTCCTCTGATCCTGCCAATGTATATAGGTTGCGTCGGCAGTCGTTGAGGTCTCATACAACAAATCCATGAGGAACTAGCCTAGAAAGGATCTGCCAAAGCCCAGGGACCCTTGAAATTCACATTAGGAAAGCTCATAATTCCCGAGTCGGTCCTAGGAACTCTTGGAATGGCTTGCCATGCTTTTCATAGATGGTACATGTAGAAGGGCAACAAGCTAAATACCGATTTGGGTTTCATGGTCAAATTCTCGGAGGCCCATTTCCACCACGATGCAGGGTATTTAGTTTCTAGTGTACTTCGAGGATTTATTTCAGCTCTTCAACCTCATTGAGCTTGACATCTCAATCCTACGATCTTGGATGCTATAAGTATCTATCATCCTACGCCAATGATTCATTACATTATTTATATGGATAAATGTGTAATAGCAATTGGTCTGTCATATGTAGATACATGATTAAATTTGCAGCTTGAAGACGGGAACCGATCGGATTCTTGAACCTCGGCTTGATTACAGAGGTGAGAATAAGACAAGATGAAAACTTCATTTTAGACTACATAATGCGAGGGTTGCATGTTCATATCGAAAAGGAGTACATATTTGCAGCCTACAATCAGAAATGAGTGCTTTATTCAATACTTTACTTGTAGATCAATGCTTCTATACACATTCTAATCCTAGGTGGGATGTCTTCGTGACATGCGACATGTAGGTTCCATTGGGTTGTCTTGGTCATCATACCAAGAAATAACAAGGTTTACTACCTTGATTCCATGTTGAGGATCGTAAACACTATTTTCAACCTGTGTAGAATGTACTTAACAGGTAAACATCTTTTTTCCTTGTTGACTGCAATTGTCTCCTATCTACATTTCCATTACTTAAAAAGTGTATTTTTGGAATTAATGTATGTAAGACTTTTGAGAATTATGTCTACCGTGGAGGGAGACACAAAAAGTAGTGGGTTACAGTCTACTATATGTGATGGACTTTTCGGTAGAAACTACAATAATATTTTTGACACAAATTAAAAGAATGTTCGTAATGTCCCTTCAATTGAGGAATATGTATTGTATTTTTGCAGTGCCATTATCAACCGAATGGCCATTCATCTAATTTTTACGTGATGCACCACATGCACGACCTCATCAGTGCTCACCAGTCGAGTATATCTAAGGTATGCAACTCTAACTGCTTCAATTTATCTACACGCATTTCATTCTTTGCAATTAAAACTCTTCGGTAATATCTATTCTTGCTAGTGATAGGGGACGGTTCGAGGAGAGTTCGCCGCCTTCTTTCTTGTTGATGTGATCCATCGCAAAGGCAAGTTTAGGGGCTCGGACAATCCTTAGGGATATTTATGCATGTAACTGTAGATTAATTGCCATGTGATTTTTTATAGCCGTAAATTGTGTACATTATGTAAATGTTTTTCAATTGTCGATTGTTGTCTTGTCAACTGTGTTGTTAACTGTGTGTTGTGAATTCTTGTCATGTGTTATCTGTACAAAGGGCATGACTAGCGTGATTCCTACGGCTAGCCATAAAATATAAAAAATATTTAAAGAAAAGTACATATCACTGACGGTTTTAAGGTAATAACAGTATGTGACAATAAACACTACGCCAAAACCTGCAATAGGTGACGGTCTATTTGTGGCGGTTTTTTTCGAACCGCCACAAAGATATTTATCAGTGGCGGTTCAATTTCATAAATGGCGGGAAAAATATCAGTGGCGGTTCTATCCTCGAACCGCCACTGATAATGAATTATCAGTGGCGGTTCGAGGGTAGAACCGCCACTGATAACAAATACATTATCAGTGGCGGTTGGAGGCTAGAACCGTCACTGATAACTAGGTTATCAGTGGCGGTGCTATCCTCCAACCGCCACTGATTTATTGGATTATCCGTGGCGGTTCTATCCTCGAACCGCCACTGATAATGAATTATCAGTGGCGGTTCGAGGATAGAACCGCCACGGATAATGTTATTAGTGGCGGTTCTAGTTAAAAACCGCCACTGATAATATTGCCTATAAATAGGTGGTCAGTAGCAGCACTGGTCTTCTTCCTCCCGAGAGCAAACCAAAACTTCTAAATTTCAGATTTCGTTTTCTCCAATTCTTGTGCTTGTACTTCCTCTAGTTGTTCCTTGGTGAGTTATTTTTCTCCTCTCTTGATTTGTGTTAATCTTGTTGCAATTTAATTTTTAAACCAAGTTTAATTAGGGTTTATATGTAGATGAGATGAAAAGTTTAGATTTTGTTTATTTTTATTTAGGTACCATTTTGTAGTTGATGAATTTATTTCTAGCTAGGTTCATTAGATGATGTTGTGTTCCTTTTATAGATGATGAATTATGATTAAGCATATATTTAATATTAATTGCATTTTAAGTTAATTTGATACATGATGAATTTATTATCTAGCTCCTTTAGATGATAAGTAATTAGATTGGTTTTTTAATTACTATTAATTGGGTTCTATTAGTGTACGGACATGTACATCTTGCATATATATGAATTTATTATCTAGCTCCTTTAGATGATAAGTTATTAGATTAGTTTTTTAATTACTATTAATTTGGTTCCATTAGTGTACGAACATATACATCTTGCATATAATAAATTTATTTAATTAAGATTATTGGGTATTAATATAAATGAAATTTTAGTTAATTTGGTAGGTGGGTGCTCATCATTTTTAGATGATGAATTTATTATCTAGCTTCTTTACAGGAAAAGTATTCAGATTAGTTTTTTAATTACTATTAATTTGGTTCCATTAGTGTGGACATATATTAAATTTATTTAATTAAGATTATTGGATATTGATATACATGAAATTTAAGCTAATTTGGTAGGTGGATGCTCATCATTTTTAGATGATGAATTTATTATCTAGCTCATTTAGATGATAAGTAATTAGATTAGTTTTTAATCAATTTTTATATGTTAATTAATTTTAGATGGACCGGAGATGGATGTACAATGCGAACCGTTACAGCCGAGATTACATCGACGGGGTATCTGCTTTTCTAAGAGCCGCTGAGGAGAACAAATTGCATAAGAAGACGGAGTACATACATTGTCCATGCATTGATTGCAAGAATGAGAAAATGTTTTCAGACAAAGAGCACATCCACTTGCACTTGATTCGAAGAGGTTTTGTACTTGGCTATACACGTTGGACAAGTCACGGTGAAGAGGAAAACATACATGAAGGTGATAACGTATTGGATGATGGAGAAGGCATTATGGCAGCTGACATCAGTTATGGATCTGATGAGGATAGGTTGGACATTGATGACGATAATAATCTTGCTCAGATGTTGCGCGATGCAGAAGGGAACTACACTAGTCAGAGAGAGTTTAATCAATTCAAGGGTTTGTTGGACGACTCGGACACACCTTTGTTCCCGGTTGCAAGGAGGAATACACAAAGTTGCACACCGTGCTTTCACTTCTAAAATTGAAGGCAAGCAATGGTTGGTCCGATAAAAGTTTCACGGCTATTACATCTCTTAGCGGACATGCTTCCGGATGGAAGCGTATTGCCGATAACCACTTATTTAGCTAAGAAGGTTGTATGTCCATTGGGATTGGAAGTAGAAAGAATACATGCATGTCCAAGCGATTGTATACTCTATCGCAAAGAGTATCTGAGACATGCATGTATGTCCGATGTGCAAATCATCGCGATACAAGCGTAAAGACCATGACAATGAGGGCACCGTGGTGAAGAAAGGAGCTCCGCTAAAGTGGTGTGGTATTTACCGGTAATACCTCGGTTGAAGCGTTTATTTGGAAACAAAAGCATGCCCAATCGATGCGATGGCACTCGGAAGAGCGTAAAAGGATGGAAAGTGAGACACCTGCGATTACGCGGTGGAGAACCATCGATAGGCTCTTTAGGATGGACTTGGGAATGAACCGAGGAATGTAAGGTTTGGGTTGAGTACGGATGGAATGAATCCTTTCGGTAACATGAGTAGTATTCATAGCACTTGGCTCGTGACTCTGTATCTACAACCTTCCTCCTTGGTTGTGTATGAAACGAAAGTACATTATGATGTCATTTGCTTATCCAAGGGCCGAGACAACTGGCAATGATATTGATGTATACCTACAACCATTGGTGGAAGATCTTGTGATCTTGTGGAGCGAAGGTGTACGGTATGGGATGAGTACAAGCGAGTACTTCACCCTCACGCGCATTGTTGTTTTGCACCATCAATGATTTCCGCCCTTGGTAACCTATCCGGTCGTCTTGTAAAGGGGCCAAAGCATGCCCCATTGCATGGATGAAACGCAAGTGTGTGGCTCAATAACTCAAGGAAAACTGTACATGCATCACCGCAGTTCCTTCAGAGAATCACCCCTACCGCAATATGAAGAAACAATTCGACGGGACAAAAGAGGATGGTATAGCTCCAAGGCCTCCTCGTGGGAAGAGGTATATGATATGGTTAAGGATATTAATGTTGTACTTGGAAAGGAGAGAGTAATAATAAATCGAGGTCTCGTCTTGAGAAGATCACATGGAAGAAGAGATCGATATTTTGGAACTTGCCCTATTGGAAGGACTTAGAAGTTCGACATTTGCATAGACGTCATGCATGTAGAGAAAATGTATGTGATACTTGATTGGTATTTTGTTGAATATTCCTAGCAAAACTAAGGACTGATCAAGGCACGAAGGGACACGGAAGATATGAAAATCGAGTGAGCTACATCCTCGAGACAACGGAAAGGCCGACTTTACCTTCCCCGACTTGCTACACTCTATCCAAGAAAGAGAGAACAGACCTCTGCAAATGCTTGCATGGTGTGAAAGTTCCATCCGCTACTCATAAGCATCAAGAAACCGTGTCCATGAAAGATTTGAAGTTAAGCGGCATGAAGTCTCATGATTGTCATGTGATGATGACACAAATGCTTCCTATTGCAATTAGAGGTATTTTGCACGAAAAGGTCAGAAGCAATCATGAGGTTGTGTTTCTTCTTCAACACGATTTCACGAAGGTCATCGATCCCATCGGACTTTCGAACTACGAATGATGTGGTGAAGACACTATGCCGACTAGAGATGTATTTCCCTCCATCATTTTTCGATATAATGGTTCATCTCATTGTTCACCTTGTGAATGAGATAAATGTATGTGGCCCGTATTCTGCATCAGATGTACCCGTTCGAAAGGTACATGGGTATCCTGAAGAAGTATGTACGCAATCGATCTCGGCCGGAGGGTTGCATTGTGGAAGGTTATGCAACTGAGGAGGTTATCGAGTTTTGCGTGGATTACATGGAGGGGGTGGAACCGGTAGGAGTGCCTGTATCTCGCCATGAGGGTAGGCTAGCTGGAAAAGGGACGATTGGAAGGAAATCAACAAATTCTTACGATCATGGATTGTTCAAAAGCTCATTTCACGATCTTGCAATGATCGGTTGAGGTGTCCTCGTACATGGACATGCACAAGGATAAGCTACGAGAGGAAAATCGTGGACGATCAGAGGCTTGGGTAACAAAAGAGCATAACCGTTTGTTCAATCATTGGTTCAAAGAGCATGTGACTGGGAAAGAAACGAGTGTTATGTTGAGGTGGTTGGCAAAGGGCCATCGGTACAATCTTGACATGGCAAGGATCGACATAAATGGATATACCTTTTACGAGATCTCGGGATAGCAAAAGCACTTACCAAAATAGTGGTGTCGCATAGATGCCTATGACAACACAGCAATGAAGACTAGCTTCTATGGGTTCATAGAAGAGATTTGGGAGCTCGACTATTGTATTTTTAAGATCCCGATGTTTGGTGTCGTTGGGTACAACTCCCAAAGGGTGTCAAGGTGGACAAATGCGGCTTCACTACTTTGGACATCGAACATGTCGGATCTGAGATTTAACCATTCGTACTTGCGAAGCAAGTAGCACAAGTCTTCTATGTAATCGACCCGACGGATAAGAAGCGGCATGTAGTTCTTGAGGGAAAAGAAGGATCGTCGGAGTTGAGAATGTCGTGGATGAGGATGAGTACAACCAGTTTGACGAGTTGCCTCCTTTCGTAGATGGCAACATCGGGCTCGAGGAAGAAACCACTCAAGAAACTACCTATCATCGCGACGATCATGAAGAAGGGCAAATTGTGAAAGAAAATAATTAGCTATATACGAGTAATGGCAATGTGATGTAAACAATATGCATTTGTATGGAGTAATGGAAATATGGTGTTATGCATTTGTGTGGAGTAATGGAAATGTGGGTCATTAATATATTACTATATTAGGATTATATAGGTAATTACTATATTCGATTACACAAGTTTTAATGGTTTCTCCTCCTAGTATGAATTAAAACCAAATATATTGTACATAGTACATAAGGCATTTATGATATTAGAACATATTTAGAAATAATATTCTATTCTGGTATACATCCTAGAAGATATGAAAATAAGCAGAGAGATTATATAGGGTATATTACTATATTAGAAATATATATGGTCATTATACGTGGCGGTTGGTGTATAGAACCGCCACAGATACATTATCGATGGCGGTTCGTATAAAGAACCGCCACGGATTATATATGTATCAGTGGCGGTTCTTGTGAAGAACCGCCACAGATAAGTGAATCTGTGGCGGTTCGTATAAAGAACCGCCACAGATAATTATGTATCAGTGGCGGTTCTTGTGAAGAACCGCCACAGATAAGGGTATCAGTGGCGGTTCGTATAAAGAACCGCCACAGATAATTATGTATCACTGGCGGTTCTTTTGAAGAACCGCCACAGATAAGGGTATCAGTGGCGGTTCTTGTTAAGAACCGCCACAGATAAGGCCCCACATATAAAAGTCGATACAGTCATTCTTCTTCTCACCGTTGCCCTAACCCCTAAACTCCTGCCGCTTCACTCTTCGCCCCGAGCCCGACGCCGCCACGGTCTTCGCCCCCGACGCCGTCCGACGCCCGCGCCGCGCCGACGCCGTCCGACGCCTGTGCCGCTCCCGCGCCTCGACACCGACGCCGCGCGCGCGCCTCCACCGACGCGCGCGACGCTGCTTCGACGCCGCCCGGCGCCGCGCGCCTCGAGCGACGCCTCGACACCCGACGCCGCGCCCGCGCCTCCCCACTAACGCCCGCCGCCGCCCGACGCCGCCCGGCGCCAGCGCCCTCGAACAGCGCCCCGACCGCACGACGCCGCGCATTCCTAGGTATGTTCTACCTTCATTCGGATGGCTCCTGTTCTTTAGCTTCGATTGTTCATCGATAAAATGTTGCTTTGCTTGTTATTGCATCAAGATATTATGGTAATATAAACCAAGCTGAAATAGGTTAACTTTTTCATTTGCTAGTCTACTACTCATTCCATCATCTTTGTCTTTGAGTTTGGTGGTCAAAAGATTGCCCAACCGATAGCCTACTTGGTCCTATTGTTTAGTAGATAGGTAGTACTCGTGATTCTCTTCTTGTGGGTTTTGTGGGCGCCCGCCATCTAAAGTGCCGATCTAAGTTCCCCTCCAGTGCGCAGGTAAAGGGCGGACACGTTTTGAGCGAGGAAAGGATCAAGGGTGCGTGGTATGCTTCTTACCCGCTTTATCCGCTAGGTCTAGGATTGGTTTTGTTAACTAGAGATCTTTTCTGACGTTTACACCTCTTCCATTTAGTGCTTGAAAGTTGCGAGGGCGTTTGACAATCCAAAATTCATTGTCAAATCTTGCCATGCAAATTGTAAGAATGGGTAAAGGCTACACTATACAAACTGGTTTGGATCTTTTCCCTTTGCTAGTGAAAAGTTTCACATTGCTTAACAAAATTCTCTACTCCTATTTCATTCTTATTCATAAAACAATTCCTTTAGTCTTTGGTTGGTTATCCGCATTGCCGAATGCCCTCAATGGTACTTCAATGGAAAGCCACAATTAGTTTAGTTTGTAACGCAGAGTTCTTTCCAATCCAAATTTTTCCTTGCTTGCGGATCAAACCTTGATGCAATTCAAACCCATCTTGCTGTCGGGGCTATGAGCGTCCAACTATGCTAGTTGTTGTGCTACATTGTCGGTAGCATCGAATTCACTACCTCTTGAATACACAGAGGTTGCATCCTCGATAAAGCTGCAAATTCATGAGTTGTCCAGCCCATGACAATGCGTTGGCAACCACATTCTCCTTACCCTTCTTGTAGACAATTCGGTACTTCAGGCCCATCAATTGAATGCCCAATTCTTGATTACTTTTATTTCTAGTTCTCGAGTTAAACTTCCGCACTTAACCCATCGGATCGCCAAATTCTAATGGTTCCATACTTTACCTCTTTCGATTCGCACATCCAAGGTCGATATGGAGGAGCAATCCACCCCGAGCCCGAGCCCTAGCCCTACCAGTTCCTCAACCTCCACCCAACCACCGTGTTGCGCGATCTTGACATACTGTGGCAAGACCTCGTGGCCGAGGAAGAAATAAGAAGCCGAAGGCGGTATACCATCTCGGAGGTCTCGTGCTGGGGCCCCTAGTGCACCGCCAAAGTTCGTAGCAAAGCAGAACAACCTGCGGGTATATCGCAGGAGAGAGTGCCAATCACCTTTTGGATTGGCACAAAGTGCCCGATACCATCAAAACGGATCTATGGATGAAATGAAACAAACCTTGAATTCTCAAGAAGATGAACACCGCGTGCGTCGGGATGCGTTGATGACCATGGATGCGGCATGGAGGAACTTCAAGGCCAGTGAATACTACTTATGTAAAGAAAACCGATCGGCCATCGGGACTACCCAAACTTAGAACCATATTGGGATGATTTCGTGTCGATGAAGCAAAGTGAAGCGACAAAGAAGTCGGCGAGGACCACATAAACATCGGAAGAAGGAACATCCATCCACACGCACTTGGTGCGGGTGGGTACGCTGGTAAAATCCTCAATGGGAGAGGCGAAGCGAATCACTACGATCGACCGGTACAAGTCAATTGGCGGACTACGGACCGAGTCAAGCACTACGTGCTAGCGAGGGCAAGTGTCACGTCTGGTGGGGGCTTATCCTTCAGAAATAGCGACGACGAAGCAATGTCACAAAGGGTCCAGGAGCTGTACGTCGAGTCTTCCCAAGGAACATTCCAACCAGATAGGGAGAACGACGAACTAACACGTGCCCTGGGAAACAAGGAGCATCCTGGACGAACAAGAGGTGTCGGGGTTAAGGTTCCGTGGAAGACAGGATTCCCAGAGCACCTTCACACTTACAAGAGTCGAAAGAGAGCTAGAGAAGCGTTTGCCGAAATAGAAATGATGAAGGAAAAGATGCTTCGAGAATTACAAGGCACAATTGAACAACAAGTACAACGACAAGTACAACAAGCCATGAGCCAGTCACAAGCCGAGAACATTATTACGACCAGCCCTCCGAATCGTCGCAGCAGTTGCGCATCCGCCCCAATTGTAGAACAGGACATGGGTCATTATCCTGTGGACGACATACATGACCCCACACCGTGCCAGCTCACTTTGCCCGTCATGAACATATTCATTCAAGCTGGTACAGGCATAGCGTACCCATGCCAAGAAGGAGGTGTATTGCACAACTCTGCGATAGCGCCGGGATATGCAAAGGTTCAGGTGGACACGGTTAATCCCCAGTTCGCCAACCTCGGGCTAGAAATGCCCCCGAACGACGAGGTTACAACTCTAGGAAGTGCCGTCCACACATTCATCCAGTGGCGCAAACGTGACATCACCTTGGACCATCATGAAGTGCCTGTTCCTCCTGAGGTGAACCTGCCAGCCCCTCCTGAGGTGAACCTGCCAGCCTCTCCTGCAGTGAACCTGCCGGCCTCTCCTACAGTGAACCTGCCGGCCTCTCCTACAGTAAACCTCGCACAGTCGTCACCAACACATCAGTAGATGAAAGTTAGTGCGACAACTTCGTTGACCGACTTAAAACCCTCCTCTCAAGGCATGGCGAATAGACAAGCCATATCGGTAGGTCGCGGCGAAACGAGCAGTATGATGTTGTGTGCGAGAAAAGTAAGGGTAAAGCGGTCTCCAAAGGACAAGCTCTTGAAGAAAGATCGAAATACGAATTGGGAAGCCGTTTGTCACCCCTTGAAGCTTCATAGTCTAACAAAGGCAGCTAAAGCGATTACATGAATGGTATATGGAGCGATCGAACCACCATGTACTCCGAAGGTGATCACCGCCATTTTCAGAGAGGAACATTTCCACCATGAGGGACCGGTGCTTCATGATAGAATTCAGCGAGTTGCACAACATGTACTATCAAGATGCCCTCGACGTGTCTCTTATGAGATATTGGTCACTGTAAGTGTCCAATATAAAAATCATTGTCTACATTCATGTAATACCGATAAATGTGATGTCTAAATCATTTGTTATGTAGATACGAGTTGATCGAACTAAAAAGAACCAAAGGGCCAGTGGCGTTCCTCGATCCGGGAACGGTTTGCCAGCCGGAAATCAAAAGAGTACCAAAGGAGGTCGAGGACTACGTATATAACGCTCTCATCAAACTCCAAGACAAGGAGTTCATACTTTTACCATACAATTTCAAGTAAGTGGCTCACTAGCTAGTTCAATTACTTGTTGATCTCGTTCTTTGCTCGAGTTAGGACTAATGACTACGGCATCATACATGTGTACGTAGTTTCCACTTTGGATTCTCGTAGTAATTCATCCGGATAAAAGCAAGATCTTGATCTTGGACCCATGGACAAAGATCCAAAAGACTACAAAGATATGACAAGTCTAGTGAATAGGGCCTTCAAAGCATATTGTAAAAGTGCTCAAGACACCGTCCTTTCCATAAATCACGACAATCCGTACTAAATTTCCGATGCGCACAAAAACAATTTGTCTATATCGCACCTCGTAGTCAATAACTCCTTCAATGTCGTATAAGTTTATTCAATTTTTGCGATTACCACAAGCACCGCCAGAACAAATTTATGTGGGTACTTCGTGTGCCAATACATGCGCGAAATCTTAGGCTCTACAATAGTAAACAATGACGTAGAGGTTTGTCACGCTAACATCACACATTGATTTGCACATCTCATTCTCTATATAAGCTCTTAAGACAAACTTTTTCTATCTATAGCGTTTGAAGTTGCCTATGGGAGGACTGGTTCCAAATGAAATCCAAGGCATTCAGGACAGCTCGCCTACTTCATTATGAAGGAAGTACTCAACAAGAACGGCGAGTTTCATGACCCGGATAATAACGATGAAGTCTTCCATACTCATCTACCACCTCCCGAGGCCCCTACCAACAAAGAAGACTCGTGAGGCTTATAGTTCACAAAACTAGTTAATTTTTTTCGCGGTGGTGTAAATTGATGTTTCATTGAATGTCAAGTTTAGTATTGGATGGCATGGCTTGCATATGTTCTAATTTTTGTCATTTCATTTAAGAAGTTGTGATTGATCTGCGCTTGTGTTGTTGCCCTTCTCCGTGTGTGTGTGTTGATGGGTGGTGTGTGTGCGTGCGCTCTAGACGAGGAGCTCTCCTCTATTGCTTTTCTCTGTGCCCTTTCATGATGGCTAGTAGAGCTTTTATAGGCGTGGGTGATGGATGAATACGAAAGAGCTCACCCCAAAACTGCACCATTACAAAGAGTTTATTTGATTGCTTGATTTAGTTGCCGAAGTTTCCTTTTGCATCTTTACCTTCCATTCATAAGATATTTGATTACATGGTCCTTATATTTTTAGATGGTGTGTTTTACTCTAATGTATGATAGTAAATGCCATTAAAAATAGCTAAATGGAGATTATAGAAGGAAAAATAGTAAAAGTAGGATCAAAATTGTAGAATGATATGTATTTAGGAATAAAAATTGAAAAATAGAATGTCACATATTCAAAAATAGAGGGAGTATAAACTAGCTAATGCATGTACAATATCTGGAGGATGCCACGGCATTCACATGGAATAAGACGGCAATGGATCGGCTAGATTTGTGATACAACAAAAGTGATCTATTTAGCTTTCCATAGTATGATATATAATGACTTCATTTACATACTCGAGAAATATTGATGCAAAGATGACTGAATGGAGGAGAAGGGAGCAGTCCAATGGAGGCATGCCCTACACCATCACCATGATCGAGCACCTCATGCATGAGACACTTTAATTGTACATTGTAATTGTGTATATTGTAATTGTGATATGCAAAATCTGTGATTGTAATTGTGATTGATGTATTATATGTAATTGTGATTGATGTATTATATTGTAGTTGTGTATATGCAAAATCTGTGATTGTTGTACATTATAATTGTGCATATGCAAAATTGCAATTGTGATTGATGTATTATATTGTAGTTGTGTATATGCGAAATCTGTGATTGTTGTACATTGTAACTGTGTGTATGCAAAATCTGTGATTGATGTATTATATGTTTCAGAGGGCATGGCTAGCAGCACCTGAGGCTAGCCCAAAATGCAGTTTTTTATTTTTCGATCGGGCACTATCTGTGGCGGTTGGTGGATAGAACCGCCACGTATAATATAGATCTGTGGCGGTTGATGTATAGAACCGCCACGTATAATATAGTTATCTGTGGCGGTTGGTGGGAAGAACCGCCACGATAATATTTTTATCGTGGCGGTTGTAGAAAGAACCGTCACGTATAGTGTAGTTATCTGTGGCGGTTGGTGGATAGAACCGCCACGAATAGTATTGTTATCTGTGGCGGTTGGTGGATAGAACCGCCACGATAGTATTGTTATCTGTGGCGGTTAGTATGTAGAACCGCCACGTATAACACTTATCTGTGACGGTTAGAAAACCGCCACCGATAATCCTCGATTATCGCGGCACTATATCTAATGGCGGTTCAATAACCGCCACTGATGGCGGTTATGAACCGCCACTGATGACGTTTTTTGGTGTAGTGAAAGATTCTTTTGTATGAACTGTCTGTGATGCTTTCTTATCACAGACGGCTGGTATGTAATAAACCGTCTTTGATATTTACTAGTCACAAA